>OX451739.1:21113140-21715015 GCA_948472305.1 Vicia faba | reverse complement strand
AAATATATCATTGATTTATGCATGCTAAAACGAATAACGAAATGATTCAACCTTGATTCAAAGATGTGCAGTCATGAGAAAGATTCAAGAAACAACAATAAATGAAAACAATAAGATAAGCAATAAAATAATCATATTTGGTGTTCTCTTCCAGCGTGTGTTAGGGACATGTAACAATCTTCTCCTATGGATATGCAGCCTCACATTCCCTTGAAACACAATAAAGCAGAGAATCTCTTTTTTTGTCATCAGGTTTGTTGATGTCAAGAACTTGAAAAAGCTCCAAGATCAACTGAACGATGTTTGGTTTGGAAGCTTCAAACTGAGAAGTCATGTGACAATATTCTAAAATCTTAGTGGGGGGTTCTTTAAGAATTTTTTTTAATCCAATCTCTCTTTAACGATGATTCAAAATATGTGAAAAAAGTGGAGGAGAAAATTATTTTTTAGACTTGAAAATGGTTTCTAGATAGACCAGTGGTGAACTTATGTAGTTTCTCTAATATTCTTCAGAAACATATCCTCGTATTAAACAAGTGGATCTAGTGTTTGAATTGGTTTTGAGGTTGGTGTTGATTTGTAGTTTTGTTGCTCTTTTAATGTATTTTGATACGTTGATAGTGGTTATGGGGTCTCGGTTCTAACTAGATTCTAAGAGGTTGAGTTTTTTAATTGTTTAAACTTTTATTTATGAGACTTCTCTGGTCTGCTTTGTTGTCGATGTGTTGGTTGTATGACTTTTCCTTAATAGTTTTTTTATTTTTTATTGTCCTTTTGGCATTTCTCGTGATAAGTGGTTCTTTTTTTCCACATTGGTGATTCTCATTTATAATATTAATATATTATTTTATTATGAAATAAATACATAAATAAAACAATAACTCGGGAATAGAGAAGCATATTCAGCTAAATTAAATGCATGTCAAGAGAGCCTTTATTCATTTCATTGAAGTGTTTGGGGGAACTCCCTTTTGTTCACTGAACACAAGGGTCCTAAACAGTATCCTTTTACATTTTACAATTGATTATTACATATAGACTATAGTACTAGTGAATCACAAACTATATAACTTTACATTTCCATCACTTATTTATCCTCTACTTTCTCTCTAGATTCTCCCTTAACTCACACTATCTCATAAACTCCAACATCACTTTTGTTTACAAGATTAACAACTCCACTAATGAACTAACTTCTTGCTTGAGAAGATTTTCAACCTTGTGCCTTCCAATCATGTTCCAACTCTCACAAGCTTCTGAACAAACACATTTACCATTTCCAGTGTAAATTCTTGGACGTGGATCAACTATCATTTTCTCGAGGGAAATCGCATTCTTTACAAGATAAATTGCGATCGCGATCTCACTTGAGTAACCTCTAATTCCTGTTAGTGTTATTTCCTTTAGATGATTGTGTGGACTTCTTGGAAACCAATGTGTTAACTCTTCATCAATGTTAAAATAGGTTCTTAGCTGCAAAAAATTGTATTCATAATTACAAAAGATTTTAAAAAAAAACACTCAATAAAAGAAATTTACATACGTACATGAAGCTTAAGTTTTGCAAGAGATGGACATGCATTGAGAGCAATTGGTATCCATGAAAGATCTTGTCTAAATATGGCCACTTTTATAACTTCTAGATGCTTCAAATTTTGAAATGTGTGGAATCTATTTGTCATAACCTCGCCCTAAATAACAAGCATTACATAAAGAAAAATATGTCAAACACTTTCAACAATTATTAATATCTAAATTGATGAAATTTTGCATAAATATTATAAAAAAAAATCTTGATCTTACGTAAGAAATGCATTTATTTGAATTTAAATATGTGACGTGAGCAGAAGATCTAATTCATTTTTTCACCCTGAAATCATATGAGGCCACTTTTACTTCAATAAATTTTAATTGTCAAATTAATCTAATAATTAAGAGTTAGATTAAAATGACGATTTATATTTAAGTAGAGGGAAATGAGAAAAATCAAATATGTATTTCAATGAGATATTAGATACTTACCATGCAACTGCATTCAAGGAACAAATTTTTGAGGTGAGGAAGAAGAGTAGAAAGTTTGCAAACTAGCCAATTTTCATCATTATAACCTTGAGATTCAATAACACGACCAAAGAAGTTTTTAAGCATAGGGGTGTCAAAAAAGAATTCAACTTTGCTTCCCACATATTCCAAAGTCTCCAAATCGTTGCTTTTGAGAATAATTGCCTTCAATTGGAGACAAAGGTTCACTTTCAAGTACTTCAACTTCTTGCAAAAAGAGTGTTCAATTTTCAAGTAATCCATATTATAACATTCCGAAAAACTCAATCTTTCAAGATTGTCACAACTCGACAATAAAATCCGAACATACTCTTCGGATTTCAAATCAACTTTAAAAAGATCCAGGATTTCAAGTGTACTAAAACTATAACATGGTTTTTGTGGAGCAAGTACACAATGTGCCAAGCGCAAACACTTCAAAAACGAGTTGAAGCAAACAATGTCATCACAAGGAAAAACATAAAAGGAACTATCATTAGGAGCACTAAGATGATTATCTTCAAACAAACAAAGATCAATCTCTTCCACATTTCGTTCAACCGCAAAACGAATCCATTCATCAAGATCATTACAACCAAACCCTTTATTGTGAAACGTGAAAGAAACCTTTAACTTATCGATTTTTCGGACATTTGTAACACGCGACAAATATTTGTTCACATTACTCACAAAAGTAGAGGCTCTCTTCATTTTGATATTAAAAATCAACACTTTACTTATTTGACATACATTGGAAAATGAGTAATCTTTCACTAACATATTTTCTGAATTAAAAGTAAGGTTGGTTGGATTGGTAAAAACGTATCTCCAATTTGAAGAAAGAACACTTGTTTTGACAGCTTCATTGATCTTAAGAGAAGATAAAATGTTACACAATAAACTATTGGGTAATGTACTAATGTAATCTAGATGACTGGTTTCTTCTACCCTTTGTTTCTTCATTTTTATCTATTGATACTTTCTCAAAACATGAGAAATTAATGGCCGTAGCCAAAAGGAAGGTGACCATATACTAAAAGGGTATTTATAATAAATGGTTGAGAATGGAGTACGGCATTATCAAAGTGTATAATTTGTCTTTATCGATGAATGTGGCTTTAATGATAAGCAAGATATGTTAGAATATGGTCCCAAATTTGAATTTGAATATAGTACAGCTAAGCAAGAAATAATTATATAACTCATCTCCAACTACGCCGGCACCTTTGTGTCATTTAATATTTTAATATATATAATATCAATTATGATCTTATTCTTTAGATTTTATTAGTGTCTTCATAATGTCTTCATTTGACAAATTAGTGTCCTCATATGACATATTAAGATTATGAAATATGCTTTCCGTTTTCTATTAATATATAGTTTTGAGAAAAATATTTAATTTAAATTATAATTTGTTTTATATTATTAATAAATTATTAATATTAATTTATTAATATTATTATATTTTTAAAAAGAATTAATAGAAGAACCGTGCGTTCACACGAGTAAGTTCGTTTATATCTTAAGTCATTTGATAATGTTTAGTTATTATTGATATATAATTATTATTATAAAATTATTAATAACTGCGAATATTTAAAATAAATACATAATAAATTATAAATATGATAAATTTAATATATTTAATAATTATAAATTATTATAAATATGATTAATTACTATAAATATTTATAAATATTTTATTGAATAAAATAAAAAAATATTGTAGTGATAGTGACCCGTAAAAATAGTAAACTTTAGTGATAAATTAACTGGAATTGATAAAATTCACAAATATCACTCTCGATATTTTTTTAGAATACAATAATAAATTGATAATTTTGTTGGAGCATAAGAAAGATAAAAGACAAAAGAAATATTTACTGATAGCTTCAAAAATAAAGATTCACAATGAATTACAATAACACACTCCACTAGGCTTTTTATACACATAAATTAAATCTAAAATATATCTTCTACAAAGATATGAGAGGATCTAAGATATATATCTTCTAACAAAGATATAAACAATCTAAAAGATATTCCTAAATATAAATTAATATCTAATTAAATCTAAATTAATTCTAACACCATCTCTTAATTTATATTTACACAAAACTGTCAACGCCAATTCCATCCCTTAATCCAAGAAATTGATCAGTTTTGATAGCCTTTGTCAGAACATTCTTGAACTCAACTATCTCTTGTTCAGAACTTCCTTTAAGTAGTATGTCATCAACGTACAAACAGACCAGAATCATATTATCTTCTGAAGTGTGCTGAACATAAACACCATACTCCATCTCACACTTTTGAAACCCTTGCTCCTTGAAAAACGAATCAATCTTCAAATTCCAAGCTCTGGGCGCTTGCTTCAATCCATACAATGCTTTGTGTAATTTGAACACCATCCCTTCCTGATTCTTTTTCTCAAATCCAGGAGGTTGTGAAATAAACACCTCTTCTTGTAATGGACCATTCAGAAATGCAGATTTTACATCTAAATGCATCAGAGGCCAATTCCTGTTAACAGCTATTGCAATCACTAGTCTGATTGTTTCATGTCTCGCCACAGGTGCAAACACTTCAAAGTAATCCATATCAGGCTTCTGTAGAAAGCCTCTTGCTACTAATCTCGCTTTGTGTTTGCCAATTGCTCCATCTGGCTTTAGCTTCTGCTTGAAAACTCATCTAACGCTGATGGCTTTCTTGCCTTTTGGAAGTTATGTCAACTTCCAAGTCTTGTTTCTCTCTATAGCATCAAGTTCTTCTTTCATGGCTTATAACCACACTTGCTGCTTAAGAGCCTCTTCCGTACTCACGGGTTCAGAGTCTACTAACATTGCACATTGAATTACTTTTCCTTCAGAGTCTACTTCAGTGTCTTACAACATGTCAAACTCTGCAAATCTTCTTGGGATGCTTCTGACTCTTTGTTGCCTCTGAACTGGACCTTCAGAACCTTGGGCACCAAAACTTTCCCCTACAGAAGATCTTGCTTCAGAGTTTTGACTTTCTCCAGAACCTTGATTGTCTTCAGAGTCTTGAAAATTCCCAGGGTCTGAATCATCATCAAAGTCAGAGCCACTACCTTCAGAAACACCATCTTCAAAAGTTGGATCACTTCTGCCTTCAGAAGTTTCACTTTCAGAATCATGATCATCTTCGAAGGCTGAATTTCCTTCAGAAGCTCTTCCTTCAGAAGTTCCACTTTCAGAATCGTGATTTCTACCATAAACATAATCATCTTTAGAAGCTTGTCCCCCAGAACCTACGTCTTTAGAGTTTTCCCTTCTAGAAGCATGATCACCACTAAATTCTAGATCATCATCAAAATCTGGATCAGAATCGGATTCACCATCTGACTCACCTTCAGAGTTTCCAGAGTCATCATCTTCTTACTCTTCTTCAGAAGCAAAATCTTCTTCAGACTCAGAATCACCTTCGTATTCTGACTTGTCTTCAGCTTCAGAGTTATCTTCTAACTCTAACTCGTCTTCAAAAACCTCAGAATCTGACTCATCTTCAAAATCTTTAGCGTCATCTTTTGATTCTGACTCGAAGTCATATTCTGATTCTGAATCATACAAAATCACTCCTTCAAAATCAGAATATTCAGAGTCAGAGTCTTTACTAGCTTCAGAAACATGTATTTCTGACCTTTCTTCAGAAGTTCTGTCATTAGAGTCAGGACGAGACTTTTCCCAATTTCAAACTTTTGATTCCCCAACAATGACGTCTCTGCTGAACTCAACTTTGTTATTTTCTGGATAATAAAGTTTGTACGAACTTGTACTGTGATACCCCACCAGCAACATCACTTTACTTCTATCACCCAGCTTCTGTCTTCTGGCTTCTGGGACATGTTTGTAACATACAGAACCAAATACCTTCAGATGATTAACACTTTATTTATCTCCAGTCCACTTCTGAATAGGAACTATTTCCTTTAATTTCTTTGTTGGACATCTGTTGAGCATATAACATGCAGTTGCAACAGCTTCTCCCCACAGAGTATGAGGAAGCTTCTACTCTTTCAGCATGCTTCTCATCATATCTAGCAAAGTACAATTTCTTCTTTTAGCAAGACCATTGTGTTGAGGAGTATAGAGAGCAATAACCTCATGCTCAATTCTATTCTCCTCACAGAAACTTCTGAATTATGTAGAGTTATACTCACCACCACCATCAGTTCTAAGAATCTTCAGAGTCTGGCCACTCTGATTCTCAGCCTTCAGTCTGAAATTTTTGAATTCAGCAAACACCTCGTGTTTGAACTTTATGAGAGATACCCATGTCATTCTGGTGAAATCATCAACAAATGACACAAAGTATTTATTCCCTCTAGTCGATGCTACTGGAAACGGACCGCACACATCAGAATGTACTACTCCCAAGATATGTTTTGCTCTTGGAGCTACTTCTGATGCAAAGGGTAATCTTGGTTGCTTCCCTTCCATGCACACCTTGCATGACTTTTCAGGCTTCTTGATTGTAGGAATTCCATGTACCATATTCTTTGATTTCAGATGCCCTAAACTTCTGAAATTCAGATGACTAAATCTTCTGTGCCAGAACTCACTCTCCTTGACAACACTTGTTGCACTAAGACATTCAGAGTCTACAGTTCTAACATTCACCTTGAATGTCCTGTTCCTTCCCTGTTCTGACTCCATAATCAGCTTCTGATTACAGTCATACAGCTTTAGAAGATTGTCCTTCATGGTAATTGAAAAACCTTTCTCAACCAGTTGTCCCACACTCATCAGATTGCTTTTCATGCTAGGTACATACCAAACATTCTGGATCACTGCTGCTTTCCCATTGTTTAGAATGATTCTGACATTTCCCATACCTTCTGTATTGAGGTATTTATCATCAGCATATATGATCTTTGTACTCTTCCAAGAGTCAAAATCAACCAACCACTTCTTGTTTCCAGTAAGATGGTTTGAACACCCTGTGTCCATATACCACCATTCTGGTGAATTCAGATCATCAGGTTCAGAAGCCAACAATAACACAAGTTCATCATGAGACTCTCATCTTGCTATATTTGCTTCTTCTGACTTCCTTTCTTTGTTGGACCAACAATATCTGGCATAGTGACCAAAGTTATTAACAGTAACACTGAACATTCTTCTTGTCAGACTTCTCCTTTCCCCTCTGGACATTCTTCTGCCTATCAGAGTTTGAAGCTTCTGACTTTTGACCACCATTAGTTCTCTTCCTGGCTTCTGACCAAGTCTGCTTTTGATGCTTCTTACCAGAAGTTACCTTCAGAGCCTGCTGCTCTACTTCCCTCTCAGAAGTTCTTGCAGTCATACGCAACTCATGCGCCTCTAGACTACTTTGCAGCTCTTCAACTCTCATGGTGCTCAGATCTTTGGAATGTTCAATTGCTACAACAATGTAATTAAACTGAGAAGTTAAAGATCTCAAGATCTTCTCAATAATTACTTGTTCAGACAGAGTTTCTCCACAAGCTTTCATCTCATTAGTGATCAGAATCACTCTAGAGATGTATTCAGAAACCATCTCGTTGTCCTTCATGTTGAGATTCTCATATTGCTTTCTGAGAGACTGAAGCTTCACCTTCTTCACTGATGTGTCACCATCGTAACATATGACCAATGTGTCCCACGCAGCCTTTGTTGTTTCAAAATCAGCAATCTTCTTAAACACATTCACATCCACACATTGATGGATGTAGAACAACGTTTTCTAATCTTTCTTCCTCAGCGCCTTCTGTGCTATCTTCTGGTCCTCTGTTGCATCTGCTTCTAACAGATTATAGCCATCAGTAACAAGTTCTAACATACCTTGAGAGCCAAATAACACGCACATCTGGATCTTCCAACGATTCCAGTTTTTGCCATCAAATACTGAAAGCTTGGAATGAATATCACCACCGTTTTGGTTCATCTTCTACCTTATGCAATTTACGCAGAATTTCCCAAATCAATATTTTCTCAAAACTCCCAGAATCAGAATATTGTAATTCTTAATCACAATTCTTATATTCTCGTGGATTTTGAACCGGAGCTCTAGATACCAATTATTGGAGCACAAGAAAGATAAGTGATAAAAGGAATATTTACCGATAGCTTCAAAAATAAGGATTTATAATGAATTACAATAACTTACTCCACTAGGCTATTTATACACACAAATTAAATTTAAAATATATCTTCTATAAAGATATGAGAGGGAGGCTATTTATACACACAAATTAAATTTAAAATATATCTTCTATAAAGATATGAGAGGGTCTAAGATATATCTTCTAACAAAGATATAAACAATCTAAGAGATATTCCTAAATATAAATTAATATCTAATTAAATCTAAATTAATTCTAACAAATTTAAGTGATAAAATTTGCATTAATTGCATTACAAATTATAAATAGATAGTTTTAAATAAGCATGACTAAAATATCTTCAGGATTGCATCATACTTTTAGTATATATAAAATAGATAGTCAGGTTAATATAAATAAAAATTTATTTAATATTTAATATAAAAATGGATAAACATGACTAATAAATTAATTAATATTTTTACTGATAATAAATTATTATAATTGATTAAATATGTTTTAAAAACAAAAAAATTCAAAGTTACATTATATAAGTATAAATGTAGCAAAATATAATAATTCAAACATAATCATTAATTGAATCTCGTGCGATATTTATTGGAAAATAGGTTTTAATTGCTTACAAATGTGTCCAATAATTATATATGAAACGAAAATAGGTTTTAATTGCTTGTGTCCTATAATCATATATAAAACAACTCATAACATATAAATGTGTCCTATTATTTGATCATTAGTTCCAATGAAAAAATATATTTTGTTATCAATTTGAATGATTTAGCCTCATAAAATCTTTATCTCTTTGACATATATTAAATATGTTCTATTTAAAATTAAGTCTTGGTTTGAAGTATATAAATTATTAAACTAACATAAAACATATTGAATAGAAGATTGTCTGTTGACCAAATTAAAAGTTACTAAATCAAAGGTTACAAAGTTAAATCCCATGTGTTCTCTCATCATTTTATTTGGACGAATCTTTCTGGTCTCTTTCTCGAACTCTCCCTCAAGTGTGAGTCCACCAATGAAAAAATATCTTTTGTTATCAATTTGAATGATTTAGCCTCATAAAATCTTTATCTCTTTGACATATATTAAATATGTTCTATTTAAAATTAAGTCTTGGTTTGAAGTATATAAATTATTAAACTAACATAAAACATATTGAATAGAAGATTGTCTGCTGACCAAATTAAAAGTTACTAAATCAAAAGTTACAAAGTTAAATCACATGTGTGTTCTCTCATCCCAATTTTATTACCGCACTATTTCTTGGACCCTTTCTCGAACTCAAAGGCTCATGATACCATACCGCACTATTTCTTGGACGAATCCTTCTGGTCCCTTTCTCGAACTCCCCTCTTGGCTCATGATACCATATTGAGGGAAGATACTAGGAGCATTTATACATAGTGTAGGATTAAGCACCTCTGTGAGAGACACACCATTTATCCACCTAAAACCTTAAGGTGATAGGTGAGTGAGTTCTCCCACTTATATATGCTTAAGTCTCCACATTCCTATTCAATGTGGGACTATTTCCTCACTTACTCACATTTGTTATATTATTCCAACAAGATGTAGCTTTGCGCTTCCAGACTTCACTTACAGAAAAATAAAGGTAAAAAGGAAGGGAAAAAAACATCACATAATAATATAATCAAAGCATCTAACAATAGACCATACTCTTATTAATGATATTTTTTAGTATGTACTCAGATTAAGAGTAGTGTTATATTGCAATTTTGCCTAATATTTATATCTTTTATCAAATCATATTTATTGGTGAAAACCATTAAGCAAGTTGAGAATATTTACTATTGCTATTGAGTTATTAATAAATGGTCCAAAAAAGATTCAAAGAGTATGTTTTTAAAAACCTATAGTATGCTATCAGAACATTTTTCATTCCAAAAATCAAATAATTAGTTGAACAACATGCCTAAATCACATACATCATTTTTATAACTACATAGAACTTGCTAACATCAATTATTTAAATGAATTGGACTACCTAAACTGAAACATGAAAAAATGAGTAAACATATGGATTGATCATTCCAATATGTAGCATATCACTTCCATCTGCATCATATGGATTCGTAACTCATTTCAAATTTTATTTCCTTTTTGTAAACAGACGCTACATCATTAAGCATTTGTGAAATTGGGAAATAATTATTCGCTGGAAATACAAAAATATTGAATTATATAATCAAATTACTAACTATATGGAAAACCTTAGAATTAGCCATGTAAATTATTGTCCCTATCATGCTCATAATTTTTTACATGTTCTAGGACTATCGTTATTTAGATACATTAATTATTCAATTTTGATGTAAGTACTCTATTATCCTATAATATGGAACAAATAGAGTACTTATTAATGTCCTAAAAAATGTGATGTTATGAGTAAAAAATACATCAAAATGAGTTTTTCTCTAACATAAATCCTTCAAAAAGTTATTAAAGACAAATTCTTATCATTTTAATTAAAAAAATAATTTTGTAAATATAAAAAAGTTTAATATTTTAGTTTAAGGAAAAAATAAATAGATAGTATTAAGGCAAAATACTCATTTTGGTCCCTTAACTATAAGTTATGGTTCACTTTGGTCCCTTATCTTTTTTTATGCCAAAATGGTCCCTTAAGTTTCAAAACACATCCATGTTAGTCCTTCCGTTAGTGAAACGTTATTGAAATACAAAAAACAGACTCCAGGTGGCAGTTGTCATGCTTGAAATGACTTGTTGGAGGAAATGTGGTAGAGAATAAGGACAGACAATCTCCCAAAGCTCAAGATAGCATATGCATGTTCTATTTTCCCAAAATGAAAGTCAAAGGAAAGAGGAAGAGGCTTGCGAACAGGCTTGCGAAGCTTGAGAAGGTGATTGCTTTCCAGATATGTTATTCTTGTTTTGTCTTCGTAACTGAATATTTGTTATGCGATTCTGAATATTTGTATGGGATTTCTGGGATTTAGGTTTAATGGATGAATTTCTAAAACTCGTAATCCACCACAATTGTGAGTTCGTTGATCTAGAGCGTAGTGTCTATGAAGGAGGCCTGGTATCTGAATTGTCAGTATATGTTGATAGGTGGAGTTACTTCGAGTTAGTTGGTGTATTGAAAGACTTAGATTATACGGACAATATAGAGAAAATGTATTACAAAGAGCCATAATTTGGGATGAATGAACTAGTTGATGACAAAGGTGCCCTAGAAATTGCAGACCTATACAGGATACACCATATTGTTCATGTTTATATTCAACACGGTTTGTCTCAACCTGAGTATTGTGATGGTCCTGTTGAGGAGCCTGAGAACATTGTAGATAAGATGGAGGAGTTGCTTAGTAAGCTGCATGATGACATTGAAGGAAAGTTAAAGGAGACGGTTGTTGGTGTGGATGAATTTAATGATGGATTGAATGATCCAAGTGTTGTTGTGGAACAAAGTAATGCTGGATTGAATGATGCAAATGTAGGGGTGGAAGCGACAAATGTTGAAGTGGAGCATGTTGAAGTGGAGCCAAATACTGATGGTCAGGTGCACGATGAATCCAATTCTGATGACGATGAGGATGAGAGTTACCAGTATGATAGTGCCCTAGAAGTAGCCTTTGAAGATGAATCTGATGGTTATGAGGACAATGATGAAAATGAAATTGCATACCTGACTATGTATGACAGTAATAAAATATCAAAAGGAAAAGGAAAAGGAAAGTGCAGCAAAGATACAAAGGATTATAAGGGGAGTAACAATGACAGTGAGGATCTTTAAAGTGGTTGTGACAGTGATGACAGTAGTGGGGTTAAAAGGAATAAATACCCATTTTTCAAAGAGATAAAAGATATGATCAATTACAAATGGGAATTAGGAATGTATTTTACTTCAAAGAATGACATTAAGGAAGCAGTTGTCTCATATGTTGTTCAAAATGGAAGAGCCCTCAAGATCATAAAAAATGATAAGAAAAGGGTGAGGGTGAGATGTAAGGAAGGTTGTGAGTGGGAGGTTTATTTTTCCAATTTATTAAATGAGGAAACCTGGAAAATAAGGAAAGTAATTGAATCATAACTGCAACAGGGAGTATAATGTGAGGATGTTAAGCACAAAGTGGTTGAGTAAGAGGATTCATAATGCATTGAAAAATAACCCTAGGTTGAAGGTCCAGCATATTAAAGAAAAGGCATTGAGTAAGTGGAATGTAGGTGTAAACAAGACTAAAGCAATAAGAGCAAGAGTGGCTGCAAGGAATAGGGTTGTGGTTCCTTTTTTGGTGATTACACTAGGATATATGATTATTGTCATGAACTGCTAAGAGCCAATCCAGGGTCAACAGTTAAGATGAATGTTGAACCTGCTCTAGAAGGTGCTGATGATTAGAGACCCATTTTTAAAAGGCTTTACATATGCTATGAAGGATGCAAGGTAGGTTTCAAATTATGTAGGCATGTAATAGGATTGGATGATTTTTTTTAAGGGGCTTTGTGGAGGTGAAATTTTGGCAGCTATAGGAAGGGATCCTAATGATCAGATGCTTCCCATAGCACTTGTGGTTGTTGAAGGTGAAAATAGAGATAGTTGGACATGGTTTTTGAAGCTATTGATTGATGATCTGGGGGATGGACATGAATGTCGCTCATACACTTTCATTTCAGACCAACAGAAGGTACACTAAATACTTCACTGAATCTTTATATTTATCTGATTGTTTTCTTGATAATTTACTATTAGTTATGAATCTATTTTACAGGGACTTTTACCTGCAATGGAAGAGTTGCTGCCCAATGTTGAACATCAATTTTGTGTTAGGCATCTGTATAAAAATTTCAGGAAGAGGTATCCTGGAAAAAATTCAAGGATCTTATCTAGAAGGCTGTTAAATCTACATACTCACAAGCTTGGGAAAGAGAGATGAGGGCAATGAGAAACCAGTGGAGAGGCATATCTCCATATGATGAAGACTCCACCAAGATATTGGTCTAGATTATATTTTAGGACTACCAACAAGTGTGATGTTGTGCTCAACAATATGTCAGAGGCATTTAACATTGTTATTGTTGAAGCTAGGGCTAAACCACTAGTAACATTGCTTGAGGAGATCAGAACTTACATTATGGAGAGATGGGAAAAAACAGAATGAGGTTCCAAGAAATATATGGTAATGATATTTTGCCCAACATTAGAAAGAAGATGGACATAACAAGTGCCTACACAAACTTATGACTTGTCAGGTATAGTCTGTTATTGTTAATGTTAAATTCAGAATGTCATATGAGCATATGTTTGAAGTAAGGCATGTGGAAAACCCAGCTGAAACATTCACTGTGAACTTGAAGGATTACTTGTGCTCTTGCAGAAGGTGGGAACTCACAGGACTTCCATGTGTTCATGCCATGTCAGCCATGAAGAGTAGGAATTTTAAAGTTGATGATTACATTCCAGATTATTATAGGGTGTCTAGGTACAAGGAGGTATATAGTTTTGTGCTTTATCCTATGAATAGATCCAATCTGTGGGCCAAAAATCCATATCCTGATGTGCAGCCACCTAAGTTTAGAAAGATGCCTGGTAGACCAAAGAAAAGGAGAAACCTTGAACAAGGGGAGATTGATGGCACTGACAGAAAATTGAGAAGAACTGGTTTTATTGTAAAGTTTTCTAGGTGTAAGAAAATTGGACATAACAAGAAAACCTGCAAAGTCAATGCAACACAAGGCACTGCATCTCAAACCACTGCAACTCAAGGCAATGCAAGGCAAGGTAATGCATCTCAAACCACTGAAGCTCAAGGCAATGCAAAGCAAGGCAATTCATCTCAAACTATTGCATCTCAAGGCAATGCAACTCAAAATAATGCTACACAAGGCAATGAAACTCAAACCACTTCAGCTCAAGGCAAGGCAAGGCAACACAACTCAAGGCAGTGCAACACAAGGCAATGCAGCTCAAGGCAATGCAACACAATGCAATATAACTTAAGTCAAGGCAAGGCAACACAAGGCACTGCAAGGCAAGGCAATGCAA
The DNA here is from genome assembly GCA_948472305.1 of Vicia faba. Classification (NCBI taxonomy): domain Eukaryota; kingdom Viridiplantae; phylum Streptophyta; class Magnoliopsida; order Fabales; family Fabaceae; genus Vicia; species Vicia faba. The sequence goes on along the minus strand of OX451739.1, from coordinate 21,700,829 downwards.
GTCACGTTGAGACCAATGTAAGTCAGATTGGGACAATACAAGTTTTTGCATCTCAAACCACTGCAAGTCAGGTTGCAGTAACACAAGCATCAGTTGCACATGGTTACATGAATGCAACTCAGTCTTCACAAGAAAAGGCAGTTCCAGGGCAAGGCACAAAGAAGAAAGCTAGAGGAACTGGGAAGCTACAAAAACTTCGTGTGAGAAGGCCCTTTGTACCCCCAGTACCAACAACAAGACTCTCAACATCCAAGAATGCAACTAGTCCTACCACCAGGCAATCTACTCCAACCAAGAGAAGCACATCAAGGAGGACCATCTAGTTATAATTTTAGGATTTATGTATTTTGGAACATGTCTATGTAACGTGTCATTTTGTCAACCTTTTGGAACATGTCATTCTGTCAACCTTTTGGAACATGTCATTCTGTCAACCTTTTGAAACATGTCTATGTAACATATCAGTATTTTGGAACATACTTATGTAACATACTTATGTAACATGCCAACTACGTATTTTCAGATTAAGTAATCTGATGTGTTCATTTACTGATAAAATATGCCCAAAATTATGTTGCTACAATTAACGGTATGCCAAACTGATATGCTTTGATTAATGATATGCCAAACAAAATAAGTCTTATTAAACTGACAACATGTGTTAAAATTACATACAAAGTTGCTACATACTCCTACTTCTAATACAACTTAATGACAAATACACATAATATTACAAAACACAGAATCTTCAATGTTTTTTTCCACTTCAACATCTTGTTGAGCTAAATTTGAAGTTCTAACATAACATCCCCTAATTCTTCATTTCTAACCCTCAATTTTTCGTACTGATTCTTGGTTTCATCTAAATCCTTTGATATGTTTTCCAATCTATTACTCAATACTTTGTTTATGTCTTCTGCCAATTCCTATGCAAATTCCTCGTGAAACCAATGGAAGAAGCCACATCCTTTTTGCAAGGAGTCTTGCAAATTTCACAAATTGATCAAACTCTATTTACGATCTTCTAACATACCCAAACCAAACTCTGTTTGTGACAACCCTAAACTTTCTTTCCATAATTCTTCTCAGTGGTTGCTCTACGAAGAACGGTGTTGTCTCGCAACGACAAAGTGGTGCAATCCGCGAGCTACTGTATATACATGACCCAACACTTTCAGATTGATAGAGGTTCGTTGGGGAAGATGAATGCTTCGTATTCATGGAGAAAGGGCCGAAGATGAAGGAACTACAGAAAATTTTGGGAAGGAGAACGTTAAGAAAATTTTGTGAAGGAGATTTTGAAGCAATGTGAAATACGCATTCTGCATATAAAGAAGATGAAGAAATCTGTCAGCTTACCTGCCACCTCACGCAAATAAACGGACGTTAGAGGTCAATTAACAGAAAGACTAACATAATTGTATTTTACTTAAGTATTTTGAAAATAATTTTAAAATTTAAATATAATTTATTTTGGTCCCTTAATTATAGTCATAGAGGTCAATTAAGGAACCAAAATAAATTATATTTAAATTTTAAAATTATTTTAATAATATGATAAATTATTAATTATTTATTGAATGAGAATATAAATTTATTCTATATTGTATATCAATTGAACTTTTACTTTAATTTATTATAAAATTTGAGGGTATATCATACAAGCTCCCAAAACAATTAAAAAATATTTTATATTTTGTTTCTTTTGAACTCGTAGTAATCGAACATAGACTGTAAATAAATCAGAATTACTTTCTCTATCGTTTAGCCCTTAGCCTTGTGGATGAGGACAATAGAAAATAAATGTACAAATGATAAATATTTAAGTATTGTTAATTTTCAAGAAGATTCTCGAATACTTTCGGATTAGAGGTGGCACAAACTTAATACTAATCTCTCCACTTATAAAATGTATTTAATAAAACATGTCTTTAGGACATCGCATATATATGGATGATAAAATGGGTCACGATCATCGAGCCGATTTAGATATTCATCATAAAATAGTAGATTGAATTGAGATTTTTAATTCGACGTCCATTAAAATTCGTCTTATTAAAGATCGTCACCCGTTAAAGTATCTCGCTAAAATCGGTTGCTCGTCAAAATTCTATCCTTTTTTTAATTAATTCTAATTACTCTAATTTTGTTATGATTTTATTATATATATTAATTTGTGAATATACGAAATTTTTTTAAATAAAATTTGTTTATAAATGATTTATAAAAATTATCTTAAAATATAAATGAAAAATCTAATTAAAATATAAAAAAGAAAAAAAAATATTAATTTATTAAAAAAATGAAAAAAATAAATAAAAAAGCAGACGGATAAGCCCGTCGTCTGCCAACTCGTCGCGGTGGCGGAACGAATTAGATTTTTATTTGACAGATTTATCTATCTAATTTTTTTTAACAGACTTAAAAAGAGATAGAGCAGGACGAACAACTCATTTTACCACTCCTAAACATATGTACATCCATATAGAGAATTGTACTTTTTTATAAGAATGTATACACAAATTTTTTTTGGGTAAGCAAACAAGTCGTATAACTGTTTCATTACTGTTTTCTTTAGGAGTTTTGAAGGGAGAGAAAGGAAAGATTTAAAAAATAAATATTTTAAAAAAGATATATATAAATTTTTAATATTTTTTTAAAAACTTTTTATAAAAAATTAAAAAAATTATTTATCATTAACATATTTTTAATTTTTTAAAATATTATAATAATAAATTATATTTAAATAATTTGTCTAAATCTTTTAAAATCTTTTAAATTCTTCATCGAATACATTCTTTTAAGTCCCTAAATTAAGAGGAATTTAATTTTGTAAATAAAAATAAATTTCTCAAAACCCTTGCCACCTAAATTATTATATTATTCATTCAATATTTCTCTTTTTTCAAACTCATCATCTCCTTTCTGCTCTAAACTCTCACACAAAGCCTAAAGGTATCTTTAAATTGTTGTTGTGAAATGTGTTGTTTTAGTCTTAAGAATATATTATTATAAATGATTAATTTCTTTAAAACATTTCAAATATTTTTATTACAAATTTAAATTCCAATTGTAAAAGTTACACATGTGATCGTGTATAATGGACAGAAAGGACAATGCAAAAAAAAATTAACATTCTGACACTTTATTCAACATGAGATTAAGCTGAAACTTTACAAATATAAGTTATATTGTACCTTAGCATGAAATTTATGAACTATCTACTTATACTCAAAAAGGTTTGTTCTTTTCCTCCTTATCCTTTAGACAGTGCTATCCTACTATTAGTGAGTAGGTAGCCCTTATCGTTGAATGTATGAGGGACATTCGAAGGGACGCACAGTCATAAAGGCAACATATGGAGACACTTTAGCAATTTTGTTCAAGGGACTTGATCATTTACCGAAAGGCAACTGTAGAATCATCGAGGGACTATGATCTTTTGATTTACGGATCTTTGCTAAAGAGTCCCCGTTTCGAGGGACATGATTGTTTTTCCGAAGGCAACCAAAGTGGGGTATCCTAGAGGTTTATATGTGCAAATATGTTGTATTCAGTTATTTTTGTCTTTTTTGTTAGGTTTGCTAACGTTTGATTATTAGTCTTTCTATACAAGTCTAGTTACTAACAGTAGTATATACAGTAATTTAAAGTGCAGAAATGTAAAGTGTGGGAATGTAAACCCTACACTATTACACGGCTTTGTGAGAGGTACATTATAGAAATGCAAAAAATAAAGTCTTAGTTACCATTACAAACTGGGAAGTAGTTACAATAAGATGGAAAAAATGCGAAAGTAAATAAATGCGCAAACGAATTAAAAGGGACGTCTAAATCCTAAGGAAAAGAAATATTTTTGTTTGTTTTGTTTTACTTTTTTGAGAAAAAAATGTTAAAGTAATTAATAATTGATTAACAAAATTAATTTTAATTAAAAAAGGACTAGAACCTAATTTTTTTGTGATCTTTTGATTTGATGTTTGTTGTAAAGAGGAAAACCATTAAGAGAAAATAAACAAAACGAAAAGTAAAAATACACGAAAAATCCTTCAATCCAGGGAAGGGGGTTGCCCTTCAATCCAGGGAAGGGGATTTCCCTTCGATCCAGGAAGGAGATTGTCCTTCGATCCGGGGAAGAATGGGGGCTTTTAGATCCAGAGGGGAATATGATTTTTTTCGACCCAAGAAGTGATTCTTTGCTTTTTGATCCAGGGGTGGATGCTGCCTTTCAATTTGAATCTGCAAGACAAATATTAGCCAAATAAAGATGCAGGACCTGGGTATCGAACTCAGGTCCTTCGATCATGTGCGCGTTGGTCTATTCAGGTTGGATCTGCAACAAATGTTAGAAACAAAACAAATGCAGACATGGGTGTCGAACCCAGGTCCTTAATCTTGAATAAAAATCGAATGAACTACAAGTGTTAATATATCATACAAATGTAAAGTTTGATCTTTTTACCAGTCCTTACCAATGGTGATGTATGAATCTGTGGCTTCAGGCGTGGGTACCCTTATTTAAGGGTTGCTTCGATTTGGCTCTTCTGGATATGATGGGCTTGGAATAGACTCTTGGGAGCCTTAGGAGCATAAATTTAGTATTTGTATGGACTGGGGGTACCTGCAATACTAGCTTCAAATTATAAGATTTTTTTATAATTTAGTATACTTTTTGAGGCAGCGTGTGCGTGTATCAGCTAGTCTCTCTTTTTTCTGTTTGAAGCTTGCTAGTCTGCTCCTTATATAGAGGGGGTGGAGGGGACAAGAGGACAAAGGAATAAACATCCATTAAGTTAGTGTTTTAAAGGCCATGCATATCACTTTGAAACTTTGCCAAAGGCATGGTTTCTTGTTCCTTTTTGAATTTGCTATGAACCTGGACATCTTTGACTTTCGAATACCTTCAGGCCATGCCCTTCGATTGGCTTTAAGTTGCCTCCTTTGAATGGATCTCTTATGTACCCTTTGAATGGACCTTCTGAATGCTTCTTCGGATGGACCTTTTGTTACTTCCTTCGAATGGAAAACATGTACATCCTTCGAATAGAACACCTGTGCATCCTTCGAATGGAACACTTGTACATCCTTCGAATGGAACACCTGTGCATCCTTTGAATGAACCTTTTGTGTGTCTTTTGAATAACGCGCATGTATGCCTCTTGCATTCTTCAAATGGTTCACCAATGTGGGCTCATAATGTGGCAATCATATGCTGAAAGGTTCAGAGATAGAGTTGACGCAAGCAGTTTCGAAGGGAACCATTGCTTAGTCGAAGCTAGCAAAAAGGAAGCCAATGCCTTATGGATGTTAGCATGAGAAAGTCATTGCTTTGTGAATCGAAGGCCAGTTGAAAGGGTCTTGGCCTTGTGCATTGAAAGTAAGCACAGGGGAAGCCTTTTCCCTTGTGAATCAAAACAAACTTGTAGGGTGTTCTTGCCTTGTGCAGTTGAAACCTTGTGAACTTAACTTGATCGAAGGAAGCCCAGCACCCAATCGAAGACCTTGTGAACTTATCTTGATCGAAGGAGGCCCAGTGCCCAATTGAAGACTTGCAGACCAAAGCCTGATCGAATGGTTTTATATGCCCAATCGAATCTCCTTGTCTAGATGACAATCAAAAAAACAAATTGCTCAGGGGCTAATCGAAAACACCTTGTCTCAAAGCCAATCGAAGACACCTTGTTTATCTTCAAAAAAATTATTTTTCTTTAACCAAGTGTTTATGACCACCCATATAAGAGAAAATCTTGGAAAACATGAGAGGGCAAATTTTGGGGTACAACAGTTGCCCCTGTTCAATCTTCTTAAACCAGAGGATTTAGATTGGCTTGTCTGCCTTTTGTAATCTGAAGGTGGAAGAGGATTGAACACTAGAGTGCCCAGAAATTTTCACTCGCATGGAGTAACACTAATGTTTGATGATGGCGTGAATGGGCTTACATATGCCATCTAAAGTAGATGCTGACTTCCTAAGAGGTCTTTTTGTGGGGATTACTATTCCTACTGTCTGAGGAGGACTCCGTTGGAGAATGTGGGTTTTTGTTGTTCTCCTGCTTGAGGAAACTCTGTGGGGAATAGAGTCTAGGAACTTCAGTTGTATAAGGCTCTGCTGAAGAGATGAAAGTTTGTTATTTTCTGGTTGAAATCCAGGCTTCATAGTAACTTGCTGGGGATAATGGAATTGTCTGTTACCTGAAAATGTATTAGAAAGAGCTTGTGTAAGGCTGTTCCAGCATGAGTCAGTGTTAGTCTGCATCCGGAGATATATGAGAAGGAACCCGTGTAAGATTATTTCGTCTGGTCGTGTAGATAGTTTTCCTGTCTGGTTTCAGGTATTAATCTACAAATCAGTTGTTCCCAGATAGTTGTCCTGTCTAGTTTCAGGTATTAATCTGGACCTTAAAAATTGTCGGTCACTGAGATAGTTATCCTGGCTTGTTACAAGTATTAATCTCTTACCTGAGAAAGAAAGATGATTTTCCTGGCTTGTTACAGGTATTAATCTTCAATCTCTTCATGGAGATAGTTCTCCTGGCTTGTTACAGATATTAATCCATAGTCGGTTGTCCACAGATAGTTCTCCTGGCTTGTTACATGTATTAATCTGGAACTTGTTTTTGTTTGTTGTTGAGATAGTTGTCCTGGCTGGTTTCAGGTATTAATCTCTGACCTGAGAAAGAAAGATAGTTTTCCTGGCTTGTTATAGGTGTTAATCTTCAATCTCCTCGTGTAGCTAGTTCTCTTGGATTGTTACAGGTATTAATCTGTAGTCGGTCGTCCTCAGATAGTTGTCCTGTCTAGTTTCAGGTATTAATCTGGACCTTAAAAAATGTCGGTCACTGAGATAGTTGTCCTGACTTGTTACAAGTATTAATCTCTAACCTGAGAAAGAAAGATAGTTTTCCTGGCTTGTTACAGGTATTAATCTTTAATCTCCTCGTGTAGATAGTTCCCCTGGCTTGTTACAGGTATTAATCCACAGTCGATCGTCCACAGGTAGTTCTCCTGGCTTGTTACAGGTATTAATCTGGAACTTGAAAATTTTCGGACGTCGAGATAGTTATCCTGGCTTGTTACAGGTATTAATCTCTGACCTGAGAAAGAAAGATAGTTTTCCTGGCTTGTTACAAGTATTAATCTTCAATCTCCTTATGTAGATAGTTTTCCTGGATTATTACGGGTATTAACCTACAATCGATCGTCCACAGATAGTTTTCCTGGCTTGTTACAGGTATTAATCTGGAACTTGAAAATTGTCGGTCACATAGATAGTTTTCCCATCTGGATTCGGGCATTAATCTGTGGCCTGTTGTATTTGTTGGTAAACTCGTCTTGCTCCGGGAGTACATACCACTTGGTTGGGTAGATAGTTTCCCCATCTGGTTTCGGGCATTAATCTTTAACCTGCTGTATAAGTTGATAATGTTTGTTTGTCTGCTAATTTAACCTAAAAAGGTAAAATCAGTTTCATGCGATGTCATGATGTATGAATTGCATGATGATCCCAAAATAAATGAGATTGTGATATATGTATTTGTGATGCATATGCTATGATGTTTGTAGAAATGATGTATGAATGCAATGTATGAACATGTCAGTTGTTCCATTGTTGTATTGTTGAACCAGGGAAAATAAATCCCTGACTATTTCTAGGGCTGAATAATGTAGGTCTTCAAATATGTTGAAGTTAAAACGTTGAGAGATAAACTTCCGTTGTTAGATAAATAAACTCTGTTGGGGAAGGTAAACTCCGTGAACTGAACTGTTGCTAGAAGATAGTCTGGAATACGTACCAGGATGACATCTATCTCTGGATCGTACCTGAACCATTTCTAAAAGATGATCTGAATAAGTATTAGGATGACATTCGTCTCTGGATTGTACCTGAACTGTTTCTAGAAGATAGTCTAGAATAAGTATCAGGTTGACATCCATCTCTGGATCGTACCTGAACTGTTTCTAGATGAGAATCTGGAGTAAGTGTCAGGATGACATCCGTCTTTGGATCGTAACTGAACCGTTTCTAGATGAGAATCTGGAGTAAGTGCCAGGATGACATCCGTTTCTGGATCGTACCTGAACTGTTTCTAGATGAGAATCTGGAGTAAGTGTCAGGATGACATTCATCTTTAGATCGTACCAGAACCGTTTCTAGATGAGAATCTGGAGTAAGTGTAAGGATGACATTTGTATCTGGATCGAACCTAAACCGTTTCTAGAAGATGATTTGAATAAGTATCAGGATGACATCCGTCTCTGGATCGTACCTGAACTATTACTAGAAGATGATTTGAATAAGTATCAAGATGACATCCATCTCTAGATCGTACCTGAATTGTTTCTAGAAGATGATATGAATAAGTATCAGGATGATATCCATCTCTGGATCGTACCTGAACTGTTGCTAGAAGATAGTCTGGAATAAGTATCAGGATGACATCCGTCTCTAGATCGTACCTAAACTGTTTCTAGAGGAGAATTTGGAATAAGCATCAGGATGACATCCATCTCTGGATCGTACCTGTGCCGTTTCTAGAGGATTCTGGAATAAGTGTCAGGATGACATCCGTATTTGGATCATACCTGAACCGTTTCTAGATGAGAATCTGAAATAAGTGTCAGGATGACATCCACCTCTGGATCGTACCTGAACCGTTTCTAGATGATAGTCTGGAATAAGTGTCAGAATGACATCCGTCTCTGGATCGTATATGCACTGTTTCTAGAGGAGAGTCCGCTTTATTTAGAATGTTTCCGTCGAGAATTATTGTTTTATTATTTTGAGAAGAAATTCGTTGGGGAAGGGAAACTTCGTAATACGGTTGAGGATTTTGTGAGATCCTATTGGGGAATCCTGAGAAGCTTGGAGACTTCACTGGGGGATCTTCTAGATGTCAGAGCAGTAGTTAGAGACTTTTTCTCCGCTGGGAATATGAGAACACCTGACATTATTAGACTGCATATTGAGAATATGGCAGTGACCTTGTAGTAGGATGGCTCTGCCTTTGTACCTATTGGAGAAGGTATCTACTGGGATTCTGTGGATGGCTTGAATGTTATCCCAACTCTTGGAGTCTCGAGTAGATGTTAATCAGGATGATAAGTCTTCTATTGATAGACTAGTGACGAGATGACGAGACGTAGTCGTACACTTTAATCCCTAACTTTTGCCTAGACTGTCCTTTCAGATTTTCAGTCCATCGGGATACCCTTTTTTACCCAAGCCTCCTTTTCAGGTTTTCGACTTGTCGGGTGTACAGTTTTTTTCATATGTATATCCCTAATTTTTGCTCGAACCCTTTTGGTTCACCAGGATGCCCTTATTTTTTCCAAGGCCAGTCAACCTAGCGGGTCTTTGTTCATGCATAGTATTTTCCGACTATGTCCATGTTCACCGAGTACGAAGAATTGTCATTGTCCATAGTAGTAAGTGTTGCCACACTGTTGGAAGATTTTTGTTTGATCGTACATGATTCGTTGTTGGAGTTCATGTCCAATGCCCCAAGTGATTCATATGGAGATCTGCCCCTGGCCATTTTGCATTTTTGAGAGATTCCTTGAACCATGACTTGACTACCCCATATCAGCTGGACACCATTCTATGCCCCTTGATTATGAAAGGCCTATCACTGGAATGTCTTTCCATCTGAGGTGATTCTGTCCACTGAGAGGATTTATGTTCATCAAATATCTGTCGTGCGAATTTCTCTGTTGTTGAACAAATAGTCATATGAAAACAATGGTATTTTAAGAATACAAAGCTTATGTCTGTCTTGAAGTTTGAAAATTCATTTTTTAGTAAAACAAACAAATTTTGTAAGAGTGTGATATCAACTCAGGATTTATAGCGAACCCTACAGGTGTCAGGATACCTTTTGTAACAGTATGCTTTCGAACTAACCCATGCTTCAGTTAGGACTTTTGAGGGTTATAACGTGGCCTGGTTCACGGTTTAGGAAATAAAGGATAAAGGCTCAAATTTTATTTGTACCCAACTCGTTCTTCGTGATGTTCTTCAATCCTATGCTCAGCTAATTGTGCATTTAGATCCCAATTGAGTCTGAAATATTTTCTCTGATACTTGGTGATGGTTCAGAAAGTGAATGTTTGTTTGAGAAGGTAGTGGTAACCTTTTCTTTTTTGTTGAGGATTTATAGGACCTCTTCTTTTTTTTTTGTTATCCCTATTTTTGCCTAAACTGTCTCTTTTGCGATTACAGTCAGCGAGATGCCCCAGTTTTTTCTTAAGTCCCCTTCATAGATTTTTGACTTAACAGGCTTTTATTTTGAGAGATAATGACTGCCTGTCTTGACGATTATGTGGAACCATCACATCTTTTGGAAGGCATCTTCTACACTATTTGTCGTGTATGAAGGATGAGCTTGCGATTGAATGCACCTCTGAGTTAACTAAGAAAGCTACCCTACCCCGGGTTATGATTAAGGGTTTTAATTTGTATGGAAAAAAAAATCCTACTTCTTAGGCTCAAAGGGGTTGACTAGGGATTATCTTCCTTATAACTCCACTGTTTAGGATTTGAAATAACGCCTGTACATCGTTAGAGGTCTATTCAAAAGCATATTGTAGGGACTGTGGTATCATTTTTGTCATCCTCCCTCTAAAGGCTTAAAGCTTTTAATTAAGAGCTGAATATCACCAACAGGAAGTAAAAGCATAGTTTAAGTATAGTGAATACGAATGAAATAATTCAAGACAAACATATGCAATGCATTGATGAAATAACAAAGTTTGATATGAAACAAATGTTCGAAGAATCAAAAGAAATTACAAATTGAAAATTCTAAATGAACAAAAAGCCTCTTTGTCTTGGACTTGTCACTTCAGATGGTGTGCCCTTGAGGAATGGCAGAAGAATTCCAATTGACCATCTTATGCGAATTCCAACGCTCCTTCATCGATCAAGTCTTGAATTTTATATTTCAACGTCCAACAGTTATCAGTATCATGCCCCGGACTGTCAGAGTGATATGCACACCTTTCATTGGGATGGTAAGTAGGAGCAGAAGTATTAGGATTCCTAGAAGGATCCTTCAATGTGACCAAATTCAACTTCAACATGTGTTGCAAGACTTGCAACATTGGTATGTTGAGTTTGGTATATTGCCTAGTGAATGCATCCCGCTTATTCTAATTACCATGTCGTTGTTGGCGAGGTGGCGGTTGGATTTGTGACATAGCAGCAACTTGGAAAGGTCTACTCTCCACCCATCCAACATCTTGTCTCATCAGAGGTTGATTAGTGACCTGATCCCCAGTCTTAAATGTTTGCTTCATACGGTTGCATCTGTCTTGATGAAGCTTACTGATGAGAAACCTCAACTCATCTTGTTCCCGAGCTAAACTTTGGATAAGAGCCCTTTTATTACTCATCTGGATTCTCATCTGTTCCATTTCAGCTTGCAGTTGTTCCAACTGGTCATCCTTATTGTTGTCAGGATGTTTCTTGGTCAAGTTCTCGTTGAGGAGTGCTTTTAAATCTTCTTACCCCTTGGATAGGTTGAGGAAACATTTCTATGAACTGAGACTCTTGAGTTTGGAGATCTCTGTTGTTCTATTTGAGAGCCATTTCTATTTGCTAGAATAAACAACGAGAACATGAGAAATCTGTACTGGAAGACCTGTTATGTAATGACTTACATGATGTGTTTATGTTTTCAAGGATCTCGCGGGGTAAACACAAGAAGATGTTAGAATCCAATTGTAGCTTTGATTGAAGAATTTTCGTATCGTTGAAGGTACTTCTACGAGAATCAAGCTCACCATGTCGAGTGGTTCATAGCCTCTGACTCAAGTTATTGTGTTTTGATCTTTTGACGGTATTGGCTAGAGGAAAATAAATCCCATTTCCCCTTGCTAGACGTCTGGTTCATCATAACCTGCACCACAGGCCCTTGAGATCCTTGAAATGGTTAAGGAAATGCTATGGTGTGATGCTATGATGTGTATGCTATGCATCATGCAAAAATATAGGGTGATGAAGACAAGTATGTCTTGCAAGAAAACCAGTTTATTGGATAATGTATACAAACAAGATCCTGCAAGGAATACAAACAAAATCCCTGCAATGAGTTCAAGTTGTTAGATAATGAAGGCAAACAAGTCACATAAGCAGCCTTAGGTTTAGGCTTGCATGGGGTTTGTAGGTAAGTACCCTATTGAAGTTTAGTTGGTTCAACCTGTCTTAGAAAAGTAACCAGGTTCTAAGGAGTCTCAATATCATTGATCTTTCTTTATCGAGCATTGTTTCAGCTTAGCAATCTTTTCTTGCGGCTGAAACATCTCGAAAGTCTGATCTTAATGAGTGTAGCATCAAGTATCAACCAATCCCCAGCTTTACACCGAGGCCAGCTATCTCACTGCTTTCTAATGGCCAAGTTTGTTCAACTAACGTTCTAAGGTCTGTTAGTGCTTCACAACACCATGCGGAGGCCCCGTATTCTCCTCGATTCAACACAATGGATACCGGTACCAACCAAAGTTTCACACCAACACAACTATCACTTCAACCATATCAGTCTACATCGTACAATCTCCACGATCTATTGTTGTTTACCTAAAAAGATGTCCCTATATTCGGGTGTAGGATCTATAGTAACAACCCAAACAACCCTCCAAGGATAAAGCATACAAAGCAAGTAATTAAAACGGTTTTAAAATGAAATAACTCTTAAGGCAACCCCACTTTTATTTATAGTCCCCTGTAGAGTCTCCAGTTCTATGATACGGTGGCAGAACCGACTGTTTATACTGGTTTTGTGTTTGTGTTTGCAAATGTCACGGTAAGCAAGAGTCGCCACCGACTTTTCTTTTATCCAAATTAAGGAAAGGGTGAAAAGAACAGAAAAAGACATTTTCGAGAATTTTCTGAGTAAAGGGGTAGATTATGGAAAGGGAAGGTGTTAGCACCCTTTCCATTTGTAGTTTTCTATGTGCTCTTAGATGCTTAGCTCATTTGAAAAATACCTTGTGCTTTGTGTGTTTGGAAAAGTATTTTGAAAAATACCTTAGTGCGGCGATTCGCTTTATGATAACTCTTGTATCAGTTCTCAAGAGTGTTGATAAAACATTTGAAAATATTTTTGAAATGTTTTGGGAAAGTGTAAAAGTTTGTTTTTGAGCATAGCATCTAGGAACTATCTACTTATACTCGAAAAGGTTCGTTCTTTTCCTCCTTATCCTTTAGACAGTGCCATCCTACTATTATTGAGTAGGTATCCCTTATCGTTGGATGTATGAGGGACATTCGAAGGGACGTACATTCATAAAGGCAACATATGGAGATGCTTTAGCAATTTTTTTCAAGGGACTAGATCATTTACCGAAAGGAAACTGTAGGGTCATCGAGGGACTATGATCTTTTGACTTACGGGTCTTTGCTAAAGCGTTCCCGTTTTGAGGGACATGACTGTTTTTCCGAAGGCAACCAAAATGGGGTACCCTAGAGGTGTATATGTGCAAATATGTTGTATTCAGTTATTTTTGTCTTTTTTCTTAGGTTTGCTAACGTTTGATTATTAGTCTTTCCATACAAGTCTAGTTACTAACAGTAGTATATACAGTAATTTAAAGTCTAGAAATTTAAAGTGCGGGAATGTAAATCTTACGCTATTACATGGCTTTGTGAGAGGTACATTATAGAAATGTGAAAAGTAAAGTCTTAGTTACCATTACAAACTGGGAAGTAGTTACAATAAGATGGAAAAAAATACGAAAGTAAATAAATGCGCAAACGAATTAAAAGGGACGTATAAATCCTAAGAAAAATAAATCTTTTTATTTGTTTTGTTTTATTTTTTTGAGAAAAAAATGTTAAAGTAATTAATAATTGATTAACAAAATTAATTTTAATAAAAAAAGGACTAGAACCTAATTTTTTTGTGATCTTTTGATTTGATGTTTGTTTTAAAAAGGAAAACCATTAAGAGAAAATAAACAAAATGAAAAGTAAAAATACACAAAAAAATCCTTTGATCCAGGGAAGGGGATTTCCCTTTGATCCAAGGAAGGGGATTGCCCTTCGATCCATGAAGGAGATTGTTCTTCGATCCGGGGAAGAATGGGGGCTTTTCGATCTAGAGGGGAATATGATTTTTTTTATCCAAGGAGTGATGCTTTGCTTTTCGATCCACGGGTGGATGCTGCCTTTTGATTTGAATTTGCAAGAAAAATATTAGCCAAATAAAGATGCAGGACTTGGGTATTGAACCCAGGTCCTTGGATCCTGCGTGCGTTGGTCTATTCAGGCTGGATTTGCAACAAATGTTAGAAACAAAACAAATACAGACTTGGGTGCCGAACCCATGTCCTTAATCTTGAATACAAATCAGATGAACTACAAGTGTTAATATATCATGCAAATGTAAATTTTGATCTTTTTACCAGTCCTTACCAACGGTGATGTATGAATCTGTGGCTTCAGGCGTGGGTACCCTTGTTTAAGGGTTGCTTCAGTTTGGCACTTCTGGATATGGATGGGCTTGGAATATACTCTTGGGAGCCTCAGGAGCACAAATTTAGTATTTGTGAGGACTGGGGGTACCTGCAATACTAGCTTCGAATTATAAGATTTTTTTATAATTTAGTATACTTTTTTTAGGCAGCATGTGTGTGTATGAGCTGGTCTCTCCTTTTTTTTTTTGAAGCTTGCTAGTGTGCTCCTTATATAGAGGAGATGGGGGGGACAAGAGGACAAAGGAATAAACAACCATTAAGTTGGTGTTTTAAAGGCCATGAATATCACTTTGAAACTTTGCCAAAGACATGGTTTCTTGTCCCTTTTCGAATTTGCTATGAACCTGGACACCTTTGACTTTCGAATACATTCAGGACATGCCCTTCGATTGGCCTTAAGTTGCCTCCTTCAAATGGACCTCTTATGTACCCTTCGAATGGACCTTCTGAAAACTTCTTCGAATGGACCTTTTGTTACTTCCTTTGAATGGAACACATGTACATTGTGCATCCTTCGAATGGAACACATGTACATCCTTCCAATGGAACACCTGTGCATCCTTAAAATGACCCTTTTGTGTGTCTTTCGAATAGCGTGCATGTATGCCTCATGTATTCTTCGAATGGTTCACCAATGTGGGCTTATAATGTGGCAATCATATGCTGAAAGGTTCAGAGATAGAGTTGACCAAGCAGTTTCGAAGGGAACCATTGCCTAGTCAAAGCTAGCACAAAGGAAGCTAATGCCTTGTCGATGTTAGAATGAGGAGGTCATTGCTCTGTGAATCGAAGGCCAGTTGAAAGGGTCTTGGCCTTGTGCATTAAAAGCAAGCACAGGGGAAGCCTTTTCCCTTGTGAATCGAAACAAACTTGTAGGGTGTTCTTGCCTTGCGCAGTCGAAGCCTTGTGAACTTAACTTGATTGAAGGAATCCTAACGCCTAATCGAAGACCTTGTGAACTTACCTTGATCGAAGGAGGCCTAGTGCCCAATCGAAGACTTGCAGACCAAAGCCTGATCGAAGGGTTTTAGATGCCCAATCGAATCTCCAAGTGTTTATGACCACCCATATAAGAGAAAACCTTGGAAAACATGAGAGGAAAATTTTTGGGGTACAGCAATGGGGATACAAAATTACAAATGGGGATGACAAGTAAAATAAACCCTAATTATTATTAAAAGGCTTTGACAATTACATAAATTGTAATGCGAATAAATAAAATATACAAAAATATAAAGATGAAGAAGAGAGAAATGAAAATTATTTGTGTGGCTTTTAATGGAAAGAGTCCTAATTAGACTAATTGATTTGAAAAGAAGTTAATTAATTAAAATCCTAAAGTCTAATTTAATTTAATTAAAAGAAAAAATTAAAATAAAAACCTAAGTCTAAATTAGTTTTAATTAATTAAGAAAGAAAATGTTTTTTAAAGTTTTTTATTTATTTATAAAATAAAATAAAGTAAAGATAAAATAAGAATAAAGTTTTTTACTCTAATTATTTATGAAAATATATTTTTGTATTTTTGATTAAAAATAATAAGAATAATAAATAAATAAATAAAGAGAAGAAAATAAAATATAAAATACAAAATAAATGGTCGGGGGGGAATGAGGGAGGTTAGAAGATAGAAAAAGATTTAGGCCCAATCAGTTTTTGTTCTCAATCAGAAAATAATAATAAAATAAAATAAAAAAGAAAGTTTAGGCCTGCATGGTATGAAGTATTCAGGGAGTGAGAGAAAGAAAAAGATGATGGCCCAAAAGGAGAAAGGCCCAGGTGCGCTTGATAGAAGGAAAGGAAATAAGGAAATGAGAGAAAAATAAATAAAATGGGACGCTGGGGCTCGAACATAGGTCCTCACACAACAAAGCCTTTAGCGCGCGCTTTCTGCCACTAGGTGGCTGTTTCATCCGTTATTAGAACAACAACTAATAAATATAAAATAAACCAAGTCCTAATGATAAACTTCATCTTCTTCCTCACGCCAACCTTCGAACTAGATTTTGAATTTCCAAACTTACTCATTTCTCAACCAAATCAGAAAGTGTAAACATCAAACTAGTTAGAAATTTCACCATGATTTCAAATATGTAAATACTTTAAGCTATGGATTAAAGATGAACACGAATTTTGCTTGGTACCAAATCTGACCTAGTTTTTTCAGAAAGTTCAAACTTAAAATTCTCCATGCTCAGGCAATATAAATGAATTATAAGGACATGGTTAGTTTCAGGGTTATGATGTCTATATTTTATCTTTTAAAATCAAAGCCAAATGATGCTTGTATGAAGAATTGGAAATTCAGAAAACCCACCTTGCAAATGGAGATCATGTTTTGAGTTTGAGCACTCTTTAAGGTGTTGTGATGATTTGGTTAGCTTCACTGAACCTCTAGGAAGCTATTGCAATGCTTTCTTTGGATTGAGAGTGGTTGAACCGTGCTAGAGAAGTCAATGTGCAAGATGTTATTTTTGAAAATGGAGGATGGTGATGGAGGTGTTACAGTCATGTAACAGGTGTTTGGATAGGTTCTAAATGATGTATGGAAGTTTTGTGATTTATTTGGAGTGAAAACGCACGAGTGAAATATGAGTTTGAGGTGCAAGGTCAGAATCTGCACATAAGTGGTATTTTGAGACAATTTCTGGCTTGAGGGAGTTTGAGAGAGTTTTAGAGCTTCTCAATTCATGTCCTTGGCTTGTAAACAATGTCTCAATTTATAGGAAAATGTTTTAGGACTTGAGATCATCATAATCACAAGATCACATGTTATGGATTTTTGACTTGTTTTTGAAGCAACCTTGACAAATATGGTTCCAAAGCAAGGTACAAAACTTGTAGGGTGGCTAAAAGCTTTAAACATGTTTGCTCTGATCTTTTAGATGAAATTTGTACATAAGGAACAAGTGCAAAGCTCAAGACAAGTTGACTTTATGATTAAAGCAACTTTTCAAGAATGGCAATGGTGCCTTTGTGCCATAAATGGAAACTGAGCTTGGATAATGGTTCAAACACTTGGGCAATGGCTCAATGAGTTATGTAAACATCTGATCATGGATATATTTTCAATTTATAAGGCCTGCAAAGTGATATTATGCAGCATAGGTTAGGGTTTTGGTTATGTGTTCATCATCAAAGTGACTTGTAATTCAAGAATGGATGCCCAACTTTTTCTCTTCGATTCTCTTAGCTCAAAAATGATCTCTTTGAGTTATTTGAAATTTTGGAAAGCTTGAAACATTGCCTACAACTTTCATATTTTCCACTTTGTCTAAATCAAATTGGAACTATGTGAAAAATGGCCATGAAGTTGGGACAAAAATCTGCCTAAACTAGGTGCAAATTTCACTAAGTGTTTTTAGAAAAAGGTTATGACTTCATGAGCTTATAATTCAAAATACAAGAATTTTTAGGGCTTTATCAGAAAAGAAAATTTGTATATTTCATCAAGATCTAGAACTTTCATGTTGAAAGTTTTCTTTGAATCATCTTGCATCTTGGTGAAAAATTGTCATGAAGTAGTGAAATTATTAAGGTTAAAACACTTAGAAATTTTCTAAGTATTGAAAAGTTTTACTTTTTTGTGGACTTTTGACTTTCTTGATTCTTGATGATCAAGTTTCATGTTTTTTAATATCTTGATGAATCTTGATCTTTTAAACTCAATTTTGATCAAAAAGTCAAAGTTTGACTTTTAGTATAACAGTTGAATTTTTCATCAGTTAATCAAATTTCAACTATCAATTGTTTGATATTGAGAAATGAATTGAGTCATGTAATTAGGTTAAAATAATGTGCTTAAATCCTTGAGATCATACCTCAAAACATTAATTCATGTGTTAAGTCAAAAGTCAATGACTTGTCATTCCTAGTCAAAACCCTAAATTTGACCATTTTGCCTTTTTGATGATTTGAACACTTTTATTGAGTAATTATGAACAAAACTTGATCAATTGATAAATATGACTTCAAAATATGGATATGGGTCAAAAATATTGAATTTTGACTATAGGTTGATCACATTTGACTTTTTACCCAATGTAGCTAATTTTCAATCATCTGATCAATTGGCTAAGCAACTTTGAGGTACAAGACTTGAAACTTGGCATGAGTAATCTTGGAGGCCTATAATGAATCATGAAAGTAATTTGGGGCATTAGAAGTCCAATTGTCCTTGTGAAAATAAAAACCCTAATTTGGGGTCTCAGTGCTTAAGAGGTGGTTTGATCTAGTCAACACTTGTACAAACTTGAGCTATTGAAAATCTTTATGAGAAGTGTCTTGAGAAAAGAGAGGGGAAATTTTGGGGTACAACAACTGCCCATGTTCAATCTTCTTAAACTTGAAGAGTTATATTGGTATGTTCGCCATTCGTAACTTGAAGGTGGAAGATGATTGAACACTAAAGTGCCCAGAAATTTGCACTCGCTAGTGTACGAAGTAATGTCATTGGTTGATTGTATCAGGAGTGGGCTTAAAGATTACATTTGAAGAGGTGATAAAGAGTTATCGAATATGGGCTTATAGATACCATCCAAAGTAACTGTTTATAGAGATTGGAAGAAGTATCAGAATAAATCTTTGGTGGATTTATACTGAAACAACATATGTCTGTATTTGTCTTTGACTGGATAAGAATCAAAATAAATCTTAGGGTCGATTTAACTAAACTAGAGAAAGTGTCTACCGGAAACGAATCAGGATAAATCAGAGGTTAATTTAAACTGAACCAACAGAGGTCTAACGTGGTCTTTAGCTGGATGACGAATTAGCATAAATCTTAGGACCGATTTAACTTAACCAGAGAAAGTGTCTACTGGAAACAAATCAGGATAAATCATTGGTCGATTTAAACTGAACCAGCAGAGGTCTAAAGTGGTCTTTAACTGGATAATGAATCAACATAAATCTTAAGATCGATTCAGCTGAACCAAAGAAAGTGTCTACAAGAAACAAATCAGGATAAATCATTGGTCGATTTAAATTGAACTAACAGAGGTCTAAAATGGTCTTTAACTGGATATCAATTCAGAATAAATCTTAGGATCAATTTAACTGAACCAGAGAAAGTGTCTACCGGAAACAAATCAGGATAAATCATTGGTCGATTTAAGCTGAACCAATAGAGGTCTAAAATGGTCTTTAACTTGATATCGAATCAGCATAAATCTTAGGACCGGTTTAACTGAACCAGAGAAAGTGTCTACCAGAAATAAATCAGGATAAATCATTGGTCGATTTAAACTAAACCAGCAGAGGTATAAAATGGTATTTAACTGGATATCGAATCAGCATAAATCTTAGGATCGATTTAGCTGAACCAGAGAAAGTGTCTACCAGAAATAAATCAGGATAAATCATTGGTCGATTTAAATTGAACCAGCATAGGTCTTGTGAAGGAAATATTCGTTGTTGATGATATTTATCTGGTGACTGATCTTTTCTAAAAGGGTAAAGAGTTAGTTGTATGCAATTTCATGATGTATGAAATGCATTGCTTAATGATGTTCTCAAAATAAATGAGATTGTGCTATATGTTTCGTATGCATATGTCATGATGTATAAATGTTGTTGAAATGTATCTTTGTTTGGGAAAATAAATCCCTGACTATTTATGTGGATGAAGAGTATGTGTATATTCAATTTTGTCTTGAATACCTCCGCTGGGGATTCTCGTTTGTTGTTTGAGTAAACTCTGCAGGGGGTGTTGATTTCTGCTTGGGGAGTAGGGTTTAGGAGCCTTAGTTGTCCATTGCTCTACTGGACAATTTAATTCTTATATACCATGACTGGGGATAAAAGAGATGATTAAACTTCCGATTTGTCTGGAGAGAGTAAAGTTAACTAGTATTCTAGTCGGACTCTAGGCTTTGCAGCAACTTTCTGGGGATAGTGGAAACTCTACTGGGAAAGAGGAGTTTTGTTAGTGATTTATAGTGGTATGAGGAACAGAATAAAGCTGGGGAGATTGTAATCCATTGGGGAAATAAACCCTGTTGAGGAAAATATTCTGGAAATTTCACTAGGGAAACAAAATCTTCTGGGGAAGAGCTTTGCAAGGTTTCTCTTTTAGTTTTGGAAGGCCAAACTCGGTCGGGGAAGAGAATTTCCAAGAGATATGCTGGTTGGAACTCCGAAAGGAAATTGTGGAGAATGTATGAATTTACTTTGTGGGGATTTATGGATAGCATAAGTGTCATCCTGGCTCTTTGAGTAAGTACTTATTCTTGTTCTTATGTGTATATTTGTTAATAGTTAATCATGTTCATATGCATATGTTCATTCAATTTTAGACATTGGACATTTTTGCAATAAAAAAACACAAAAGGTTTGCACTTCAAAATGTATTTGTTATTGATAATTTGCCTATAAACAGGCGTTTTTGTACAAAGAGACAGAAATCCTAGTAATAGGAAATCGTCGTGAAATGAAAAGAATACAAAGTGAAAACAAAAATGTATAGACATGGGGAAGTGATATCATTGGGTTCCAACTCTGCTATTTCCCCTATGTCTTCGAGCATATCATCCATTGTCGTCGGAAGAATTTGATTGAACTGATCTTGTACCATTTGAACTTTTCACTTTGGTAATAAAGCTGGCTGCAAGTGATTCAATGGGACATAGTTGTACGCTTTAATCCCTAACTTTTTCCTGGACCTCCCTTTTGGGTTTTCAATCCATCGGGATACCCTTTTTTTCCCAAGCCGCCCTTTCAGGTTTCGACTTGCCGGGTGTAGAATCTTTTGTATATATCCCTAATTTTGCCCGAACCCTTTTGGTTCGCCGGGATGCCCTTATTTTTGCCTAGGTATGTCAACCTAGATGGTCATTCTTAAGCGTAGTATTTTTTTATTATATCCGCGTCCACAAGGTGCAGGAAATCTTCATCGTCCATAGTGGTTAACATCATAGCACCTCCAGAGAATACTTTCTTGACAACAATTGGCCCTTAGTAAGTGGGCGTCCACTTTCCCCTGGGATCTCCTTATGGTGAAATGATGCGCTTTATTACGAAGTCGCCAGTCTGATATACTCGAGGCTTGATCTTCTTGTTGAATGCGTTGATCATACGCTTTTGATATATTTAACCTTTACAGACAGCAGTCAGTCTCTTTTCATCAATCAAATTCAACTGATCCAATCTAGTCTGAACCCATTAGTCTCCTCCTAAGTCTGCTTCTTTCATAATCCATAGAGAAGGAATCTGAACTTCGACAGTCAGGACAACTTCCATGCTATAGACTAAAGAGAATGGGGTTGCCCCAGTTGATGTTCGCACTGAGGTACGCTACCCATGAAGAGAAAATGGTAGTGTTGCACCCCGAAATTTTCCCTCCCAATTTTACTCAAGGCATGCTCATTAAGGTCCTCAATTGCTCAAGGTTGACCAAGAATTGATCAGACAAATTCTCCTCCTAAGCAATGGCTTTTCAACTAGTTTCACTTTTCACCAAGATGTGTAAGCTCTAAAGGTCTCAAATGTTTTCCATGGTCCTAATATGTCTTCAAGTTTGTCCATGCCAAGTTTCATTCCCTACAACTTCTCTTTTATCCTTAAGCTCAAGAAATGCATCATTTGGAAGGTACAAGCTCATACGTTACAAGAGGTTATTGCACCCTATACGCCTCAACATAATGGCATAACTGAAAGAAATAATAGAAGTCTACTGAACTTAATGAGATGTAAGTTGAAAGCTAAGAATATGCCTAAAAGATTTTGGGTCGAAGCAGCTTCAACAGCAATATACATTCTAAATAGATGATGGTGACAATCGGTTTTCATAGTCGACTAATAGTAACCAGCCCTCACAATCTTCTTGGACATAGTGTATCCATTGGAATGAGTACCAAAGATACCTTCATGTATGTCTTCCATAAGTTTCTCTGTTTCCTTCTTGTCCATAAAGCGGAGCAGAGTTGAATCATGGTTGCGCTTGTATAAAATCCCATTACTTAGGAAGAAATTGGCTGAGAACCTCGCAGGAATTTCTTGTCATTGATTGAAGCTCCCTCAGGATATTCTTGTGCTTCAAGGTACCTTTTCACTCATGGAACCAAGGCTTCTTCTCATCAGTGTCGATCCCACAACAGTGCGCCGGTTCATCAAATCTTTTGATAGTAATTCTGGGAGCTTCATTATCCCAATTGACTTTGAACATAGATGACATGGTTGTTAAGGCATCTTCCAACTGATTTTCTTCCCTTGGGATATGTTCAAAGGTGACCTCCTCAAAGTAAGGGATCAAGGTGAGCACAAGTTCTTTATAAGGGATAAAATTTGGATGTTTGGTATTCCATTCTTCTTTAACTTGACTGATTATCAGGGTCGAATATCTGTATACGTTTAAGAATTTGATTCTTAGGTCAATCGCAGCCTTTAAACCCAAGATGCATGCTTCATACTCAGCCATGTTGTTGGTACAGTCAAAGCAGAGTCTGGCAGTGAAAGGCGTATGGAAACCTTTGGGAGAAATGATCACATCACTAATTCCATTACCCATTGCATTAGAAGCTCCATCAAAAACCATAGTCCATTGGGATCCTTGCTCAGGTCCTTCATACGATCTAGGCTTTTCACAGTCGGTTATCAGCATGATATTCTCGTCCAGGAATTCAAAGTTCATATATTGATAGTCATCTACAACTTGATGCGCCAAATGATCCGTCAGTACACTTCCTTTGATTGCTTTTTGTGTAGTGTACTAGATGTCATATTCAGCCAAGATCATTTGTAATCGGGTTATTCGTCCGAAGAGAGATGGCTTCTCAAAGATGTACTTGATGGGATCCATCTTAGAAATCAAGAGAGTAGTATGATTCAACATATACTGTCTTAGTTGGCGAGCATCCCATTACAAAGCGCAACAAGTTTTCTCGAGCTATGAATATCTTGTTTCACAGTCGGTAAACTTTTTTCTAAGGTAGTATATCGCATGTTATTTTCGACCAGACTCGTCATGTTGGCCCAACACACACCCCATTGAATTCTCTAATACGATCAAGTACATAATCATAGGTCTTCCTTCAATTGGAGGCATTAGGATTGGAGGTTCTTGTAAATACTCCTTGATCTTGTCAAAAGCTGTTTGACAGTCATCATTCCATCTGACTACTTGATCCTTCTTCAGTAGTTTGAAGATTTGCTCACAAGTAACAGTTAAGTGTGAGATAAATCAAGAAATATAGTTGAGTCGACCTAATAAGCCCCTGACCTCTTTCTCAGTACAGGGAGTTGGCACTTCTTGTATGGCTTTGAGTTTTGCAGGATCGACTTCAATACTTTTGCCACTGACGACAAATCCTAGGATTTTTCCCGATCTCACCCCGAAGGTGAATTTGTTGGGATTCATCCTTAGCTTATATTTCTTTAACCATTCAATATAAATGAATTTTAAGGACATGGTTAGTTTCAGGGCTATGATGTCTACATTTTATCTTTTAAAATCAAAGCTAAATGATGCTTATATGAAGAATTGGAAATTCATAAAACTCACCTTGCAAATGGAGATCGTGTTTTGAGTTTGAACACTCTTCAAGGTGTTATGATCATCTGGTTAGCTTCACTGAACCTCCAGGAAGCTATTGCAATGCTTGCTTTGGATTGAGAGTGGCTGAATCGTGTTAGAGAAGTCAATGTGCAAGATGTTGTTTTTGAAAATGGAGGATCACAATGGAGGTGTTACAATCATGTAACAGGTATTTGGATAGGTTCTAAATTATGTATGGAAGCTTTGTGATTGATTTGGATTGAAAACGCACGAGTGAAATATGAGTTTGAGGTGCAAGGTCAGAATCTGCACAAAAATGATATTTTAAGGCAATTTATGGATTGAGGGAGTTTGAGAGAGTTTTATAGATTCTTAATTTGTGTCCTTGGCTTGTAAACAATGTCTCAATTTATAGGAAAAATTTTGAGTACTTGAGATAATCAGAATCACAAGATCACATGTTATGGATTTTTGACTTGTTTTTGAAGCAACCTTGAAAAATATGGTTTCAAGGCAAGGTACAAAGCTTGTAGGGTGGATAGAATCTTTAAACATGTTTGATCTGATCTTGTAGATGAAATTTGTGTAGAAGGAACAAGTGCAAAGATCAAGACAAGTTAACTTTGTGATTAAAGTAACTTTTCAAGAATGGCAATGTTGCCTTTGTGCCATAAACGGAAACTTAGCTTGGATAATGGTTCAAACACTTGGAAAATGGCTCAATGAGTTGTGTAAACATATGATCATGGATATATTTGCAAGTTAGAAGGCCTGCAAAGTGATATTATGCAACATAGGTTAGGGTTTTGGTTATGTGTTGATCATCAAAATGACTTGTAATTCAAGAATGGATGCCCAACTTCTTCTCTTCGATTCTCTTATCTCAAAAATGACCTCTTCAAGTTCTTTGAAATTTTGGAAATATTGAAACATTGTCTACAACTTTCTTGTTTTCCACTTTGGCTAAATAAAATTGGAACTATGTGAAAAATGGCCAAGAAGTTGGGACAAAAATCTGCCTAAACTAGGTGCAAATTTCACTAAGTGTTTTTAGAAAAAAGGTCACGACTTCATGAGTTTATAATTCAAAATCCAATAATTTTTAGGGCTTGATCAGCAAAGAAAAGTTGTAGGTTTCATCAATATCTACAACTTTCATGTTGAAAGTTTTCTATGAATCATCTTGCATCTTGGTGAAAAATTGTCATGAAGTAGTGAAATTATTAAGGTTAAAACACAGAAATTTTCTAAGTATTGAAAAGTTTGACTTTTTTGTGGACTTTTGACTTTCTTGATTCTTGACGATCAAGCTTCATATTTTTGAGTGTCTTGATGAATGTTGATCTTTGAAACTCAATTTTGACCAAAAAGTCAAAGTTTAACTTTTTGTGTAACAATTGACTTTTTCATCAGTTGATCAAATTTCAACTATCAATTGTTTGATCTTGAGAAATGACTTGAGACATGAAATTAGGTCAAAATAATGTGCTTTAATCCTTGATACCATACCTCAAAACGTTAAGTCCTGTGTTAGGTCAAAAGTCAAGGACTGGTCATTCCCAGTTAAAACCCTAATTTTGACTATTTTGCTCTTTTGATGATTTGAACACTTTTCTTGAGGAATTATGATCAAACCTTGATCAATTGATAAATATGGCTTCAAAATGTTGATATGGGTCAAAAATCTTGAAGTCTGACTGTAGGTTGACCATAGTTGACTTTTTATCCAATACAGTTGATTTTCAGTCATCTGATCAATTGACTGAGCAACTTTGAGGTACAAGACTTGAAACTTGGCATGAGTAATCTTGGAGGTCTATAATTAATCATGAAATTTATTTGGGGAATTAGAAGTCCAATTGTCCTTTTGAAAATCAAAACCCTAATTTTGGTTCTTAGTGCTTAGGAGGTGGTTTAACCTAGTCAACACTTGTGCAAACTTGAGCTATTGAAAATCTTTGTGAGAAATGCCTTGAGAAAAGAGAGGGCAAATTTTAGGGTACAACACAAACCTTATTTTTATTTTTTCTCTTTTACACACACACACACACACCTATATATATCCATTCATGCATCATTTCTAAATGATGGAAACCAAAAATATACGAAGTATTTTCATCATCTTCATCCTCTCTCATTGCATACATGCATCAACTACACATAATCATTTTTGTTGTGTGATCTTGAGATAGTTTGATAAGGTCCAATTTAGTATTGGTGTAATCAAATAGGGTTGATAATTCTTTAGAGGTTTCAAGATAAATCTATTTAGGGTTTTCTTCCAAGATCAAGGATTGATTTGGGAGTTTTTTTACAAGATTGCACAATTTGGATTCAACTGAGTGAAAGCTTTGAAGAACGGGGGTTCTATCAAAGAATTAATGGTAACCAGAGGATCACTTTGGTACTCTTGGGTCACAATATGTTTGCAATTTGGATTCAGCCGAGTGAAAGCTTTGAAGAACGGGGGTTCTGTCAAATTTGAGTAACGAACACCAGATGATCAAATTGGAAGTATTAGGTTACTTGATCGAGCTGTGACCAAGGGGAGAAAAGAAGATATGATCATTATCAAACTTAGGTTTTGGAAGGTTGGTGTAACACCCTATTTCCCCAATGGTAATTTAATAAAATTAGAGTAAATTAATTCATTAAAACAAAACATCAAGAGGATGCCACATTTTTCAACATATCAAAAACCTACTCATGCATAATTGAATTGATACATAACACATTTTTCAGATGAACCGACTACACTTTTCAACATGGTTCTCAATTTCAACTTTATTAACGCAGCAGAAAATAATTCAAGTTTGTCATTAAAACTTCCTCAACCAACATCAAACAACATTTAACTAAACAAAAGGGAGTTTATAATACCCCAACATAATCACCAAAACTAAACAACGAAATAACAAAATAAGCAAGCGTTTATCCCCCGGTGTTACTTATTAGAGCATTGGCACCGACTCAAAAAATAAAAAGAGCAACCTCTTATAGACTTTGCAACTCAGACTACTCTTGGTTATCTGCATGTTACCCACATAGAGGCAACATTTAAACAGAAAAGGTGAGATATCATAACAATATAAAAGAAATCATAATAATAGGTAGATAGCAATCCAAGCACGCATAATCATACTTCTTTACCTCACACCTTTTCTTCATTCATCATACCACACGGTACATCAATATACAGTCAAATACACAAACAACACATAACATCCATCATGTTATAATTCATACATTCTTCAACATCAAAAAACATCCAATTATTAATAATGCAAAGCAATGAGACTGACATCGACTTAATGCATGTCGTACTATCAAGGATTAAGCCCTTTTCATAAAGCCAAATCTGGGCTATCAATGTACAGCCAAATCCGGGCCAACAACATAAGCCAAATATGGGTTGTCAATGATGCATGTATGGGACATTGACATGCAACAACACGATTACCCAACTATAAGGAAACATCCTTCAACATAAGACCAATACGGGCCAATGTCATCATAACTATAAAGCATTATAACTTGGTGTCCATCTGTATACATTCGCATAATTTATCATGCAGTACATCATGCAAAACAATTGAACCATTCACACAACATCACCATACTTAATTGCAACATTAGTCATAACACATTACTCAGGAATATAAACTGATAGGCATCAATTTTGGTTAAATAATTAGCTACTGGGGTCTAATTTATTTTTATAGGATAGAAAATGATTTTAGTTTTTCATTAGTCCAAATAGCGCGTCAAACGGACATCCGAGGCAAAAGTTGTGAAATATACAATATTTGAAAAATATGACAGCTTCAGTGGTAACTGGTTACACCCATGTAACTCAGAATTACTATGCTTCTGTCACATTGGATAACTGTTACCTCTAGTCCAGTAACCAGTTACACTTGCTATTGTTGTACCCCATTTTTTGCCCCTAATATTCTCCTATCATATCATATCAACTCGATCATAACAAGATCACATTAGAGTTGGTTCTTCCTCTTTTTCTATCTCCTATCTTTAAGTTTGCTCTTGAGGAATCTCCAAGCACCTTAGTTGTGTATTTTGTATATGTGTTGTTGACTAACTTCTAATCAAAATACCAAAAAAAATATTTGTCTTTGTCTTTGTATGTTTGTGTTTTGTAGGTATGAGTCAAAGCATCTGACAAGTAAGGTTTTCCGATATTATTTTCCTAAAATCTCTATTTGCAAAGAAAAACAATTAAATTTTTTCATTTTTTTCACTGTACAATCGATTTCTCTTAGAGTGCAATTAATTGCACAAAGTGCATTTTGCGCAATTTTTGAAAAAAGAACAGGGTGAAATCGATTGCTCCTAGAGTGCAATCGATCGCACTGAGTGAAATTTTGAAAAAAAATCATAAATTTCAAGCTTGTCATTTTTTGGCTCCTATTTTTCTTATTTTTTTGAAAGATATATCATTAATTCAAATTTTGGCTCCAAGAATCAATTACCAAGCCTAATTTCATTTCCCAAACAAAACTTTAAACCACCACTAATCCCAATCCTAAACTCTATAAATAGAGCCCTCATTTTATTCAAATTTCAAGCTTTTGATAGCCAAATCCACCTTGCTAAAAAATCTCTCAATTCTCTCCATCAACCAAATCCACTCAAAGCTCTATTTTCAAAAAAAGTTAGTAAGCTTTGCATTGAAGCTTACTAATCTTTGAGCTAAACCTTCATCCAAACACTTTTTATTTATCAATTCTCTACATCTAAGCTTGGGCATTTGATTCTTGTGGTTCAATTGAAGCAAATTCTTGAAGTTGTTTTGATAATTCTCTAGATCTACCTTTGATAAGTTGGATAATTCATCTTTCACAATGTGATCTCTTGTTGATCTTTGGGTTTGATTCATTGAGCATTACTTTGTGATTCCAATGGTGCTATTTTCTCATAATTTGATGGAATTTTCGTGTTCAATTGGATCCATGATCATAAAGTATTTGATGGAAAGTTTGAACAAGAATTTGACCTTTTAAAATGTTGCTTTGCTGTCTGTAACAGCGTGCAATCGATTACTGTAACAGTGCAATCGATTGCACTAAGTGAATTTCGTGCAGATTTTTGAAAATTGCACTGTGTAAATCGATTCGTACTATAGTGCAATCAATTTGCACATAAACAGAATGCATTTTTTGTCTTGTTTTGGGGCTGTTTTAATCCATAAATGTTTTTCTACTCACTCCTTTTGATTGTTGGTTTGGATTGCAATTTCAAATGTCCAATTTCTCTTTAAATTCAATGGACTTTGTGATGTAGATGAAGTTGGATAAATGTTCATCAATTCAAATCTACCAAAGAGAATTATTTAATTCATTTTTTGTGCTTTGGATTAATGATATGTTTAAGTGCTTTAATCCATCTAGATGAGTGATTTAATTTAAAGATCAAAGAAATTTGAGGTAGTGATCCAAGTTAGCTTATCATTCCCCTCCCTCTTCATCTTATCCCTTTCTTTTTTAATTGTGCTACATGTTAAGGGATGATGATTTCTATATCATTTATCCAAACATGAAGTACATAGATTGCTATTGACCAACCTCAAAATAGGTGCGACTTTAACTTAACTCCACTTACGATTGCTTAATATAGCATTAAATTTTATCCCGATTCGAATAAATGATTATTCGTGGCCCAAACCTATGTTTGAAAGCCCAAGTATGTTAATTTGATCTCTATGATCTAATAACCATGAGATTCATTGTGTGGAGGCTTTGGTTCTACCAATCCTCAAATGGATCTACATCACTCTTGGTCAACGCAGATCACTTGAACATTGTTGATCATTAAATGTTACTATTGAAGATTCCAAAATGGATGATATACTTGACAAAAAGCAAATGCAATTTGTTGTGTGGAGGCTTTAGTTCTACCAATCCTCTAATGAGTTCCAAATGCAAGTTTCAAGATGATCATCCAACTAACCACTAATTTCTAACAATTGACTTTATTTTATGCTTTTATTTTATGCTCTTTACCTTATGTACCATTTACTTTAGCATTTACATTTCATGTTATTTTCATCTTTGCTCACTTGAACATTTATTCTTATTCCATTTTTATTTTTGCTCACTTGAGCATTTATTTTTATGTCATTTTTATTTTGCTCAATTGAGCTTTTTATTTTCTTTTGAAGATACTTAATAATCAACATGAACCATAAAAAACTTTAATGATACTTTCACTATTTGGTTACTATCCTTGGCATTATAAAGTTTTGGACTTCTTAGACTTAGGATTAGAGACTTTGGCCTATGTTGGAGACCTTGTGACGTTAATTGATATTTTGTATGGAGTTCTTGAGGTTTACCTCAAGGCATTGGTTTGTTTGTTTGTTTGTTTTTTGTGCAGGTTATTGTGATTACATACTTTGTTTGTAATATGGAATTCACCCGTATACAGCCGTTACTCTGTCCAATTTTTGTGAAGATTTAATACACTTGAAGTTTAGTTCTCTCAAGAGGTCTAGTATCTTTTCTTGCTTGGTTTCAATTCAAAGAATGGGAATTATATCTTAACTCATAATGTCAAGTATTGGCTTCTTGTTAGTTAGATGGTTCTTCTCCTTATCTTTTACCTTATACTTTAGGATAGTCTCTTCATCTCCTCCCATTTTCTTTAATTTCAAAAAGATTCTCCCTCCTTTTGAAAACTCTTCTTGTTTTTTTAAAACTTGAACCACTTTCATAATAAACTTGGACTTATGTCCATGCATTTTCAAAACATTTTTCATAAATAAACTGCAACCAATTTAATAATACCTTGATATTTTTGTGAGAAGACTAAAAGTCAATCAATCTCATTTCAAACCATTTTGCCACTTTGGCTTTTATTTTTAAACCTTTCTCAAAAGATTAGACTCTTGCCAATCTTTGTAGTGATGCAAACAACTATACTTCTACAATATGTAGTGAAGAGAGATATTTTCCACTTGGGTGTTGAGTGAGGTTTTGTTGATTTTTAAAATCCAAGCCATATCCTCCACTTTGAGATGATGCAAATTCTCCTTTCTCATGATTGTAGTAAGTATATTTTCCACACGGACAATGACGATGATGTCTTATCTCTTAAAATTAACCAAAACACTTTTGTTTTAAATTTTTTAAAAGGTGAACTACGAGTATCCTGATCCCCTATTGCACGAAAGGTGGTACGTAGGCACTAAAGGTTCACAACCGCGGCGGGTGCAAAAATCATAAAAATACATTTCTTTTCTCACCTCCAACATCTATTTTTCATGCATATTTTATAGCCAAAATATACAGATTTTACAAAGAGGCTCCTGCGGAGTACCGTAGATGTTTAGGGTGCTAATACCTTCCCTTTGCATAACCAACCTCCTTACCTTGAATCTTTCCCCCTCTTTTTGGGTTACTCGCTCTTTTCCCATTCCTTTGGAAACAATAAAGTGCGGTGGCAATTTTTATTTTGATCTGTATAAGTCTAGTCAATCCAATGGCTTAGTCTTAAACATTTCTACCACTACAGCTATATTTTGCCTTTTTCACCCAAAATCTGCACACGGTAACCAGTTACCACCAGACCAGTAACCGGTTACCAATGTTGCAGAACCCAAAAATCTACAACTTTTCAAAATACGAATTTCCATATTTCAAAACTCAAACTCCCAATTTTACAATCAAAATAATATCTTTTAATCATACCAATTATTCACCAATATCGCCTATCAATTCCATTCAATTTATATCATCCAATTTCACCAATTACACACAAAATGCATCAAAGAATTCATCAATGGGTAAAACCCCAATAAAGCAAAATAGGGAGAAATAAAAAATACACAATTATGGAACCTAAACACTACCATACCTCATTATTATGCAACCCATTATAGTGTTAGAATCTCATCCTTACCTTAGATTTTGCCAGTTCTTGACTCTTACAGTGAAACTTCCTGTCCTAGCTTCTTTCTCTTCTTCTCTCTTCTATGAACCCTTCTCTGTTTTCTACATTGTTTTTCTCTTCTCTATTCTCAATTCTATTTTATTCCAACAATGACCCCTTGGACCCCTAAATCATTATTCCAACTTTACCCTTCCTCATTAAAATAATGATAATATAATTATAAAAACTATAATTATTATTTTTATTCAAATAATGTTATTATTAAACCAACATTCTCCTTCCACCTCTATTTTTCTACATTTTTAGTCATACACCCCCGATACCTTAATTTCTTTATTTTCTAAGATAATTACCCATTATTAAGGCATTACAACATATCTAACATAACACTTACCCGCAATCACATATACTTCCTTAATATTTATTTAGAAAATTAAATAAATAAAAATTAGAGTGTTCCAACTCTACCCCACTTAGAATATTTTCGTCCTCGAAAATTCACTTGATACTAACAACTCCAGATACGACTCTTGTATACTTCTTTTAAAATCCCATGTCATGTTTGGCATCATTCCAAATACCACTAACCAACATCCCACCTAGTCAACCACCATAATCCCACAAGATTTATTGCTACCGGGTTAGGAATGCATCAGTTCATCTCACTTCTTGCTCCATCCCTCTAGGATGTAGAATCTATCACTTCATTACCCAGAAATACCGTCGTAAGCACATAAATATAACCATAATATTGACAACAGTGACACACACACCAGTACCACAATGCTACATCTCACCAATCGAACATGTGAATCAATACATTCTATTAACATGTCAGCAACACGAATAGTATACAAACCCTTCACCTATCACTTCCATTCTGGGATATCCACTGCCTTGCATCATTCCTTCAGACATCAAATGTTTAACACCTGACTCCTAGAAGTCACACCGCATAACAAACTGTGCCACGTCACACTTCTGCTACGCCACTCTGATCATCTACCTTAAAGTCACTGTCCTCATTTTAATTTCCACCAATTATCAGATCTATAAGTTTTATACCTAGATTTTGACCCTCTTTAATATCCACCAGGGAATCATTGTTCACTTTAGATATCCACAATCTCCCACTCTGCAGTTTTAGCTCGCATACCAACTCAAGTCTCCAAACTGTTCAATAAGTCCTAACTCTTTCATAGTCACTTTTGTATTAGGTTCACACAAAATGGTGAACAACTATCCTTTCGATAAAAAGTCAATTCACTTTACTCGTTATCAAGCTAGCAAGACAAGTCTATCCCATCCAATACGACTCTGTCTACTATCAACAAGAAATTAAGGGTGATCGGTTCCTCAATTTGTCAATAGGTAGCCGGCAACCATAATGGTGGAATAAATCACTGTTATCCAACTACAATAGCGTACTTTAAATTGTACTAAAAGTTACCGAAGCATAAGGTTCAACAATCTCTCTAAGGCTTACAAACATTTTCTTAATTCCCTTCTTTTCAACCTTGTCGATGATACATAAACGCCTAAAATCCATTTCATAGTCTCCTCATCATGCACGCAGCACAACACATTTCTTAAGTATATTCTAATACCGGAAAAACTACTACACCAAGTATAATCCAAATCATTTTGCTCCAAATGAAGTTTTTATCCAAGTAGAGGACTTTAACCACGTCAATAAATCCTTACTCTTTCCTTTAATCTCATAACCTCATTGATCCCTATAATCTCACATTTGGATCTCATTCTAATTACAATCTCAACACTACCATCTCATCATCAGCTTGGTGATTGAGACTTCCAAAATTCCCCTGACATATGTCGATACCATGTCATCAATGATACGCAATCCACTTTACCAATTAACCTTCTCTTTTCCTCAAAGGTCTCACCACTCTAACTATTCTCAATTGGCATAATCTACACTACTATGTACTTCTCCAATATTTTCACATCCTTCCTATTATCAAAAATCTCATACTAGACCTCATCTCAAGCCAACTCCAATAATAATTAGTTAATCTCAAAAGCTTCTAATCTCCGTAGCCGACTTCAGAGTCTCTCAACTTAGAATTGCATCCACCTTGGATAGATCTATAGATACCTTCACAGGGAATATAATAATCAAGGAATCTTACCTCCTCAAACTATAATTTACACCTTGAAAACTTAACATGAAGTTCCCTCCCTTTCGACACTACAATATAAATTGCAACGTCCAACATGTCTATGTTTTGACTTGGATTAAATCAGAATGGCCTTAATAAATACCGCAATAAACTAATCCTCACTCTTCACCTGAATTTGAAGATAATCCGACCTCAATTCAATTATACTGAAGACATACTCGCCTACCAGTTGGTCCATCAAATTGTCAATTCTTTGAAGTGGATATTTAATCTCAATCACTACCTTAATCAATTATCGGTAATCCATATACAATTTCGTACTACTTTCTCTCTTCCTAAGTAATAACATCAGAGCTTCTCAAGTGATACACTTGGTCTCACAAATTTCCTTTCCAATAAATCTTCTAATTGCTTTTTCGATTCACCTAACTCTGAAGCTAATGTCCGGTACGGTGCAATAGAAACAAGTTTGGTACCAAAGACAAGATCAAAAGCAAAATCCACCTCTCATCCAAAATCACCACGTGACAAATAAATCAATTCCAGGTGCTAGAACCATTTTTACAACAAAGTTCATCATATTAGCTATCTAACACTTTAAACGAAACTCAAATCGGACGTCCAGAACTCAAGTTATGATTTTTTAAAGTTTTCACAAAAATTGTCAGCTTCAGGTGTACCCGGGTGCCCATATACCCGTAACCGGTTACACCCTGTCAAAACGGCCAAAACACTATTTTTCAAGTGGTAATCGGTTACCCATATACTGGTAACCGATTACCACTGTACCAGAGTAAAAAAACCAGATTTTTATGTTACGAAAACCACTTATTTCATACCCAAACATCCTAACTTCCACATACTTCATCGTTCATGTTCCAAATAATAATTCCTATATATATACCTCATTACCAACGTTTCAATTTACAAAGTAAACACATTTAAGCATGCAGTTACTCATTATATCGCACCAATCCCAACATTGACACGTCAAATACATCTCAAAAATTTCAACACCGACACCCAATCATTACCAAAACATCAATATTCCAATTCTTTTCATAATACTACTAATATCTTTGAGTCCCGACTCTGTCTCGCGATTCAAAAATACCCAACAACATTAAAAAAATTCAACAACCACTTACATGATTTCAACAACAAAATTCGCAGCAATTCATCACTCCAGCATTACTCCAAACACCGACAACACACACAATGGTAACTCAACACGGACAACTTCACGATCAACATGCAAGGCTGAAAACATTATAACCATATGAGCTCCACTTTATAAAGTTATCCTAATTTCTTAACAAATATCTTCTGGCATAAGAATATGCATCGACTCATCAAAATAATTTTTAATCATTTGGTTTAACTCCAAGCATTTCACTCTAAAGATAACATTAAGTCAATACAATATCCCTCTCTAACGATAAGTCGCAATTGTCCCCTGGAAAACATCAAGACTCACCCACAACTGGCACATCATTAGTCATAACATCTTCCTTCACTTCTAGAGATGCGAACAACAGAAGTACCTGATCATTCCCTCTCAAGGACACTTCGACTGGCCACTAGGCATAAATATTGAACCCATACTTCCTTCGAAATCAGGAAACAACCCAGTCTCACTAACATCTTCACCCATGCAATTCACGATATACTGAACCAACTGTCCCCACCTGAACCATCTCAGAGGAGCACAAGCTGCTCCCCCACTTATTTCAATCCCACTCCTGCAAACAAGTGATTAGAAAAGAAAGAAAGCACCAGCAGTGTTTCACACACATGTCGTGTACTAAGGAACAACATATCAATAATATTCTACTGTCATACTACACTGACTCAACAACTTGGTCGGAAGAACCGACCAACTCTGACTCTTCTAGACTTTGCAACTCGGACTACTCCTGGTTATCTGCATGTTACCCACGTAGAGGCAACATTCAAACAGAAGAGGGGAGATATCATAACAATATAAAATAAATTATAATAATGAGTAGATAACAATTCAAGCACGCATAATCATACTTATTTACCTCACGCATTTTCTTCATTCATCATACCACACGGTACATCAATATACAGTTAAATACACAAACAACACATAACATCCTTCATGTTATAATTATACATTCCTCAACATCAAAAAACATCCAATTATTAATAATGCAATGCAATGGAACTGGCATCGACTCAATGCATGTGGTACCATTAGGGCATAAGCCCTCTCCATAAAGCCAAATCTGGGCTATCAATATACGGCCAAATCCGGGCCAACAACATAAGCCAAATATGGGTTGTTAATGATGCATGTATGGGACATTGACATGCAATAACATGATTACACAACTATAAGGAAACATCCTTCAACATAAGACCGGTACGGGCCAAACCGTCATCATAATTATCAAGCATTATAACATGTTGTCCATTCGTATGCATTCACATAATTTATCATGCAGTACATCATGCAAAACATATGAAGCATTCACACAACATCACCATACTTAATTGCAACATTAATCATAACACATTACTCAAGAATATACGCTGATAGGCATCAATGTTATTCAAATAATTAGATAATGTGTTCCAATTTGTTTTTATAGGATAGAAAATGATTTTATTTTTTCATCAGTCCATACAGCGCGTCAAATGGACATCCGAGGCGAAAGTTGTGAAATTTACAATATTTGAAAAATCTGACAGCTTCAGTGGTAACCGGTTACCACCAGGCCAGTA
Source organism: Vicia faba (assembly GCA_948472305.1). Classification (NCBI taxonomy): domain Eukaryota; kingdom Viridiplantae; phylum Streptophyta; class Magnoliopsida; order Fabales; family Fabaceae; genus Vicia; species Vicia faba. Next base: position 21,664,061 of record OX451739.1, on the reverse strand, counting down.
ACCGGTTACACCCATGTAACTCAGAATTACTATGCTACTGTCTCGTTGGGTAACTATTACCTCCAGTCCAGTAACCGGTTACACCTACTATATTTTTCCTTTTTCACCCAAAATCTGCACACGGTAACCGGTTACCACTAGACCAGTAACCGATTACCACTGTTGTAGAACCCAAAAATCTGCAACTTTTCAAAATACGAATTTCCATGTTTTAAAATCCAAACTCCCAATTTTTCAATAAAAACATTATCTTTTAATCATAGCAATTATTCACCAACATCTCCTATCAATTCCATTCAATTTACATAATCCAATTTCACCAATTACACACAAAATGCATCAAAGATTTCATCAATAGGTAAAACCCAAATAAAGAAAAATAGGAAGAAATAAAAAATACACAATTATGGAACCTAAACACTACCATACCTCATTATTATGCAACCCGTTATAGTGTTAGAATCCCATCCTTACCTTGGATTTTGCTGGTTATTGACTCTTACGGTGAAACTTCCTGTCCTAGCTTCTTTCTCTTCTTCTCTCTTCTACGAACCCTTCTCTATTTTCTACGTTATTTTTCTCTTCTCTATTCTCAATTCTATTTTATTCCAACAATGACCCCTAAATCATTATTCCAACTTTTATCTTCCTCATTAAAATAATAATATAATTATGAAAACTATAAGTATTATTTTTATTCAAATAATGTTATTATTAGACCAACATTCTCCTCCCACCTCTATTTTTTTACATTTTTAGTCATACACCCCCGATACCTTAATTTCTTTATTTTCTAAGATAATTACCCTTTATTAAGGCATTACAACACATCGAACATAACACTTACCCGCAATCACATATACTTCCTTAATATTTATTTATAAAATTAAATAAATTAAAATCAGAGTGTTACAGTTGGACTGCTACTTTTTCTCTTGTAAACTACATTTGCAAATGTTAATTTTCATTATCTTAATTCCATTGATATTAGGGACATACATACTCATAATGAGGCCGATTGGGGAACTGCCTAAACAAATCCTTGTGCCTCTCTCTATCTCTCTTTTAGATTTACATTCAAATTGTGAAATAATTGATTGTGCAATCGATACATAGAGATCATTTCTTTGTTTAATAATTCAAAGTGTTTTTTGAGTTGATTGCAATCTATGTGATTGTAATTGGTTTCTCATATCAACAAAATCAAAGAAAAATCTAGTTTGAATTGATTGCACACCAAGTGTTCGACAAATTTCTTAAGTCAATTTTTGCTTGATATTTCATTAGAAACCGATCACTATTGTGTGGTATAATCCAAACGTGGTAGCTGAAAATATAATGATTGTTTTTCTCATCTTACGTATTTGTTCTATCTGTTTAACGCATATCCGATCTTTTCGATAACAGTATTGTCGATCCGGGTTTGTTTCTATGCGCCATAGTTTAACATTTTCTGAAACAAATTTTTAAATAAGAAAACCTCATTTGTGATATATTCACCCATTTAGTTCGTAGACTATTATCTAACAAGTGGTATCATGAGCACCGATTTATCTCGTGCTTCAAAATTGCTTATTAGATAATGGATTCCGAACCTAAAGGGATGTATAATAGAGCGCTCGTTTTCAATAGCAAAAACTATGGTTATTGGAAAATTGTATGCATATCCATCTAAATTATGTTGATAGGAAGGTAAGGAGAGCCGTACAAAATGGTCCATTTCAAATTACTATGATCAAAACAGAAGGTGTTGTTGTACCTAAACCAGAAGCACAATGGAACCTGGAAGATGAGAAAAAGTGGTTGTATGATTGGAAAGTAAGGAATAATTTCATATCTTTTTTAGGAGTTGATGAATATTATCGTATGTCCTATTTCACAACTGCTAAATCTATATGGGACTCATTGCAAGTTGCCCATGAGGTATTAATAAGGTCAAACAAGCTAGAATTAATACTTTGAATCAAGAGTTTGAACTCTTTCATATAAAGCATGGTGAGTCTATTTCCTATATGCAAAAGAGGTTCACTCGTCTTGTATATCATTTGAATGCACTTGGTAAGCCCGTTTGCAATGAAATTGATACTAACAAAGTGTTGAGATATCTTAATAGGGAATGACAACCAAAGGTTACCGCAATCAAGGAAGTTAGTGATCTATTGACATTGGATACTACTACTTTGTTTAGAAAGCTTGAAGAACATGATCAAGAGCTCATTTTCTTAGATAAGCACGAGAAGAAGATTAAGAAGGAGAAGAACAAGGAAAATGAGGCAGATAAGAAGTCTATAGCTCTTGTGGCTTCTAGCTCTAAGTAATCTACTATAGAGAAATATGATAATGGAACTAGTGATGATGAGTGTTCGGATGATGAAGAAATATAGATTTTTGTTAAAAGGTACCATAAGTATATTAAAAGAAATGGATTAAAGAATTCCGACGAAAATCTCTTGAACTATAGATGTAAATCAAATACCTCAAGGAAATATGAGAATAATAAATAAAAATCTAAATGTTCATGCTATAATTATGGAAATGTCGGACATTATAAACTGGATTGTCCATTGATTAATAAGGATAAAGGAAAAGGTCAACACAATAAGTCTAGCAAGTCTAAAAGAGCATACATTGCTTGGGAAAGTGATAGTGAAACCTCAAGTGAAGATAGCTTAAGTGGTAGAGAAAAAACGACAATTCTTTGTCTCACAGACCATTAACAAAAAAGGAAGAAGGTAAGTCATTCTAAATATGAACCTATAAATAAAATTTCTTATTCTAAATTACAAATTACTTTTGAAAATATACATGGGGAAGCCATATAAGCTTTTAAAATTTTGGCTCAAACAAAATAATCTTTTCATACTTAGAAGCCAAAGTTTTAGAAACTGAAAAACAAATGGAAGCTCTTAACATGTCACAATTGTTGCAAGAAAGGTCATACCATTGCAAAATGAAAATTTAGGAGATTTTTTCGTTCCTAAAGGTGTGTTTCACTGGTTGCCTAGATGCAACCAAGTTTTCACTAACTCCCAAGAACCCAACGAGAATTGGGTATCTAGCACTCTTGATTGATCTTGTAGGTTAAATGTATTGGCTCCATGGGGATAATGTAGTTTCTCGATAGTGAATGCTCAAGGCAAATGACAGGTGATATTTCCCTATTCATTGACTTTGTGGCAAAGAAGAAGGGGTATTTAAACTATAAAGAAAATAACAATGGTGTTATACTTGGTAAAGGTAGTGTAGGTAATCTCTCTTCTATTACTATCTCTATTGTTACTTATTATTAAAGAGTTCGTGCGTGTCTCTTTTGATGAACCTTATCCTAGAAATGTCGAGAAAGGTATCATTTTTCATGATGCAAATCTATCTTTAGAAGACATACTCAATGACACCAAAGAAGGAACTAGTCATCCTGAAGTGGTTAAACTTGAGGAGGAAGAAGATGGTCTTGAAAATGATTGGAATGAAATTCCAACGGAAGTGGATAATCTTCTGATATCAAATCGACAATTCGTGGAGACATCACCAAACATGACTACATACTCTAAGATAACTCAAATAAGGTATTTTTATGTGTCTTTTGACACTCCAATTCCCATAAATGGGAACTTATACAAAGATGAAAGTGGTGAGAACATTTAAGTCTAATAATTTAAAGGTGCATTTTATAGTTGTTTCAACTTCCGTTTGAAAGTTCCTAGTTCTGTAAGTTCTTACTCTGTCTTTCGTCCAGTGAGGTAATACTGATTCACTTATATCTTTGCTCGTAAGTTTCTATTTCTTGCATTGTGTATCTATGTCAATGGAAATTTGTTTTTATGTTTATGTTATATATTTGATGAATGATGTAATCCCATGATTGTTCACTTCCAAAATAAATTGTTGTTAACTCATGCGTGTTTTCAATCCATATGTTTATAATGACTTTATGTTTTAATCATTTTTAATTAATCATCATTTATATTGCATGGTATAAATTCTTCTCATTTGAAATATCATATGGTGTTATGCTTGGACATGTTATTTATCTCTCTTGCATTTTTGTGCATTGCTGGTTATTTATGTTTGAGCATTGCATTGTTGTTTTTGTTGATCGATTTATCTTTGCAATCCCTCTAAGTGGAAAATATGTGATTGTGTATTTTACTTGATGCTTCTTACGTTTTGTATCCTTTTTCTCTTTTTGATTTTGTCAAATGAGGAGAAGCTATGCAAGTACAAAAAACATCATCTAGTTTGCAAATATTAAAGGGGAGATGCTTATATTCAAGGGGAGATATAAGATCAGAGACTACAAATATATCGTACGTTTTGCCATCATAAAAAATGGAGAGTACGTGAGTGTAGTATTCTCTCTTAGATGTTTTGTATGATGTCAAAACTAGGTAATATGTTGTATTTGTACATTGGACCTTATCCCTCTATGTCTAGGTTGCATTTTCATCTTAGGACACTTAGGGAACAAGTCAAAAGCATATGGATAAGTTAAAAATGTCAAAAAAATATTATTTTTTTTTGTGAAAAATCATGTTTTGAGTCGACTCATTCGTGTTAGGAGTCGCCTCCCAACGAAAGCATTTTGAAATAAAACTCTCTGCTGCAAAGGATTTGATACACGGGGAAATCGAGTCAATACACAACATGAAGGAGCCAAGTCCATCAAGATGAGGGTCAACTCCCACTGAAAACTATTTCTAAATTGAATCCCTATCCACGACGGGTCGAATCCAATTGAAGGCTATTTTGAAATTGAATCGCTGTCCAGGATGGGTTGACTCCCAAGCATTTGGAGTCGATACAAAGCATGAAGGATTCAAATCTCACGTGTTATGTCTCGACTCTTATTCAAGCATATTTTCCACAAAAAAATCTCTGTCAACTTGAAGTTGACTCCCAAGCATTATGGATAGACACTTTTTCCCTTGTGAGTCGACTTCCACCTCGAATGGGTCGACTCACATTATTTTAAAATGTCCAAATGTGTAATTTTTCAAACCATATTTTTCTATTTTCTCTTTTACATACACACCTATATATAGTCATTCATGCATCATTTATAAATGATTGAAACCAAAAATATACAAAGTCTTTTCATCATCTTCATCCTCTCTCATTGCATACATACAACAACTACAAATAATCAATTTTGTTGTGTGATCTTGAGATAGTTTGATAAGGTCTAATTTTGAATTGGTGTAATAAAGTTGGGTTGAGAATTCCTTAGGGGTTTCAAGATAAATCCATTTGGGATTTTCTTCCAAGATCAAGGATTAACTTGGGATTTTTTTACAAGATTGTGCAATTTGGATTCAGGCGAATGAAAGCTTTGAAGAACAGGGGTGTGTCAAAGGAGTAACGGTAACCAGAGTATCACTTTTGTAATATTTTGTCACAATATGTTGGCAATTTGGATTCAGCTAAGTAAAAGCTTTGAAGAATGGGGGTTCTGTGAAATCTAGGTAACAACAACTGGAGGATCAAATTGGAAGTATTGGGTAACTTGATCGAGCTCTGATCAAGGGCAGAGAAGAAGATAGGACCAACATCAAACTTAGGGTTTTAAGGGTTTGATTGCTACTTTTTCTCTTGTAAACTAAATTTACAAAGGTTAATTTTCATTATCTCAATTCCATTGGAATTCGGGGCAGATGTACCCATAGCGGGGCCGATTAGGGAACTTCTTAAACAAATCCTTCTCTCTCTCCATCTCTTTTTTACTTGCAAGTTGTGAAATAGTTGATTGTGCAATCGATACATAGACATAATTTCTTTGTTTAATACTTCAAACTGTTTGTTGAGTTGATTGCAATCTATGTGTTTGTAATTGGTCTCTCATATCAAAAAAATCAAAGGAAAATTTGGATTGAATTGATTGCACACCAAGTGTTCGAAAAATGGCTTAAGTCAATTTTTGTTTGATATTTCATTGGAAATTGATTACTGTTGTGTGATATAACTCAAATGTGATTGCTTAAAATATGTTGATTGTTTTTCTCATCTTATGTATTCGTTTTATCAGTTTAACACGTATCCGATCTTTTAGATAACGGTTCAGGATAGACGATTGTTGATCCGGGATTAATTTGGCGCGGCATAGTTAAACATGTTTAAAACATAATTTTAAATAAGAAAATTTCATTTGCGATATATTCACCCCCTCTAGATTGTAGCCTATCGTATAAAAATTCATATCACGAGCACTGATTTATCTTGTGCGTCGAAATTTCTTATTAGATAATGGATTTCGAACCTAAATAGAGTATAATAGAGCGTATATTTTCAATGACAAAAATATGGTTATTGGAAAGGGTGTACGCTTATCCATCTAAATTATGTTGATAATAAGGTATGGAGCGCCGTCCAAAATGGTCAATTTCAAATTACTATGACCAAAGCGGAATGTGTTGTTGTACCTAAACCAGAAGCACAATGGAACACGGAAGATGAGAAAAAGTGGTCGTATGATTGGAAAGTAGGGAATATTATCATATCCTCTTTAAGAGTTGATGAATATTACCATGTTTCTTATTGCACATCTGCTAAAGCTATGAGGGAGTCATTGCAAGTTGCCCATGAGGGTACTAATGAGGTCAAACAAGCTAGAATCAATATATTGAATCAAGAGTTTGAACTCTTTCATATGAAGAATTGCGAATCTATCATCGATATGTAAAATAGGTTCACTCATCTTTTAAACCATTTATATCAGGAAAATCAGATCCGAAGTGACTAGGCTTTTGCAGTTGTAGCAGATATTTTGGTCATATTCTTTGTCTCTGGAACTAGGCCCTCTGAAGTCACTATTTCTCCTAGAGAATCTCTTGTTCCTTCTGGCTAGTTGTTGAAACATTTTAATGATAAATGCTATTTCTTCATCATCATAGTTATCATCAAAAGTCCCTTCATCATAAGTTTCTTTTGAGTTACTAATTTGTGAAGATTTATGATTTTTACTACCAGACTTCTCAACAACAAATTTTAGTGCAAATAACTTGTGCATCTTCACAGGCTCATCTCCATTCAGTTCCATTTCATGGCTCTGAAGGTTGCTTATCAAAACTTCAATAATTAAAGTATTCAAGTCTTTAACCTTCTGAATAATTGTAACTTTATGTCTGAATCTCGTTGGAAGACTTCTTATAATTTTCTTAGCATGATCTGCTGAGGTATAACTCTTGTTAAAAACTTGAAGGCATGATACAAGTACTTGAAATCTAGAGAACATAGTTTCAATTTCTTCATCATCCTTCATTTTGAAGAGTTCATACTAGTGAACCAGAAGGTTGGCCTTAGCCTCTTTTACTTGCTGGTTACCTTCATAGGTAGCACATAATGAATCAAAGATAGTCTTTGAAGTTGACTTATCTATGATTTTTACATACTCGGAGTGAGGTAAAGCATAAACAATAATACCTAATACTCTGCGGTGTTTTCTGTACACTTTCTTTTGAGCTGGTGTGAGATCTTTTTTTCCAGTAACCATTTCCACACCATTTACTTCAATCTCAATGCCATCCTCAAGAATTTCCCATAACACATCAAGTCCAATGATGTAAGTGTACATTTTAATCTTTCACCATTCAAAGTGAGTAGAATCATCACTGAATGCAGTTGGTTTAGGAGAATAGTGAATCTTCTCATGAGCATTATAATCATGTGGTATATTGGTGCTAGTAACATTACTATCACCAGTATCACCCATCTTTGTATTCTTATATCTTCAAGATATTTTTTTGTACCACTGTTAAGTTTTAAGCACATATCGTGCTATGATACCAACTAAAGGTGAGAAAATACACAAGAAGGGGGGTTGAATTGTGTAACTGATAACTTATGCTTTTTCAAATAACAACTTTTGAATCTGACCAAGTTCAGATTCTAAGCTTGAGTATGCAACATCGAAATATTAAAGTGCATAAGCAAATAAGTAAATCACATACAAAACTTATCCTAGTTCCTCTATAATGAGAGTAGTCCATTTCCCTTGCCATGCAAGAACTTTTTACTATAATCAAAACCTAATTTCAATTTACTTAGACACACCAGTACAAGACTTCATGCTCAATCACACAAAAAAGAGACTTCTTGCCCAAACCAACTGTCCAAGACTTCTTTGCTCAATCACACTGAAAGAGACTTCCTTGCCTAAACCAACTCTTTAATACTTCCTTTCTCAATCACACTGAAAGAGACTCCCTTGCCTAAACTAATTGTTCAGGTCTTCCTTGCTCAAACACTCAGCCCGAGACTTCTTTGCTCAAACACTTAGTTAGAGACTTTTCCAAATTCTAAACAAATTATTTAGATTATAACAAGATGTACTTGATTTTTAATCAAAGGTGCGAATAATACAACACACACAAAGACCTTGATACTTGAGATTTCTAAGATATACAAGTGTAAGAATAGTCTCAAGTGTATGTGCAATACAACAATTATAAACTGAAACTTGGAGTATCAGATAGTTCTTGCAATTTTGATTTTCTGTTGTTGTTCTTGTTGTATTATTTCTTTTGAATCTTTTATCTTTTTATATAGATGGAACAAAAGAGACACTGGAAGCTTTATTGCACAAGTGTCTTTAAAGAAGAAGCAGTTTCTAAGAGAGAGACATTGGAGTTGGTACGATGAGGATCTTCATCTTCTGAATAATTACTTTATCCATTATGTATTTCTCAAGTAAGGTGTTTATAGGCATAGAGTATTAGACTAAATAAATCTTATCAATTAGCCTTGAGTCTTGTTCTAAAACCTCTAGTTGACTTCCTCAATAATTCTAGTCGTTGATAAGATGGAGTTTCTTTTGCATAGAGTACAGACAAACAAGCTTCATACTATGCTTCCATCAAGGCGGTTTAAGTTCTGTTGGAATCATTAGAGGCAAAATTATTATAGAAATTGAGTTTCTAATTGAATATCAGCTGCATGATTATGGTGCTGAGGTTTTTTGTGAAACTCAAATCTTGATCAACTAGAATATGGGTTCACTAACTTCTTCTTTACAAGCTCTTTAACTGGGTCAGAACCAAGTTAAATATAAGCTTAATGACCCTGAACACTTAATAAAATATTAGTATACCATATTGTTATTTAAGTACTTTTTTATCTTCAAAACCCAAGATGTATGATCTCAAAGAGTGTGATTAGATTTAGTTTCAACAGGGTGGACTATTCTTATGGGTCAATGCATGTTTTTTATTATCGGGAGGGGACTTTAAACAGTATGTTGTGTCGCATTGATGTGTTTGACATGCATTCATGATGTCATTGTTGTTTATGAAAGAGGCAAGTTGTGGTCCGAGTAGGGTGGATTGGTGACTTATCCCAAATCCGAGCAGGGTGCATTCGGAGTTCGAGAAGGGTGAACCTGGTTCCTGAGGGAAACAATTGAGATGAGATGGTGCCACATGCATATGAGTCAAGTGATTGTTGTTAGTCTCATTGCATAATCGATAATGATTGAGATGTGAATGTTGAATGTGCGTGATGATGAGATATTGTGTGCATGATGGGTTTGATGATAAAGTGAGTGAGAGAAATGTGATACTATTGTTGATGAGTAGATGTTTTATATCCTATCTTGCATCGTATGCCATTTTATTTATTTATGTAGCTTCTCATCCATTTTCTTATTGTTGTAGTTTGTGCTCCTCTTCGTGGTACAATTAAATAAGTAACATGAGTAGTTGCTTAGGGTGGAAGGATGGCGCGAGGCTATTCTTTATTTTCTTTCGTCTGTGTTTTAGTTTCACGTGCTCTTACATGTAACACTGGGGGAACGTCAATCTTTTGTATCTTGTTGTGTTGATTAGAGAGTTGATGTATACTCTCATTGTCTGAGGTTTTGATGTTTTGAAGAAACATTACTTATGGTTTATGCGTTTATTCTAAAGTGTTTTGAAAGTGTAAAGTTAGTCAAGTAGAATGTTTTACATGTCATATTCCACTACGATGATATCTTAAGTGAAGGTGAGCATGTGATAATATGGGTTGATTGTCTAATTGTTTTAAATCTATATGATTAAAGGTTTTCAGAGAAGTTGAATTGTGTTTTAAGAGAATGTGTAGCATCCTATTTGAGTATTGTAAAATTATATGAATTATGTGTTATAATTATGTGCGGGGTAAATAAGGTGTAACATAGTTGGTATACGAGCAGGTCGGTCCGTTTGGCCATATTTTGCGTGATGTTTGTTCCCTTGTATGTGATAAGTACATGTGAACATTGTCGATACTTTTCTTCTTTTCACGTTGGTTTATTTGTTTGTTGAAATCACCAGAGTTATGGTTGGAGGAATGAACAATGATGCAATTGTTGAAACTTTAGAGTCATTGGCTCAAGCAATGGCTTAGAATCAGCAGAACAATCAAAATGCTGAAGAGAATGATGAGTTACGTGCTTTGGGGAAGTTTCAGAGAAATAACATGTCGACTTTCAGGGGCCGGCATGATCCTGATGGTGCACAAGCATGGCTCAAAGGGATCCAGAAAATCTTCCGAGTGATGGCTTGTATAGAGATTCAGAAGGTGTAGTTCGGTACTCACATGCTGGAAGAAGAGGCTGAAGACTGGTGGGATAATGCACGCCAGAGAATGGAACTGGTGGGCACATAGATCACTTGGGTTGTGTTCAGAGCTGCATTTCTAGAGAAGTACTTTTCTGAGAATGTGCGTTGCAAGAAGGAGATTGAGTTCTTTGAGCTGAAACAAGGGAATTTGACTGTTTCTAAGTATGCTATCAAGTTTGAAGAACTGGTGAAGTTTTGTCTGCATTATAATAATATGGCGGCTGAAGGATCTAAGTGTATCAAGTTTGAAAATGGATTATGTCCAGATATCAAGCAGGGTATTGGATATCAGGAGATTCGCTAATTTCTTGTGTTGGTGAATAAATATAGGATTTTTATGAGGATAGTAGAGCTCAATCTTCTTATTATAAGAATTAGTGAGAAGAAAGGGAATGGACAGTTTCAAGGGAAGTTTTATATGACTTCTACTGATAAGGGAAAACAGAAAACTGTAGGTGAGGGAAATTCAAGTAGGGGAGGAGATCCTACTTCGGTCCAGAGCTACAGGTGTGATGTGATTGGTCATCGTGCCAATGAGTGTCCTAGTGCTGAAAAGAAATGTTACAAATGTGGGAAGACGAGACATCTCTTGGCTGACTGTAAGAGTAATACTGTGACTTGTTACAATTGTGGGAAGCAAGGCCATATCAACATTAATTGTCAAAAACCTAAGAAGGCTAAGTTCGAAGGAAAGGTCTTTGCTTTGACTAGTTCAGAAGAGACCAACCATGAGGGGTGATTGATCATAGGCATGTGTTTCATTATTAGTCATCCTTTGAATAATATTGTTGATTTGGCATATTGGGAGTCAAAAAACTGAGTAAATATTTGAACCTATAATTTTCAAGGGTGGAAATTATTTAAATAGGGGAGAGTTATAACACACTATTTTTTTAGTAAATTAATTAATTTAATTTATTTGGAATTTATTATAATTTTTAAGTGTACTATTTGATAATTATGTGTGTTCATTGATTTTCGTGGGGTTGTAGGGGTGTGTAACCCTTACGTGGGAATGTAGAGTTTGAATGATTTTGAGAGGAGTTTATTTATATTTATTTTAATTAATTCAATAATATATTTTTGGTGAATTAATTAATTAAAATACAAATTAGAGGTGTTGGAGCTGAAGTGTGGTTTTGAAAGAGTTAATGGGAGTAAGGAATAAGAGTTTATGTTAATGAGGGGTGATATTAGAATTAATAATTAATTGACCCTGAGTATAAAATAAATGGTAAAATACACAACACCTTCTGTAGTATTAGTGAATTTTGGCTTTAACCTAATGTAAAAGAATTTTTTTAAAAATCCTCTTGCAATTTCTAGATTCTCTCATTATAGCCCTCGTTGAACCCATATTACATTTTTCAATGACTTGGCAGTCTAGTTGGATTTTTATTTATTTATTTTATTTATTTTTGATTTATTTTTATGAGCCATGCGGAATTCCTTTATTTTTACTTTTTTATATATAGTATTTTTTTCAATTAATTTTTTTTTTTTACTTTTTAAATTTTTTTTTATGTTTCCTTAAATTATTTTTATTAATCTTTTTTTATGAAATTATATTTATAATTTAATAATTAAAACATATTTTAGGGCTTAGAGCTCAATATCATTTCAAGTAGGGGTGATAAAATGAATGAATTGGATGAATATAGATTGGATTGTTAATGGATAGATCAAAACAATCCATTAACAATCTACTAAAACTTTCTTAAAATTATTCAATTCAATTCATCTATTAAAAATAAAATTCACTCAATCCATCCATTAATAATATTTTAATAGATGGAAGGATATCCATCCATTCAAAAAAATTACTTAAAATATATCCATTTTTTTTAAAATTTATTTTGTATTTTCAAATAAACTTATTTTTTTTTATGTTTTCGAAAAAACTTAATCTTTTGATTTTCTGAAGAAAAAAATTCGATTTTTCAATTTTCTAAAAAAAATTGATTTTTAAGTATTTCTGAATTTTTTTCGATTTTCCCAAAAAACTCAATTTTTTCGATTTTACAAAAAAACTCGATTTTTTAATTTTTCTAAAAAACTCGATTTTTCGATTATCCGAAAAAAATTCAATTTTCCAAAAAAATTGGATTTTTCGATTTTAAAACTCGACTTTTCGATTGTTCTAAAAAGCTCAACTTTTCGATTTTCCGAAAAACTCGATGTTTTGGATTTCCAAAAAACTTTGATTTTACGGTTTCTTAAAAAAATCCAATTTTTGATTTTCCGAAAAAACTTAATTTTTTCGATTTTATGAAAAAACTTGATTTTTTCGGTTTTCTGAAAAAACTCGACTTTTTGATTTTCCGAAAAACTCGATATTTCTATTTTTCGAAAAAACACGATTTTTCAATTTTCCAAAAAATCTCAATTTTTTGGAAAAAAACTGGATTTTTTCGATTTGCTGAAAAAACTTGAATTTTCGATTTTCCGAAGAAAAAAGCTCGATCTTCGATTTTCCGAAGAAAAAAACTCGATCTTCAATTTTCCGAAAGACTCAATTTTTCGATTTTCTAAATAAACTCGATTTTTTCGATTTTCCGAAAAACTCGATCATAATTTTATGAAAAAACTCGCTTTTCTCAATTTCCCAAAAGACACGATTTTTCGATTTTCAAGTAAAAAACTCGATTTTTCGATTTACCACTGAAAAAACCCGATTTTGAATTTTAAAAATAATATAAAAATAATATATTGATAGATGAATTAGATGAATTTTGTCTTAATATATTCAATTGCCACCCCCTAATTTCAGGAGCCCATTATTGAAAGTTTTGGAAATTTTGTGTAAAACAGGTGTATAAACAGAAACTTTTCCAATGTGGGACTTTAGGTGCTATATTCATACACACCATGAAAACATCAGCATGCATGGTTGAAATTAATCTTCATTTTAACCATCCTCAAACTTCATGTTTACACCCTAAACCTCCAACATACTGCACATTGATTCAGTATTTAGTAACAATATAAACATGTATACATCACCAATTTGCATGAACCATGTATCACATGAATTGTTGTGAGTGGAGAGGCACATGCGTGAAATTTATCTAATGACACCTTGATAACAAATTTTAACTGACTCCTTGATCTCTTGCATGATAGCAGCAAACCAATACTTCATTTATTTCTTCATTCCTTTAAATGCAACATAGAATGGCACTAACATGATAAACTTTGATTTTGATGTAAATAACTTCGAGTCACTTTCATGATAAACTGGAAAAAACTTCGACCCACTTTCATTTGATTGCTTCAATTTTGATGAGATTGAGTCACTTTGTCTTGATTTATCATAAAGCTACCATCTAATGTATGGGAACTTTCATTACTGTGATCTATAAAAATCATTAAAACAAAACTGGAAGTGGAAAACTAATTATTGTTACAGGAACTACGTTTTGAAATCATAATTGTCTCATGTATGTATTAATAACAAAACTTCAGTAGTTATTTTATTAGAAATATTAAAATATGGCAACAAATATTCAAAACCTCTCCAACAATGGCTGATTCATATCAGATTTCCCAAGTGCATGTGGTTTGGTGATTCATATCAAATGTTTGAAGCATTATAGTCTCGTATCGAAATTTGATGTAAACATTAAAGGGTTTATAAATGACTTTTTCACAATGCATCTAAATTTATTATTAATTGAGCTACTATGTAAAGAATAAAGGTTTTAGGGCCACCTATTATAATTTAATAATTAATAAATTAATTACATTATAAAAAAAATATTTATTAAAATTAAGGAAACATTAAAAAATATAAAAAAAAATAATTAAAAAGTTAAAATAAATAAATAAATAATAATAATCCATGTGAATTTTTAAAAGTAATTAAAAAATAAAAAACTTCCACCTAGACTGCCATGTCACTAACAATGGAATCTGGACGGGTGCACAAGGACTATCTTTTATAGGTTTTGAAATTCGTTAATATTATCGGAGGTTTGTATATAACTTAGAATGAGGGGAAGCGTGTCGGTACCTGAAAACAGTAAGAATTGGAAAATAAGAAAAAAAGGCTAGGAAGAGGAAAAACCTACAGTTTTGGGGAAAATGATTTCTCAATAAAAGTCAGAGTTTTCTTTGTTGTTAGGATTATCCAATAAGGGAGAGAGGAGTTTTCTTTGTTGTTCATTATTGGGTGTTTAAGCATGTAGGATAGCCATTTTCCTTCTCTTCCATTGGTGAAGTTTTGTGAATCTTGAGATGGTTGTGCAAATCTCTTTAGATCGTGTTTATGTGATTTTGTTTTATGTTTTGAAATTTTGGTGAATTGTGTGATTATATGCGTTAAATTTGGAATTGTGATGCTATTAAATTTCAAGATATGATTAAATCATTAATTCAAATATGATTTTTACATGATAATCTATTAGATATAATAAATGAAAAGAAGTTCTTTGGCAAGTTTTACACATGTCTGATTTTTAGCCCCAAACTATTTTTAACTATTACCATTTTAAGAAATATTTCCATTAATATCAATGCTATTCATTTTATTTAATTAATCTATTACTTAATTATAATTGTTATTTAATTATAACTGATAAAAGTTCAATTTGTAGTGGGTGACGTTTACGATTTTAAGACTGCTTAGGACATGAGAAAATTTCAAGCGTCACATTCCTTACCTCTTCAACCAGATTTTCATGATAAGTTTCTATTGTAAGAACAAGTGTTTCTACATCTGACCTTAAGAATTTGATGATAACTTTACATGTAATCTTAGAGAATAATTATATACTTTAATGGTTTGTTCTAGTGTGTAGTTGTTGCTGTAATTTTTTGACTTTGGTATCAAGGTATGTAATGTCATCAGGTTTTGAACATACACTACTGGAAGAAATCACGTGGATATGTGTTACAGTTGAAGTCAAGATTATGAAAATATGTCTTCTGCAACATGTCTTAGGAACGTTAGTACAAGAGGTTCTGATCGTGACTTTAAGGTTAAGCTTTGGAGGCCTTCTAAATATTTACTTCAGTGTGTTACAAAATTTTGAAGATTATGAAGACGAGGTTTTGATAAACAAGTTCTGATAATCTGAAGTCAAGAAAGTTCTTACGACAAAGTGTTGAAGACTCTGCAGACAAGGTTCCGATAGGACAAGTTTTGAAGACTCCAAGACTTAGGTTCTAAGACTTAAAAAGTAACTCTTCTACAACAGGATTCAACATTCAAATTATCTGAAGCCTCTGAAGATAAGAAGAAGTTCAAAATGGTTAACGTGTGATGGTGTACAAAAGATACATAAAGTGTCTGTGACCTCTATCCTCTAGGGTGGCGTAAGGATAATCCTTTTTTGTAGTATATTGTGCCCACTCTCATTATGACCGTTGAGAACAAGCAGGTGGGTTTTCGATTACCTTTCTACCCTTTCAACGAATCACTTTTATAAGATATAAAATGAAGATTTGGAAGCTGAAGAAAAGTAAGAACCAACATTACATAAAATATATCGGATTAAATCAAGCTCAATCGAAATTACACCAAAGCACTGTGCAAACTCTGTAGAGAAAATCTTTTGTGTATAGTTTTGTAAATAGGCAAGGAGTTATTGTTCGTAACTTGCTGTAAAACACTTAGGTGTTTTTTTTGTACTGAAATATTTGTGTAATATGCTTACAAGAAGCAATCTGCAATACACTGAAAGTATTCAACTGTTGTTGATTGATACCTTGAGTGATCGAGTGAAGGTCTGATCTCAAGAAGACTCTTGTTGCGGCTTGAGTGGATTTGCAATAAGGATCGACTGACTTATTGAGGGTGCCAATAAGGTTGATCTGACTTATTATAGGTTATCTGTAATCAGTTGGTTATAATGGATTAAGTCTTTTTGAAGGCGAAATCACCTTGAGGGTGAACTGAAGTAGCTTCATTAACAGTGAACCGGGATAAAAATAGTTGTGTTCATTTATTTTTATGTTCTAGGTTAACTTGGTTTTTCATCATCGAAAATAATTCAAAATTATTTTTTGGTGAAACCCAATTCAAACCCCATTTCTTATGTTTCTCACATCTTCAATTGGCATCAGAGCTCCGGTTCTGGTATTGATAGTTATCAAACACTTAACTGTGTCAGGTAAAGATCCAGACGAGTTTTTCTTTGAAGAAACACAATGGTTGAATCCATACCAACTAAAGTTGCTTCAGATTCAAACGATAAAATATACAATGTAAAACCTCCCATCTTTGATGGTGAAAAGTTTGAATACTAGAAAGATAGACTAGAAAGCTTCTTTCTAGGTCATGATGTTAATCTTTAGGATATGGTAGTTGATGGCTACGTACCTCCCACATATGATACTGCAAAAGAGATATCTAGGAGAGCTATGACTTATCAACAAAATAAAGATTGTAAGAATCATTATAAAGAAAGAACCATCTTGCTAAATGCGATTTCTTATAATGAGTATGTGAAGATCACAAATAGAACGCTCGTATTCGCTTGCTCACAAACTTCTCAAAACAAAACAACTTTTCACAAAACAACACTTTCTTTCGCAAATATTTTCAAAAACAAACATTTTGTATACATTCTCAACGATACGAGAATCATTACAAAATTGTCACACTTAGGAATTTTCAAAACATTTTCAAACATACACAAGCACAAAGCATTTCCAAAAAGTGAGCTAGCAATTAAGAGCCCGTAGAAAACTATGAATGAAAAGGGTGCTAACACATTCCCTTTTCATAACCTACCCCCTTACTCCGAAAATTCTCAAAAGGTCTTTCCTGTTTTTTTCACCCTTTCCTTTATTGGATAAAAGAAAAGTCGGTGGAAAATCTTACTATCCGTAACATTTTCAATAAAATGCAAAACTAAAAAGTCAGTTCTCCCACTGTATCACAATATGTTCCAAAGCCTAGAACTTAAGCATAAGAACGTCATGGATTTTAGGAGGTGATCAAAAAGGGAAGATCATAGACTCCAGAACAGTAGCTGCTTGTCAATGATAACTCTATTATGTTAAATGAGAGGAAAATAATATTGTTTCTTTCACCAAACCATTGGAACTTCTGCTTAATGATTTGTTTGAACTAGTGAAAACTAATTCAATCAATGAAAATAAGTATGGATTAGTTATGACTACAACAAATGGACATGGGTGAAGTTTCTCAATCATAAGGATGAGTCACATTTTGTATTCACTACCTTCTATTTATTCAAAGCTCAAAATTTATCATGTTAGGATGTTCTAAAAGCTCAAAAGGCTACGAAATATACATAACCTCGAAACACTTTGTCTAGGAATAAATTCATGTTATATTTGATGATAAGTTTGACTCTGAAAAAGTCAAAGCTAGTTAATAAACTTGTAGGTGTGAAAATTACTTTTCAGAATCTGAAAGTAATAGAGCTGCTACCGAAGATCAAGAAATAAGAAGATCAGAAGATGATAAATAAGAAGCTTCTAATGATCAAACTCCTGAAGATGATCTTGCAAATAATATTGTGAAAGGATACATATTAGATTGTTGTCTGTAATAAAGTCTACATCTATTGATGAATCTCATAAGAAAAATAAAAAGAAGTTGATATTTCAATAAGATTCAAATAAACTCTACAGCTCGTTGAGGAAGGTGATCTTGTCATATACAAATACACTAGGCCACTGTTTATGTGTTTTCTGACAAAGTACTTATAAACACCTCTACAAATTATAAGTAATTCTATCAAAGAAAATGTCAATATATTCATGCTCAGATGAACAGTATCTTTTGTAAAAGATATTTGCACTCTGGATATTGAAGAGTCTCTTCATTAATTAATGTTAGACTAAATTTATACGCTTGCTCATTTGACCTACGTGTACAATTTAAACATCTGACATAGTTGGTAAACTACTTTATTGGGAATCATAATCGTTAGCATGATATATTCAATACTTATCATATGTGTATGTCTTGTCTCTTTTCTTGCGTCTTGGAACTTGTTCGTATCTCTCACCATAAATTTCCATTTACTAAGTTGTCAATATCCATGTATCTCGGTTATCTGAATTGTTTCTCTTATACAATCAGTTTCTCTTTCCCTTCCTCTATTTAAAGCGTCTATCACCCTTCTTTAGCTATTCATCTCTCCAAACACCAAATGTCTTCTCTCTCCTTATTTATCTCTCCTCATGGCTTAAATAACCTTTCAATGGTGATGAAGACTCTCTGAAATCATCTGTGAATGACACCCAAATATTCCAAGGCTAATCGGTGATAATCTTGGTCTTACTCAGAGTATAATTGTGCAAGGATGGTCTAGTTATTTCACTATGTTGTCTGGACCAATCTATCCTAACCTGATCATGGACTTCTGGCTGCATGCTGATGTTAGGTCTAATGGAACTTTCACCCACTCATTTGTCTTTGGTAATCCCATAATTATCTCCCCAACATCTATTGCAAATGCTATTGGTTATGCCCAAGTTGGAATTATTGTAGAAGCCTTCCAAAATAGATACTCCTTTGCTGATAGACTCCACTCTATTCATAATATCTATGATGAATGTGGTCACACAAATCTTTCCAATCATCTCCCAACTGCTTCAGTGTGGTTTCAACTTGTGTTGACAAATTTTAGACCAAGAGGATCTATGCTGAACACTCTAACCTATGAGGACAGAGTTCTCATCTACTTCCTTACCCATCATTTTAGAGTCAACTTACCTCAATCCATTTTCAACTATCTAAGAGACTCAATCATTGCTTCCAGAACTCGGCACCACACCTTCATACCTTTTTCAATAGTTCTCTATGTACTCTTTACCATGGCTAGGATTATTGGAGCCATTTGTCGCAATGAACCTTAGGATGCTCTTGAGGAAGTCTGGTGTAAATTCTTTGAAGTCTAGGCTATAGGTGTTGTCTCTACTAGTTGTGTTTTATGTCCTAATAGTATTGCGTCGTACTTATTATTTCCTGTTCAATTAATGAAATATGTTGTGATTAGATTCTATTGGATATATGTGTGTTGATTCAACTATATCATTCTCATAAAAGTGTACCAAACATTTCCTTTAAATCCTTTGTCTTAAAACAGAACTTAAAACTTTTTATAAGTAAAAGACACTAATATTTGAGAAAATTTAAATCAAAGTTTACTTTCTTTGTTTCTTTATCACCTTTTTGATTTTTGTCAAAGGGGGAGAAATTAAATTGATTTTGATATTATTTATTCTTAGAATCTTAAACTCAAACATGTATAATATTGTTGCTACTAGCTGTTTGTTTGATGTTTCAATACAGAAACTTTAAACAAGTTCACTAAGTATTCTGAAACATGTTGAAGATGAAGATCCTGATGTTAAGGTTGAGAACCTTATGGATGAAATCAAGTCTAATTTCATATCTAAGAAGTTGTACATTTTATAAATATATGAATATTCAAACAGATGTACCAAACACAATTCAGAAGTTATAAACTTACTGAAAGTAAGGTACTCTTTCTTGATATCATAGTTGTGATACGGTGGGAAAGAACTAACTGTTTTGGAATGCTGGTTCGCGTTTTGCATTTGTTTTCGCAAAATGTCGCGGTAAGCAAGAGTCGCCACCGTCTTTTATTTTATCCAACAAGGAAAGGAAAAAAGCACAGAAAAATTCCTTTTTCGAGATGTTTCTCGGGTCCGGGGGGTAGATTATAGAAAGGGAAGGTGTTAGCACCCTTTCTATCTGTGGTTATCCACGGGCTCTTAGGTACTTGCTCAAAGTGTTTTCAAAAATTGCTTTTCTTTGTGTTCGTGGGTTTGAAAGAAGTTTTTGTTTGAAAAGTGTAAGTGTGAAAAGTTTTTTGTTTTGAAAGAGCAAGTACTTAAGAACCATCTACCTACTCGAAAAAGGAACCAATCCGTGCTAATGTCCTTTAGACAATGCTATCCCACTATTGATGAGTAGGTAGCGCCGTCGTTGGAGTTTAAGGGTCAATTCGATTAAGGGACGTGCGGTCACTAAAGCAATGTTAGGACGCCTTAGCGATAACCCTAATGTCTTAGATCATTTTTCCAAGGCAACCGTTTCGAGGCAACTATGATCTTTGGACAAGAGGGCGACCTCTAAAACTTCCTATACTCAATGACTGCGTTCGAAGGCAACCAAATGAGGTATACCCTAAGAGTGCGCATGTGCGAGTGTGTTGTTTCGGTTAATTTTATCTTTGTACATGTCATGGGTTATCTATGTTGATTTTAGGTTTAAACATTTGATCTTGTCATGCATTCCATATTATCAAATATCTAACAGTTTATAAGTTGCGAAATTAAATTGCGAAAATTAAAACTAACTATTACAAGGCGTCGGGTATTTACATCGCCAAAAGCAACCCTTGAAATTAAAATGCAGAAAATAAATAAAGCGATAAAATAATAAAGGTCCTATTAAACTATTACATGCCGGGAAACAGATACAATAATATGGTAAAATGGTACGCGTGCGGGAAATTAAATCGAATGCGAGTTTTTTAGGGTTTTGAGCCTTTTTTGAAATAAAGCATTTTTTGGTTATTTTTTGAATTAAGAAAGAAATTAAATTAGGTTAAACATTAAATTAATAAACTAATTAATTAATTAAAATATTTTTGATTTTTTTTTTGATATTTAAAGAAATAAAATAAAAATAATTTGATCAAAGTTAATAAAACTAAATTATCTAAGTTGATTTTAATTATTACAAAAAAAGATTAAAGTTATCTCCTAATTAAACTAAATCAATTAAATTAATATTTATTTACAAAAATAAAAATGCTAGAAATTAATTTAATTAAGAAAATATTTTTGGTTTTAATTTTATTAAGAAAAAGTTTTGATTGGTTGGTTAGTAATAAAATAACTAAACAAATAATTAAATAAAAAAAAAGAAATAGAGAGAGTGAGAAACATATGGGCCTGTTTTGTTGGGGGTGAGATTAGCAATTTTGGTGGCCCAATACAAGCAGGCCTGGTTGACTTCTGGACTCCCATATGCATTGGTTGACTAGGGCGTATGGTGTACGTTCAATCTGGACCACCAGATCTGGCCTGGGGCCATCTGGCGTTTGGAGATTTGAGGGAGTATGATGGACCACAATTCCTGAAACACGCTGGAATATCTGAAGAGAAAAAATACAAAGCAATATGGGGGACCTGGGATTCGAACCTAGGTCCTATTGGATTTTGAACAACGCCCTTGCCACTGCACCACTGCTCTTCATTCGTTATTATAATGGACAATAATTATTATATGGAAAAACTAATTAATATGCCAGAAACTATAAAAAACGCGCCAGATTTGAATCAACGAATGGGAGGGGGGCACGTCATCGTCTTCCTCGTTCACCCTGGTTATTTACCTACGGATTTACATCCGGAGCTAAATTCGTAGCTGCATCCTAAAATCTACCCTAGGCCATAGAAATTAATTCCAAGACCATAGTCATGCTCATATAGGCCTCCTGAGCACGTCTATATCCATTAATGGCTCCAATTTTAACTGTAGCAAAAATGCCCAAAAAACACGAACCAAGAACCCTAGATTCGGCTAGGGGGTTACAGGCTATGTAAATGTAATCAAACAATGCAGAAAGCTCAGAAATTGCATGAGCATCATGAATATACCAAAGATTTGTTAAAAAAGTGCAAGAATATGAGGATATGATTTCAACTGAAAAGTGATTTTTTGAGACACTTACAAAGCTTCTGGGCGCGTATGGAGACTGGTTTTGGATTGGTTTCGCTTCAAGGATGGTCCATCAATTGATTCACATTGAGTTTTGCCTTTGAATTCACCTTTAGGAGTGATTTCAGTTTCAAGCTTTTTGCCAATTTTCCCAAGTTTGGTTTTTGTGATTCTGCAGCCTCTAACCTCTAAAACTCGTGCCTTTTCATTGTATATGTAATAAGGAGTGCATTAGGTCAACAATTTTGGACTGAATCCTTGTGCATTATGGCTTGGAGATTTGATTTGATCCTCCATTGAAAACCTTCCAATTTTGCCAAAAATCCATCTTTTTGTTCATGATATGGTGAAATACGAATTTTATGTTGATCATGATGTTAATTAAGACCTATAACAACCAAAAAGATCCTAAGTAATCAATATTTGGATTTTATTTGATTTAAATTGATTTAAAATGAACTAATTCAATAAAAAATCAAATAAAATAGAAAAATTAATAAATGGACACAAGTATGAAGCTAGGACACGTGTGTAGTGTGACAAGATCAAATCAAGTGGAAAAGAATGGGCCCATTTGACAAAATTTGAAGTTTTGGGGATAGTTGACTTTTGGCAATTTTGCAAAAATGCCCAACTTCAACAATGCATAACTTCTTCAATTTTGAACTTTTGGAAGTGTTCTTAGACTTTTTAGAAAGCACGGTATGTCCTATAACCAACCCTTTTTTGTCTAATCTCATTTTGATATTCCATGCTCAAGTTATAAGCTTTTGCAAAAAATGTGTTTTTGTTGACTTTCAAAAATGACCTATAATGTCCAAATTTTTAACTTCTTGTGAGTGCATTTCTTGATCTTGGGGTATGAAGATGGATTGTAGGAAATTGATTCCTCTTCAAAATGTGCTTTGGATGGGTCATTTATCATAAAGTATGATAAAGTTATGCTTGGTCAAAGTTCAGTTGACTTTTCCTACAAAACCCTAATTTAGCAACTTTTGAGTCTTGATGAATTTTGAGCAATCCTTCATGAACCATGATCAACCCTTGATAAAATGAATAAATATCCTTCAAAATGAGAATGTTGACAAAAAATCTTTAATTTTGACTATTTGTAGGTCACAGTTGACTTTTGCCCTATCACAGTCGATTTTTGGACCCTTTGAGCAATTGACTGAGCAAACTTCCTCTGCAAGGCTTGAAATTTGACATGGATGAACTTGAGAACATATTAGGACATTGGGGAGAACTTGAGATCATTTGGATGCAAGGACCTTGATGCAACACAAAACCCTAATTTGAGGTTGACTGCCTTAGGAGATAGTTTGATTGTCCAACTCTTGAGCAATCTTGAGCAACTTGGAGATTTTTCTTGCAATGTTTTGAGAAATATGAGAGGGAAAATTTTGGGGTACAACAGCTGCCCCTTTTCAATTTTCTTAAACCTGAGGATATAGATTGGCTTTTGGGCCTTTCGTGATCCGAAGGTGGAAGATGATTGAACACTAGAGTGCCCAGAAATTTGCACTCGCATGAAGTGGTATTAGACTGATGATGTCGGGAATGGACTTACAGATGCCATTTGGAGACTGCTGATAGGTGGTCTGAACTTCGGTTGGAATAGGAATCAGGGAGATCTTATCGGCGATCTGACTGAACCAGGGAAGGTCTTGGATTAACTTTGACTGGATCGACATCAGGAAAATCTTTAGGAATCGATTTGACTGGACCAGACAAGGTCTTGGAATAACTTTGACTGGATCGGCATCAGGAAAATCTTTAGGAATCGATTTAACTGGACCAGACAAGGTCTTGGAATAACTCTGACTGGATCGACATCAGAAAAATCTTTAGGAATCGATTTAACTGGACCAGACAAGGCTCTTGGATTAACTTTGACTGGATCGACATCAGGAAATTCTTTAGGAATAGATTTAACTGGACCAGACAAGGTCTTGGAATAACTTTGACTAGATCGACATTAGGAAAATCTTTAGGAATCGATTTAACTGGACCAGACAAGGGTCTTGGATTAACTTTGACTGGATCGGCATCAGGAAAATATTTAGGAATCGATTTAACTGGACCTGACAAGGTCTTGGAATGACTTTGACTGGATCGGCATCAGAAAAATCTTTAGGAATCGATTTAACTGGACCAGACAAGGTCTTGGAATAACTTCAACTGGAATACGAATCAGGGAGATCTTATCAGCGATCTAACTGAACCAGAGGAGGTCTTGGATTAACTCTGACTGGATCGGCATCAGGAAAATCTTTAGGAATCAATTTAACTGGACCAGACAAGGTCTTGGAATAACTTCAACTGGAATACGAATCAGGGAGATCTTATCGGCGATCTGACTGAACCAGAGGAGGTCTTCCACATAGTTGAGAATTTAACTGCATCTTTCCTGAAAGGTAAAGGCCAGTCGTATACAATGCGTGATATGGATCAAACAATGATGTTCTCAACATAAATGAGATTGTATGATATGATGCATATATGCATGTATCATGATGTATAGAAATGTAATGCTTTAGCTGGGGAAAATAAATCACGGATAGCTTCTGGAGAATAGAGTTGAATTCTTCGTTTCCGATGGGGATGGTGAACGAAGGTGACTGCGAGAATAAACATGCAGGAGAGGATAACTCTGTTGGGGAATAAATTGATGAGGAGATTACTCTATGGGGAAGAGACGCCATGCTGAGGCTTCCACTGATAAACTCTACTGGGGATGGATTATCGTTGCTGGTGATATTGAATCTGTTGAGGATTGAATTCCTATTTGTGAAAGGAAAGAACTTCGTTGGGGACGATCTTTCAGTTGCGACTTGTTAGGGATAACCTTGTCAGACTTTTGTGGGGATAATCCTCTGAAATCTGCTGGGAATGATCTTTGATCTTGGCTGGGGAGATTTATTTTGTACTCTGCTGGGGATAAACCTTCAAAGTCTACTGGGAATGATGCTTCAACTCCGTTGGAGAAGCTTTTTCAGACCGTGCTGGGAAAATTTTAACTCCACTGGGGGGTATCCTGTACTCTGCTGGGGAACATTCTTATATTCTGTTGGGGAATATTAAGACTGTCGGGGATATCAACCCTTTTTAGTGCTGATGGTAGATCAACTCTGCGTGGGGAGAGTATCACTGATTCGTTCATAGTTGCAAGTCTCAGCTGGGAGAGCTACCAATACTGCCTTACTCTGCGGGGAGTGAAGGTATCTTAGCCATATTCTTCAGCTGAATCTACCTTTATACCTAATGGACAAAGCAACTATACAGTTCGGACAATTCTTATTGCCCCTGTTTCTGATATTGCCCGTAATCGTCTTTTGTTTCGCATGTAAATATTCATGAGCAGCAATTAATGTCAAATGCATATATCAAAAATGAACATTGGACGTTCTTTGCAAAACAAAATAGATAAAGGAAAAGAGTTTGAAATTTTTGAAAATGAATTGTATTGATTTTGAAGTTTGGCCTGTAAATAGGCATTTTTGTACAAGAGGATGACGTCCTAGTAAGAGAACACCGCCGAATAATAGAATTTACACAATTTATGAAAAATTAAACAAAACAGCTATGTGAATGATCCCACTGGGTTCCAACTCTGCTATTGCCTTTATGTCTTCGAGCATCTCATCACTTTGCTACTTGGTTGAAGGTAGATCAGATTGATTAGTGCGTCTGAGCTTGATAGTTGATACCGAAGTCTGGATGCAAGGTGATCCAATGAGACATAGTGTTACGCTTTGATCCCTAATTTTTGCCTGGACCTACCTTTCGGGTTTTCAGTCCACTGGGATACCCTTTTTTGCCCAAGCCTCCTTTTCAGGTTTTCGACTTGCCGGGTGTATAGATTTTTCATTTTCATCCCTTATTTTTTCCCGAACCCTTTTGGTTCACCGGGAAGCCCTTATTTTTTCCTAGGCCAGTCAACCTAGCGGGTCTTTGATTATGCGTAGTATCTTTTCACTATGTCTGCATTGACGGGGTGAGGAAGGTCGTCACCATCCATGGTGGTTAGAATCAATGCTCCTCCTGAGAAAATGTTCTTAACCACAAATGACCCTTTGTAAGTAGGGGTCCATTTGCCCCTGGGATCACCTTGAGGTAAGATAATGCGCTTGATTACTAGATCCCCAACTTGATACTCTTGTCATCTAACTTTCTTGTTAAATGCCTTGATCATCCGCTTTTGATACGTCTGACCATGACAAATAAAAGTAAGTCTCTTTTCGTCGATTAGGTTCAGCTGATCAAGCCGGGTCTGAATCCATTCATCTTCACTCAAACCTGCATCCTTCATGATCTGAAGAGAGGGTATCTGAACTTCAATGGGCAAGACTTCCTCCATGCCATAAACCAAGGAATAGGGTGTTGCCCCTGTTAACGTCCGTGCTGAGGTACGGTACCCATGAAGAGCAAATGGTAACATCTCGTGCCAGTCTTTATATGTCACTGTCATCTTCTGCACAATCTTCTTAATATTTTTATTAGCTACTTCTACAGCCTCATTCATCTTCGGCCGGTAGGGAGAAGAGTTATGATGATGTATCTTGAATTGCTCGCAGAGCTCGGTGATCATCTTGTTATTGAGATTGGTACCATTGTCTGTAATGATCCTCTCTGGTACACCATATCGATAGATCAGATTATGCCGAATGAACCGTGCCATGACGTTCTTGGTTACAGTAGCAAAGGAAGCTGCTTCAACCTACTTCGTAAAGTAATCAATAGCTACCAGGATGAAACGATGCCCGTTGGATGCCGTAGGTCTGATCTCGCCGATCATATCAATTCCCCACATTGCAAAAGGCCAAGGTGCCGTCAAGACGTTTAGAGGAACTAGAGGTATGTGCACCTTATCAGCATAGACTTGGAACTTGTGACATGTCCGAGAATGCTGATAACAGTCAGCTTCCATTGTGGACCAATAATATCCTGCCCGTAGGATTTTCTTTGCCATGGTATGTCCACTGGAATGAGTCCCGAAAGTACCTTCATGTAACTCCTCCATGATCCTTTCTGCTTCATTCTTATCCATACAACGCAGTAAGGTCGAATCATGGTTACGCTTGTAAAGGACGCCATTGCTGATGAAGAAATTTGCTGCGAACCTCCTCAGAAACTTCTTGTCATTAACATATGCACCCTCGGGGTATTCCTGAGCTTCAAGATACCTCTTCACCTCATGATACCAGGGCTTTTTTGTTACCTCTTCAGTCTCAATATCACAGCAATGTGCAGGTTCGTCCAGTTTTTCAATGATGATCCGGGGAGCTACGTTGTCCCAATTGTCCTTGAATATAGAAGACATCGTAGTTAGCGCGTCCGCCAACTGATTCTCCTCTCTCGGAAAGTGTTCAAAGGTTATCTCCTTGAAATGGGGAAGCAATGTCAACACATACTCCTTGTAAGGAATAAGGTTTGGGTGTTTCGTATCCCACTCGCCTTTGATCTGACTGATCATAAGAGCAGAATCTCCGAAGACACTCAGAAATTTAATCCTTAGGTCAATAGCTGCTCGAAGACCCATGATGCACGCCTCATACTCCACCATATTGTTGGTGCAGTTGAAACATAGTTGGGCGGTGTTGTACCCTAAAATTTGCCCTCCCATTTCCTCAACATTTTCTCACCACTAGACCCTTGGAGCTCAAGATCATTTTTAGGGTTTGCTCTGCTCAAGACTCCTCCTTGCACTGTTGACCCAAATTAGGGTTTGTGTTTGCAACAAAGATGTTTTAACCTAAAATTCCTAAGATGACTTTCATGCTTCATGTTGAACTCACAAGTTTATCCATACCAAGTTTCAAGCCTTGATTCCAATCTTTGCCCAGTCAATTGGGCAGTTGACCTAGAAATCAGTTGTATTAGGGAAAAAGTCAACTGTGGTCAATTGACAGTCAAACCTCATGATTTTTGACCCACATCAATATTATGAACTCATATGAACCATTTAGTCAAGTTTGGATCACAATTCCACAAGAAATTTGATCAGATCACCAAAAGGGCAAAATGGTCATTTTTAGGGTTTTGACTGCACAAAGGCAATTTTTGACTGTTTGACCTAGCCAATGGCAAACCAAGCTCACATATGGACTCAAGGACCCAATTGCATTGTCTTGACATGTTCAACAAGTTCAAAAAATCCCAAATGCACAAGATTGACAGATGAATTTTCCAGTCAACTGAGCAAAATTTGACTGTATACTGAAAAGTCAAACTTTGACTTTTTAGTCAAAATCAAGTGTCAAGGTTCATTTTCCATCAAGACATGTCAAATTATGAAACTTGTTCATCAAGAAATCAAAAATCACAAATTAGGGTTTGAAATGAAGAATTTTCATAACTTAGAATTTTTCTAAGTTATGAAAATCCCTAATTTTTTCCTAACTTTGTCCCATTTTTTCATCAAGATGCATTTGGATTCAAATAAAACTAAAAACATGAAAGTTATAGTCCATTGCAAAATCTACAACTTTGTTTCACAAAGTTTCCTCGAAAGAAGCTTGTAGCTCAAGTTATGATTTTTGGAACAAGGGTGCAAAACATTCTTAACTTAGAAAAATTTTGACCTATTTTAGGCAGGATTTTTGCCTAACTTCATGGCCACTTTTCACATGCTTCCACTTGGAATTTCAACTTTCATTACAAAGATGGATTGTAGTACACATTCCAAGCTTTCCAAAATGTCCAAGAACTCATCAAACAACCTTGTGGTTAGGGAGAATCGAATTTGGCAATATGAGCAAAAGTCACTTTGATTCATGGCCAAAGGCATGTTCATAACTTGTGCATTTTCAAACTCAGCATATGCAAGCTACATTACAGGCCTCTAATCCCATTTACACTCAAAAATTAAATTCTAAACCATTGTGCCAAGATGTTATTCTATGCATTTGGTCATTACATGAAGGATTAGTCCATAATTAGAAAAAGCACTTTATCCATTTTTGAAAAGTATGGCTTTATGTCAAATTTGCAAATCAAGAAGTACAATGAAAATCCTTTTGGCACAAGTTCAGGAACATATCCCACTGATCAAGACTCAAGTGTGCAGCATACTTGAGGGGTCTAGAGAAGCTTGTAAACCAACTTGCCAAACTTTGCTTAAGTTAGAAGAAACCTTGCATTTTGAAGGACATCTCACATTTTCTGCCAAGAGAAGCTTAGACAAACTTGTTGAACACATTCCAAACATCATAACTGAGCTAAGGCACGAGCTAACCACCTTCCAAACCTCATCATTCATCAAAACACCATCCTACTGCAAAAAACAGAGTCCCTTCTGCAGTTGGACTTCTATAACCCAATCCATTCGTGCGCCTTGGCCAAAACCAGTTCATACACACTCCATACCACCTATACAAACTATCCCAAGCATTGGACACGACCTGTAACACCTCTAACCAACTTCACCATTTTCACTTTTTCTGTTTTACAGGTTGACTTCCATAGCTTGATTCATTTGGTTTCAAAGCAAGCTAAAGGTTGAAGAAGCATCCCTGACCTTCAAGCAAGCTGTACAAGTCCTCACATTACACTGAAAGTACCTCCATTGCCAGACACGATCCAAGCTGAACAGGTAAGTTCATGGACTTCTATCTCTCAATCTAGGAAGAGTTAGCTTTAAGTTTATGAATGAAAAATGCTCTACTCATGGCCCTGAAGCTACACATATAATTACTTTCCATTTATATTGTATATGCTGAGAGAATTTAAGACTTGAATATTAGAAAAAAACTAGGTCAGGAATTGGGGGAGAAGAAATTCTCTCTCATTTTTGAGAGTTAGATCAAGTTCTTGGTATGTATGGATTCGTGGTTTGATGCTTGACATTTTTTATGTTATGAGTTTGTGCTGAAAGTCAAAGAATCAGGAGTTGTGGTTGAAGCAAGGGAGCGCGTGCATTTTCAAACATTTGTCTGGAGGTTGAAGACAACCTCTCTTGGGCTGGGCCTGAGATTGCTTTTTCTATTTGCACCACTGCATTTCACATGCACCCCCTGGCCCATTTTGAGTTTTATTTGTCATTTTTAACTTTTTCTTTTTAATTCTGATTTGTTATTTTTTTATTAAAATATAAAAAATATTAAAAATATTTTTCTCACATTTTTTACATTTATTTGACATTTATTTGGTTTCATTTAGTTTTATATGTAAATAAATACATAATACCTTTTATTTAAAAATACAAAAAAAATAATACAAACACTTTTATTTTCTGATTTTTATTTTATTTTTGAAAACATTTTATAAAAAATATACTTTTTTTTTGTAAATATTAAATATTGTTATTTTTGTACATATTTAATATATTTAGTAAATAATATAAATACTTACATATTTATTAGTATATTTAGGTTAAAAACATAAAAATAATACATTTTATTTTTATTAATATTTAACTTAAAAAATCACTTTTTGACAATATACTTTCTTTTTATTTATTTTTTGTACATAATTAATAAGTATTGCATATGATAAATAATTAATACATTTTATTTAGCAAAATTAGGGTTTTACCCTAAACTTGAAAAATATCCAAAATTAAACCTTTTATTTTTGTTTATTTGTCACATGAAAAATACCTTTTTACATACATACATAAATCATTTTTTGCATCTTGCATATTTTATCTTATTTTATTTAATTATTGTGCAATTAAATAATTTGTATAATTCAATTTGGATGTAATAGCTTAGGTTTAATTTCTTGCTAAAATATCCCCATTTGAACATTTGTACCCCCCATCCCATATTTGTGTTGTAATAACTTAGGACCTTTAAATTTAGCACTTTAAAAGCTTTCTAATTATACCATGATAGAATTAGGGTTTTGTATGCAAATAAA
This sequence comes from Vicia faba, assembly GCA_948472305.1. NCBI lineage: Eukaryota > Viridiplantae > Streptophyta > Magnoliopsida > Fabales > Fabaceae > Vicia > Vicia faba. The sequence goes on along the minus strand of OX451739.1, from coordinate 21,632,951 downwards.
AAAAACAACAAATAGTTTGACCTAAATTCAAGATAAACAAGCATGAAAATGAACAAACACAAATCACACTTGCACCCCTAGGGTTACTCCACTTGTTGCCTTCAATAATGGGCCATATTGCATGTTAGGTATCTTTGGCAAAACAAAACAAATTCAAATGATCATAGTCCCGCGATGACGCTTTCAAAAGTTTCCTAAAAATGATCAAGTCCCTTAAAAGAAAAATTGCCCAAAGATACTTGGCACCATTGCAATCATGGTCTAAACGATGACCCGCGCCCGTCCCGTTCACATCCTAACACAAGATTGTCCACCAAATGCAATGATGGAACAAAATTGTTAAAAGGGTTAAAAACAAAGCAAAGATCTTTGAGAAATTTAGGGCAGATAGCTCTTGGTTACTTGCCAACTTGCAAAACAAAAACACTTGCCTATTTTTCGAAACCACACTTCACAACGCTTTTAAAACAACTTTCAAAAAAACATTGAAAACTTTTCAAAAGACATACACCTTTGTATACATCCCAACATGGATCATTGCAAAGGTTGCCACCACATTGGCCTCTTTTCAAAAACATTTTCAAACCCACACACAAAGCACCATTTCAAACAATTGAAAATCAAGGCAAGTTGATCTAAGCAAGTAACTAAGAGCCCATGGATAACCATGGATAGAAAGGGTGATAATACCTTCCCTTTCTATAATCTACTCCCCGAACCCAAGAAAACATCTCAAAGGTTTTTGCTGTGCTTTTTAACCTTTCCTTAGGATAAAATAAAAAGTCGGTGGCGACTCTTGCTCAACCGAAACATTTGAGAAAACAAACGCAAAACCTCAAGTCAGTTCTCCCACCGTATCACAGGCGGTAAACGGAGTATGAGAGCCTTTAGGAGATATGATCACAGCGCCAATGCCATTACCCAAAGCGTTCGAAGCTCCATCAAAGTACATAGACCATCGGGATCCCTTCTCAGGTCCATCATCCGGTCCAGGTGTCTCACAGTCAGTCACCCACATGATATTCTCGTCCGGGAACTCAAAGTTCATAGACTGGTAATCATCCACTGCCTGATGTGCCAAATGGTCTGCCAACACACTTCCTTTGATTGCCTTTTGGGTCGTGTATTGGATGTCATACTCAGTCAAGATCATCTTCCATCTTGATATTCTTCTGGACAAGGCAGGCTTTTCGAAGATATACTTGATTGGATCCATCTTTGATATCAACAGAGTAGTGTGAGTCAGCATATACTGTCTCAGCCGGCGAGTAGCCCATGCCAAAGCGCAGCAAGTTTTATCGAGCAACGAGTATCGGGTCTCGCAGTTGGTAAACTTGTTGCTAAGGTAATAAATAGCATGCTCTTTTTGGCCAGACTCGTCATGCTGCCCCAGCACACACCCCATTGAGTTGTCGAGTACTGTCAAGTATAAGATCAGAGGTGTCCCTTCAACTGGCGGCATCAGAATAGGTGGCTCTTGGAGATACTCTTTGATCCTTTCGAAAGAGGACTGACATTCATTGTTCCAACGTACTACTTGATCTTTCTTCAGCAGCTTGAAGATTGGCTCACAAGTAGAAGTCAGGTGCGAGATGAATCGGGCAATGTAGTTTAGTCGTCCCAGGAATCCTCTGACTTCTTTCTCTGTTCTGGGAGCGGGCATTTCCTGTATAGCTTTCACTTTTGCAGGATCCACTTGGATACCTTTGTCGCTTACGAAGAAACCCAACAGCTTACCGGATCTCACCCCGAAAGTGCACTTGTTCGGGTTTAACCTCAACTTGTACAACTTCAGCCTGTCAAACAGCTTCTGCAGATGATCAAGGTGTTCCTCCTCAGTTTGGGACCTTGCAATCATGTCGTCGACGTAGACCTAGATCTCGTGATGGATCATGTCATGAAACAACGCAACCATGGCACGCTGATATGTTGCCCCAGTATTTTTCAACCCAAAAGGCATGACCTTGTAGCAAAAGGTACCCCACTGAGTAACAAAGGTTGTCTTCTCCATGTCTTCGGGAGCCATTTTAATCTGATTATAACCGGAGAAACCATCCATAAAGGAGAATACCTTATGCTGAGCAGTGTTGTCAACCAGAACGTCGATATGAGGCAGAGGGAAATCATCCTTGGGGCTCGCCCTGTTCAAATCCCTATAGTCAACACACATTCGAACCTTACCATCCTTCTTCGGCACTGGAACCACGTTGGCAATCCATTGAGGGTAAGAAGTAACAGTTAGAAAACCGGCGTCAAACTGTTTCATAACTTCAGCCTTGATTTTCTCCGACATCTCTGGACGCATTCGGCGGACCTTCTGTTTCACCGGAGGACAGTCTTCCTTGGTAGGCAGGCGGTGAACCACAATATCAGTATCCAACCCAGGCATATCTTCATAAGACCAGGCAAAGATCTCAACATAGTCACGCAGCATCTGAATCAACCGTTGCTTTACACTAAGCTCCAGATTTTCACTGATCTTGACCTCTTTCTTGTCTATATCTGTACCTAGATTTACTGATTCCATAGGCTCTTCGCGCGGCTGTATAGCCCTCTCCTCTTGGAGTAGCAGTCTTGCAAGTTCACCAGGCACTTCACAATCATCTTCACCTTCGTCTTCAGCTAAGTTGATCGGATTTTCGAAGTCATAACTGGCAGTAGCAGAGTCGTTACCAGTGAGATCCAGAGTGGATGTAGACCTGTATATGTGAGTGTGTGTAAAATACTGTTTTGCAATATATAATAAAAAAAACAAGGAGCGCAAAATTTGAAATGCAAGAAACGTCCAATGCTTTTAATGATATATGAAAATGACACACATAAAGCCCTCACAAATGAAGCCACAGTTCCCCGGGTAAGACACCGAGCCATAAAGTTCAAAACATTGTATGTTACATATTCAAAACAAAAGTTTCATTATTGGGTGATAATAGAAACGGGCATAGAATCCTTCACTATCCAGTTGTTTAATCCACCATCGGTGGTAGGATAGATCCAACTGTCAATGTCAAACTCTTCATCATCGTCATCCCCAATAGCATTCACCCTTGCATCTTGTTTAGGCTTTTCTGGTGCTCCAAACTCGATTTCCTTAGCATCAATTAAGTCATGTACCTTGTTCTTCAAAACCCAACAATCATCCGCATCATGCCCTGGGCTATCAGAGTGAAAAGCACAGCGGGCATTAGGGTTATACTTTGGTGATGTTATATTTGGATTCTTCGGGGCTTCCCTTGGAATCACTAGGTTGGTTTTCAGTAACTGTGGCAGAATCTGAGACAGAGTCATGCTAAGACGGGTGAATTGCCTTCGAGGTCTCTCGTCCTTTGACTGATTATTATGCTGAGGAGCACCAGCAGGCCTTGAAATAACAACCGCATTAACAGCTTGGTGGCGTTCAGGTCTACTCTGGCTTTTCAAACTGTAGACAACACTTGACTCTTTCTTAAAGGGCTTCTTCTCGGTGCTTGAGGAGGCACCCTTCTATATCTTACCAACCTTAATACCAGCCTCAATCCTTTCACTGGTCATAATTAGCTCTGTAAACCCAGACGAAGAACTTCCGATCAGATGGTTGAAAAATGGACCAGACAAGGTCCCCAGAAACATATCCACCAGCTCCTGATCAGCCAAGGGTGGTTGTACTCTTCCGGCGAGGTCCCTCCACTTCTGAGCATAATCTTTGAATCCTTCACCCGTTCCCATTGACATACCCTGGAGTTGGGTACGCGGAGGAGCGAGGTCGGAGTTGTACTGGTACTGCCTGTAGAAAGAAGTAGCTAAATCTTCCCAACTGCGGATACTGGCTCCGTCCAACTGGTAAAACCATTCAAGCTGAGTCCCTGAGAGATTGTCTTGAAAGAAGTGGATCCATAGGTTCTTATCAGCGGTGTACGGCTGAATCTTCCTTACATATGACCGGAGGTGCAGCTTCGGACAAGAAACTCCGTCATATTTAGCAAAGACTGGTGCCTTGAACTTGTGGGGAATCACTACCCCATATGATAGACCCAGATCACCAAAGTCCAGACCAGGCACTTTCTAAACTTCCACTGCACTCAACCGGTCCTCCAGTTGCTTGTATCTATCCTCAGCGGGAGGATACTGGTCTTCGTCGAAGTCCATCTCGTTGTCGGAGACCATAGGGCTAGGAGCCCTCCTTTCTTCTTGACTATCTTTCCCTCCGGATGAGGTGGTCAAATCAACTTCATCTCGTAGTCTATTTCCGAACCGGTGACCTGTGTTAAATAGGACTGTCCTTTTCTTCTTCTTCTTTTTCTCTTTCAGAATCAGGGTCTTCAGATCTTGTTGACCCTTAGCTAGATTCATGAACAACTCTTGGAATTGGGCATTCTGGGCCTGTAGGGCCTTGATTGCTTGCTCAGTTGAAGGTTCAGCAGACATGATGAGTGCTGAAATAAACAGCGAAGAAGATAAGAGACCTGTAATGGGTACCTGTTATGAAGTGCATGGGATGAAATGCGTATGATATGATTTCAAAGACAGTCAGGAGATTCAAATTTGTAAACAAGAAATGAAACACACTTTATTAGATAAACTTTGAAATTCAAATTTTTCAACTGATGCCCTTAAGGCGTTACAAGAAAGGAAATACTGAAAAGTAAATAAAAACTGGAAAGAAAATAATCAAAGGACAATCAGTGCTCCCATGGTCTCTTCTTGTCGGTGCAGACATAGTCATTGAGAATCCGCTCGTTCTCCAGCTGCCTAGTCAACTTCTGGATCTTCTGCTCTTGGTCATTAAACTTTTCTCGGTAAGCATCCCGTTCTTCCTTCCGTTGCATCCAAGACCTTTTCAGTGCCCCAATGTTAGTGGGCATATAAGGATGGAGGATGGTAGGAAGAACCCCCTCTTCATTAGCAACTTCAACAATGATAGGCAGGACAACTTCATATGGCATACCCAGCTTTTGGGCACGGCTACAGACCCATCTGAGATATGGCTCCATTGGAAGAGAAGTCTTTAGATCCATCTCATGTGGATCAGATCTGTGAACTCTATCCCAAGCCCTTATGAATCTGCGGCGTTTCTCGTCGCTATCCCCTTGAAAATCAAAGATGATACTAGGCATTAGCAGCTCATGAGGTCCTTCTCTTCTGGCTCGCCCAAACTGACGTAAGGCCAAGCATGGATTGTAAGATATTCCTCCATGGGTTCCTATCAGTGGAACATTGGAGTATTCCCCACAGCGATCAATGACAGCTACCTTGTCCATACCCTTGATAGTCCACATAATGTCATTGTGAGAGAGAGACATAACCCTATAAGCCCAGCCCATGCCTTCTTTGTTCTTCAGCATTGATTTGGAGAGGTGCGAAATAAACCACCTCGCCAATAATGGAGCACAGCACATCAAGATCCCCCGCTTTCGGGCGGTACGAGCATAAAGCTGATGAAGAATATCACCCAAGAGAGTGGGTACATGATTACGAGAGATGAAGATTTTCACCGCATTCACGTCAACAAAGGAGTCAGAGTTCGGAAACAATACCAAGCCATATATCAGAAGAGATAGAATATCTTCGAACGCCTTGAAGTCTAGACTATCCCAGAAATAATTAGCCTTACCAACCAAGAACTTAGTCAGAAAGCCATTTGCTCCACTTCTAGTCTCCCAATTAGCCATTACCTCATCCTTGGTCAAATGAAGGGCTGAAGCAATCTCTTCTGGCCTAAGGGTCTTCTCCCAACCAGTAAATGGGGTCTGCTCCAGAATAGAGATACCGAGCAGATCAGAAAACTCTTCTAAAGTGGGAACCAACTGGTAGTCCTGGAAAGTAAAGCAATGGTACAACAGATTATAGAATTGGACTAAAACACTCATCATCTGCTCGTCCAATTTGGAGGTGACCAAACTGAGAAGATACCCATGTCTTCTGATGAAGGAGGTAGTATCAGGCATCTTTGCGATCAATTCTTTAAGCAAGGTGGGAACCTGGACAAAGTTGATCCGGATGGTATTCGTACGCATAGGCATCATGACCTACAAAATAGAACAAAGATGAATCCCTCGTGTCTTTGAAATAGGTTAGTCTAATGCAAGATGTATGGAATGTTATGATGTCATGATGTCATGATAGAAAGCACATCACAAGTATCCATAAATAGCAAACATGGTAAAGGCACACAAGTCACACAGAGAGCCCTTAGATTTCAGGCTGGCAAGGAGCTTAGGTACTACCCTCTTTCAGTTCAGTTGGTTTAAACCTGTCCTAAAAATAGTATCCGGGTTCTAGAGGATCTCAATATCACTGACTACCCTCGATCGGTCATAATTCCAGTTTAGCAACCTTTTCTTGCGGCCAGAATCATCGCGAGAGTTTAGTCTCAATGAGTGTAGCATAATGCTACTGTTCTATGGCCAAGTTGGTCAATTTAAAGGTTCTAAGGTCAGTTGGTGCTTAATGACCCCTTAGATGACCCATATTCTCCTCGTTCCAACACAAGGGATATCGGTACAATCTAAAGTGCCACACCAATGTAGCTACCGCTTCAACCGTATCGATCTACGCCGTACAGTTCCCTCACAGTTTATTGCTACTTACCTAAAGGGTATCCTCAAATCCAGGTTAGGATCTATAGTAACTCCGATACAAGCCTACCAATATAAAGCATACAAAGCAAACAATTGAAAACATAATGATCTAACCCTAAGGTACACCTCACTTATAAAAGCTTCCCCAACAGAGTCGCCAGTTCTGTGATACGGTGAGAAAGAACTGACTGTTTTGGAATGCTGGTTCGCGTTTGTTTTCGCAAAATGTCGCGGTAAGCAAGAGTCGCCACCGTCTTTTATTTTATACAACAAGGAAAGGAAAAAAGCACAGAAAAATTCCTTTTTCGAGATGTTTCTCGGGTCCGGGGGGGGGGGGGGGGGGGTAGATTATATAAAGGGAAGGTGTTAGCACCCTTTCTATCTGTGGTTATCCACGGGCTCTTAGGTACTTGCTCAAAGTGTTTTCAAAAATTGCTTTTCTTTGTGTTCGTGGGTTTGAAAGAAGTTTTTGTTTGAAAAGTGTAAGTGCGAAAAGTTTTTGTTTTGAAAGAGCAAGTACTTAAGAACCATCTACCTACTTGAAAAAGGAACCAATCCGTGCTAATGTGCTTTAGATAATGCTATCCCACTATTGATGAGTAGGTAGCATCGTCGTTGGAGTTTAAGGGTCAATTCTATTAAGGGACGTGCGGTCACTAAAGCAATGTTAGGACGCCTTAGCGATAACCCTAATGTCTTAGATCATTTTTCCGAGGCAACCGTTTCGAGGCAACTATGATCTTTGGACAACAGGGCGACCTCTAAAACTTCCTATACTCAATGACCGCGTTCGAAGGCAACCAAGTGAGGTGTACCCTAAGAGTGCACATGTGCGAGTGTGTTGTTTCGGTTAATTTTATCTTTGTACATGTCATGGGTTATCTATGTTGATTTTAGGTTTAAACATTTGATCTTGTCATGCATTCCCTATTATCAAACATCTAACAGTTTATAAGTTGCGGAAATTAAATTGCGGAAATTAAAACTAACTATTACAAGGCGTCGGGTATTTACATCGCCAAAAGCAACCCTTGAAATTAAAATGCGGAAAATAAATAAAGCGATAAAATAGTAAAGGTCCTATTAAACTATTACATACCGGGAAACAGATACAATAATATGGTAAAATGGCACGCGTGCGGGAAATTAAATCGAATGCGAGTTTTTTAGGGTTTTGACCCTTTTTTGAAAGAAAGCATTTTTTGGTTATTTTTTGAATTAAGAAAGAAATTAAATTAGGTTAAACATTAAATTCATAAACTAATTAATTAATTAAAATATTTTTGATTTTTTTTATATTTAAAGAAATAAAATAAAAATAATTTGATCAAAGTTAATAAAACTAAATTATCTAAGTTGATTTTAATTATTACAAAAAAAGATTAAAGTTATTTCCTAATTAAACTAAATCAATTAAATTAATATTTATTTACAAAAATAAAAATGATGGAAATTAATTTAATTAAGAAAATATTTTTGGTTTTAATTTTATTAAGAAATTTTTTTGATTGGTTGGTTAGTAATAAAATAACTAAACAAATAATTAAATAAATAAATAAAGAAATAGAGAGAGTGAGAAATATATGGGCCTGTTTTGTTGGGGGTGAGATTAGCAATTTTGGTGGCCCAATACAAGCAGGCCTGGTTGACTTCTGGACTCCCATATGCATTGGTTGACTAGGGCGTATGGTGTACGTTCAATCTGGACCACCAGATCTGGCCCGGGGCCATCTGGCGTTTGGAGATTTGAGGGAGTATGATGGACAACAATTCCTGAAACACGCTGGAATATCTGAAGAGAAAAAATACAAAGCAATATGGGGGACCTGGGATTCGAACCCAGGTCCTATTGGATTTTGAACAACGCCCTTGCCACTGCACCACTGCTCTTCATTCGTTATTATAATGGACAATAATTATTATATGGAAAAAACAATTAATATGCCAGACACTATAAAAAAACACGCGCCAGATTTGAATCAACGAATGGGAGGGGGGCACGTCATCGTCTTCCTCGTTCACCCTGGTTATTTACCTGCGGATTTACATCCGGAGCTAAATCCGTAGCTGCATCCTAAAATCTACCCTAGGCCATAGAAATTAATTCCAAGACCATAGTCATGCTCATCTAGGCCTCCTGAGCACGTCTATATCCATTAATGGCTCCAATTTTACCTGTAGCAAAAATGCCCAAAAAACACGAACCAAGAACCCTAGATTAGGCTAGGGGGTTACAGGCTATGTAAATGCAATCAAATAATGCAGAAAGCTTAGAAATTGCATGAGCATCATGAATATAATAAAGATTTGTTAAAAAAGTGCAAGAATATGAGGATACGATTTCAACTGAAAAGTGATTTTTTGAGACACTTACAAAGCTTCTGGGCGCGTATGGAGACTGGTTTTGGATTGGTTTCGCTTCAAGGATGGTTCAGCAATTGATTCACGTTGAGTTTTGCCTTTGAATTCGCCTTTAGGAGTGATTTCAGTTTCAAGCTTTTTGCCAATTTTCCCAAGTTTGTTTTTTGTGATTCTGCAGCCTCTAACCTCTAAAACTCGTGCCTTTGCATTGTATATGTAATAAGGAGTGCATTAGGTCAACAATTTTGGACTGAATCCTTGTGCATTATGGCTTGGAGATTTGATTTGATCCTCCATTGAAAACCTTCTAATTTTGCCAAAAATCCATCTTTTTGTTCATGATATGGTGAGATACGAATTTTATGCTGATCATGATGTTAATTAAGACCTATAACAACCAAAAAGATCATACGTAATCAATATTTGGATTTTATTTGATTTAAATTGATTTAAAATGAATTAATTCAATAAAAAATCAAATAAAATAGAAAATTTAATAAATGGACACAAGGCTGAAGCTAGGACACATGTGTAGTGTGACAAGATCAAATCAATTGGAAAAGAATGGGCCCATCTGACAAAATTTGAAGTTTTGGGGATAGTTGACTTTTGGCAATTTTGCAAAAATGTCCAACTTCAACAGTGCATAACTTCTTCAATTTTGAACTTTTGGAAGAGTTCTTTAACTTTTTAGAAATCTTGGGATGTCCTCTAACCAACTCTTTTGGTATAATATAATTTTGACATTCCATGCTCAAGTTATAAGCTTTGGCAAAAAAGGTGTTTTTGTTGACTTTCAAAAATGACCTATAATGTCCAAATTTGTAACTTCTTGTGAGTGAATTTCTTGATCTTGGGGTATGAATATGGATTGTAAGAAATTGCATCCTCTTCAAAATGAGCTTTGGATGGGTCATTTATCATAAAGTATGACAAAGTTATGCTTGGTCAAAGTTGAGTTGACTTTTCCTGCAAAACCCTAATTTAGCAACTTTTGAGTCTTGATGAATTTTGAGTAATCCTTGATGAATCATGATCAACCCTTGATCAAATGATGGAATATCCTTCAAAATGAGAATGTTGACAAAAAATCTTGAAGTTTGACTGTGTGCTCTTCGAGATGAGGGTCCCCTGATGACTTGGGATGGGGCCTGGTAAACCATTCTGGACCAAACTTTCGACGGGCGAAAGGAGCCATGGTCGAGGTGAATTATTTTCTTCCTGCAAACATCAAAACGAAGTTTGCAAAGGTCTGTTGGAGTTCCAGCCCATCCTCAGTGGGAGTCAGTAAAGCCAGCCTGGTGCCTTCGATACGCCTTTTGGCTATCTCAGGAGCTTGTTCGTTTATCTGAGTTTTCTGAGGTAAGAAAGACTCAAAAGTGGCATTTAGCCATAGTTGTAGTAACCAGAAGGGTCCTGCAAGCAGCAAGCTGGCTCTATTTTCTATTACCTTTAATAGAGTTGCTCCACTGCTTATCGACTCATATAGGTTCGCTAGTATTAATTCGGCCAAACAGATATTTTGACCATGGTGAAGCTGGGTAGCAAGGGTGACCATTTTCTTCGTCACCTGTAGAGATTTCGTGCAGAACACGAAGCGTGACAGCCAAAGGGCTAGAAACGCAATGTGCTCCACGTCCGTCACATTAGCTGTCGATCTGTCATGATAGTGGTTGATGTAGGTGGTGTAAGTGGGTTTGGTAGCTGAAAACCCAATCTGGTCTTCAGACATTTCCTCTGGGTCAAAGTAATCCCCAGTTGGTCGAAGACCGGTAATGGCAGCCACGTCGAAGAGAGTGGGTGTTACCATTCTACAAGGCAGGTGGAAGGTGAAGTGGGTATAGTCCCAAAATAGCAAAGAGGCTACCAGCATTTCAGGGGAGTAGTTGAGACCAGTCTTCGACAGCATGACTAGGTCATAAATCCCCAGGTTCTTCCAAATCGAGGCCTGGCTTTTTTCCATCTTGTCGAGCCAAGCGCTGTAGTCTGGTGTAAGGCTAGGGCTAGACCTAAAAGCCCTAACCCCTCTGTTGAAGAAATGAAGATCTATCTTTTCTTTTGCAGGATCTTCATTGTCATATGTAGCCTTTTTGGAGCACCCAACAGGCTTGAGTGCCTCAAGCACCGGGAAGAAGCTCTTGATCTTCGTTGAGTCAGCAATGCATGCAGATAAAGGACCAGACATGGCGAAAACCTGGTTGGAGTATCCAACAGGAATCAACAGTTGAGAAGAGTAAGCCTCACGCTCAGTAGTTCCCAAGGGTTCAGGAACCCTTCGCATGCCTTTGGAGTTAACTGTTGGAACAATTGAAAAGATTTTTGGTTGGACAGCTTTAGAAGGAGTGTTAGAACTGGGAGCATTGGAAGAACGAGAACCTGAAGCCATTTTTGGGTTGAGATGAAGATGGATGAAGAACAAAGTTTTTGCAGAAATTTCTGTTCAATAATAAGGCTTGGATGAAGAAAGCGTGAAAAGTCCCACGAGGGGCACTTAGCGCTATTTATAGTGATTGGAAAATCACAAAACTCGAGGTCATTTAATGTTTCAGACGATAGTGGGGCACGTGACGCTCATTTGCTGACGTAGTCGTTCTGCAGAACGGAAACGGTGCAGCGTGCATCCTCGATTTCGGGAAATTGTCATGATGACAATCTGTGAAAAGACATTGGGCACGCCAAACGCCTTACTGAAGTGACGTCTTAGGAACAGTTGGAATGATGGCTTTTTGGGATTGTCAGTTGGTTGGTAGGAGACGAAAAGCGCACGAGTTAATCTGTGGCTAAGAATGAAGGACAGGTGTCGGGTGGAATCTCAAAGAATGCCTTTTTCTTTTCAGCGTCGAAATAAGGTATTCTTGGGGGGCAATTTGTTGACTCCTAAATTCGACACCCTTGTTTGTTATTAACATAGACCATTAATTATGAGGAATGGTTTTGACCAGCTGATCCTGTCGAATGCTCATCAGAAAGTGGCAAGGTACTTAGAGAATTTCTTTTAAGTAGGAATCTTGTTGCCTTCGACGTCGAAGGAACTTCTCGACAAAGGTATTTGATGCCCCAGGGTGGAACGGTTTGAGATTCGAATGTTTGGAGGGAAAACGGTTCCCAGCAGTTACCAAGCGCAACGTGCCAAGATCAGGAGCGTCGAATGCTGTGAGCATGCCAAGTGGAGTCATCTCGAAGCAACGTAACTGCCCAACGGTTACTTGAGATGTGTTTAGTATAAATACTAGTTGTTCACGTAGTTTTCGCGTGTGTTCATCATTATATACAAGTCACTCATCTAGATTCAAGTACCCAGTGTGAGCGAAAGAATTGTTGAGAATGTATGTGTGAAACACCATTTAAATTAATCAAAGTCTTTTATATTCCAACACTTTATTGCCTTTCATTTACTCTTCTCCGTCGAAGCCTTTATTTAACACTTTCATTTATTCTATCAAGCTTTTCTTCATGCAATTTACATAAAGTGTCTTTACTTTACTGGTATTAACCATCATTAGATTTAGTCAAACCCCAAAAAATCAACCATGTCTTAGGATCAATCTGATCGATCCTGCGAGTCACCAAATAAGTAACCTTTTGGAGGATCAGCGGTTGTTTACCAATTTCCACGGTAAACACCAGGATAAAAATAATTGTGTTTATTTATTTTTATTTTATAGGTTAATTTGGTCTTTCATCATCGAAAAGAATTCAAAATTATTTTTTGGTGAAACCCAATTCAAACCTACTTTCTTGTGTTTCTCACACCTTCATTTATCGCTTCACATTCCAACCTCAGTTCCACAAAAATTCATTACTTTCGATTTTCCAAAATCTGATTCATGTATTCATCCATGTTTTCGGATGCATCTAGCAGCCAATTTACATTTATTCTCATCGATGATTTGTTCGCAATCCTGTTGGATATTAGGGTTTAGTGAAACCACCAACGTAGAAGCAACCACCAGAGAAGAAGCAACAATGGTTCTCAAGTAAGCATTCGTTTCATCTCAATTTTTTTGAATTTGACCTGTGTTGATCTTACATGATATTCTATGAAATTTGCAATCATTTACAGATTTTTTTTTTAATTTCTTGCGTGGTTTTGTTTTGGCTTTTTTGTTGTTGTACGATTAATGATTTGAGATTAAGTATTGTTGTGTTACAATCAGTATCTCACGATTTGTGTTGATGCGAAATTCGTGAAATGTTATTTTGTGATTGTAGTTGGCTTCTATTATTTAAAGTTTTAATTGGTATTAGTTATTCATGTTTTTGGAACTGCTTTGTTTTTAAATAGCAGAAGTTACTTTTAAATCATTGATAATTTTATTATTTTAAGTTAGGTTTAGAAATCATCAAATATTTGGTGTCAAAGTGTTCGATGAAATGCCTTTGTCGGTTTGACGTTCAATCTTTCTTACAAAGTGTTCCATGAAATACCTTCGCTGGTTTTTTCATTCTTTCTCTTATAGGTTATTTTTCAGTGTTATTTTTGCTAATTCTAATCAATAACTATATACTATAAAAAGTTAGATTTACTTATTCAGTTTGAAAATTATGTTACCAGTGTTGGCTTAACAACTTCGGTTTGAAATTTCTGCCATTGTTTCAGTTTGTTTTTGGTGCTAAAGCGCAAGAACTAGCAGAGTTGCGCGAGAAATGTGGTACTTGAAAAGTTCTTCTACAATTTGCCTATGTATTGATGTATGAAAATATATGCAGCATTTTTTAAGCATATTATTAACAGATGGAGATTAAATTTCTGATCACTATTTAGTTGTTCATGGACTAAATTAATTAAGATTTTCTTAGGAGTGTTCGAGATGGAATGTAACATTTTATAATGATAGTACAAGCTGCAGCCGATAAAGCCTTTGTTGAACCAAAGAAGTGGATCAAGATGAGTTTTTTCAGTGCTGCTGGCTCTGGGAGGTTTATTAGTGACAAGACCATTCGAGACTATGCAGAGAGAACATGGAAAATTGACCCTGCCAATGGCCTTTATGATCTATAAGGATCCATTACTCTAAAATAGTGATCAGAAATTTAATCTGAAAGTGTTGATTAGAAAGTGATCAGATATTTAGATTCTGATCACTATAAGGATTCATGGAAAACTGATCCCTGCCAATGCCCTTCATGATTTTGGAGAACAATGATAGTTATAGCATAGTAACTTGATATTTGAATACTGCCATTGAATTATTAATGTTTTTCTACTTGTGTGCATTAGTTGATATAATGTAATGCTGAAATTTGAACATGATTAAAGTTTGAAGTTCATGACTATGAGTCTATCTAGGACATAAAACGTCGTATCGATTTGCAAGGTAGTACCAGGATGGATCCAGCTTTCGTTGAGACAACGTAGTAAAGCCATAGTAAACATATTACATTTGAGTTTGTTTTACATGTTCGGTATTTTGAAAAAGTCAAAGCTTTAACAATCAATATGACCGACACATGTTTCGTTAACGACCGCAAAATAAGTCATCGACTCGGAGCTACCGAATTCATGTTCGCCTTCATATTTGGGCAAACACAGCTCAAACCACCATTCGCAGGTCTCGACAGGCAGAATTTGATAACAAAATATCTGAATTCATTGTCGAGAGAATCATGGTGTCGTCGCTGCCATCGAAAGATAAGTGGTTCTCAGAAAAACTAAGGTTGAGAACTGCTTCAGAAAATCTAGAAATACAGAAAAGTGGTAGAGCTAGATCTTTGTTAGTATAATATATTGGAATTAATTGCGTTCAAGTTCAATTTCTTCAAGTTTTACATTTTCACAATCAAGTTTGCCCATTAACCTATATCAAATATATGTTTCTTTGTTAGTATAATATATTGAAAATGATATATGCGAGTGTAAGAATCTTCTAAAGTCTATGTGCAATACAAAAACAATAAACTGAAATATGGAGTATGAGATATTTCTTGCAATTCTGATTTTCTGGTGTTGTTCTTGTTGTTGTTCTTGTTGTATTATTCCTCCCCCACTTGACTTCTTATCAACCGCAGCTTTATACTTCTCCTTATCAGTTGGAGCAATGTACTCGTGCTTCTGCTTACCTCTCTTATCACTCAAGGTCTTGTAATGAGCAACTCGAGCCCTGTTATCCTCATCATAAATCCTACACTTGTTTACCAACTCGGGAAAATGTTTGATTTTCTGATAGCTGATACCCTATTTAATCTCGAGACATAACTCGTTCTCAAACTTGATACATTTCGAGCTCATAGAAGTAGAAGCATTATAATGAGGAAAATACTTCACCAGTTCCTCGAACCGAGCAACATATTCTGCGATCGTTGAGTTTCCCTGCTTCAATTCCAGGACCTCTATCTCCTTTTTGCCCATATCGCCTTTTGGAAAATATCGCTCCAGAAACTCGGTCTTGAACACCGCCCAGGTAATAGGACTACCTGCAGCTTCCAACCTTTGGCGGCTATTATCCCACTAGTTTTCAGCTTCCTCAGCCATCATATAGGTACCAAACTACACTATCTGAGTTTCTGTGCACCCTTGACTCTGAAGATCTTCTCAATAACCTTCAACCATTTCTGTGCATCATCCGGATCATGTGTACCCTTGAGCGTAGGTGGCTTCTTATTTTGGAACTTTTCCAAACTACCGAATTCGACATCTCCAGCATTCTAATGGTTATTCTCCACAGCTTGTGAGATAGCATGTATGCAGCAGCAAGAGCATCATCATTTCTTTCAGTCATACTGTTCAACATCAGCAATGCAAGTTAGGAGAAACATACAACTATATTCACTATATAGTCAGACTCTACTATAAAACCTGGTCGGACTGACTGACCTGCTCTGATACCAATTGTAACACCCTACTTTTCCCAACAATTAATTATAAATAATAAAAAGAATAGTTTGCAGAATAATCAGAATACACACAAGTAGGATGTCACTTCCCATAAAAACTCATGCAAGTATCATGTCACTTCATATCTTTATTTCTCATCAAAATTAATTAAACAGCGGAATATTCAAATTGGTTGACTTCAATAACACTAAGACTTTAACAACAATAACTTCCACAACATTCGTGGTTCATCATAGTTTTGGAAATAAGATACGTAACAAATTAAAAAAACACAAAACAAAACAAGATCTCATTTTCCCGTGTTACATCTCAGAGCGACTCCTAAGACTCAATCAATAGCAACACACACTCCAAGCACTACTCAGGTACCTGATTATCTGTACTCCTCGAGGAGCACAGGCACAACAACAGAAAAGGGGTGAGAATTACATTCAATAATTACACTGAAAATCACGTGCTAAGGAGTAGTAATCACATAAATCACACCAATCAGACATTTATAAAGCAAGTACAATGCCACAACAATATTCATCACACTCGGTTCACGTTCAGTCATACATATATGCAATATGACTCAACTGAAACTACACCATACATGCGGTACCAACATAATCCATACAGTTATGCCTTTGAACCTGATTCATGTCGGAATCCAGATAAGTCGTATAAGTTCCTATGAACTATAACTTATCTCCCACTCGACTCCCACACGGAGTCCGAATGAGACTAGGCACACATCATGGATTCCCACCTAGGCTCATCTCTACATGACACGACATGAAAATTCATGGCATAAACTATGCACAATACAATTAATCATTAATGCATAACACACGATCCACAATGATCACACATGATTTATACACTCACCGTAATTCCATATGGAATTACCAACCTTGCCCAAGATTGTCTACGTGACAACAATCCCGTCAACATAGACAACAACCACACATCGCATGGAAATCTATACAAGATTCCATGTTTTACTACATTTCCTATCATTATTGGCATCTCTATGTCTATTTATGTCATACTAGTCTTACAAACCAAAGGGAATTTCATTACATGCAAAATCGGGAAAGAAATTGCGAAAACTAGAAAATTTCCATACATGCCTACTCATACGTATATGGCCCTGCTCCATATGTGTATTGTCTTGCTGCCTCGCCTCAATCCCAACGTATGTTACGCGTAGGGCCAAGATGTCCAGGCTTCATACGTGTAATGTCCTGTGCCTTACACGTATGACCAAAGGGGATTTCCCTTAAAATCCTCTCAAGAAACCCCATACGCGTAATTAGAGGTGGGAATAGGTAAGGTTGGCCTACAAGGGCCTATGGCCTAGCCTACTTGAGTCCAGGCCAGGCTTAGGATTTTTTAAAAGCCTGTTTAATTAAATAGGTCAGACTTAAGCTATTAAAATAGCCTATGAAGCCTTATATATATATATATATATATATATATATATATATATATATATATATATATATATATATATATATATATATATATATATATATATATATATATATATATATATATATATATATATATATATATATATATATATATATATATATATATATATATATATATATATATATATTAGAAAAAAATGCTAAATAGGCTGACATATATATGTATATATATTAGGAAAAAAAAGACTAAATAGGCTGACATATATATGCATATATATTAGAAAAAATGTTAAATAGGTCAGCCTATATATGCATATATAGGCCGACCTATAAGGCTTCTTAAGTAATACAGATTTTTTGAAAACCTTAAAGTGAAATAGACTTTTAAATAGGCTTTCAGGTCAGGCCAGACTTTTAAAAAGGTCAAGCCGGGCAAAAAAATGAGCCCATAGTAGGCCATAGGCCAGACTCAAGCCTTGTAAGTTTATGGTATGCCATTCTCAGGGATTATAAAGCCTAGCCTAGCCTAGCCTATTTCCATCCCTACACGTTATGGCCTCACCATACGTGTATTGCCTCACTCTCTTACGTGTATCCTGCTCCCTCTTACGCGTATCAATAGACGAGTGGGTTGGTCTTGGGGACAGGACGCATATGGTACGCGTAGTGCCCCTGGGAAGTCCCCTCATACGCGTATGGGCAGTCTGCAACATCAAAAATTATGTTTTTGCATCAGTATGATTTTTCGCCCAATGGAGCACGTTCAAACTCCTAAGTTTGACCCAAAATAATATTCATACTAGTATAAGCCTAAATGATCTATTCTACTTCATTAATCTATCATTCTAGCAAGGTTTTTCACAGTTTAAATCATAAATTCATCATTTCCCACAAACCCATATTTTCTAGATCTGATTCATGGTAAAACCCAGCAACAATATGTGATTTCTATGAATTTCATATCAGTATCATCACACCAACATAAATTCAATAGCAATTACACAGATACTGAATCAAATAATACAAGAAGAAGAATATTCATGAAAACCTAAGAGGGAAAAGAACTCTCACTACCCTCTCATGCTTTAATCACCATTTAAGAACTCATTCTCTCATCTTACCTTAATTCCAAGCTTGACCATTTAAGAACTCTCACTTCTCTCTAATTATATTTATTTTTCTTAATTTTTAATAACAATAATATTAATACTAATATTAATATTACTAGTGGTAAATACCCACATATAATAATAATAATAATAATAATAATAATAATAATAATAATAATAATAATAATAATAATAATAATATAATAATAATAATAATAATAATAATAATAATAATGATATTTTTCATGTATCACCAATTATATTATTACTATAATTTATTATAATGTTTTACTCAAATTAAATAATTACACTAAGTTCTCATACTCACGCTTAAACACATACCCTTAACTATTTCAATACCTAAATAATTGTACAATTAAAAACAAAAAATGATCAAATATTTTAATATGGTGTTATAGGACTCACCCCAAGGCAGGAAATATATCTCACAAATGTAAGAAGTCTTGAAAACACTTTGCCCTTAACAAAGCTCTTCTGCTTGAGGCACTGGGTAGTGTTAGTCCTAAATAAGGGGCGGTTATGGCGTCCCCTCCTAAAAGTTATGTCGCCTGGACGACATCAACACAAAACAGGGGCACTCGTACTTGGGATTGATGACATGTATAATACTGCTGTCTCCCATTAGTCGGATGAGAGAAAGTTCATCACCATTCTCTAAAGAATATGTGGTCAACAATCTCCTCTAGTCATGATGGAGCAGTTGTCTCCCCTAAGGGTTTCCTAAACAGTGGGCCCAAAAAGCCTATAAAAATACTTCTCCCTTAAAGATATAGAGGACAAATCCTAACTCATACGCTTATATCTAAGCACCCAACACAGATGCAAAGCCTTTCACCTATGTGAGTTGGTCCTCTAAACCACCATAAACACATTGTACAAGATTTCTCGCTGTTGTGGGCAAACCCTAACCACCACTATTTGTTATACACTCGCTAAGATCTCTGAGTGCCCATGCCCTTGTAGGAGTAACATGCACATCTGTATTTTTTAACCAATACATGTTTTTAAATATATTTTTAAAAACTATGTAATTAGTCATCATATAGTTATAAGAGTCGTATCATTCTTAGATATCCCATATGGGGGGATCTTGGGACCATCCAATAACTGAATCTATTTATCTTTGAGAATATAATCAAATGTCTAGTTAATTTGGTAATATAATCTTTATTTGAAACAAATTATTGTCCCTCCCCCATAGACGTTATGTAATTAATCAAATAGTATATTTTTTATGGAATCATTTGAAAATTTGTAGTTAAAATCCACCAAATCTATGACAAAGACTACGTGTGGGATTCTTTCTTGGTTGACACCTTTATTTTCTCGTTATTAAATAAAGGGTTTGGTATGTACCACCATTGAATCTGTAAGCATGAGTACTCCATTTTAGATAAAGTACTGGTATCAGGTACCAGTATACATACGATACGTATCCGGTACGCACCGAAGTCGTACTAATTTTTTTATTTTATTTTTAAATTGGTACATTAACTGGTACACATTTGGTACACCGTACCTAACTTTTTAAATTTTTTTGGATGGTATAATTTAGGCTTTTTTTATTGGGTAAAAATTAGATTATTTATTCTATTTATAAATAAAAAAGTGAAAGAAAAATCAATCTATTACACTAAAACTTCTTTCACACAAATTCTTCATCTTCTGTATTAAAAGAAATTGAAGCACATATTGATTTATTCACTCATTGAAAACAAATAGACTAAATTCAAAGAGAGTTGAAGATTTAGTTTTTGTTCATACGAATCTATGTCTTCTCTCAAAAAAAGAGTAAGCTTTATAATGAATGAGTAACAAAAATGTGGGATGTTGGTGGAGATGAATGAGATATATTTGATTGAGCTGTTATTCTTGAAGTTGTTAATCTTTCTCTCGATAAACCTGAACTAGAAGCGCTCTTTTTAATGATATTGGAGAGAAAATATTAATAATCAGTCATGATTTCATGATTTATTGAAATATTTTAAGTGTGGTTTATTTATGTTGTTGCGCATATACTAACTTTTTTTAAGCAAATTACTCTCTCCGTCTCATAATAGGTGTCATCTTTTGAGATTTTCACACTTTTTAAGATAATGATTAATTGTATTGATTTCAATAACAAAATGAATATCATTTTCCCAATAGTTATATAATTTAAAATATAATAAATAAAGGTAAGTTAGTAGAAATAAATAATAAATAATACATTAGTAAGTATTCTATATGGATTAATAATTTGAGACAAATAAAAAAAAAGAAAGATGATATTTATTGTGAGACGGAGTATTATTTAGTTTTAATATTTTGTTGTTATTTAAATAGTAAATTTTTTTAATTATTTTATAATTATATATTAAAAATATTATACTACAGTATATGTACTTTAATTTTTTATTTTTTTTTAAATTTTTCTTGTACCGGGTATTAGGTATGCACCCATACCTATGCAATGCAATCTAGAACTTAATTCAGTCAGGTTATTGCAGACTTTTCCATAAATTTCACTTTCAATTTAGGGTGCATGCAAATTATGGTCATTAAAATTATCGTCAACATTAGGTAATTGGACAAAGCAATTTCCTGCCTTATTCATGAATCCTTCAATATATTTTGTAGCAGATTCATTCCCTTGTAGTTTCAAATTTAAAAAATATGTTAGTCACTATAGGTTGAGGCCAATAAACTTTTTCATGGAAACACAGTTCCATATTTGCTTAGATTTGTATAGAGTTTGGTGGGAGATGATAATACCACGTAAACATTGTTCTTGTCGAAGTTAAAGGGAAAAATTAGAGTTTGTGGAACTAATTTTTCAGTGAATCTTCCTATAATCTCCATAATTGATTTGCAACCTTCTTCATAAAAAGGTATGATTGAACTGATTGGATATGAACATATACATCATGTTTTGGCATGTATAGCGTTGGATTAGCCGATATAGGTGGTTAATATAGTTACTACGTTGAATAACACATAAATAACTTATGTATTCGAGCTATTGGGACAAAGGTTTGTCCTTTAGTGTAGAATATTCACTTGGAGATTGTCCTCGCAAGGGCTTTTTAACATACCAATTTATCACACTATTTCAGGAAGCATTATTTCATGTCAAATTTGAAGATTAGTCTTATTATGTGTATCATTTACCACGATGTGCTTCCCAGGGTTAGCCGTATAAATTTACTAAGATGAGAGTTTAAAGAAAACATAGGTACCAATTATATAGGAATTTTTTTTTGAATAATCAAATATTAAAATTTTTTTTCGCAAATAACTATGTTTCGGAGAAAATTACGTAAATAATCATGTTTCAGAAAATTTCATAAGGGAGGAGTCAACCCAATTGGCGCATCCACTCCCCATTTTGCCCTAGGCGCCATCCCACTTGGCGCCTCCTCTCTCTTTTAGCCAAGTGAGATGGCGCATGCACTTTAAAAGTGAGAGGCGGCGCCATCTCACTTGGCTCCTAGGCAAAATGCAATTTTTATAAATAATTTGTCTGTTTCTCTGTCATTCCTCACAATTTCTCGCATTGTTCTCTTATTTTTTTCTCTGTTATTTGCGTCATGACATCGCCCATGATTTTTACCAGAGATGGTTACGTTATTTTCTCCGTCACAAAACCTCTGATGAAAATGAAATTGTGGCACATTTACTACATGGAGCGTCTGAAGAGGGAGTTGATGCGATGGTTAGAGGGAGACATCGAGGAGGGGGAACAAATTAGAAGGATCCAGCAAAGACGAACAGCAACCTCACTTGCGACGGGAAGACCTAATTTTTGGTTGGAGGAAGTCAAAACAGACAGCGACGTAATGTTGATGATGAATGGATCAGATGAAATTGTTTTAAAGGTTGTAATTTCTTAGACGGTTTATCGTGTTTTATTTCTTGTTCGCGCAAGATTTATTGTAACAAATGTTGTTAATGAAAAACCCTAATGTTTACAACTTAAAAAGTAAAGATGTTTTGTAATACAATTTTTGTGTAGTTGAGCCAGTAGCCCGATTCGGACAATTTTTGCGATTGTGTCCGACCTGACGACATAAACCACACTTTCTTTCCAGCTTGTCAAGGGAGTCCATTTTAGTTGTGATGCGCTTACTTTTGGGACGACCCTTTTTATTCCTTCGCATTTTATCATTGTGTCATACTATTTCGTCGTCGTATGCAGGCCAATAATCAGGCTTTGCTACCAAAGGGAAGCTGTTGTTGTATACGTTGAGCAAGGTTTCAGATTTGTAAATGGGAGACAGAAGTTGTAGCGCGTCTTGATGAGTATAGGCACACGTAGCAATGACATGAGAGTAAGGCATACAAAAGGCTTGAAACTTGCCACAATCACACCAACGAGAAGGTAGTATAACCCTATACTCTTGTCTTAGAAGGCCCTCGTTGTGGTCGGTTGTCTCTTTGACAATGAAGTTGTGGCTGTGTCGATCAAACCGTATAACCAGATGAGTGTTGGCTTTGGCACTTTCTGCCTTAATGTACTTCATGCAACTTTCACTCCATAGTTGTCCAGATTGCAACACAACATTCCATATTTCACCTCTTTTGGCAAACAACGAAGCCATCCTAAAATATGGTGATTTAACCAAAGCAGTTACTGAAAGGTTTCGTATGCCTTTGAATACCCCGTTCATGGATTCAATTAGATTTGTTGTCATGTGGCCCCATCTTTGTCCATTATCGTATGACCTAGTCCATTTTTCTACCAGAATATTATCGATCCACCTACCGGCGTCCTGATTTGACAAATGGATCTCGTTACGATAATATTTGAATGTAGGTTGTGTCAATGCATATCCCGCATTCATAACCGCTTTCCTAAGAGCTTTGTCTTTGATCTCCCTCATGAAATTTTGGACGATATGTCTAATGCAATAGACATGCGTAGAAGGAGGGTCATACCAACTGTTTGCAGGATTGTTGTATGCACTTTCAATAGATGCATGTCTATCAGAGATCAAACAGAGATCTGGTTGAGGAGCCACGTGTGTTCAGATATTCTTGAGAAAAAAGCTCCAAGCACCACCAGTCTCTCCCTCGACTAGGGCAAAGGCAATTGGGAAAATGTTGTTGTTTCCATCTTGTGCAACTGCCATTAGTAGTGTACCTTTGTATTTCGCATACAACCAAGTCCCATCAATTTGTATAATTGGTTTGCATGACGCAAACCCTGTGATGCAAGGTTGAAAAGCCCAAAACACTCGACTGAATATTCCATTTCCGTTGAGTTGACTACCATCTGGGGCGTACGCTGGAAGTGTTTCCAGAATGTAAACAGTACCCAGAGAATAAGTCTGGAGTGCATTCAGGTAGCGGGCAAGTTCTTGGTATGACTCCTCTCAGTTTCCATATACATTTTCAATCGCCTTGGTCTTTGCTAACCATACCTTTCGGTAAGACGGAGTATAGTTAAATACCGTAGTGATGTGGGAGATTATGGTTTTCACCTTCAATGATGGATCATTGCTGACGAGTGGTAGGATTTCTTGACATATGAGATCATAATTTAGTTTCTGATGATCCTGTGATTGAGTAGAACTGACACACGTGTGGGTAGACATAGAACCTATGACCCAACAATCACCTCTTAATCTGTATGATGCAGTGAGCTTGAACATACAATTTGAGTGGACACACTTGATCTTGTACCTTTTTGGATTTACACGGTCCACCTTAAAATCGACCGAGTTGAGCATGTGAAATTTTTTGATGGCTCAGATACATTCTTCTCTGTTACGAAATTTGTCTTTCTCTTTTAAGTTTTCATCCGACTGCATATATGGATTGAAAAATAAATCAAAAGACGGTTCATCTCCGCCCATGTTGAAGTTTTCATGTGCGGAGGTGGTGTGTAGATCTCGTTTGAGGAATACCAGGTATCTCATCGTCTTCAGAATCATCGTTGACCATGTCTTCAAACTCCAACTCGTCATCTTCTTCTTCATCAACGGCATCTACTTCTGCTTGTTCGGTCTCCAGAGATCAACCACTTGTGACAGCTGAGGCTCTCGCAACATAATGTACAACTCAATAGAGTCGTACCCAAAATACTCATGACTGGAAAACATATTTTGAAGGTCCTCGTCATCTTGAACCTCAACCTTATAAAATATTATTTTGTTGTTACAAAAAAAAAAACAAATTCTGATGAAATATTTGTGTCAAGGGACCTCGTCCAAGTTTGGCCTCCAATCATTTTTTGAAATACAAGAAATTCTATTTCCTGTTTAAACAAAATTGAATGTTCTCAGTGTCTCTAAACAAAAATCCAGAGGTGGGAAAAATGTATGTCTCACCGTTGAAATATGCACTGATCACATATTGGGGTGCAGAGGCCATTGTGTATGATAGTTTGAAGGTTTGAAGTATATGAGTTAATTGCTTGAATTTTTGAATGTTATAGTGTTTGAGTGATTAAATGTAGGAGTGTTTTGATAAATGTAAGATTAAATAGGTTGTACTGAATTTGAATAAACCAACAGTAAGCACTCTCTAAAGCGCCTCCCGTCACGTCCAATCGTGTTACATGCATGCATAAATGCCTTCTCCAAGGCTATCACCTAGACTGCACTTACACTGTAACCCATGCCAACCTCTAAGGCGTCTCCCATCACGTCCAATCGTGTTACATGCATGGAGAGATGCCTTCTCCAAGGCTGTCACCTAGCCTGCACCTACACTGCAACCCATGCCACCTCTTATTCGCCAATAGGGATGGATACACCTTTCATTTTTGTACTCTTTCGCCAAGTCCAATGACGCCTACCTTCACGTCTAATCGTGTTACATGCATGCAGAGATGCCTTCTCCAAGGTTGTCACCTAGCCTGCACCTACACTGCAACCCATGCCAACCTCTAAGGCGCCTCCCATCACGTCCAATCGTGTTACATGCATGCAGAGATGCCTTCTCCAAGGCTGTCACCTAGCCTGCACCTACACTGCAACCCATGCCACCTCTTATTCACCAACAAGGATGGCGGCACCTTTCATTTTTGTACTCTTTCGCCAAGTCCAATGGCGCCTACCTTCACGTCCAATCGTGTTACATGCATGCAGAGATGCCTTCTCCGAGGCTGTCACCTAGCCTGCACCTACACTGCAACCCATGCCACCTCTTATTCGCCAACAGGGATGGCGACACCTTTCATTTTTGTACTCTCTCACCAAGTCCAAGGGTGCCTACCTTCACGTCCAATCGTGTTACATGCATGCATAGATGCCTTCTCCAAGGCTGTCACCTGGCATGCACCTACACTGCAACCCATGCCACCTCTTATTCGCCAACAAGGATGACGACACCTTTCATTTTTGTACTCTTTCACCAAGTCTAATGGCACCTCCAATTACGTCCAATTGTGTTACATGCATGCAAAGATGCCTTCTCCAAGGCTCTCACCTAGTCTGCACCTACACTGCAACCCATGCCACCTCTTATTCGCCAATAGGGATGGCGGCACCTTTAATTTTTGTACTCTTTCTCCAAGTCCAATGGCGCCTCCCTTCACGTCCAATCGTGTTACATGCATGCAGATATTCCTTCCCCGACGCTGCCACGTAGCCTGCACCTACACTGCAAGAGTGACACTTATCATGCATGCATGCACCCACTTACCACCTCACTTACTCTATGATAAAATTTTGCCTATAAATACAGAGCCTCACATACTTCCATTGCATCCACAGTCATCTCACTCTCTGCTACAAACTCTTTCATAATCTCATACAATTTCAAACTCTTTCATAATCTCAGATATTTTCAATAATGGCTCTTCTCACAATGGGCGATTCTCACAGAGGCACAAGGGACAGCATTGCAGCATTTGTAAGTTTCTTATATACTTATACATTTTTCATACTTCTATTAATGCTTTATTCATATTACCTACTCTTACACTTTTTACATTATTAACTTAGGATACTAAAAGATTCATAATCCAGTCACACAACTACCTTTCTCTCGACCCGTTGATCGTACCCTATCTCGAATACACAGGTTTCAGAAACATTATAAAGATCTCCAACTGCACGATTGATTCAAAGTTCATACTTGCAATGTTGGAAAGGTGGAGACCAGAGACCCATACATTTCATCTACCAATAGGTGAATGTACCATCACACTATAGGATGTGTACATGTTATTGGGTCTCCCTGTCGACGGTAAGGCGGTTAACGGGTTAGTTCAACAACCCAATTCTCTGTGTGAAGAATTGTTGGGCAGGGATATGGTTGAAGGTGGTGATGTGAGAGGTCAGGGTATAGTACTGACTGAGCTAAAAAATCATTATGTCACTCTGGAATTGAACGAAAATTCCTCATAGCTAGCTAAGGTAATAAAAGCTAGAAATTATATAATGATACTATTTGGAACCTTTTTATTTCCCGAAAGTAAGGGAAATAGTGTAAATTTTATGTATTTAAATTTACTTAGAGACTTTGAAAAAACTAGAAAGTATAGTTGGGGTTCTGTTGTTTTAGCCCATCTATACAGTTCCTTGTGTAAAAATGCAATCAAGGAAAAATGTAAATTTTAAGACTGTGCTTTTTTACTTCAAGCATGGGGTTGGTGGAGGATGAAGTCCCTAAACCCCATCAACAACAACACATTCGTTTTCCCATACGCAACAAAGTAAGTCATCAACTTATATCATTTATTACTATTGATCTCTTCACCAAATATATGATAAAAATAAAATATTTTTCAATTCCTTTAGGTACTGCGTGAGGGGTATGGATTACGGCAAGAATCCAAGATTCAATGTCGCTCTATACCGCAATCTATTGGATCACCATGGCCCAGATGATGTACGTCATACCTTTCAACTTTTCTACTTTTAAATTATTTATTTATTACGTTTTCATTAAGCTGATTTAATTTTATCCGCAGTTTGTCTGGAGACCATATTTGGGTTTGGACCATGAACCAAACCCCGAGGATACAACAACTTAGAGCGCAAAGACTGTAATCATACGGTTCAATATTGTGGAGATGCACCACAGTGACCGTGTCAAGATATAGTTTAGAATGCATCAAGAGATACCCGACGATCCTACTTGTTTGTCCCCGTGGCATCTCAAAAGGGTCGACGCCCAATGGGGTCTTACCAACTGGAAAGATTTTGCTCCAAAATGGTGTAAGATATGGCAGAGGCGTCACCGACATGTCTTGCAATTCCTAGTTTTCCTCAACCATGGTAATATATGACACACAAATCATTATTTATCTTAGTACAGATTGGTTAGTACCCCTGAAATGCACGTGTTCATCTAAAGTATTTGGTTGACCCACGAACAAAATGGGCACAACCCTCATTTCCCCAACAACAAACCCAACACACATCAACCTCCCACCAACCCCCGACGAAACAGAACCACAAACACCTAACCACAATCACCACCACAATAAAATTACACCCACATGCCCCACAACCAACCACAATCACCACCTCAGTACCAATAACCCCATATGCCTCACACCCAACCACAATTTCAATCACAATACCGATACACCCACATACCCCACACAATTTCAGTCTTCTACATATCCCAATATCAGACCCTCAATATTCAACCTTAGCCCTGATCTGGGATTGTCCAAAGATTATGAACCAACCAACACAACTTACCATCAACCACAACATCACCAAAGCACCCAGCATTATCAATACCAAACACCCCAAGATCCACTTCCTTTTTACCCCCCGTACTCAGACGACCAGTGCTACAGACCAACCATGGAACCCCACCCACCACCAACACGACCAAACTTTAAGGGTATGGGCAACCGATTGTACCAAAGCAGATCTTCTAGATATGGAGATCTGACCGATTTCATGGATCTGGAACACATTGACTTCGCTGGGCCATCGACCATGCCACAACAAAAAATGCGACGAAACCCAACACGGGAAAGGCAAGGACGGGGATGCGGAACCTTGGGTTATTACCAGGTTCCGGGGGAACATTGATTAATCTGTATTTTTTTATGTAATCATTATGTGTGTAATCATATTGTGTAAATAAAAAGTCAATTTTGTTGATCATATATCGTTTACGTAACGCACTTCATTTAAAATAAAAAACGAAAAATCGCCTCCCAATTGCACTAAGGCGTCATCTCACTTGGCTTAGGGAAAGCCTTTCACACCTAGGCACCAAGTGAGATGGCTCCTCCCCTTTAAAATAAGGTGTAGGCGCCAACTGGGTTGGCTCCTCCCTTGTGGGGTTTTCTGAAACATGGTTATTTGCATAATTTTCTCCTAAACATGGTTATTTGTGAAAATTTTTTTAATACCTAGTTATTCCAAAAAAAAATTCACTATATAGAGTTCGAATAAACCTTTGAAGGACATACCAATATTTCAATGCTTGTGTGACATGGGTTCCCTTTAATTCTTTGAAGTATATATCTGGTATAATTTTTATAAGAATCCACTTATTTGGCCTCTAACCTTTGACTAATTGAACCTCATTATGAATCATGGTTTTAACTATTAAGATATTAGACCTAATCTAAGTTGTGTAACATTAACCTAAGTTCAATTAATGTTCGTTAGCCTATTTAGTGTATAAGTTAGTTGTATATAAATAGTCAGAGTTTGTATTATTATTTGTACCAATTCAATTTATAATAAAATCCTTATTTCATTTATTCTTCCTTTCTCTCCTCATTAAAAATGTCTCACGCAATAAGAAATTTGTATCAGAGCTCCTGTTAGATTCTTTATCGTGCTTTCGAGAATCACATGTAAGATATCGCGTTTCCGGGATCGTGGGTTGTTGTCAATCCATCGCTGTAAAGATGAATGGTACTAACGACATTCTAAATTATTTTCCAACTCTTTATGGCAAGAATTAGATTCGATGGAGAAAACATATAAAATCTCTGTTTGGCTTTCATGAAACCCTAGAAGTGGTTAATAACGGCGTTCCTGCGTTGACTGCAAAATTAACCGATGCACAGAGATCTGCCCATAACGAAGCTAAGAAGAAATATTGCAAGGCTATGTATTTGCAATCAAACGGTGGTCGGTGCGGTGAATTTCGACAGGATCTCTCATGCTGAATCAAAAAAGGAGGCATGGGATATTCTTGTCAGGTACTATGAAGGTGGTGAGAAAGTCAAGGTTGTCAAGTTACAAAGTTTGCAGTGACAATATGAAATATTGTCGATGAGCGTAGGCGAAAAGATTGTAGAGTATGTGTTAAAGGTTCAGAAACTCGTCCATCTCATGTAGGGTTGTGGTAAAATCTTAACTGATAAGATGATATTTGAGAAGGTAATGCATATATTGACCTCTCACTTTGACCATGTTATCGTAGCTTCCAAGAATCCAATCAACTTGAAACCCTAAAACTCAAAGATTTGGTTGGTTCGTTAGAAACACATGAGATTAGAATTATTGAAAGGAACGAAGTTCGAGATTTGATACAAGATTTGTAGGCTCAGTCATGGAAAATTAATGGTTTTTCAAACAAAATCAAAGGAAGATTTTATAAGACTCAAGGCAATAAGTCTCGGTCGAACCCTCATAAGCATCAGGTCGATGATAGGGCTTCTAAATCCTCAAAAAAAGGAGGAGGAAACTATAAAAAAGACAAAGAAGATAAAAAAGGTGTACAATGCTACAACTGTAAAAAGTGGGGTCACTTGGCCAAGCATTGTTGGTACAGGAAAGACAAGGAATCAACAAAAGTAAATTACGAAAGAGAGAACCTTGCATGCCAAGATTTAGATGATTCTGAAGGTATGGTGGTTATGGATACAGTTGCAGATAACCATGTCTAATCCAAGATCTGGTTCCTTGACTTTGGATGCTCGAGTCACATGACTGATCAAAAGAAGTGGTTGGCATATTTCGGCGAGTCCAAGAATAGCAAGACAAAACTTACTGATAATAGTTCGTTGCAAGTAGAAGGTACTGGAAACATAGTTTTTCAAATGAGTAATGGAGGGAAAGCTATGATTAAAGATTTACTTTATGTACCTGGAATGAAGTTCAACTTGTTAAGTGTTGGACAACTGGTCAAAAAGGTTTCTCAATTGTCATGAAAGATGAAGCTTTAAAATTGTTTGACACCCAAAATAATTTGATCTTAAAATCCCCACTATCGAAGAATAGGACATTTAAGACCATGATCAGTTCGACTGAAGTACAATGTCTAAAAATTATTGTCGACCACAAGGATAGTTGGTTATGGAATTTGAGGTTTGGATATTTAAACTTTCGATCACTCAATCAATTGATTACTCAAGATATGGGAACTAGTATCCCAAGTCTTGATATGTCTGGAAAAATCTGTGAAGGTTGTTTAGTCAGAAAGCAATCCACAAATTCTTTTGTTTCTAATATGCTAATAAGATCATCCTGCATCCTCAAAGTGGTATATTCAGGTGTATGTGGCCTATTAAAAAAACATACTAAATATAGAGAAAAACACAAGAAAGGGGGATTTGAAAAAAATTCTTTCAGAAATGCTTTTCACAAAAAATAAAGATAGACAATGTAAGAAGGAAAAATGTCACAGTGGCCTTATATAAGTTCACCTTAAACAAGGCTACTCTCATCCACCCACCAAGGTGATTTTTTATTCAAAAAATACTTAATGCACTAATCTTGAAAGATTACAAACAACATCTAAGAGTTTTGAAAAAAACCTTAGCCCTCTCAAGTATATAAACTATCACCTAATCACTTGAGGAAATAAATCTCAACAGATTTACAATCAAACAGTGTTTACAATAGTTCTTTCAAAAAGAAAATTTAACACTACAATGAAGAACAAATGTTTACACACAAATAAAAACAACAACACTTTGTGCTTACAACAATAATAAAAACACAAATATGAGCAACAACTCTTTATGTTTTATAAAACAAAAGTTGACACAAAAATGAGCAACAAATCTTTGTGTTTTGATTTTCTCTCTTTGTTTTCTTTTCACAGTAACTTTCCTTTTTTAATTTCTTGATACTGAATCATTATTATTTAATGAAGTAGTCGTCCCATTATATAGGCTGAGAAAGTAGACCGTTGGATAGTACAAAACGTAACTTTCATTTGCCAGTTGCCATAACGGTAGTGTTGTACCCCAAATATTTCCCCAAAGATCCCTCTATCATCTCATATCATCAACACATCAAGATCACACATTAGAGTTTGGGTACTTCTTCTACTGTGTTTTATCTTTGAGTTTGCTCTTGAGAGATCACCAAGCATCTTGAATTGTGTATCTTATACATGTATTCTCTTAACTAACATCAAAATATATATGTATATCTCTTCGAATGTCACCTTGTAGGTAATGACTCAATTGCACCAATCTTACCATCTCTTAAAACAGAGGATCAAAACTAGGGTTTGGAATTTAATCAGGAAATCTCTGACTTTTTAGGCAACACTTGATTTCGTATTTCTCTACATGTTCATGAGAAACTATGGTTGGAAATTTGATCATCAATTTTGGTTTGGAAAGGCTCAATTGTCAAATGGGGGTAAATTGGTCATTTTGTCAAAAATCAACCAAAGTCAACTGTTGACCAAGTGGACTTTTGGTCAACCATTAATTCAATGTCCCTATTTTCGTATTTCATGGTCAATGGTGACATAAAATCAAGAGGAAGTGTGAATTTGAGATAACTTGTCAATGAAGTTATTTGAAATTTTGAATTTTTTCTAAGTGTGCATAGTGCTGAATTTTGACTGGTCATAACTTTCTCAATTGTTATTGAAAATGTACAAACTTTACATGCCTGGAAAGAGGATAAAAAATTATTCAACTTTGTATTAGATGCCTCAAGTCCAAAAAGTGAAAGGAGAAAAAGTTATGGAGCTTGGAAGTTTTTAGATACTTAGTAAAATTTCCCAAATATGCACAAAAATCTATTTTCTTCATGGTTAATTTTGAATGTCCATTTGAGCTCAAATCCAAAATTTGGAAACATCAAAGTTGGAGTTTGAAGTGTAATTTTTGGTTCAAGAATCATCTCAAATGGTCAAGTGTAGAGAGAGATATGATGTTTAGGATTTGGAGTCGGGAGATGGCATTTTGCCCAGTCGCGTGCGCACCAAGCCAAGTATTTCATGAAACATTTTGTGGGCATGCCTTCACCATCATTTTCTCCTTGAAATATTGATTATTTTTAAAAATGTCCAATATCAAATATCAAGGTCTATGTATTATGAACAACTTTTCTTCAGGAAGTTTCTCAAAATAACTCCTATATTTTGAGATATAATCATGGGAAGAAGGTACCATGCAAGCTGAATTTTTGCCCAACACAAGGCATGTTGCGCGCCTGGAATGCCCAATCAGGCTTAACATTTCATCAAACAATTCACGAGCATGCATTAATAAAAAATTGTCTCATTGATTCAAGCTTTGTTTTGAAAAATTTTAACATCAAAGTTGAAGTATGTGATGTCCTCTCCAATTTTGATTCAAACTTTGTTACATTTCAGGCATTATGGAGAAAGATATAATGAGATGAAGATGGGGTCATGAAAATGGAAAATCTGAATGGAAATGCATGGGATTCGTATCTATTGTACCCCAAAATTTTCTCTCTTACTTATCAAGAATTTTCTCACAAGATCTCCTTTAGAT
Organism: Vicia faba; assembly: GCA_948472305.1. NCBI lineage: Eukaryota > Viridiplantae > Streptophyta > Magnoliopsida > Fabales > Fabaceae > Vicia > Vicia faba. Next base: position 21,600,027 of record OX451739.1, on the reverse strand, counting down.
CAAGACTGCATTTGGGTTGATCAGCTCAAGACACCTCCTCAAGCACTGATGACTGAAAATTAGGGTTTGAGATTACACAAGGATTTTTGGACTATCAATTCTTCATATGACTTTCATGGACTATTTTGGACCTCCAATATCACCCATGTCAAGCTTCAAGCTTTGGATCCCACTTTTGATCAGTCAATTGAACAGTTGACCTAAAAATCAGCTTTATTGGAGAAAAAGTCAACCATGGCCAATTTACAGTCAAACTTCATAATTTTTTTATACAAACTAACATTTTAAACTCATAAGTATCATTTGATCAAGTTTGGACCATAATTCCTCAAGAAATTTGATCAAATCATCAAAAGGGCAAAATGGTCAAAATTAGGGTTTTGACTATGAAAGGGTAATTTCTGGTTTTTGACCTAGCAAATGATCAATTGGGTTAAGGCATGATATCAAGAGTTCAATTGCATCACTTTGACCTAATGACATGATTCAAAACACTACAAGTCCATTAGATTGACAGATGAATTTTACAGTCAACTAATTAAAAGTCAACTGTATACTGAAAAGTCAAACTTTGACTTTTTGGTCAAATTCAAGTGCCAAAGGTCATAATTCATCAAAACATGTCAAAATATGAAACTTTTTAATCAAGAAATCAAGAATTCAAGATTTTATTTTGAAAAGATGAAATTTCTTAACTTAGAAAATTTTCTAAGTATAAATATTTTCTTATTTTTTCACAACTTTGAGCTAAATTTCCACCATGTTGCAAAATGATTCAATAGAAACTTCCAACATGAAAGTTGTAGATCTCCATAAAATCTACAACTTTTCTTCACACAACTTCTCCTAAAAATTCTTGGATCTCAAGTTATAATTTTGTGAATACATGCTCATGAACTAAAAATGACTTAGTGAAATTTTGCCCTAGTTAGGCAGATTTTTGACCTAACTTCATGGCAATTTTTCACATAGTTCCAAGGGGAATCTTCAAAAGCAATTCAAATATTAGTTGTAGAGCACATTGCAAGATTTCCAAAATATCCAAGAACTCGCTTTTTGGCTCTTGAATTCAACACCTACTATATATTGGCCCCATAGACCAAAAATAGAGTAGATAAAGCCAAGCTGGAAAATGCTTCGAAGGATGGAAAAAACTTAGAGAAAATGTCTGAGTTACAAATTGGTCTTAGAACAGACATCACCATCAAGCCTTCGACAGGAAAAAGTCCCGTAGCCTTTGACTAGAAGAACAAACCTTCGTGTCAGCACCAAAGACGAAGTATATTTGAATCTGAAGGTTGGAGGGAAATGCAGTTCGCCAGCAGTTAAGGGAAAGCGACGTGGTAGAAAGTTAGAGGTCGAGGGACATGCAGAAGACACTTGTCTTCATCCTAGAAGCAAAGCCACCCTCGACAATTACATAATTTTAGTATAAAATTAGGAAGTTTGTGTAGATTTTCCGAGTGTTCAACCTATTGTGCTAGTTACTCAATATTATTCTAGTACCCACTGTGTGTGAAAGAATAACTGAGAATGTACGTTGGAAACACCATTTTTTATTAATAAAGTATTTTTACATTACTTTGATCTTCTTTTTGAAAAATTTACATTTCTACATCTTTACCTGCACTTCTAGTTACTTTCTTACTTTCCAAAACCATAAACACCATATCCTTGGTAGAACGTGTGTTCCGCCTAGATATCAACTTTCACATCAAACCAACATAAAAATTAGAATATGTTTTGGGATCAATCTGATCGATCCCGTGAGTAACCAAAAGGACTTTCCTTTTTGGAGGATCAGCGGTTGTTTACCAAAAACTACGGTAAACAAATTGTCACACCTAGTGGGACGTTGCTAATCTTTCTTATCTATCTTGTTCATGTTATTGCTTTCCTTTTATACGTATACAGCGTTGCATGTTATTAAGAAGTGGTAGAATAACCAACGAGTGTACTGTTAGGAAGATAAATTGTGAAAGTAGAATGGCTAATGAGCCAAATCATGGAGAAATACCTCCACCAAACACTACTGGAACATCGGTTATAACTACCGTTGGAGAAAATATCTGAACTTCTGTTTGCTCGGTACCAACGTTAACCACGAATAAAACAGGACCCTTACTTTCGTATGTGGGTCCTAGTGGTCCATTAGGAATACCCCCACCAAGGGCAAATCCAGGATCTCGACCGTACATTCCCCCAGGATTTTCGATAACCTGGATGGGTCGAGAACAGCCATAAGGCATGCCAACCACGGAAATGGCTAGCCTTATGAATGTTGCATCTACTTTTTCAGAACCTTTGATGAGTGCGTCATCACCATTACAGGGATCTGGAGCCAGTATGGCGAATTTGGATAGAAACCAAATTTTAGGAGGACCATCACATGCAATACCAAGCCTCACAAATGCTTCTATAGAAATTTTGAGGAAACATATGGATGAAAGCAACCATGATATGGTGCAAATGTTGGCACACACCCTAAGTACAATGCTAAACCCCCTAATACAAAATAATACCCAGTCGAATCAATAAATTTCAGCGCAAATGACGCGCATGACTGAATTCTTTGGGGTACCCCAAACTATTCGACAACCCCAAAGAATACCAATAAGAGTAAACCAACGGGTAATCATGGAAGAAGATTTAACCGTTAATCAAAATCCACAGATCCCTAGAGTAGAAATAGAACAACCTAGGGTCGAAATACCTCGAAATCCCCCACCAATCCCTAGAGAAGTCGATCAAGGAGTGATTATGGTGAATAGGAACCAAAATGCTGATGAATTGATACAACAAGTTCGACACAAAAATTATGGAACAGATAATAATATGACTGCCATGATCGAAAGGATTATGATACATAATGGGATGAACGTTGGTTTTGACAGACCAAACTTCACATCCCCATTGTCAGAATATATCCTGCAAACAGACTTACCCCCTAGGGGAAAAGTCCCCAAGTTTACCAAATTTTCAGGGGATACGACAGAATCTACTGTCGAACATGTGGCGAGATATTTGATAGAGGCATGGGAAATAGCAAACAAAGAAAACCTTAGGATTAAACACTTCCCAATTTCTCTAACAAAAAACGCTTTTACTTGGTTTACTACCCTCCCAGCCAATTCGATCCATAATTGGAATCAATTGGAAAGGTTGTTCCATGAATAATTTTACATGGGGCAGACAAAAATAAGTCTAAAAGAACTGGCTAGTGTGAAGAGGAGATTCACTGAGCCAATAGATGAGTATCTAAATAGGTTTTGACTGCTTAAAGCCATATGCTTTACACAAGTGCCTGAACATGAATTGGTCAAAATGGTAGCAGGGGGCCTGGATTACTCCATTAGGAAAAAGTTAGATACCCAATACTTGAGAGACATGGCCCAGTTGGCCGATAGAGTTCGACCAGTAGAACGCCTTAAAGCCGAAAAGGCTAAAGTGACCAAAACTCGTCGAAGACAAAGAGTATCCTATGTCGAAATGGATGATGATGATCCATAGACATCTAGTGATCCTATAGACGCCGAAGAAGGCGAGATAGATTTAGCAGAATTAAAACAACGACCGCCATACTCTTGTAAATTACTAGTTCCCTCAAATGGAAAAAATCCTGTGGAGTCTGAAAGGAACAGTGATAAATTCCCAAAGAAAACATATAGTTTCGACATCACTAAATGTGATGAAATATTTGATTTATTAGTCAAAGATGGCCAAATGATAGTGCCCCCAGGGGCAAAAATGCCCCCTTTAGAACAAAGGAAGAAAAGAGGTTTTTTTAAATATCACAATTTTCTGGGCCATAAAACCTCACAATGTTTTCTTTTCAGGGATCTTGTTCAAGGAGCACTCAAAGAGGGAAGGCTTAAGTTCATTGATAAGCCGGAAATGAAAATTGATGTGAACCCGCTACAAATGGATGCACATTATGCTGAACCAGTGGGAATCCATATGGTTGAAGTTTCTGAAGACATCATTAACAAGCCCGTATTTGGCAGTTTTACTGGAAACATATCTAGGAAAACTATCGAAGGGGTGAGGAAGGCCACTGAAGGCCTGAAGGTGAACAAGGGAGCTGCTAAAGGCTCAAGCAAAAGGGTTACTGAAGGCCCAAACACAAACAAAGGAGTTGCTGAAAGCTCCAACAAGAGAACCACTACAGGTTCTTACTTGGCTGTCGTTAAAGGTTCGAAAGATAACTTGGAGGCCAAGATGCAGAAATTGAACCTCGTTTCCAAAAGAAACATGGTCGAGGTATCTGAAGCCAAGGCTTCGGAAGAGGCCATTCGACAGGAGGAAGTGAACAAAACAGCATTTCCAAAAGAAAGCGAGGATCCTAGCAGAATTTTTACATTGATTCCAGAAGAAAAATTCTGAAGTGATGCTGTGTCCCAGATGCAGTTCTATCTTCAACAAGAAAGTTGCGGAACACATAAAAGGCATGAGAGCAGTGAAGGCAAAATGGGGCACCAATTCTCAACCAAAAATGGATCCAGAAGATAGATACGATCCCAGGAGGGGACATCAAAAAGGACCCATGAACCAGGTAAGGAGGCCACCAACTTATCGGCCTCCAACTAATGTACTTGTAGGTACTTGGCTCAACACAATGGGAAGAAAAAGGCCCAATGAAGAAAAATGGCAAACGTTTGACGTGCCAAGGGGCTCTTCTTTGGATTACAGAAAAGAGTACCACGCCACTACATCAAATAAAATGACTCACATATCGAGCAACTACAAGGGGAAGAACCCCATGTCTCGTTCAATTTGGCGAAGATTCCAAAGACGGAGAAAGATCGAGAAAGAGGCTACAACAGAGCCTCACCCATAATCTAGCATTAACGTGCAAATAAAAGGAAAGCAAAGAAAACCTCAGGAGAGGGAACTGATTTCTGGAAAACTGGTGTGGCCATAACAATGTAGGTCGAATGATGAAGGTAACTCTGTCTCTGACGATACTTTAGACATTATGGTAAACGTCATATCAGTGCTGCCTAGGGAGTACAATCGTCAGGTCAAAGTTGAAGAAACTGACTTGATGGTCGAACAATAAATGGCCAGACATAGGCCAATGCGTTACTATGTAATGAATAATGGCTGTGTTGAGGAGCAAAACAATTTTTTTGAGCCACCAACTAAGGCGATGAAAAATCACCTCAAGCCCATATTTATGAGAGCGAAGATGGGGGAAGTGACTATAAATAAAATCCTGGTTGATTGTGGGGAAACCATAAACATAATTCCACAATCTATGCTGGGAAAACTAGGAAAAGTGGATGCTGATATTAAGCCCCACAACATGGTCCTCTCAAATTATGAAGGGGGTATTGGAACCACCATGGGATTTATACAACTGGATCTCAAGGTGGGCTCAATTCTTCGACCTACCATGTTTATGGTGATTTCAGCAAAACCAAATTATAATCTGCTCTTGGGTTGAGAGTGGATACATGGCATAGGCACAGTGCCATCTTTGATGCATCAGAGGGTTACGATATGGTGTCTTGATGGTATCGTGGAAAACATCGAGGCGGACCAAAGTTACTGAAATTCTGGCTGCAGATACTCAATGTCACGTTCAATGTTATGACACCGTATCTGACTTACTATATGACAGTAAATACAAAAGCAATAAAGAACACAGTCAATTGTTTACCCAGTTCAGTGTGCAACAACACCTACTCTGGGGGCTACCAAGCCAGGGAGAGAATCCACTATAAGAGATGTTAATTCAGGAATAAACCAACCAGTTTATCTCCTTCACTTAAGACCTACCCAATGCAATTCTAATCTAAGTACAACTTAAACCTGAGTTTCTACTCACTCCCCCTCAATCACAGCAGTGATACATAAACCAATTTTGACTTAAGAATTGATGAAGACACTCTTCAAAAAACACACACTTGATTAAGCTTCACAGCTTTTTAATCAAGCAACACAATCACTCGTGCTTCACAGCTTTGAGTGATGTACACAACTAACTTGACTCTGCTTCACAGCTTTAGTCAAGGAACATTCAAACACTCTTGCTTCAAAGCTTTGAGTGCTACACAACCCTTACAAATAGAAACCTATTCCAAGGCACTTATCACAATGATAATTGCTTGGAGTACAATGAACAAATCTATACAGATTACAAAATTGATCTTCTAATCAATCAGCAGAGTTCCTTGAAAAACAGCAGCTCTGTTGAATATATAGCAGCTGCAACTTCAGTTAGGGTTTCCAAAAACCTAGGGTTAATTCCGTTTGACCTAAAGACCAGGTCACAGGACTTTATTAACCAGGTTAGGGTTGAGCTAGGTTACCCCTCAGAAAACGCAGGATTCTGTTCAGGAAGGACTGAGTTATTTCTTGAAAAAACTCAGACTTATCCAATCCTGCAATCCTGTTAGTTTAGAACAGGATGTCATAACATCTGTTATGACATCTGAGAAAACCTGTCTACTGATTTAGCAAAATGTGATCATTTTGCAAAATGCTCAGATACACACTTATAAACATCAGTATTTGAATTACAATATTTTTCTGCAAAGGTACCTAATGAGTCAGTACAAACTGAACTAGAATGTTATGACATCAGTTATGACATTCACACATACATTTGGGATTTACCAAAAATGCAAGCCAATACCTAAACACCTACAAACTCCCCCTTTGGCAGATTTTTGGCTAAAGACCCTAAACAATCAGAGATAGATAGCAGCAGAAATAAGTGACAGCAGAAAAATAGAACATTCTACCAAAATATTCTCCCCCTCTTTAGCCACAAATGGGCCAAAGAAAACATGTTAAAAAAAATTATACAGTTATCCAAAACAAAATAGTAAGAGCAGCAGCAGAAAACAACTTCCAAACTCCACCAGATATCAGCACCAACCAGCAACACCACCAAACAGCAATCAACCTTCAAGCACTGTCATCAGATTCTGAGGAGCTAGTTTCTTCAATGTTGAGATGTCCTTCACCTTCTTCCCTTCTGTTTTCTTCAGCTTCCTCCTTTTCTAGCCTGGCAATTAGAAGTTCTAGGGTCCTTTTTCTAGTATCCAGCTCTTTGCAAGTTTCTTTTAAAACAGCTATGACATCTGATGTCTTGGACTGGGTCTTCATAGACGATGTCTCAGCTGATGTTATGACAATGTCTGGAGCATGAGATCCCTGAAACAGTTTGTAGTGCAGGCCAAGGGCAGGAGCTCTTTTGCAGACTGTATCTCTTGCCACAAGGATATCAGGGTATTGTGCAAGGATGATTCCACAAAGAAGGGAGGGAAAGGCAATTGGTCCTTTGACAGCATAACTGCCAGCATGCTTTAAAGTTTGTTCAAAGATGTACCTCCCATAGTCAAAAGCAGTATTGGTTCCCACAGCATAGATAAATCTCCCCAATCCTGTGGAGATAGTTGATTTGTGATTTGTAGGCACCCAGTTGGCTGCACCTATTTTATGCAAGATGGCAAATTTCTTGCTGAGTTTACTAGCCTTCAGCTTCCCTTTCAAAGGCCAGCACTTTACTTGCCTGGCTGTGATGGTTAGACAAACTTCATTGTCAGTTGCCTCTAGATCAGGACAGTCCTCATTTGTTCTTCCAAGAAACTTGTTGATTTCTGATGAAGAGAACTTGACCCTTCTTCCTCTAACAAACACACTCTCAAAGTCAGCTGACCTTCCATCAGCACAATCATTAGACAAGTTCACTACAAACTCCTTGACCAGATTTTCATAGCATTTGTTAAACTTTATCACTGTCTTCATTAGTCCAGCATTCTTGATCAGGTCCATGATGTCTTTGCACTCCAAGGCATCATTGTTGAGTTCTCTCTCCAAGGCTATTCTCTTTAAGCAAACATACTTCCATCTGTTTGCATTGTCAGGATGATGAAAAGAGATGTTGTCTGTTGGCACTTCAGGCACTCTAGCAATCTTGCTGGAGGGGAGCTTCCTTCTGATGGGAGTTTCTTCAATATCAATCTCAAATTCTGATTCCTCATCAGAATCAGAAGTTTCAGGTTCTTTACTTTTCTTAGAGATTGGTTGTCTAGCAGTCTGCACCTGTGCCTTCTTCCCTTTTGTCTGAATACTTTTCTCAGCCATGCCTTCAGCCTTGGATTTCTTAGCATCAGGTTTATCATTCTGACTACTCTTTCTTTTCATCAATCTCCTAGCTATGCTAGGGTTCACATTAGCAATCAGTTCATTATCTGAGTAATCTTCATCCATATCAATGATAGGTGGATCAGCAGCCTTTTCAGAGGGGTTCTGAATGTTGTCTTTTGGTGTCACAACATCCTCAGTGACATTTACATTTTCAGAACCTTCCACATTTGGACTTTCTGATTGATTTAAAGGGATAGAAATCCCCGGTACAGATTGGTTGCCACTCAGAATGCTAGTAACCAGCCTAGCAATAGCTTGGTGTACTTGAACTGATTCTTCTCTATTAGGTACAGAAGACGAAGGATGAGAAGAATTACCAGAGGTTGTAGCTTGAGCTCTTCCTGCATGTCTGGTTCTGAGCTTTTTGACTCTGGCTGGGTCAGTTGCCATCTCCCTGAGAGGAGTGACCTCAAGAACTTCAGATTCTATGCATGTAGTGATTGCCCTAGAATCTTGATCAGATGATGACGATGATGAGGAAGACGAAGCCGCTATGGTGGAAGACGATGTCTGAGACATTTTGATTGACTTTGAGTAATAGTAGCAGTTTGAGAAAAATCTTTGATTGGGAGGAGGAAACAGGTTGCAAGGATGAGAGAGGTAGGGGGTAAAAGGGAGTCTCTTCAACTTCTTAAAGCTTTTGAAGGAATTGTGAAAGAATATGATTAACCCACTAAATATAGACTTAATAAAATTAATCCCTTCAACCCTTGTTTTAAGCAAAACTAATTGCTATAATTTCTCATGTTGGTGAATACCCAACCTGCCCCTCAAATTTTCAAGTTTATTTCCAACAAGAGCCTTGGTAGAAGAGTCAGTCAGCTGAAGCTTAGAGAAACTATGTTCCAGTTTAAATGACTTCTTCTCTTCAAAGTCAATAGGGTTCAAGGAAATGTTGAATGTTTTCAGATTGTCACAACACAATGTCACAACATCTTGTGTAACATTGTACTCAGGGAGCATCTGTTTTGACCAGATGTTTTGAGAACAGAATTTATGAGACTTGTTATTTCCAACATCCTTGTCAAGATGACTTAAGGTTCTGACAACACATTCTTCTTCAAGTTTATTTCCCACATCACAGATATCATCAACCTGTAGTTTTGGAGTTCTTCTGACAGTTTCCATAGAGATAGCTCTCTTCATTCTTCTTAGATGAAGGAGACCAAGCTTATGCTGCCACAGTTTCACCTCTTTTTCTTCTTTTGCAATGGAATACACAGATGAGGAATTAGTGTTCTCATCCTCCCACAAGTAGCAGTTGTCTTTGGATCTGACTCCTTTCATTACTATCTCTTGTTTGTCATTGATTACAAGGCATTCAGATTTTGAGAAATTGACCTTGAATCCTAGATCACACAGTTGACTGATACTAATGAGATTAGCGGTCAGTCCTTTCACCAGCAGTACTTCATTCAGACTTGGAACTCCAGGGCAGTCCAAATCACCAACTCCTTTGATTTCACCTTTAGCCCCATCTCCAAAGGTCACAAAACTGGTGGTGTGAGGCTTAACATTATTGAGGAGGTTCTTGATTCCAGTCATATGTCTGGAACATCCACTGTCAAAGTACCAGTCTTCCTTTGCAGAGACCCTCAGGGAAGTGTGAGCTATCAGTGCAGTAGCCTTTTTCTTCCATTGAGGAGCATGTGGTACCTTTTTAGACTTAGGTTTGACACCTGAGATCTGATTAGGGTATCCATGTAATCTGAAGCAGAAGGGCTTTATGTGGCCATATCTACCACAATGATGGCATTTCCATCTTTGGTACCTTTTCTTCATATGTCTCTGTTCCTGATGTTGAGAGTTGTGTTGAGACATCCGTTTTGACATTTGCTTACCAGTACCAGATTTCTTTGCTTCCATAAATCCTAGTCCAGATTTATTTCCCACATTTTGTCCAACCTGAAGGATCTCTTCCAATTTGTCTGTTCCATTGGTCAACATCTTGACAGATTTGGTCATTTGATTCAGTTGTGAGTTCAGCAGTTGAACTTCTCCTTCTAGATGACTTATAGTTTCAAGATTTGCCCTTTTTTCAGCCTCCAGCTTTATAATGAGTTTTGATTGTTTCTCATTCTGCACACAGACTTCAGCACTTCTGATACACAATTTCTTGTAGGTATCAGCCAGTTCTTCAAATGTCACTTCTTCATCACTAGTGTCACTTTCAGAAGTACAAACACTAGTTAGGGCAGTAACTAGTTTGGCAGATTCTTCTTCAGAATTACTTTCTGAATCATAGTCAGACCAAGTAACAGTCATTCCTTTCTTTTGCTTCTTAAGAAAGGTAGGACATTCAGCTCGAATATGTCCATATCCTTCACATCCATGGCATTGAATACCTCTGCCTTGGTTTCCCTTATCTGCTGACCTTGGTCTTCTGCTGGAACTGTCAATGTCAGAGGGAATGTTATGAACATTAGACCTTGACTTTGGGTCCATTCTTTTGATGAGCCTGTTGAACTGTCTTCCAAGCATGGCAATAGCTTCTGATATGTTTTCTTCTTCATCCTCCTTGTATTCAACATCAGTGTTGGATACAAGTGCTATGCTTTTGTTCTTCTTGTCACCATTATCAGTGATCCCCATCTCAAAAGTCTGAAGAGACCCAATAAGTTCATCCACTTTCAACTTGCTAATGTCCTGGGCTTCCTCTATGGCAGTTACCTTCATTGCAAATCTTTTAGGCAAGGATCTGAGAATCTTCCTCACCAGTTTTTCTTCTGACATCTTTTCTCCCAGTGCTCCTGAGGTGTTGGCAATCTCCAAGATGTTCATGTGAAACTCATGAATGGTTTCATCTTCCATCATTTTTAGATTCTCAAATTTTGTAGTCAACATCTGAAGCCTTGACATTTTTACTTTGGAAGTGCCCTCATGAGTAGTTTTGAGAGTGTCCCAAACTTCCTTGGCCAGTTCATATTGATGTACTAGTCTGAAAATGTTTCTATCAATTCCATTGAACAAGGCATTTAAAGCTTTTGAATTTCCCAGAGCTAACTCATCTTCTTCTTTACTCCAATCTTCCTCAGGCTTCAGACTGATTGTCCCATCTATCTCAGTTATGGTGGGATGAATCCATCCTTTGTCAGCAGCTCTCCAAGCCTTTTTGTCCAGAGATTTTAGGAAGGCAATCATACGAGGTTTCCAGTAGTCATAATTGGTTCCGTCCAGAATGGGTGGTCTATTTCCAAAAACTCCTTCTTTGTCCATAGTGCCAGAAAGTGATATCCCTAGATCTCACCCAGTAATACAGGCAGGGTGCCTGCTCTGATGCCAATTGAAATTCTGGCTGCAGATACTCAATGTCATGTTCAATGTTATGACACCGTATCTGACTTACTATATGACAGTAAATACAAAAGCAATAAAGAACACAGTCAATTGTTTACCCAGTTCAGTGTGCAACAACACCTACTCTGGGGGCTACCAAGCCAGGGAGAGAATCCACTATAAGAGATGTTAATTCAGGAATAAACCAACCAGTTTATCTCCTTCACTTAAGACCTACCCAATGCAATTCTAATCTAAGTACAACTTAAACCTGAGTTCCTACTCACTCCCCCTCAATCACAGCAGTGATACATAAACCAATTTTGACTTAAGAATTGATGAAGACACTCTTCAAAAAACACACACTTGATTAAGCTTCACAGCTTTTTAATCAAGCAACACAATCACTCGTGCTTCACAGCTTTGAGTGATGTACACAACTAACTTGACTCTGCTTCACAGCTTTAGTCAAGGAACATTCAAACACTCTTGCTTCAAAGCTTTGAGTGCTACATAACCCTTACAAATAGAAACCTATTCCAAGGCACTTATCACAATGATAATTGCTTGGAGTACAATGAACAAATCTATACAGATTACAAAATTGATCTTCTAATCAATCAGCAGAGTTCCTTGAAAAACAGCAGCTCTGTTGAATATATAGCAGCTGCAACTTCAGTTAGGGTTTCCAAAAACCTAGGGTTAATTCCGTTTGACCTAAAGACCAGGTCACAGGACTTTATTAACCAGGTTAGGGTTGAGCTAGGTTACCCCTCAGAAAACGCAGGATTCTGTTCAGGAAGGACTGAGTTATTTCCTGAAAAAACTCAGACTTATCCAATCCTGCAATCCTGTTAGTTCAGAACAGGATGTCATAACATCTGTTATGACATCTGAGAAAACCTGTCTACTGATTTAGCAAAATGTGATCATTTTGCAAAATGCTCAGATACACACTTATAAACATCAGTATTTGAATTACAATATTTTTCTGCAAAGGTACCTAATGAGTCAGTACAAACTGAACTAGAATGTTATGACATCAGTCATGACATTCACACATACATTTGGGATTTACCAAAAATGCAAGCCAATACCTAAACACCTACAGTTACTACCTGGGTGAAGTTAACAACATTGGAAAGAATAGCTTCGACAGGAATTTGGCTCATATTGGGCCATGCAGCCCTCCTGAATTCGATCTGACTCCAACACCTAATGCTTTTGGCTCTCTTTATCTACACTCTGACTATGGTTTTCAGTGGGATAGGGAGGATTTATCAAACATCGACTATGGAGGAGTTGATGATATACGGCCAATAGACTGGGGAAGTGAGTTTCGTGATGATGACTGAGTCATAAGCTCTACAAAAGATTTCGGCATATGTAGCCGAAAATAGATTGATAGCGGCCTTAGAGGCTAAAGTCAAGTATGTGGCTCTTGAAGCCAATGAATAGGTGTCTTCCCAAGAAGGCCTTGGGAAAGATTTCGATCCAGAACCTCCTGACTTGGAGGAAAAAGAAGTGCAAAATCAGAGGTTAGACGCCATCTATGATGACGAACATCTAGGTTTCGAAAAATATCCGTTGGCAGACAATGTTAGAATTCTAGCACAAGACCCCTTAGAAGAAGTGAATCTAGGCGAAGGTCCTATAAAAAAGCCAACGTATATCAGCACAAAGATAGATCCAGGACCCAGGGTCGAAATGATCCAATTGTTAAAAGAGTTCAAAGATTGCTTTGCGTGGGATTATGACGAAATGCCTGGTCTCGACAGAAGCTTGGTGGAACTTCAATTGCCAACAAACCTGGAAAGAAGCCTGTCAAGCAAACTCCAAGGTGCTTTGCACCGGAGATTCTGTCGAAAATCAAAACAGAAAGTCGAAAGACTGCTGAAACGGAAGTTCATCCGAACGACCAGGTATATCGAATGGATTGCAAATGTAGTACCTGTTATTAAGAAAAATGGTACTTTAAGGGTGTGCATTGATTTCAGAGACCTGAATGCTGCAACACCCAAAGATGAATATCCAATGCCTATGGCGGAAATGCTTGTCGATTATGCCGCTGGTTTCGAGTACATGAGTATGCTTGACGGATACTCTGGATATAATCAAATTTTTATTACTGAAGAGCATGTGTCGAAAACAACATTCTGTTGCCCTGGGGCCTTAGGCACTTATGAATGGGTAGTGATGCCTTTTGGCCTAAAATACGCAGGGGCAACATATCAAAGAGCAATGTATTCTATCTTCCATGATTTCATTGAGACTTTTATGCAGATTTATATTGATGATATTGTTGTCAAATTTGTTTCAGGGAAGGCTCACATGGACCATCTTCGACAATCCTTTGAGAGGATGAGGCGCTATGGTCTGAAAATGAATCCTCTGAAGTATGCTTTTGGTGTCAAATCAGGGGACTTCTTAGGTTTTGTGGTCCATAAAAAGGGAATCGAGATAAACCATAACAAGACCAAAGCTATTTTGGAAGCCAAAGCGCCAACAAACAAGAAGGAATTACAGTCTCTACTTGGGAAGATAAATTTCCCAAGGAGATTTATATCCAACCTCAGTGGGAAAACGCAAGCCTTCTCACTACTACTTCGACTCAGCAAAGGAGGATTTGAATGGGGGCAAGAACAACAAGAGGCCTTCGACAAAATCCAAGAGTACTTTATCAAGCCACCGATTCTGGTACCTCCTTGTAGAAATAGAAGTATGAGATTGTACATAGCTGCGTCTGATAAAACCTTAGGGAGCATGTTAGCTCAAGAGGATGAGAATGGTGTCGAAAGACCCATCTACTACCTCATTAGAGTTTTAAATGATACAAAAACTAGATATAACGAAGTTGAAAAACTATGTTTATGTCTTTACTTTTCATGTACAAAACTCAAGCAATATATTAAACCGGTTAATGTTTACGTTTCATCTCATTTTGATGTTTTCAAATATATGTTGTCGAAACCCATTTTGCACAGTAGAATTGGAAAATGGTCACTTGCATTAACTGAGTATTCATTAACCTTTATGCCTCTCAAGGTTGTGAAAGGTCAAGTGGGAGCAGCCTTTATAGTTGACCACTGTTAACTGTTGTTTTTGGTAAACAACCGCTGATCCTCCAAAAAGGAAAGTCCTTTTGGTTACTCGCGGGATCGATCAGATTGATCCCAGAACATATGCTAATTTTTATGTTGGTTTGATGTGAAAGTTGATATCTAGGAGGAACGTACGTTCGACCAAGGATATGGTGTTTATGGTTTTGGAAAGTTAGAAAGTAACTAGAAGTGCAGGTAAAGATGTAGAAATGTAAATTTTGAAAAAGAAGATCAAAGTAATGTAAAAAGACTTTATTAATAAAAAATGGTGTTTCCAACGTACATTCTCAGTTATTCTTTCACACACAGCGGGTACTTGAATAATATTGAGTAACTAGCACAATAGGTTGAACACTCGGAAAATCTACACAAACTTCCTAGTTTTATACTAAAATTATGTAACTGTTGAGGGTGGGTTTTCTTCTAGGATGAAGACAAGTGTCTTCTGCATGTCCCTCGGCCTCTAACTTTCTGCCACGTCGCTTTCCCTTAACTGCTGGCGAACTGCATTTCCCTCCAACCATCAGACTCAAATATCCTTCGTCTTTGGTGCTGACACGAAGGTTTATTCTTCTAGTCGAAGGCTATAGGACTTTTTCCCGTCGAAGGCTTGATGGTGATGTCTGGTCGAAGACCAATTTGTAACTCAGATGTTTTCTCTAAGTTTTTTCCATTAGTCGAAGCATTTTCCAGCTTGGCTTTATCTGCTCTATTTTTGGTCTATGGGGCCAATATATAGTAGGTGTCAAATTCAAGAGCCAACAAATTTCCCCCCAAGAATTCCTGTTTCGACGTTGAGAGAAATAGTCATTCTTTGACATTCCCAATCAACACCTGCCCTTTTTGTCCAAAAAGGCTTTAACGTGCGCTTTTCGCCTTCCAACAACTGCCACACATCAGAACCATCATTACTCTTTTCCCAAGACGTCTTTTCAATCATCCGTTACCATGCTGCCATTATGACCATTACTCCTAGAACCTAGGCAAGCATGTCAAACATTCCCCATCACCTGCACAATAATTGCTTTGAAGCTTGCCACGTGCCCCACTACATCCATAGCATTAAATGGCCTTGATGAGACACACTTCCCACTGGACACTATAAATAGCCTTGAGCCTTCTCTTTTGTAACTTTCACAACACTTAGCATTTTTAATCTCCTTTGCAGAAAACACCTTACACCATCATCTTCGTTCCTTACTATCTCATAACAATGGCTTTCCTTTATAACGCTCTCAACAACCCCAAACCTAAGAATGTTGCTGACGTACAACGTCAACCAGAGACCTTCCCCACAAACTCTTCTCCTGCTTCGACCGAGGGGCCAAGGTTCGTCTCTGAACCCATGACTAAAGAAAGACGTGAGGCATACAATTCCCAGCTCCTCATCCCTATTAGATATTCTGAGAATATATATGCCATGTCTGGCCCTCTATCTTCATGCGTCGAGGATCCCATGAAAAATTGTGCTTTCTTCCCCACTCACCCTAGGCTCAAGCCCATAGACTGTACGAAGAAACCCAGGAACAATCCTGAGGATGCGCCTCCAGCTAACCAGCAACACGCTTAGACAAAGGAGGATATTAACCTTCAGTTCATGAACAAAGGGAACATGATCTTTCGATCACGCCCTAGTCTCTCTTTATAATATTCAGACTCGCTGAATAAGATGGAGAAGGCGCAAACCCCAATTTGAAAGGAAATGGAGATTTATGATTTGGTGATGTTGTCGAAGACATGGTTGTCTTACTGCCCTCTTATGTTAGTGTCTTTGTTATATTTTCGGGACATCACCCATTTCACATTTCACCTTCCTTGTGGAATGGTGACTCCAACTCTCTTCGACATAGAAGTAATCACCATCCTTCGACCAATTGGTGACTACTTTGACCCAGAGGACTTATCTGAAGATATCATTGGGTTTTCAGCTACAAAGCCCACATACACCACATTCATCAACTATTTTCATGATAAATCCTGCAGTATTGTGTCGGAGGTGGAACACATAGCTTTCTTGGCTATGTGGCTGTCTCGATTTGTCTTCTGTACCAAGTCACTTCAAGTGACTAAGAAGATGCTCATGCTCGCAACACAGCTTCATCACGACTACCCTTTATGCTTCGCTGAATTGATTTTGGCCAATCTGTATGAGTCCATCAACAATGGTGTGACTCAACTCAAATTCATAAGAGACATGGAAAGCTTGCTCCTTTCCGGCCCCTTTTGGCTTCTTCTACTTTGGCTCAACACCACCTTCGAATCTTTTCTTCCTCAAAAGAATACGATAAATGAAGAAGCCCCAGAAATTTTGAACAGGAGGGTCGAAGGCACCAGGCTAGCTTTGCTGACTCTGACTAACGAGGGTCAGCAATTTCAAAAGGCCTTCACCAGCTTTGTGATGATGTTTGTAGAGCGCAAAAATTTTGTTTCGACCATGGCTCCCTTCGCCAGTCGAAAAGTTGGCCCATAATGGTTTACCGGACCATTTCCTTCAGCTGATGAGGAGGACTTGGAGGACGAATATGTGGCCATTTGGGAGTCGTTTCTTCGACCCAGAATCATGCCACTGAGATTCAAGAGTTCGAAGTATCAATTAAGTTTGATTTCTTACCAACCAAATCTTGTCTCTTGATAATTCGGTATTGTCCAGTCACTCCCATCTCCAATCTACTCTTGAGAGAAACTGCTATTATTTTATAACGCAAATTACTTAGAGGATACTGCTACCAAGCACATTGGTAGGTACTTTGGTCGGACCGTACTAACTCTGTTCGACTTCGATCTCAATTTTATGTGTTCGCCCAATTTTGAGGGGTGGTGGAGGCAGTATTATAACGAGGAATTCTTCGACGAGAAGGATTTCACCCACCACCTTCGTGAGGCGTTCAAACTGGTCCTTGACAAGATCAAGGTAATATTTTCTTTCTTTTTGTTTCCTTGTCTTAGATTCAATCATTCGATGTCACCTTATATTTGTTTCTCGTATAGCTGTCAAGAGGACCAACACAAAAAAGGCTGCTGAAAGCACTAAAGAGGGAGACCCTTCTGCTAACCCTTCACCAAAGGTATTCACTTTCTGCTATACCTTTCTCCTTTTCTATTTTCTGATATAGATGTTAATGTCTTCGACTCTTATCTTTCTGGATGTTCAGAAGACAACTCCCAAGAAACGGAAGGTTCAGGAAATTGAAATCTCTAGTGATGAAGAAGAGGAGTCTCCTCCTGTTCCTTTGAAGAGACAAAAATTAAAGAAACCAGCTCCCGCACCTGAGCCTCGTCCCAAAACAAAAATTAAGATTACAACTACCAAATTGAGGCCTCCTCCTATAGTCATCAGAGAACCCACTGAGCAAGAGGTAGCCGCTAGGATAAATAATCCTAGTGAGAGTGACAATTCCAGCCCCGGTGCCGAAGTTCCTCTTCAGGTATTTACTTCGACAGACATCTCCTTACTTCCCTTTTTCGCAAGAATTCTGAGAATACAACTTCTTAATCTTCAGGATATTGCCGACACTTCTAAATAGGCTCCCACTCCTGTCGAAGGATCTCCCACTCTGCTAAATAGTGAGGGAGATCCCACTTATAGGCCTTCTTCAGCAAAAGGCTCCTTTGTTAGCTCCGCTGATGAGGTGAACCAAAATTCTGAGCCTCAATATGAGACCATAGAGGAAGCAAACGAAGAAGGCCCTATAGGAAAACAGGAAGAAACTAGGGCTCCTCTGGGTGATGCACATGAAGGTGAAGAGGAGGAGGTTACTGATGCCGTAGCTAGAACAGAGAGGGAAGATATGTTGGAGGGGAAAAATCAGGATGAAAGAATTCCAGATGCTGATGGCAGAGAAGACTCCACTGAAGGGGCCCAAAATCTGACAAACACTGAAGCTGCCCATATTCCAGCACAGGTAGTTAATGTGGCTACTGCCACTAATGAGGGTGCCCCTTCGATAGGGTCTCGAACCAAAGAAGCTTTGGCCTTGATGAAACAGCAAAATCCTCTGGGTTACTTGACTGCCATTCTCTAAGGGCAAGAAAGTTCTTCTAAACATAGTGTTTCGACTTCGTCCGAAAAGTCCACCTCAACATCCCCTCTTGATGAGGAACTTCAGAAGGTTAAGGCACAAATTTTCAAAAGAGACTTAATGCTAACCTTAGAGGGAGAACCTACTGCTCCTTCCTTCCCGAAGACCACTTTGAGGGTTGTTGATCTCCTGGTTGCTTCTCCAAACGTAGTTAGCATAATTCTGGATTTAACTTCCATTATTGACCAAGTGTCAGCAGACTACAATCGTCGAAGGACTCTTACTCGCGAGATCGAAGAGGCGAACAACCATGTAGATGCTACTTGGCATGCTGCTACTGAATCAGCCTCCAAAGTAAAAGAACTGTCGAAGGCTCAAGAGGCTAGGTAGAAAGAGGCTGAGGAGATTGATCAAGACATGGCTAAAATGAGGGTGCAAATCAAATAATTGGAGGCTAAAATTTCCGCCAATGAGAAAAGGAAGGAAGAACTTCTCGCCACTAATATTGAGTCTAAAAGCCAAGAGGAACTTGTTGAAGGGTTAAAGCATGCTGATCGGGCCCAAACGCTTGATGCTAAACTTGAAAGCCTTCATCAGTCGAAGGCTCTTTGTGAACGGCGTCTGGAATTATAGAGGATCAAATACCTCCAGATCAAGGCTAATCTCCCCTTTTAAATTTTTTCTCTATATTTGCATAATCACTTATTGTAATGACTCAGCCATTTTGGCAATTTGTAATGAAATTTAAATTTCCATTTTAGCTTTTAGCTTATTTCGACCGTGACTATACTTTGTCTATTTTAACCTCTTGAAGCATAGGTCTATACTTTTTCAAGTATTTACCGTTTACTCTCAGAAGCCTTTGATCTTTATTTAACTCCTCGATCTCATAGGCTCCACCAGAGAAAGTTTGGATAATTTTGAAAGGTCCTTCCCATTTAGGGGACCATTTTCTCATATTTCTATCTTTTCGATCCATTGGAAGTCTTACCTTCCATACTAGATCCTTCGGCAGAAATGTTTTAGGTTTCACTTTTCGATTATAGGATTTCTCGACCCGTTTCTTTTGTAATCTTAAGAAGTCTAAAGCTTTCAACCTTTCTTCATCCAAATCAACCAATTCTCCCAACATCATATTCCAATAAACTTCAGAAGGAATATCATGATGTCTCTAAACCCTCGTTGAATGTAGACAAATTTCCACTGGCAATACCGCATCATGACCATAAGTTAGGCGAAATGGTGTTGTTCCTGTGGCCTCTTAGGAGAGGTTCGATAAGCCCATAAAACTTGATCCAACGTCTTGTGCCAATTTCTTGGTTTCTTTCCCACGTGTTTCTTTATTAAACTGATTACTACCTTGTTTGCTGCTTCGACTTGGCCGTTAGCTTGTGCATAGTAAGGTGTAGATGTTAACAGTTTGAATCCCATTTCTGTAGCAAATTCTTGCATTTTTCGACCAGTAAAAACTGATCCTTGATTTTTCGTTATTGTCTCAGGGGTTCCAAATCTATATATAATGTACTTTTGAATAAATTCAATGACATTTTCTTGGTCTACATTGACTAAAGGAATTGCTTCGATCCATTTAGTAAAATAAGCAATGCCCACCAATATGTATTTCTGGAATTTAGAGGATACTGGTCGAATCTCTCCAATAAGATCTAAAGCCCATCCTCTAAAAGGCCAAGGTTTCACAATCGAATGAAGTTCGCTTACCGGTACATGCTGGATGCCTGTGTGCACTTGAAATTCTATACATCCTTTTGCAAACTCAACACAATCTTTTAACATAGTGGGCCAATACAGTCCTTGTCGAAACAACAACCATTTCATATTATGGCCTACTTGATGTGCTCCACATGCCCTGGAGTGTATGGTAGAAAGAGCTATGTATGCTTTTGTTTCACTTAGGCATTTCAGCAGCACACTTTCAGGTGTTTTCTTGAACAATTAATTTCCCATTAGTATATAGCTTAGTGCCCTATAATTTATCTTTCGCTCTGTCTAAGCCACTGGATTCTGTAAATAATCTACTATATGCTTTCTCCAATCTTGTTCTGTTAGATTGTCTATGAACGAAATCTCGAAATTTTCGTGATCAGTGTATCCCAACATTGTTGTTTCCAAATCTATTGGAGACAAGTTAGTGGATGCTACTCTTCCTGTAACTTCGATTGCTTGCTGTAGTTTTTCTTTTGAAACTTTATACCCGGAAGTGATCTGCGCCAAATCATTAGCCACTGGATTTTCCAATCTGGGTATATGTGGAATGTTAACCACTTCGAAGTTCTTCAACAGTCGCCTGGATATCACGAAATACATGATAAGATTTTCTCTTATGCATTTGTATTCTTTCGTAACCTGTTTTAGGACTAATTATGAGTCTCCCATTATTTCTACTCGAGTTGCCCCCAATTCCAACAGGATTTCAAGGCCTACGATCAAAGCTTTGTATTCAACCTCATTATTGGAACAATCTCCCTCGATCTTGTACTTAAATGTTGTTGGAATTTTGTTTGGAGAAATAATGAGAACCCCTACTCCAGTTCCGTCTTTATGACTAGAACCGTCAAAGTATAACTTCCAAGGTTCAATCTCCAAATAATTTATTGATTCTTCTATTATTGAGTGGTTGTTGGCTCTTGAATTTGACACCTACTATATATTGGCCCCATAGACCAAAAATAGAGCAGATAAAGCCAAGCTGGAAAATGCTTCGACGGATGGAAAAAACATAGAGAAAATATCCGAGTTACAAATTGGTCTTCGACCAGACATCACCATCAAGCCTTCGACGGGAAAAAGTCTTATAGCCTTTGACTAGAAGAACAAACCTTCGTGTCAGCACCAAAGATGAAGGATATTTGAATCAGAAGGTTGGAGGGAAATGCAGTTCGGCAGCAGTTAAGGGAAAGCGACGTGGCAGAAAGTTAGAGGTCGAGGGACATGCAGAAAACACTTGTCTTCATCCTAGAAGCAAAACCACCCTCGACAGTTACATAATTTTAGTATAAAACTAGGAAGTTTGTGTAGATTTTCTGGGTGTTCAACCTATTGTGCTAGTTACTCAATATTATTCAAGTACCCGTTGTGTGTGAAAGAATAACTGAGAATGTACGTTGGAAACACCATTTTTTATTAATAAAGTCTTTTTACATTACTTTGATCTTCTTTTGCAAAATTTACATTTCTACATCTTTACCTGCACTTCTAGTTACTTTCTTACTTTCCAAAACCATAAACACCATATCCTTGGTCGAACGTGCGTTCCTCCTAGATATCAACTTTCACATCAAACCAACATAAAAATTAGCATATGTTCTAGGATCAATCTGATCGATCTCGCGAGTAACCAAAAGGACTTTCCTTTTTGGAGGATCAACAATTGTTTACCAAAAACCACGGTAAACAAATTGGCACACTTGCTGAGATGTTGCTAATCTTTATTATTTATCTTGTTCTTGTTATTGCTTTCCTTTTATACGTATACAGCGTTGCATATTATTAAGAAGTGGTAGAATAACCAACGAGCGTACTGTTAGGAAGATAAATAGGGAAAGTAGAATGGCTAATGAGCCAAATCATGGAGAAATACCTCCACCAAACACTACTGGAACAACGGTTATAACTACCGTTGGAGAAAATATCTCAACTTCTGTTGGTTCGGTACCAACGTTAACCACGAATCAAACAGGACCGTTACTTTCGTATGTGGCTACTAGAGGTTCATTAGGAACACCCCCATCAAGGGAAAATCTAGGATCTCGACCATACATTCCCCCAGGATTTTCGACAGTCTGGATGGGTCGAGCACAGCCATATGGCATGCCAACAACGGAAATGGCTAGCCTTATGAATGTTGCGTCTACTTTTTCAGAACCTTTGGTGAGTGCGACATCACCATTACAGGGATCTGGAGCCAGTATGGCGAATTTGGGTAGAAACCAAATTTTAGGAGGACCATCACATGCAATACCAAGCCTCATAAATCCTTCTACAACAATTTTGAGGCAACAGATGGACGAAAGCAACCATGATATGGTGCAAATGTTGGCACAAACCCTAAGTACAGTGCTGAACCCCCTAATACAAAATACTACCCAGTCGAATCAATAAATGTCAGTTCAAATGACGCGCATGGCTGAATTCTCTGGGGTACCCCAAACTATTCGACAACCCCAAAGAATACCAATAAGAGTAAACCAAGGGGTAATCGTGGAAGAAGATTTAACTGTTAATCAAAATCCATAGATCCCTAGAGTAGAAATAGAACAACCTAGGGTCGAAATACCTCGAAATCCCCCACCAATCCCTAGAGAAGTCGATCAAGGAGTGATTATGGTGAATAGGAACCAAAGTGCTGATGAATTGATACAGCAAGTTCGACACTAAAATTATGGAATAGATAATAATCTGACTGCCATGATCAAAAGGATTATGATACAGAATGGGATGAACATTGGTTTTCACAGACCAAACTTCACATCCCGATTGTCAGAATATATCCTACAAACAGACTTACCCCTAGGGGAAAAGTCCCCAAGTTTACCAAATTTTCAGGGGATACGACAGAATCTACTGTCGAACATGTGGCGAGATATTTGATAGAGGCTGGGGAAATAGAAAACAACGAAAACCTTAGGATTAAATACTTCCCAAGTTCTCTAACAAAAAATTCTTTTACTTGGTTCACTACCCTCCTAGCCAATTCGATCCATAATTGGAATCAATTGGAAAGGTTGTTCCATGAACAATTTTATATGGGGTAGACCAAAATAAGTCTAAAAGAACTGACTAGTGCGAAGAGGAGATTCACTGAGCCAATAGATGAGTATCTAAATAGGTTTCGACTGCTTAAATCCAGATGCTTTACCCAAGTTCCTGAACATGAATTGGTCGAAATGGTAGCAGGGGGCTGGATTACTCCATTAGGAAAAAGTTAGATACCTAATACTTGAGAGACATGGCCCAGTTGGACGATAGAGTTCGACAAGTAGAATGCCTTAAAGTCGAAAAGGCTAAAGCGATCAAAACTCATCGAAGTGAAAGAGTAGCCTATGTCGAAATGGATGATGACGATCCAGAGACATCTAGTGATCCTATAGACGTCGAAGAAGGCGAGATAGATTTAGTGGAATTAAAACAAGGGCCGCCATACTCTTGTGAATTGCTAGTGCCCTCAAATGGAAAAAATCCTGTGGAGTCTGAAAGGAACAGTGATAAATTCCCAAAGAAAACATATAGTTTCGACATCACTAAATGTGATGAAATATTTGATTTATTAGTCAAAGATGGCCAAATGATAGTGCCCCTAGGGGCAAAAATGCCTCCTTTAAAACAAAGGAAGAAAAGAGGTTTTTGTAAATATCACAATTTTTTGGGCCATAAAACCTCACAATATTTTCTTTTCAGGGATATTGTTCAAGGAGTACTCAAAGAGGGAAGGATTAAGTTCGCTGATAAGTCGGCAATGAAAATTGATGCAAACCCGCTACAAATGGATGCACATTATGCTGAACCAGTGGGAATCCATATGGTTGAAGTTTCTGAAGACATCATTAACAAGCCCGTATTTGGCAGTTTTACTAGAAACATATCTAGGAAAACTATCGAAGGGGTGAGGAAGGCCACTGAAGGCTCGAAACTGAACAAGGGAGCTGCTGAAGGCTCAAGCAAAAGGGTTACGGAAGGCCCAAACACAAACAAAGGAGTTACTGAAAGCTCCAGCAAGAGAACCACTACAGGTTCTTACTTGGCTGCCGTTAAAGGTTCGACAGATAACTTGGAGGCCAAGATGAAGAAAATGAACCTTGTTTCCAAAAGCAACATGGAGGTAAACATGGTCGAGGTATCTGAAGCCAAGGCTTCAGAAGAGGCCATTCGACAGGAAGAAGTGAACAAAACAGCATTTCCAAAAGAAAGTGAGGATCTGGCAGAATTTTTACATCGATGCCAGAAGAAAAAGTCTGAAGTGATGTTGTGTCCCAGATGCAGTTCTATCTTCGACAAGAAAGTTGCGGAACACATACAAGGTATGAGAGCAGTGAAGGCAAAATTGGGCACCAATGCTCAACCAAAAATGGATCCAGAAGATAGATACGATCCCAGGAGGGGACATCAAAAAGGACCCATGAACCAGGTAAGGAGGCCACCAACTTATTGGCCTCCAAATAATGTACCTGTAGGTACTTGGCTCAACACAGTGGACAGAAAAAGGCCCAATGAAGAAAAATGGCGAATGTTTGACGTGCCAAGGGGCTCTTCTTTGGATTACAGAAAAGAGTACCATACCACCACATCAAATAAAATGACTCACATATCGAGCAACTACAAGGGGAAGAACCCCATGTCTCGTTCATAATGGCGAAGATTCCAAAGACGGCGAAAGGCCGAGAAAGAGGCTGCAGCAGAGCCTCACCCAGAATCTAGCACCAACGTGCAAAGAAAAGGAAAGAAAAGAAAACCTCTAGAGAGGGAACCAATTGCTGGAAAACTGGTGTGTCTAGAACAATGTGGGTCGAATGACGAAGGTAACTCTGACTCTGACTATACTTTAGACATTATCGTAAACATCATATCAGTGCTTCCTAGGGAGTACAACCGTCAGATCAAAGTTGAAGAAACTGACTTGATGGTCGAATAGGAAATGGCCAGACATAGGCCAATGTGTTACTATGTAATGAATAATGGTTGTGTTAAGGAGCAAAACACTTTCTTTGAGCCACCAACTGAGGCGATGAAAAATCACCTCAAGCCCTATTTATCAGAGCAAATATATGGGAAGTGACTATAAATAAAATCATGGTTGATTATGGGGAAACCATAAACATAATTCCATAATCTATGCTGGGAAAACTAGGAAAAGGGGATGCTGATATTAAGCCCCACAACATGGTCCTCTCAAATTATGAAGGGGGTATTGAAACCACCATGGGAGTTATACAACTGGATCTCAAGGTGGGCTTAATTCTTCGACCTACCATGTTTATGGTGATTTCAGCAAAACCAAATTATAATATGCTCTTGGGTCGAGAGTGGATACATGGCATAGGCGCAGTGCCATCTTCGATGCATCAGAGGGATACGATATGGCATCCTGATGGTATCGTGGAAAGCATTAAGGCGAACCAAAGTTACTACCTGGGCAAAGTTAACAACATTGGAAAGAATAACTTCGACAGGAATTTGGCTCATATTGGGCCATGCAGCCTTCCTGAATTCGATCTGACTCCAGCACCTAATGCTTTCTGCTCTCTTTATCTACACTCTGACTATGGTTTTCAGTGGGATAGGGAGGATTTATCAAACATCGACTATGGAGGAGTTGATGATATACGGCCAACAGGCTGGGGAAGTGAGTTTGGTGATGATGACTGAGTCACAAGCTCTACAAAAGATTTTGGCATATGTAGCCGAAAATAGATTGATAGTGGCCTTAGAGGCTTAAGTCAAGTATGTGGCTCTTGAAGCCAATGAACAGGTGTCTTCCCAAGAAGGCCCTGGGAAAGATTTCGATCCAAAACCTCCTTACTTGGAGGAAAAAGAAGTGCGAAATCAGAGGTTAGACGCTATCTATGATGACAAACCTCTAGGTTTCGAAAAAGATCTGTTGGCAGACAGTGTTAGAATGCTAGCACAAGACCCCTTAGAAGAAGTGAATCTAGGTGAAGGTTCTATAAAAAAGCTAACGTATATCAGCGCAAAGATAGATCCAGGACTCAGGGACGAAATGATCCAATTGTTAAAAGAGTTCAAAGATTGCTTTGCGTGGGATTATGACGAAATGCATGGTCTCGACAGAAGCTTGGTGGAACTTCAATTGCCAATAAAACCTGGAAAGAAGCCTATCAAGCAAACTCCAAGGCGCTTTGCGTCAGAGATTCTGTCGAAAATCAAAACGGAAGTCGAAAGACTGCTGAAATGCAAGTTCATCCGAACGACCAGGTATGTCGAATGGATTGCAAATATAGTACTTGTTATAAAGAAAAATGGTACTTTAAGGGTGTGCATTGGTTTCAGAGACCTGAATGCTGCAACACCCACAGATGAATATCCAATGCCTGTGGCGGAAATGCTTGTCGATTCTGCCGCTGGTTTCCAGTACATGAGTATGCTTGACGGATACTCTGGATATAATCAAATATTTATTGCTGAAGAAGATGTGTCAAAAACAGCATTCCGTTGCCCTGGGGCCTGAGGCACTTACGAATGGGTAGTGATGCCTTTTGGTCTAAAAAACACAGGGGTAACATATCAAAGAGAAATGAATTCTATCTTCCATGATTTCATTGAGACTTTTATGCAGATTTATATTGATGATATTGTTGTCAAATATGTTTCAGGGAAGGCTCACATGGACCATCTTCGACAATCCTTTGAGAGGATGAGGCGCTATGGTCTGAAAATGAATCCTCTGAAGTGCGCTTTTGGTGTCAAAGCAGGGTACTTCTTAGGCTTTGTGGTCCATAAAAAGGGAATCGAGATAAACCAAAACAAGACCAAAGCTATTTTGGAAGCCAAAGCGCCAACCAACAAGAAGGAATTGCAGTCTCTACTTGGGAAGATAAATTTCCTAAGGAGATTTATATCCAACCTCAGTGGGAAAACGCAAGCCTTCTCACCACTACTTCGACTGAACAAAGGAGGATTTGAATGGGGGCAAGAACAACAAGAGGCCTTCGACAAAATCAAAGAGTACCTCATCAAGCCACCGATTCTGGTACCTCCTTTTAGAAATAGAAGTATACGATTGTACATAGTTGCGTCTGATAAAACCTTAGGGAGCATGTTAGCTCAAGAGGATGAGAATGGTGTCGAAAGACCCATCTACTACCTCAGTAGAGTTTTAAATGATGCGGAAACTAGATATAACAAAGTTGAAAAACTATGTTTATGTCTTTACTTTTCATGTACAAAACTCAGGCAATATATTAAACCGGTTAATGTTTATGTTTCATCTCATTTTGATGTTTTCAAATATATGTTGTCGAAACCCATTTTGCACAGTAGAATTGGAAAATGGGCACTTGCATTAACTGAGTATTCATTAACCTTTATGCCTCTCAAGGCTGTGAAAGGTCAAGTGGTAGCAGACTTTATAGTTGACCACTATTTACTGTGGTTTTTGGTAAACAACCGCTAATCCTCCAAAAAGGAAAGTCCTTTGGTTACTCGTGGGATCGATCAGATTGATCCCAGAACATATGCTAATTTTTATGTTGGTTTTATGTGAAACACGTGGGAAAGAAACACGTGGGAAAGAAACCAATAAATTGGCACAACACGTTGGATCAAGTTTTATGGGTTTGTCGAACCTCTCCTAAAGAGGCCACAGGAACAACACCATTTCGCCTAACTTATGGTCATGATGCGGTATTACCAGTGGAAATTTGTCTACAGTCAACGAGGGTTCAGAGACATCAGGATATTCCTTCTGAAGTTTATTGGAATATGATGTTGGACGAATTAGATTATTTGGATGAAGAAAGGTTGAAAGCTTTAGACTTCTTAAGATTACATAAGAAACTGGTCGAGAAATCCTATAATCGAAAAGTGAAACCTAAAACATTTCTGCCGGAGGATCTTGTATGGAAGGTAATTCTTCCAATGGATCGAAAAGATAGAAATATGGGAAAATGGTCCCCTAAATGGGAAGGACCTTTCAAAATTATCCAAACTTTCTCTAGTGGAGCCTATGAGATCGAGGAGTTAAATGAAGATCAAAGGCTTTTGAGAGTAAATGGTAAATACTTGAAAAAGTATAGACTTATGCTTCAAGAGGTTAAAATAGACAAAGTATTGTCACGGTCAAAATAAGCTAAAAGCCAAAATGGAAATTTAAATTTCATTAAAAATTGCCAAAATGGCTGAGTCATTACAATAAGTGATTATGCAAATATAGAGACAAAATTTAAAAGGGGAGATTGGCCTTGATCTGGAGGTATTTGATCCTCTGTAATTCCATACGCTGTTCGCAAAGAGCCTACGACTGATGAAGGGTTTCAAGTTTAGCATCAAGCGTTTGGGCCCGAACAGCATGCTTTAACCCTTCAGCAAGTTCCTCTTGGCTTTCAGACTCAGTATTAGTGGCAAATTCTTCCTTCCTTTTCTCATTGACGGCGATTTTAGCCTCCAGTTCTTTCATTTGCACCCTCATTTTAGCCGTATCTCCTCAGCCTCTTTTTGCCTAGCCTCTTGAGCCTTCGACAGTTCTTTTACTTTGGAGGCTGATTCAGTAATAACATGCCAAGTAGAAGCTACATGGTCGTTGGCCTCTTCGATATTGCGAGTAAGAGTCCTTCGACGATTGTAGTCTGCTGACACTTGGTCAATAATGGAAGTTAAATCTAGAATAATGCTAGCTACGTCTGGAGAAGCAACAAGGAGATCAACAACCCTCAAAGTGGTCTTCAGGAAGGAAGGAGCAGTAGGTTCTCCCTCCAAGGTTAGCATTAAGTCTCTTTTGAAAATTTGTGCCTTAACCTTCTAAAGTGCCTCATCAAGAGGGGATGTTGAGGTGGACTTTTCGGATGCAGTCGAAACACTATGTTTAGAAGAACTTTCTCGCCCTTCGAGAATGGCAGTCAAGTAACCCAGAGGATTTTGCTGTTTCATCAAGGCCAAAGCTTCTTTGGTTAGAGACCCTGTCGAAGGGGCACCCTCATTAGTGGCAGTAGCCACATTAACTACCTGTGCTGGAATATGGGCAGCTTCAGTGTTCGTCAGATTTTGGGCCCCTTCAGTGGAGTCTTCTCTGCCATTAGCATATGGAATTCTTTTATCTTGATTTCCCCCTCCAGCATATCTTCCCTCTCTGTTCCAGCTACGACATCATTAGCCTCCTCCTCTTCACCTTCCTGTGCATCACCCAGAGGAGCCCTAGTTTCTTCCTGTTTGCCTATAGGGCCTTCTTCGTTTGCTTCCTCTATGGTCTCATATTGAGACTCAGAAGTTTGGTTCACCTCATCAGTGGAGCTAACAAAGGATCCTTTTGCTGAAGAAGGCCTATAAGTAGGATCTCCCTCTTTATTTAGCAGAGTGGTAGATCCTTCGATAGGAGTGGGAGCCTGTTTAGAAGTGTCGGCGGTATCCTGAAGATTAAGAAGTTTTATTCTCAGAATTCTTACGAAAAAAGGAAGTAAGAAGATGTCTGTCGAAGTAAATACCTGAAGAGGAACTTCGGCACCGGGGCTGGAATTGTCAATCTCACTAGGATTATTTATCCTAGCAGATACCTCTTGCTCAGTGGGTTCTCTGATGACTACAAGAGGAGGCCTCGATTTGGTAACTGTGATCTTAATTTTTGTTTTGGGATGAGGCTCAGGTGCGGGAGATGGTTTCTTTAATTTTTGTCTCTTCAGAGGAACAGGAGGAGGCTCCTCTTTTTCATCACTGGAGATTTCAATTTCCTGAACCTTCCGTTTCTTGGGAGTGGTCTTCTGAACATCCAGAAAGATAAGAGTCGAAGACATCAGCATCTATATCAGAAAATAGAAAAGGAGAAAGGTATAGCAGAAAGTGAATACCTTTGGTGAAGGGTTAACAGAAGGGTCTCCCCCTTTGGTGCTTTCAGCATCCTTTTTTGTGCTGGTCCTCTTGACAGCTATACAAGAAACAAATATAAGGTGACATCGAATGATTGAATCTAAGACAAGGAAAAAAAAATAAAGAAAATATTACCTTTCTTGATCTTGTCAAGGACTAGTTTGAACGCCTCGCGAAGGTGACTGGCGAAATCCTTCTCGTCGAAGAATTCCTCGTTATAATAGTGCCTCCATCACCCCTCAAAATTGGGCGAACACATAAAATTGAGATTGAAGTCGAACAGAGTTTGTACGGTTCGACCAACATACCTACCAATGTGCTTGGTAGCAGTATCCTCTGATTAATCTGCATTATAAAATAATAGCAGTTTCTCTCGAGAGTAGATGGGAGATGGGAGTGACTGGACAATACCGAATTATCGAGAGACAAGATTCGGTTGGTAAGCAATCAAACTTAATTGATTCTTCGAACTCTTGAATCTCAGTGGCATGATTCTGGGTCAAAGAAACGACTCCCAAATGGGCGCATATTCGTCCTCCAAGTCCTCCTCATCAGCTGAAGGAAATGGTCTGGTAAACCATTATGGGCCAACTTTTTGACTGGCGAAGGGAGCCATGGTCAAAACAAAATTTTTGCACACTGCAAACATCATCACAAAGCTGGTGAATGCCTTTTGAAATTGCTGACCCTCGTCGTCGGAGTCAGCAAAGCTAGCCTGGTGCCTTCGACCCTCCTATTCAAAATTTCCGGGGCTTCTTCATTTATCGTATTCTTTTGAGGAAGAAAAGATTCGAAGGTGGCGTTGAGCCAAACTTGAAGAAGCCAAAAGGGGCCAGAAAGGAGCAAGCTTGCCCTGTCTCCTATGACTTTGAGTTGAGTCACACCATTGCTGATGGACTCATAGATATTGGCCAAAATCAGTTCAGCCAAGCAGAGAGGGTAGTCGTGATGATGTTGTGTTGCGAGCGTGAGCATCTTCTTAGTCACTTGAAGTGACTTGGTACAGAAGACGAATCGAGACAGCCACATAGCCAAGAAAGCTATGTGTTCCACCTCTGACACAGTACTGCAGGATTTATCATGAAAATGGTTGATAAATGTGGTGTATGTGGGCTTTGTAGTTGAAAACCCAATGGCATCTTCAGATAAGTCCTCTGGGTCAAAGTAGTCACCAGTTGGTCGAAGGTC
Source organism: Vicia faba (assembly GCA_948472305.1). Taxonomy (NCBI): domain Eukaryota; kingdom Viridiplantae; phylum Streptophyta; class Magnoliopsida; order Fabales; family Fabaceae; genus Vicia; species Vicia faba. The sequence goes on along the minus strand of OX451739.1, from coordinate 21,568,736 downwards.
GGTGATTGCTGCTATGTCGAAGAGAGTTGGAGTCACCATTCCACAAGGAAGGTGAAATGTGAAATGGTTGCTGTCCCAGAAATATAACAAAGACACTAACATAAGAGGGCAGTAAGACAACCCTGTCTTCGACAACATCACCAAATCATAAATCCCCATTTACTTCTAAACTGGGGTTTGCGCCTTCTCCATCTTATTCATCCAGTCTGAATATTATGAAGAGAGACTAGGGCACGATCGAAAGATCCTGTTCCCTTTGTTCATGAACTGAAGGTTAATGTCCTCCTTTGTCTGAGCGTGTTGCTGGTTAGATGGAGTTGCATCCTCAAGATCGTTCCTGGGTTTCTTCGCATAGCCTATGGGCTTGAGCCTAGGGTGAGTGGGGAAGAAAGCACAATTTTTCATGGTATCCTCGACGCATGCAGATAGAGGGCCATACATGGCATATATATTCTCCGAATATCTAACAAGGATGAGGAGCTAGGGATTGTACGCCTCACGCCTTTCTTTAGTCATGGGTTCAGAGACGAACCTTGGTCCCTCGGTCGAAGCAGGAGAAGAGTTTGTGGGGAAGATCTCTGGTTGACATTGTACGTCAGCAACATTCTTAGGTTTGGGGTTGTTGGGAGCGTTAGAAAGGAAATCCATTGTTATGAGATAGTAAGGAACGAAGATGACGGCGTAAGGTGTTTTCTGCAAAGGAGATTAAAAATGCTAAGTGTTGTGAAAATTCCAAAAGAGAAGGCTCAAGGATATTTATAGTGTCCAGAGGGAAGTGTGTCTCGTCAAAGCCATTTAATGCTATGGACGTAGTGGGGCACGTGGCAAGCTGCAAAGCAGTTATCGTGTAGGTGATGGGGAACATTTGACATGCTTGCCTAGGTTCTAGGAGTAATGGTCATAATGGTAGCATGGTAACGGTTGATTGAAAAGACGTCTTGGGAAAAGAGTAATGATGGTTCTGATGTGTGGCAGCTGTTGGAAGGCGAAAATCGCACGTTAAAGCCTTTTTGGACAAAAAGGGCAGGTGTCAAATGGGAATGTCAAAGAATGATTATTTCTCTCGACGTTGAAACTGGCATTCTTGGGGGGAAATTTGTTGGCTCTTGAATTCAACACCTACTATATATTGGCCCCATAGACCAAAAATAAAGCAGATAAAGCCAAGCTGGAAAATGCTTCGACGGATGAAAAAACTTAGAGAAAATATCTGAGTTACAAATTGGTCTTCGACTAGACATCACCATCAAGCCTTCGAAGGGAAAAAGTCCTGTATTCTTTGACTAGAAGAACAAACCTTCGTGTCAGCACCAAAGACGAAGGATATTTGAATCTGAAGGTTGGAGGGAAATGCAGTTCGCCAGCAGTTAAGGGAAAGCGACGTGGCAGAAAGTTAGAGGTCGAGGGACATGCAGAAGACACTTGTGTTCATCCTAGAAGCAAAGCCACCCTCGACAGTTATATGATTTTAGTATAAAACTAGGAAGTTTGTGTAGATTTTCCGTGTGTTCAACCTATTGTGCTAGTTACTCAATATTATTCAAGTACCCGCTATGTGTGTGAAAGAATAACTGAGAATGTACGTTGGAAACACCATTTTTTTATTAATAAAGTCTTTTTACATTACTTTGATCTTCTTTTGCAAAGTTTACATTTCTACATCTTTACCTGCACTTCTAGTTACTTTCTTACTTTCCAAAACTATAAACACCATATCCTTGGTCACTCTTGTGTTCCTCCTAGATATCAACTTTCACATCAAACCAACATAAAAATTAGCATATGTTATAGGATCAATCTGATCGTTCCCGCGAGTAACCAAAATGACTTTCCTTTTTGGAGGATCAGCGGTTGTTTACTAAAAACCACGGTAAACAGACGTTGGGCCCTTTGGGCCTGGCATTTTTTTTTTGTTTTTACTAACCATACGCCCTGTTTACTTGTGACACCACCTTGGCCCATATTATTTTTATTCATTTATTTATTTATTTTTTTCTTTTTTATATATTTTCTAAAATACCAAAAAAATCATAAAATGTATAAAAATAATAGATTTATATTTTGACATAATTTAAATATTTTTCCACATAAAAAAATATTTTTATTCATTATGCTTTACTTATCTTTATTAGTTATCATATAAATTAAATTAAAACTAGATTATTATTTACCTAAAGATATTTATTTTTAATATAAAAAAGACCAAAAATATTCTATAATACCACATATTATTTTAAAGACAAATACAAAAAAATACTTTTTTTTCTTTAAACTTATTTTCTTTTAATCAACTAAAATAGATTTAGGGTTTCATATAAAAAATATTTTCTTAATTAATTTCTTTTCTTAATTAACTTAAGTTAATTTAATTTAATTACTTTTTCTCTAATTAGATTTAGGTTAAAACCTATTTCATACAAAAATCCAAACATAAAAATCTTTTATTTCAATTTGCATTTGTGCTTTATATATTCCTTCAATTATTTGTACAATATTCAATTTGGTTGTAATAGATTAATTAGGTTTATATTATTGCAATCCCCATTCATAAATTGTATACCCCCTCACACAAATGTTGTAATAGCGTAGTAACTTTAAATTTTGCAATTTATCGATTTTTACATAACATGATAGTAATTAGGGTTTGTATGGTAAGATAAAACCAATCAAATAAAAAACTCTAATTCAAGACAAAATCAAGCATGAAACTAACACACTTGCACACAAGCACCCCTAGGGTAAAATCCACTTGGTTGCCTCATACAAAATGGCTGTATTGCGCATGTAAGGTATCTTAGCAAAAATAAGCAAATACAAGATCATAGTCCCTCGATGACGCTATTTAAAGTTGCCTTACAAATGATTTTAGTCCCTCTAAAAGAATGCTAAGATACCTTGCAACATTGCTAATCATGGCTATATGATGACCCACGCCCATCCTGTTTACATCCAAAGATAAGGTTGCTTACCAAATCAATGGTAAGACAACAATGTCAAAGGAAAAGGAAATGAACAAGAAAGACATTTGAGTAGGTAAATTGCTTCTAATTACTTGCTCCATTTCAAAATAAACATCCTTGCTATTTTCAAAACAATCACATACACTTTCAAAACATCTTACAAAATTGAAAACATTTTCAAAAGATCAACATCTTTGTATACATTATTACAAACAAGAATCATTACAAAGATTGCCTAAACAATGGCCTCTTTACAAAATACTTTCAAAAACCACACAAAGCATAATTTCAAACAAAAGCAAGTGATCTAGCAAGTAACTAAGAGCCCATGGAAAACCATGGATAAAAAGGGTGCTAATACCTTCCCTTTTTATAATCTACTCCCCGAACTCAAGAAACAATCTCAAAGGTCTTTCCTGTGCTTTTTCACCTTTCCTTTTGGATAAAAGAAAAGTCGGTGGCGACTCTTACTAACCGCAACATTTGCGATCAAACGCAAAACCCTCAAATCGGTTCTCCTACCGCATCACAATATCAACCAAAGCCATAACCTACCAGCTCACATGCACATGCTTTCTTCATTTACCTAAAACGCACGCCTTGTATCCTAAATTAAACACAAAAGAATCACTTGCCACCTCATTTAATTTCCTCTTTTGCCCTCACTCTCTTTCCCCCACTCTATAAAAAGAAGCAACATTCAGCATAGAAAGAAAGCAGAAAATTGAAGAGAATTTCCTCTCTCCCTCACGAAACTTTTCTCTCTATACAAACTCAAAATTCTTTTTCATTTTCCTTAAAGCTTCTTGCTCAAGATCTGTTTCTCTTGCTCCTTCTGCTACCTTGAAGTGAGAAGAAGAAGTTGCATCGAGTTTCTTACTTCAAAACAGAGGCACCAAGTGGATTTATTTTCCACTCGTTAAGGTAGAGTTTCAAATCCGAATATCTTTCGTGCTAGCTCTAATATTGAATTTAATTGTGTTCACATTGGATTCAGTTGGCTAGATCCTACATCTGAATATAATCATGCGTATATTTGTTGCTTGATGTTGTTCCATAAGTTTGCTCAGAATTCATTTTGTTTTGTTAACTTCGTACTCAACTTACATTCATTCCTTGCATTGATTGTTGAATCCATGATCACTTTGCTGTTCTACGCATTGAGGTGATGAACTTTGGTGTTTAAATCAAGGGAAATGGTTGAGAATTGAATGAGAAAGTAAAGTCAGAAATTTGTTTATTAAAATGCTCGACCCATAGTCATGTTCATGCAGTAATATTCGCGTAGCATTTTCTCTATGATCCATGCATCTTTTGATAAAATTTTTGATTCTATCGTGTTCTACTCATTTCAATCTTGAAGTTTGATGTTTATATATTGGATTTTCATGGAGAAATGCGTGAGTTATTTTGATCTGAAAATCTGGTTTTAAAACTGTAAAATGACCAGGGTTTGATATTTTCATTGGGATGAATAGGTGGCCTTTTTCTATTGAACATGTTCTTAAAACCTTCCACAGCGCTTTCCGTTAAAAACAGGTGTAATACACCTTAATTATATTTTAATTTTCTTTGTTTCTCTAATTTTGTTTAATTACTTTTCTTAATTTAAAAATTACCACAAAAATATTTTGAACTCTATTTTTTATATATTTTCATTTTTTTTATTTCTTAGATTTATCAGTTTTTCATGATTAAATAAATACAAGTAGTTTAATTATTGTACTTACAGATCCTTAGAATTTTCTTGAAATTTAGGGAGCCTTACACCAAATTTATTTAAATTTTATATTAAATTGATTAATTTTGAACTTAATTTCCCTTTTTAGGGTTTTGTTTGATCATTCACACTAATTGATTGAAATTTCTAACTTCCCATGCCTATAAAATCAGAAATGAAGTTGTTTAGAATGCTTGTACAAGTTGAGGTCATAAATATCATTTTTACTAAATTTTAAAATGTGATTTCATATTTTTTTACAAATTGTTTTCTAAAACATCTCTAGTTTAAGCATTTTGCTAGCTAGTTTCAAAGTTTGCATTTCTAAATCAAATTTTCACCTCAATCCAAGAACTCTAAATTCTATTTCTGACTTTTATAGAACTTTGGGAAGTTAGGGTTTTAATTTCATAATTTTACAAGTTATTTTCTTATTTTAAACTTAATTTTTAACTTAGGATTGTGTTTAGGATTTTACTTTTGATCAAGGCTTGTAATTGAGAACTTTTGTACATAATTCTTGTTTAATTCTTAGCACGACATATATCAAGGAACTCCCATGCGCCCGAGTGGTATAATTATGAAAGCTTTTGATGGATCAAGAAAGTCTGTCATCGGGGAAGTAGATTTGCCTATTCACATAGGCCCGCACCTTTTTCAGATTACTTTCTAGGTTATGGATATCGTGCCCGCTTACAGTTGTTTACTGGGACGACCGTGGATACACGAGGCAGGTGTTGTCACTTCGACTCTGCACCAGAAGTTGAAGTTTGTGCATGAAGGAAATATGGTCATCATAAATGGAGAACGAACATTGTTAATATCTCATTTATCCTCTTTCAGTGTTATGGAAGCAAATGAAGCTGATGTTGGAACTCAATTCCAAGCTTTATCCGTTGATAATGCAAGGGAGAACAAGAATTCTATAGCTTCGTTTAAAGATTCTCAGCAGGTAGTTTGTAATGGCCCTAGCAAGTTATGGGGGAAAATTGTTGATCCGTCAGTGAACAAGAATAGAGCTGGTTTAGGATTTTCTGCGAAGATTGGTAAAGATAAGAACATGAAGCTGAAGTCTGCTTTGGGAAAATATCAGGATATCTTTCACAACGGAGGTTAACTTCATCGAACTGTTCCTGGGATCAATGCTATTGTGAAGGATGAAGAAGATCAAGAGATGTTGAACTACGTGACGCATGGAGTCAGAGTCCAGAGCTGGGTCACTATTGATGTTCCCTCTTGAATTCATATCTCAAAGTAATTTATTTTTGTTGATCTTTTCAAAAATCCTTTCACTCTGCCCAAGGTGAAAGATGATATTGTACGGGCATATATGTTTGCTTTGATCATTAAAATCATTAATAAAAGTTGTCTTTGATTCCCAAATTGTGTCTTTATTTTCTTCTTTTTCTTGGAAAAATGGTAATCAGAAAAAACCCTTTTGGAATAAATAATAAATGTAAATAAATCTTCATATCACTTGATATATGTGTCAGTTTCTAAAAGAAAGTGATCTAGCAAGTAACTAAGAGCCCATGGAAAACCATGGATAAAAAGGATGCTAATACCTTCCCTTTTTATAATCTACCCCCTAAAATCAAGAAACAATCTCAAAGGTCTTTCCTGTGCTTTTTCACCTTTCCTTTTGGATAAAAGAAAAGTCGGTGGCAACTCTTGCTAACCGCAATATTTGCGATCAAATGCAAAACCCTCAAGTCAGTTCTCCCACTACATCACTGAACTAGAGACTCTGCTGAGGAGTATTCTAAAAGTGGGGTTACCTTGGGGATATATCACATTTATTTGCTTACATTGTTTGACTTGTGTGCTTTACATTATGGTTCTTTGTTTGGGTTTGAATCCTCTACCCGGATTTGGGATACACTATAGGTAAGTAACAATAAGTTGTGGAAACTATGCGGGGTATACCGACATGGTCTAAGCAATAGGTACGTTAGTGCGACATATTTATGGGTACCGGTAGCCTTTGAGTTAATCAAAGAGAATACGGGGCCGCTGAGTGATGTCATGAAGAACTAATGGACTTTTAGAACCTTTACTTGACCAACTTGGCCTTTAGGATGTAGTGAGATGACCGACTTTGGTACAGTCGGAAGTTGGTAGATACTCGATACTACACTCATTGAGGTTTGGTTTCTTGGGATATTTCGGTCACCATTAAAGAGGCTTGAGCTGAAATAATTACCAAGGAAACAAACCAGTGATATTGAGCTCCTTAGAACCCGGTTACTATTACTAGGACAGGTTTGAGCCAACTAAACTTCAAGAGGGTACTTACCTATAAAACTTCATGCAAGCCTAAACCTAAGGACTTGTTTGCTTTTCTTGTATATGCATACTTGTACATAACATCATGAACATCATGAACATTATATACATCCACTAACCATTTCAAGGATTTTTGGATTCATCTTTGTTCTTGTTTTGTAGGATATGGATTCACTTTGCAGGAAAACTATTCAAGTCAACCTTGTAAGGATACCTCCACAACTTAAGGAGCTAGCTTCAAGGATTCCTGAAAACTCTCCATTTACTGAGATACATGATCGCCTACTCAACTTGGTCACCTCCAACACCGATGAGGACATGATTAAGGTGCTCTTTCAGTTCTTTGATCCTTTACACCATTGCTTCACATTTCCCGACTATCAACTTGTGCCTACTTTGGAAGAATTCTACCAACTCTTGAGGATTCCCATTCTCAATCAATTACCTTTCAACGGTACATAAAGAGACCCAAATCCAGAAGAGATTTCTCAAGCTCTACACTTGCACTCATCTGATGTCACAACTTATTGGGAAACAAGGAGTGGTGTCAAAGGTTTCCTAGCAAGTTCCTGTTTGAGAAAGCTCAAAGCTGTTGGAATTCCTTGGACTTGAAAACCTTTGAGGAAATTGTGGCTCTCCTCATCTCTGGGATGGTTTTGTTTCCAAATCCTGACCAACTCATAGATGTCAACGCCGTCAAAATCTTCATATCCCGCAACACAGTGCCTACATTGCTAGGAGATATCCTACACTCTTTTCACATTCGCACAATGAGGAAAAGAGGTGTTCTTATGTGTTGCACTCCTCTCTTGGAAAGATGGTTTATTTCTCATCTTCCCAAATCTGTATGAAAAAATGAGCAAGGTTCAAGGTGGTTACAAAGGTTGATGACGCTCAAACATTCAGACATTCATTGGTGCTCCCGATCCAAAGAGAATGTTATCATTGTCGACTGTTGTGGAGAATTCCCTAATGTCCCTTTACTTGGCATTAGGGGATGTATCACCTACAACCCTTGTTTGGCCTTAAGACAGTTTGGTTATGCCAGAAGGGATGGCCCGCATGAGATGCTGATTCAAGGTTTGGTATTTGACTATGACAACGACGATCAAGGTCTTCGCGAGAGATTTATCTGAGCTTGGAGAATTTTGAATAAGGTGGATAGCAAGACTTTGGGGCACAAGAATTCCATCCCTCTTGAGCCTTACTTCAAATGGGTACGAACCCATGCTTAGAGTCTTATGATGCCTTACCCCTCCATTCTCCCGATAATCATTGAGCCTGTCATGAAGGGAGATGTTCCATACACTATCCTACATCCTGACATGCCCACATCTCTTGAAGACCTACAAAAGGATTGGATACAACTCAAAGGAGAGCGAGATACTTTCTAAGCCCAAATCTACACAATTGAGAAAAAAGGTTTTGGAACTAACTAGGCTACTTCACGAGGAGCAGACTCTGAATGCCTACATTGCACCGAAGAGGATGTGCACTACCTTTCTATCTTAGAGTTTTTTGTATTATTTTGCCCAAGGGGCATTGATGTACTCAAGCTTTAACTTATTAATATAACGTGTGTTTCCTTTTTGTCTAAAACAAATTTGAATCTTTAAAATCCTTGAAAACATTACATATGCATATACCATTCATCACAACATAAGCAGGTCTTTTGCAACAAGTCTCCTCATCTCTCTACTGCTTATTTCAGTAAGATGGATCTTGAGCAAATAGTGAAGGATCTCCAAGCTCAGAATACACAGTTTCAATAGTTGCTTTTGACCCTAGCTAAGGGACAAGAAGAATTGAAGACTTTGCTGGCTGAAGAGAGAAAAAAGAAAACAAAGAAGGTGACTGGAGTTTTAAACATGGGAAGAAGATTTCATGTGAAGACAATAAGGACTTTGGACTTTGCAGCAACATCCGGTGAAAGAGACAGCCAAGATGGTAAAGGCAAGGAAACAATTGTCCCGTCAGAATCAGAGGAGGAAGAGGAAGAAGAGGACTACTTTGAAGAACAATACCCTCCAGCGGATGACAAGTATAAACATATCGAAGAGCGATTGAGCGCGATGGAAATCCAAAAGGTTCCTGGCTTGGATTTTGAGGAATTGGGTTTAGTGTCGGGGATTGTGATTCCTACGAAATTCAAAGCACCCGTATTCGCCAAATATGACGGAGTTTCATGCCCTAAAATGCATCTCCGGTCATATGTGAGGAAAATCCAACCCTATACCGCTGATAAAGACTTATGGTTTCACTTCTTCCAAGACAGTCTATCTGGAACTCAACTTGATTGGTTTTACCAACTAGAAAGAACCAACATTCACAACTGGGAAGATCTTGCTGCAACTTTCTACAAACAATATCAGAACAATGCTGATCTGGCACCTACCCGTACTCAACTCCAGAGTATGGCCATGGCTTCCAATGAGGTTTTCAAAGACTATGCACAAAAATTGAGAGATTTTTCTAGAAGAGTTCAACCCCCTCTGTCTGAGAGAGAATTGGTAGACATGTTCTTAGGAACCTTGTCTGGTCCCTTCTTCAATCATTTAATCGGAAGTTCATCTGCAGGCTTTATTGAACTAATATTGACCGGAGAGAGGATAGAAGCCCGTATAAAGAATGGAAAGATTCAGAAAGATACATCTTCTTCTACAACTGTAAGGAATCTCTTCATTAGAAAGAAAGAGGTGGCTGCCGTATATCTGCCAAGAAACCAAGATAGGGCTGAACTCTGACCAGTGGTGAGAGCTATTATGATTCCTAAGCTTGCATCTGGTCAGCAAAGAAATAATCAACCAAGGATGGAAAGGCCAGTCAGGCAGTTCACCAGAATCAACATGACCCTGTATCAAGTATTACCATATCTACTAAGATCCAGCTTGGTAACCTTGAAGGAAGCTCCGAAAAACCCCAATAGAACATCTCCTCATTATCATCCAAATGCCTGTTGCGCATATCACTCTGAAAGTTTTGGTCACGATACTAATAACTGTTGGGCCCTAAAGAACAAAATACAAGACCTCATTGAAGCAAAAGAAATTGAGTATGATGCGCCTGAAAAGCCGAATGTCATTTCTGCCCCTATGCCCATACATGGCCATAATACCAATGCCATTGAAGAAGGATTGTTTGTTACTTAAATTGATGAACTCATGACCCCACTTTTGACTATTAAAATGAATTTGTTGAATGTCGTTGTGTTCCCGGACTGTGGTGAAGTTTTCCATCTCTGTTCGTCCTCCCCAACCGGTTGTCCTTTGTTGAAAATAGGCGTTCAGTGCCTAATAGATAACAAAGAAATTTTGTTCGAAAAGACTCCTGTTTCACCTATCCCTTTTGAAGATGTTTCTATCATTACCATTTCTGCCAATTCTTCCAGGGTCTCCACCAAAAGACCCATTAGAATTACATCAGTTCCAAAAGAAGCTCCTCTAATAATCACAATGCCTGGACCAGTCCCATATGCGTCAGACAAAACCGTGCCATGGAATTATGGAGGGGATGTCTATTACCATGGTATCAAGCAGGATTGGCCAGCCGCCGAAGATTCAAGCTCTGAGAAAGTTAACTCTGACATCAGTAATATTGCAGGAACTAGCAAAATTACACGAAGTGGTAGGATCTTTTCTCCAGAAATTGCTCCCCCAAAAGCAGTTTCTGGACCCGTAATCATTCCTGCTGTTGCTCCCCCAAAGACTGTTCCCAGTCCTACAATTATCTCCAATAATACTCCAATTGACAAAGCCGTTACAACCCTTGTAATCATTCCTACTGACACTCTTGCTGCCGAGTTAACCGAGACTCGAGGAAAAGGTGTTTTGATTGAGCCTGTCCGGACGAAGACTCAGTCATTGACTATACCTGAGACCTCCAAGAAAGAAATGGAGGAAATCCTAAAATTTATAAAGAGAAGCAACTACGATGTAGTTGAACAACTAGGGCAAACTCCCTCTAAAATCTCCATGCTGGCATTACTACTTTGTTCCGAGGCACATGCAAAAGCCTTGGTAAAGTTCTTAAAAACCGCCCATGTACCTCAAGAGACATCTTCCGATCAGTTTCAAGACTTCGTAGCCAGCCTAACTGAGGACAATGGTTTAGGTTTTTCATATGTTGATCTGACACCGAAGGGAAGGAAGCATAATGAGGCATTGCATGTCTCAGTGGAATGTAGAGGCACAACTCTGGCTCATGTTTTGGTGGACACTGGCTCATCTTTGAATGTATTACCCAAAAAAGCTCTTGATAGACTTGACTGTGAGGGGTTGACTTTGAAGCCAAGAAACATAGTAGTAAGGGATTTTGACGGCTCAAAAATGATGGTGCATGGGGAAGTGGATATCCTCACAAAGGTTGGAACCCAAACTTTCAATTCAACTTTTTATGTAATGGACATCCGCCCTTCATACTCCTGCTTGCTAGGCCGACCATGGATCCATAATGCTGGTGCCGTTACTTCAACATTGCACCAAATGCTGAAGTATCCAGTTCAAGGGAAGATTATCACCATTCATGGAGAGGAAGAATACATGATCAGCCATCTCAATTCCTTCAGATATATGGAATTAGACGGTGAATTCATTGAAACTCCATTTCAACACTTTGAAGAGGTCCCCCAAGATGTGGCAGTGACCAAGGTTGTGTCTCAGGTTCCCAAGATTACAAGGCCTCCACTCTGGATGTCATCTCTGAAGGATGCCAAAGCAGTGGTAGAAGAAAGAGGGTGCACTATTTGGGGACAACTCCCAGATATTCCATATAAGTCGGACAAATTTGGCCTAGGTTTCACTTCAAGTGCTCAGAAGGCTGTACGCCATACTCGTGATGGAGGACTACCCTTGAAGAACAGAAACCGTGAAGTTAACGCAGTAGAAGATGGTGATGATGGCTGCAAACTAGAGGATTGGATCTTCCCAACTGTCAATGGAGGGCTTAGCAATTGGGAGGCTAGAGAATTTGTCCCAGTCACCTTTATCCCACAGTAATTTGTCTTTACATTTTGTTGGATATGTAATATTGAAACAATTCTCACTCTTAAAACCTTGTGTCTTACCCGAGGCACAATGGTCCATTTGTAAGGTTTATTATCTCATTTTGATATGACATCAATGAATCATGCACATTTTTTCATACAAACTTTTGTGCTCATTGTTTTTCTTTTACATTTTACTTTCTTTCAAAGATATCTATACCCTTACGCACACCCACACTCACAATGCAAGTATACATCCATTCGGGATCCCATGGGTAACGATACTGCTATGGCCTTTTGTGACTCTGAGAATATAATCTACCAAGTTGAAGACGAAGGTGAGGAAGATGGTGAAGTACCAGGTGAACTTTCCAGACTACTACAACAAGAAGAGAGAACCATTCATCCTCACGAGGAACCCGTGGATACCATCAACCTAGGTACCGAAGAAGACAAAAAAGAGGTCAAGGTGGGTGCCAATCTGGAACCCAGCGTCAAGGAGCATCTAATTCAGCTATTACATGATTATGTTGAAGTCTTTGCTTGGTCATATGAAGACATGTCGGGGCTTGATGCAGATATTATGGTACATCGTTTGCCTACAAGAGAAATTTCCCGCCAGTAAAGCAAAAGGTTCGTCGCATCAGACCTGATATGTCAGAAAAGATTAAAGCAGAGGTCATGAAACAATTCAACGCTGGATTCTTGGTTGTCACCTCTTACCCTAAATGGGTTGCCAACATTGTTCCCGTACCCAAAAAAGACGGCAAAGTGCGAATGTGTGTGGACTATAGAGATTTGAATAGGGCGAGCCCTAAGGATGATCTTCCACTCCCCCGCATTGATATTCTAGTTGACAATACGGTACAACACAAAGTGTTTTTCTTCATGGAAGGATTCTCAGGTTACAACCAAATCAAAATGGCGCCTGAGGACATGGAGAAAACCACATTTGTCACACAATGGGGAACATTCTGCTACAAGGTAATGCCATTCGGACTAAAGAACGCTGGGGCAACTGATAACGAGAAATCGTATCATATAATTACTACCTTTTCTATCGATTTTCATAATACATTAACTCGTTTAACTCCCGATTGTTCCGAGTTTTTGTGTCTTTTCACAGGTACAACAGGTTTCAAATCAAATCAGTGAAAAAGGATCACATGAAGGAAGCTAACCAAGAATCAGAAGAAAAAGAACGAAATCTGCAAAGTCTGCAGATTTTGTTGTTGTGACGACCGTCACACCCCATGACGAGCGTAACGCGCTCACAACTTGAATGATGCTCGTCACACACCATTGACGAACGTAACGCGCTATTTAAGCGCATTACGACCGTCACCTCCTCATGAAGACCGTCACACGCTTAAAGCAACGTTATGCATTACAGGAGACGTGGGCAACGTAATGGACAATTTTCTTCTCCTACAATTCCTCAACTTCAACAACTATCAATCCGAGTCTTCCTCCACTCAAGTTGTTCCTAAATTCTCTCAACTGCAAAATCTTCTTCTATAAATATGAGGAATTTTAATGGAACACGGTCGGAGATTTTTCTACAGAGCCAAACTTCTGCTTTTCTTCATTATTCTATTTTATTTTCTTTTGAACCATTTTATACCTACTTTAACTTTTAGTTTCCAGAATTATTTTCCAAAGTGTTAGTTCTTCATCTAAGAATTAACACGGTCATAGATTTCAATTAATTGCAAGGAATTTGTATGCACTCAAGATTACAACAACAACATTATTTACAGGTTTTTATGCAATTGATTTTTATTTATTCTTATCCTATGTCATTTATTTTCAAGAATTATATTTTAAGTTGCATGGTTACTAAATATATTATGCCTGGCTAAATTCATTTGTACCGGTATGTGACTCCTAAGCACCGAAGAAATTCGGTGATAACTTGGCTAAAAACATTTATAAATAATTTCTGGTTTCCAATTTCCATGTTTAATTTAACTACCCTTGTCACGAGAGTGAGAGGATAATTAACACAATTTTGCCACGAGAGTGGGAAATTAATTAAGGCAAGAACCTGCATGCGAGAGCTGGGGCTCGACCCAGATAGTGGTAACAAAACATTAATTTTTAAATACACGAGAGTGTTTTAACAAATTAATTAAACTCAAATTGTTTTCAAAAAGTGTTATTAAAATTAAAGTGCATCCACTAGGTTTAGTAGCATGACTTATTTCATGAACAAGAGAGTGTATGTCTCAGGTTTTTAAACAATTCGTTTTTACCGAAATACTTTACATGCCAACCGATTCACCGAATTCCCGAAGTCCGACTATCACATACCGGTATAGTTATTACTATTGTTTTTAATTAAAATCTTTTCCTCCCTAAAACCTAATATTCATCGCTTAGTTAAACAATTGTAGCATTAGATCGTATGCGATTGATCCTCAGTCTCTGTGGGTTCGATAATCATTTAAAACTAGAACGACTAAACTGTATACTTGCAGTTAGTATCCCAATAGACTCATAAAGTCCCGATCAAGTTTTTGGCGCCGTTGCCGGGGACTGATTAGTCAATTAAGTACGATTCTTCTGTTGCGCGTTTAGACTAGGCAACATAAACCCTTTTTCGATTTGTATGCCAAGTACTCGCTCACAAGGTGAACCACTTGACAAATCGACGGACGAACCTGAACGCATCCTTTCCATAAGGCAAACAGTCAGGGATTACTGTTTAAATCACGTTATTCCCTTACCCAAACCCGAAATCAAGATTGATTCTGAAACAGATTCTAATTCTTCCTCTGAAACCGAAACTAATCCAGAAGTAGACATGGCCGAAGAACGAAGGACCCGTCCACTGAAGGAGTACACAGCTCCATCACAACAAGAACCCCACAATAGCATTGCTGCTCCAGCAATTAATCGAAACGATTTTGAGTTGAAACCATCATTGATATCAGCTATCCAATAACGCCAATTCTATGGAAATCCTACCGAGGATCCAAATGAACATCTTACAAAATTAGTTCAATTTGCCGACACAGTTATAGAAAATGGTGTTAGTAAAGATGCAATAAGATTACGTCTTTTCCCTTTCTCGCTAAGAGATAGAGCTTGGGCTTGGTTGCAATCCTTTCCGTCAAATTCCATCACTACGTGGGAAGGACTTAAGACTGTATTTTTAGCACGATACTTTCCCCCAAGCAAGACTGCTGCATTAAGAGCTCAAACCAACGGATTTAGGCAGAAGGATACTGAATCGCTATTCGATGCATGGGAACGCTATAAAGATATGATGCGAATGTGCCCACATCACGGATTAGAAAAATGGCTGATCATCCACACATTTTACAATGGACTCTTGTACAACACAAGACTCTCTATAGATGCCGCCGCAGGTGGTACACTGATGGACAAGCCTTACGACGAAGCTAACCAACTCATTGAAAAAATGGCTCAAAATCACTATCAGTGGGGAGGAGAAAGAACACCTGTGGAGAAAACTCAAACCAAAAGTGGGATGTAGGAGATTAGTAGCCTAGATAAAGTTAACGCTAAGGTAGATGCTCTTACCCAAAAGATAGAAAGCTTGACCTTACCTCCTGCAGCCACCATGGCTACAGTTACCCCAAACTGCGAAGTTTGTGGAGTTCCTGGTCATGTTGGAACCGAATGTCAAATCCTAGCAGGAATATCAGTTGATCAGGTGAATTACGCTCAAGGTAATCCTTATGCTAATACCTATAACCCTGGTTGGAAGAACCATCATAACTTCTCGTACAAGAACAATAATGCTTTATATGCACCTGGCCAAGCACCTGCTATACCTCCAGGCTATCAAAAACCCGTTGTTAATGTTCCTAACATTCCTAAGAAATCTAACCTTGAAATCCTAATGGAAAACTTTATCGCTAATCAAGCTCAAAAAAACAAAGGATTCCTCAATCAAAACGTTCACACCGGTGAATAATTGAAGCTATTAGCAAATAAGGTAGATGCCCTAGCGACTCACAATAAAATGTTAGAAACCCAAATCTCCCAAGTAGCACAACACCAAGCTAGTTCTGCCACACCTGCTGGTACGTTTCCTGGACAACCACAACCTAATCCTAAAGGACATGCTAATGTTATCACATTACGAAGTGGGATAACACTTGATGGACCGGTAGATCCTAGGCTCTAAAACCCGACCATGTATCAAAAACCTGAAAAGGAAGTAGAGTAATCGAAAGAACAATCTGAGAATGTAGAGGAAGACGAGAATGAGAATAGAGAGGCTTCAGAAAAACCTTACGTACCTCCACCGCCATATAAACCACCAATTCCATACCCTCAAAGACTTGCAAAATCCAAAAACGAGGGGCAGTCAAGAAATTTGTAGAACTTATGAAACAATTAAACGTTACTATTCCATTTACAGAAGCTATAACCCAAATGCCGTCATATGCTAAATTCCTAAAAGAAATATTGTCTAATAAGAAAAAAATTGTTGAAAACGAAACCATTATGTTAACTACCGAATGTAGCGCCATAATTCAAAATAACATGCCTCCAAAGCTAAAGGATCCTGGTAGTTTCTCCATACGATGTGTAATTGGAAAATCTGTCATAGACAAAGCTCTATGCGATTTAGGAGCAAGTGTTAGTCTAATGCCCTTATCTATTTGCGAGAAGCTCAAACTAGGTGACACGAGACCTACCAAGATGTCCCTATAACTAGCCGATAGATCAGTCAAATTCCCTGTTGGTATGCTAGAAAACATTCTTGTCCGAATAGGACAATTTTACATACCTACTGACTTTATAATAATGGACATAAAGGAAGATTCAAACATTCCCATCATATTAGGAAGACCATTTTTAGCCACTGCAGGAGCCATTATTGACGTTAAGAAAGGAAAGCTTACATTCGAGGTAGGAGAAGAAAAAGTAGAATTCATTCTTTCCCAATTCTTCAAAGCCCCTGCTATAGATGACTCATGCTGTTTCCTAGATATTATTGATGAATGTGTCAAAGAACTAGAAAGCCAAGAAGACACCTATTCTGGGATGTTGAAAATTCTGACACCAAGTACCTTCAAGGATGATGACTGGAAACAAGAATATCAAGATGCCAACCTAAGCGAATGTTTCGCCTTAACACCCGATCCTACCCAAACTGATAAGAAAACTGGTATAGAACTTAAAACGTTACCTGAAGATCTTAGGTATGAATTTTTAGATAAAGAACTCGAACGACCAGTTATAGTAAATGCCAATTTAGGTCGAAACTGAAAAACTTCTTAATGTGTTAAGGAAGTATCCAACCGCGTTAGGATATAATATATCATATCTAAAAGGAATAAGCCCTTCTCTCTGTATGCACCGCATTATGCTAGAGGAGGACTGCAAGACTTCTAGAGAACATCAAAGACGAATAAATCCTATCCTAAGTGAAGTCGTTAAGAAAGAAGTACAGAAACTACTAGAGGCAGGCATCATATACCCAATATCAGATAGCAACTGGGTCAGTCCAGTTCACGTAGTACCTAAGAAAGGAGGTGTTACGGTTATAACAAACACAAAAGGAGAATCGGTGGAACAACGTACCCAAACAGGATGGAGAATGTGTATCGATTACAGAAAACTAAACAAAGCTACGCGCAAGGACCATTTCCCATTATCATTCATAGATCAAATCCTCGAGCGTTTAGCCAAACATTCCCATTTTTGCTATCTTGACGGATACTCAGGATTCTTCCAAATTCCCATTCATCCTGATGATCAAGAGAAAACCACGTTCACATGCCCCTATGGTACCTTTGCATACCGAAGAATGCCATTTGGACTATGTAACGCACCTGCAACTTTCCAACGTTGCATGATGGTGATTTTCGCAGACTTTTTGGACGGAATTATGGAAGTATTCATGGACGAATTTTCTGTCTATGGAGAAAGTTTTGACGGATGTTTATCAAATCTTGAACTAGTACTGAAACGCTGTGTCAATGTCAACCTAGTGCTCAATTGGGAAAAATGTCACTTCATGGTGAGACAAGGAATTGTGTTGGGTCACATTGTATCAAATAGAGGAATTGAAGTCGATAAAGCAAAAATCGAAGTTATCAAAAACCTTCAACCACCCAAAGTAGTTAGAGAAATAAGAAGTTTTCTAGGCACGCTGGTTTTTACCAACGTTTTATAAAAGATTTCTCTAAAATCACTAAGCCACTAACTAAAATATTGATGAAAGAAGCCGAGTTTATTTTCGACGATAAATGCTTGAACGCATTTGAAACACTTAAAGAAGCCTTAATTTCAACACCTATAATGCAACCTCCTGATTGGAACCTACCATTTGAAATAATGTGCGATGCGAGCGATTATGCCGTAGGCGCGGTCCTAGGACAACGCAAGGATAAAAAGCTTCACGCTATCTACTATGCAAGCAGAACACTCGATCCCGCACAAATGAATTACGCCACTATGGAGAAGGAACTCCTAGTTGTGGTATTTGCATTGGACAAATTTCGTTCCTACTTAGTAGGCGCCAAAATCATTATTTACACGGATCATGCTGCGATCCGATACTTGCTAAGTAAGAAAGACGCCAAACCACGACTACTCAGATGGATCTTACTCCTACAAGAGTTTGACTTGGAAATAAAAGACAAAAGGGGGACTGAAAACGTGGTAGCGGACCATTTATCAAGATTGGATGGAATCCAAACCGAGAGTGTTCCCATAAACGAAGATTTCCCATATGAACGCCTTATTGCTAAACTAGAGATAGCTCCTACCGACAATTTAGATCAATGTAATGAACATTTAACAACTGCGGTAGTAAAAGCCATTTGTACCAAAACCACATTACCATGGTATGCTGATTTCGTTAACTACTTAGCCGCCAGTGTTTTACCACCCGATTTAACGTACCAACAGCGGAGGAAATTCTTCCATGATCTTAAACACTATTTTTGGGATGAACCACTACTCTTTAAAAGAGGCGTCGATGGTATCTACCGTCGCTGTGTTCCTAACGATGAAATAGACGACGTCATTGCTCATTACCATTCCGCCCCTTATGGTGGACACGCTAGTACATCGAAAACTTGTGCAAAAATACTTCAAGCTGGTTTCTTTTAGCCTACTTTATGGAAAGACGTCCACGTAGCAATTATGAACTGCGATAGATGTCAGCGCACAAGAAATATATCTAGACGTGACGAAATGCTGCAAAAAGGGATTCTCGAAGTAGAAATTTTCGATGTATGGGGAATTGATTTTATGGGACCGTTCCCCGCATATTTTGGAAATAAGTATATATTGGCAACTGTTGACTACGTATCAAAATGGATTGAAGCCGTCGCTGCACCCACAAACGATACACGAGTATTACTTAAACTATTCAAGCATGTTATCTTCCCACGATTCGGTATACCAAGACTAGTAATCAGTGATGGAGGTTCCCATTGTATCTCTAGAATTTTCGAAAAACTACTTTCAAAATATGGCGTTAAACATCGCATAGCCACACCATACCATCCTCAAACAAGTGGACAAGTGGAAGTGTCAAATAGGGAAATTAAACAAATCCTCGAGAAAACCGTAGCCACATCCAGAAAGGATTGGTCCTCTAAGCTAAATGATGCTCTTCGGGCATATAGAATAGCTTTTAAAACCCCTATCGGAACAGCGCCATTTAAATTAGTTTATGGAAAATCTTGTCATTTGCCAGTAGAATTAGAACATAAAGCTTACTGGGCCATTAAAACCCTTAACTTAAATTACAAGACTGCTGGCGAGAAACGAGTATTAGATATCCATGAATTAGAAGAATTGCGTTTAGACGCTTATGAAAATGCTAGAATCTATAAGGAGAGAACAAAAAAATGGCATGATAAGCGTATCTCGCGGAAAGAATTTAAGGAAGGAGACATCGTACTCCTATTCAACTCTAGACTGAAACTCTTCTCGGGTAAATTACGTTCCAGATGGTCAGGACCATTCGAAATTAATAAAGTCTTCCCAAGTGGTGCGGTAGAAATTAAAGGAAATTCCATCAAACCATTTATAGTCAATGGCCAGCGCTTAAAGCATTATTTTAACGCAGAAAATCTAAACTATTCGGCTTATCTGCAGTTAAGTGAGCCACCTACCCCGATACCTAACTGAATAGGTACTGTTTGTCGAGCCATCGACATAAAACAAAAGCGCTTCATGGGAGGCAACCCATGTTTTCTTTTAATTATTTTTGTTGTTTTGATATGTTTTTATTTTTCTTTTCTTTTTTTTTCTTAATCTTTAACACTTTCATGTTGCATCCCTTACTCCTTTTTATTTTCTTTTTCTTTTATTTTTATTCTTATTTTAAACTTCTTTTTCTTTTTGATTTAACTTCGGCATTTTTAACCTGAAAATACTAACTTAGTTTTTCATACATTTATTAAACATTTTCAGGGTAATTCATTAGCTTTCATATTTAGCTCCATGGCACGCATAAACTACATGAACATAACCCTGAGAGGTAGGAATCAGAAAAGGCGCTTTGAGGATCTAGCTGAGCGTGAGATGTGTCATACCGTTTATGCTGACGACCATGCTATGACTGCTTTAGGCATTCGTGAGAGTGTCATGTATCTGCTACACCAAATAGGCCGGGACGTTGCTCCAATTCAGAACATTATTGTACCTACCGAAAGTTGACCCTTGAGTTCTTGAGCACACTGAGCTATCTACCAAATCATGGGTTAGGTTTCAATCGCGGGCTGATCACCTTCAGATTGTTTGACATGGACTACCGCTATAATCATAGGGAGTTTACCAACCTGTTAGGATTCCCTAATGGCCCTGATGTTATCACCATGACCCAGGAAGACCTATTGCTAGATACTGACCTTGATTTCTTCTGGGGTAGCATTGCTGGAAACAACCATCCCGAGCCATCTGACCTTTACTCGGAGTCCATCCACAACCCTGCTATCAGGTACTTCCATAAGATCATTGCCCACACCCTTTTTGGAAAAGAGCAGAATGTTACATCAGTGTCACGTGATGAGCTTTTTATCATGTATTGAGCTTCTCAGAGCCGTCCAGTACATGGTGCCACCTATATGCTTGCTAATATGGAACGTATCATACAAACACCAAATGCCCCAATCCTCTTAGGTGGGTTAGTCACTATGATCTCCAATGCCATTGGACTCTGAAGGCCTATGTTAGGATCAACTCCGCACTATGGAATCAAGCCAATGAATATTGAATTTTGCTTCAACACTAGTTTTATAGGAAATCTTGGGCCAAATGAATTCGAACCGCTAATTAACCATGAAACTGTCCACCAGTTTGTGCTCCCAAACCCTATCACTAGTGTCCACAATAGAGCAAATTGGCTTTTTGATCTCCACCATCCTCCTACACCGCCTTCGTCTCCTTCCACTGTTGACATCTATGAAGTCCCAAATACCTCTCGAGATGCTGAAGATCCTGAAACACCACCTGGCTACCACCAGTTTCCTGACCCATGGGAGCAGCATGTAGTTTCTACTGAGTCCACCTTCTAGGCTCCCGAGATACCACCACCACCTCCACCTACTGTCACCCTCGACTCTTTAAATGCAGAAATAACCAGAATGCGGAGTGAGCTTACATCTTTACGTATGGATTTCATTGCTTTTATGGATTTGGTGACGGACCAACTGGATTTCATGCACAAACATATGTTCCCTACTCATCATGGCTAGGAGTTGTCGTTGTAATGCTGATTTGTTCTTCTCTTGCATTTGTATACACAGTGAGGTCACTGTTTAGTTTAAGTGTGGGGGAGGAACCTAGGTTGTTTTAGTGTTTTATTATTATTCTGTGCATTTAAGTCATTATTTGTTTCAAATTCCAAACAATTTACTAGTTAATGAAATTTCAATTATTCATCAAGTTTCAATTCTATTGTCATACTGCTATTATTTCATTATTTTTTTAACAAAGTTTATTCTTTACAATTTTTTTTTTGCAATTTCAGTATATTTTTCATTTTTTTAATATTAATTTTACTGTGTGTTACATCAGATATTAAATTTAGTGTTCATATTTTCTGCAAAAATTTTGCCATACGACGTGTGTTGGAAATATTGTGCCTGTTTACTGTGCTAGGATACTGAGTTATAACATTGGAAATTAAAGTGTTACGTTCATTTCATTAATATAATTAATTGAATGTGTGACGCTCGTAACGTCCCCATGACGAGTGTAACACGCGTTTCACCGTGTTACGCCCGTCATCCCAATGTGACGACCGTCACGCGCGCCCAATAGCAGAATCTGCTATTACAGAAGTCGTTCCACATTTCCTCTCATTCCTCCATTTTTCCCAAAACCGTAACATACCCATTCAAAATTTCCCTCAACTTCCAACACTCTAACACTTAAAACTCCATCAACCCACTACTCAATCCACATTCCAAACCATTTTCACTATTCAATCTTTTGCATGCACCATGGCCAACAATCAGCAAGTCCCCAATCTCACTTTCAGATCCGGCGAGCAAGGCGAAACCCAACGACTCAAATTCCAGAAGTTCCAATGCTGCGGTCTCCAACCTAAACGGTATGTTGACCTTGATTATTTGAGGAATTTGGGACTGCTAGACAACGTCCGACAACTTTTGCAGAGCGTGAACTTATGGAACCTGTGCCGCGAACCGCAACCCATTTATGAAACTCTCACCTTTGAGTTTTTGAGTTCCTTTGCATACATCACTCCCCCTGGTGCTATGAACCAACTCTCAGGCGTGGCCAAATTTCGTTTGTTTGGCATTGAGCATCAGCTTCCCCAAACCAACATCGCACGGCTGTTTGGTTTCTGTTCTGACGAAGGTGTTCACCTCCGGGTGCCAGATAATTTCGGCGAGGAAGCATTTAACTTATGGCACAGTATGACGAACATTCATGTCGGATCCTACGACCACCTCAACGCCACATATATTCATAATCCGGCTATCCGATACTTTCACCGCATCCTCTGCAACACCATCTTCGCCCGTGACAGCAACCACAAGCTCAACGCCAAGGAGCTCTTCTTCATGCATTGCGCATTCAACGGCCAAAAGATCAACGCCGCCCCATTTTTTCTGGCTCATATTCACTCTATTTGTGCTAGAGGCGGAAAACCCTTCTATTTCGGAGGGCTTGTCACTTCTCTTGCCATAACCCTGAATTATGGTGCCGCTCTCGCATATATGCCTTCTATGGCACCGGCTTTGCTGACTCTGGACCACTGCAAGGCTGCACACCTCATTTATGAGCAGGAGGATGGCAGATTCCATCCTGTGATCAGAAACGTTGTTTATCAAGACATCACTTTGCCTTGCAGGGACCGAATCGATCCATAAAACAGAGCTAACTGGTTATTCGATCCTGCAGTTCCCGAGGGGCGTGTTCTTACTCATGAAGACCAGCCTAATGCCCCCGCAGACGAAATGCAAGAAGAGCTGGACAATGCTGCCCCCGTCCATGACATTCCAGGAGCTTCATCTGCACCACCTCCTATTACTCTTGAAGAAGTTCTCCGCGCCATCCATCTGTAGAATCAAATGAGTTCCGCACTTGAAAGAAGACAACAAGAACAATATGAGTATTTATGCGCACAAAACACTCAGATCTTGACTGGACAACGACGCATGAATGAGAGGTTGGACGAGGCCCTGTCGGAACTCAACGCCTTAAGGTTGGACGTCAGCACCCTTGGCTACCAGGACACTGACACAGAAGCCACTCCTACCAGACGCTCTCGCACCAGGAGTAGAGGACGTGGCCATCAGTAGTTTTCTTTATTTTCTAAGTACTTTACTTTTTTTGTTTCATTTCCTTTCTGTTTGTTTTTGTATTTGTATTTCCCCGCCTATATACCGCAACATTGAGGACAATGTCAGATTTAGTGTGGGAGAGGTACCTTTCCATCTTCTATAAACAAGTAATTTTTATGATATTTCTCAATTCAAAATTCTTCGCTTTATTTAGCCATACCGAAAATTTTTACTTTATCTTCGCATTCGCCCGACATACCTATTTTAACGAAATCCCAGTTGAGAAAGCCGAAAACGATTCAACAAGATCGATACGGTTATGACACCGTAGACTTCCTACTTACGCGGTCCATTTCAATAACCATTATACCTATATCTTGAGTTTTAGTTCTAAAGTAACCCTTAGTAGTTTATACTAGCAGCCAGCACCGTCTTGACACAAACCACGTGGAGAATCAACAAATATAAGTGTTTGATGTCTGATCAATGAAATATCCTTTTTATCCCGCTGCTAAAAGAAAAGAAAATTTTGTGCACCAAAATACAAGGTCACATATAAGAGTTGAGCAAATAATGAAGGAACCCACTGTTGGTTGGTTCAGAGGTATCTGGTTCTGAACTTGGTAGGGCGTGCTATGGCACAATCCCCCACAACCTCCAATATGGATAACATATGTAGGGTTGCCACATTCGTGTACCAGACCCCGTGCAAAAAGGATCAAAGTCACTAACCGGTTACTCCACTACGTGCGTGCTAAGACAAAGGGCTTAATGTGATTGCGCCAGAACGAAACCTGGTGAAACAGATACGAGGAACTCTGGGCAGAATTATAACGGAACTGTTGGATAGTTCGTTTGAAATGGAAGCCTACGACTAAGCTTATTGCTTGTGTCATTAGCGTATCGTTAGTGTTTCACTCAAGTATCGGTCTAACTGACGAGGATTTCCCGTAATTGCTTTAAAAATCAAAGGTATGTCATGCATATGCGCTTGATAAAAGTTGTCTGATCTTTCTAAATGACTATTTGCTTGAGGACAAGCAAAGGTTTAAGTATGGGGGAATTTGATAACGAGAAATCGTATCATATAATTACTACATTTTCTATCGATTTTCATAATACATTAACTCGTTTAACTCCCGATTGTTCTGAGTTTTTGTGTCTTTTCACAGGTACAACAGGTTTCAAATCAAATCAGTGAAAAAGGATCACATGAAGGAAGCTAACCAAGAATCAGAAGAAAAAGAACCAAATCTGCAAAGTCTGTAGATTTCGTTGCTGTGACGACCGTCACACCCCATGACGAGCGTAACGCGCTCACAACTTGAAGGACGCTCATCACACACCATTGACGAACGTAACACGCTATTTAAGTGCATTACGATCGTCACCTCCTCATGACGGCCGTCACACGCTTAAAGCAACATTATGCATTACAGGAGACGTGGGCAACGTAATGGACAATTTTCTTCTCCTACAATTCCTCAACTTCAGCAACTATCAATCCGAGTCTTCCTCCACTCAAGTTGTTCCTAAATTCTCTCAACTGCAAAATCTTCTTCTATAAATATGAGGAATTTTAATGGAACACGGTCAGAGATTTTTCTACAGAGCCAAACTTCTGCTTTTCTGCATTATTCTATTTTATTTGCTTTTGAACCATTTTATACCTACTGTAACTTTTAGTTTCCAGAATTAGTTTCCAAAGTGTTAGTTCTTCATCTAAGAATTAACACGGTCATAAATTTCAATTAATTGCAAGGAATTTGTACGCACTCAAGATTACCACAACAACATTATTTACAGGTTTTTATGCAATTGATTTTTATTTATTCTTATGCTATGTCATTTATTTTCATGAATTATATTTTAAGTTGCATGGTTACTAAATATATTATGTCTGGCTAAATTCATTTGTACCGGTATGTGACTCCTAAGCACCGAAGAAATTCAGTGATAACTTGGCTAAAAACATTTATAAATAATTTCTGGTTTCCAATTTCCATGTTTAATTTAACTACCCTTGTCACGAGAGTGAGAGGATAATTAACACGATTTTGCCACGAGAGTGGGAAATTAATTAAAGGCAAGAACCTGCATGCGAGAGCTGGGGTTCGACCCAGATAGTGGTAACGAAACATTAATTTTTAAATACACGAGAGTGTTTTAACAAATTAATTAAACTCAAATTGTTTTCAAAAAGTGTTATTAAATTTAAAGTGCATCCACTAGGTTTAGTAGCATGACTTATTTCATGAACACGAGAGTGTATGTCTCAGGTTTTTAAACAATTCATTTTTACCAAAATACTTTACATGCCAAGCGATTCACCGAATTCCCGAAGTCCGACTATCACATACCTGTATAGTTATTACTATTGTTTTTAATTAAAATATTTTCCCCCCTAAAACCTAATATTCATCGCTTAGTTAAACAATTGTAGCATTAGATCGTATGCGATTGATCCTCAGTCTTCGTGGGTTCGATAATCATTTAAAACTAGAACGGCTAAACTGTATACTTGCAGTTAGTATCCAAATAGACTCATAAAGTCCCGATCAGCAACCTATCAGCGTGCCATTGTAGCTTTATTTCACGACATGATACATCACGAAATAGAGGTCCACGTGGACGATATGATAGCCAAATCTCAAACAGAAGAAGAGCATCTTGATCACTTACAAAAATTGTTCGAGAGACTAAAGAAGTATAAACTGAGGTTGAATCCAAACAAGTGCACATTTGGGGTACGGTCTGGTAAACTCTTAGGCTTTATCGTCAGCAACAAAGGCATTAAAGTAGATCCTGTCAAAGTTAAAGCAATACAAGAAATGCCTGCTCCTCATACTGAGAAGGAAGTTAGAGGGTTCTTAGGACGTTTGAACTATATTGCCAGATTCGTTTCTCACCTGACAGCTACTTGTGAGCCAATCTTCAAACTATTGAAGAAAGATCAAGTAGTCAAATGGAACGATGAATGCCAAGGTGCTTTTGATAAAATCAAAGAATACTTACAAGAGCCTCCTGTGTTGATGCCACCAGTCGAGGGAAGACCATTGATCATGTATCTGACTGTTTTAGAAATCCCAATGGGGTGTGTATTGGGGCAGCATGACGAGTCTGGCCGAAAAGAGCACGCTATTTACTACCTGAGCAAAAAGTTTACCGACTGTGAAACCAAATATTCATTGCTCGAGAAAACTTGTTACGCTCTGGCGTGGGCTGCTCGCCGGCTAAGACAGTATATGTTGACTCATACTACCTTGTTGATATCTAAAATGGATCCGATAAAATACATCTTCGAGAAGCCTGCTCTTTCTGAGAGAATAGCGAGGTGGAAGATGATTCTGATGGAGTATGACATACAATATACTACCCAGAAAGCTATAAAGGGCAGTGTACTAGCTGATCACCTTGCTCACCAAGATGTGGAAGACTACCAATCCATGAAATTCGAATTTCCGGATGAAGACATCATGACATTAGACAACTGTGAAGAATCCAGGCCATATGACGGACCTGAACAAGGATCCCGATGGACCCTGTTCTTTGATGGAGCATCTAATTCACTCGGAAATGGTATTGGTGTTGTACTCATATCTCCGGAAGGGTGTCATACTCCCTTTACTGCCAGCCTTTGCTTCAATTGTACAAACAACATGGTGGAATATGAAGCGTGCATCTTCGGTCTCAAAGCTGCCATAGACTTGGAGATCAAATCCTTGGATGTATTCAGAGACTCAGCTTTGGTTATCATCCAGATCAAAGGGGAATGAGACACAAAACACCCTAACCTTATCCATTATAAAGAATATGTTTTGACATTATTACCACATTTTGAGAAGATTACCTTCGAGCATTTCCCGCGAGAAGAAAATCAGCTATCAGACACTCTCGCAACAATGTCATCTATGTTTAAACTTAATTGGGATAACGAGGCTCCCCAGATCACCATCGAGCGAATGAAGGAACCAGCGCACTGTCACGAGATTAATACTGAAGAAGTAGTGGACGAGCCTTGGTTTCACGAAGTCAAGTAGTATCCTGAGGCTCAATAATATCCAGAAGGAGCTTCAATCAATGATAAGAAGTTCTTAAGGAGATTCTCTGCTAAATTCATCCTTAGTAATGGAATTATGTACAAGCGCAATTATGACTCTGTGTTACTTTGATGCGTAGATAAGGTTGAAGCTGAAAGGATCATGGATGAATTACATGAAGGCACTTTTGGCACCCATTCCAGTGGGCATACGATGGAAAAGAAAATCCTACGGGCAGGCTATTACTGGTCCACCATGGAAGCAAATTGCTATCAACACTCTCGAACCTGCCATAAGTGTCAGATTTATATCGACAAGGTGCACGTACCTCCGGTTCCTCTGAATGTCTTGATGGCTACTTGGCCCTTTGCTATGTGGGGGATTGACATGATTGGGGAAATCAAAGCCACAACCTCCAATGGACACCGCTTCATCCTAGTGGCCATTGACTATTTTACAAAATGGGTGGAGGCAGCTTCCTTCGCTTCCGTTACCAAGAATGTTGTTGCCCGCTTCATCAAGAAAAATCTCATTTGCCCATACGGTATCATGGAAAGGATCATCACGGACAATGCTACAAATCTCAAAAACACGATGATCACCGCATTGTGCGAACAATTCAAGATTCAGCATCACAATTCTTCTCCCTATCGGCCAAAGATGAATGGTGTTGTCGAAGTTACAAATAAAAACATTAAAAAGATCATACAGAAAATGACGGTCACATATAAGGACTGGCATAAGATGTTACCATTCGCTCTCCATGGGTATCGTACCAAAACTTACACATCAACCGGGGCAACACCCTATTCTCTGGTTTACGGCATGGAAGTTGTCTTGCCTATTGAGGTCCAGATCCCCTCTTTGAGGATTATGAAGGATGCAGGGCTGAACGAAGACGACTAGATCCATACTCGACTTAATCAAATGAACTTGATTGATGAGAAGAGACTTACTGTTGTTTGCCATGGTCAAATGTATCAAAAACGGATGATCAAGGCTTTCAACAAAAAGTTCAGATGCCAAGTGTATCAAGTTGGGGATCTAGTGATCAAACGCATCATACTGCCACAAGGTGATCCTAGGGGAAACTGGACTCCTACCTATGAAGGACCATTTGTAATCAAAAATATTTTCTATGGTGGGGCAATGATCTTGACCACCATGGATGGTGACGACCTTCCACATCCTGCGAACGCGGACGTAGTCAAAAGATATTACGCATAAGAGACCCGCTAAGTTGACATACCTAGGCAAAATAAGGGCATCCCAGCGAACCAAAAGGGTTCGGTCAAAAATTAGGGATAAAACAAAAAAACCTATAGACCCGGCGAGTTGAAAACCCGAAAAGGCAACTTGGGAAAAAAAAGGGTTTCCCGGTGGACTGGAAACCCGAAAGGGCGGTCCAGGAAAAAGTTAGGGAATTAAAGCGTATAACTATGTCCCGTTGGATCACTTTACAAACAACCTTTGGCTTCCACTGACAAACTCAGAATTTCTGATCAATTCAATTATCTTCGGACGAGGCAACCGATAGACAAGACGCTCAGAGATACAAAGGCTATAGCAAAATGGAAACCCCATGGGATTTTTTACACATAGCTATCTTTTCTTTGTACAAAATTTTCTTTTTACGACAATATTCTCTTACTAGAATGTCTGTCTCCTTGTACAAAAATACTTACTCAAAGTCAATATAAAGATATCTCTTTGAAAGTGCAAAAACTATCTGTTTTTCTTTACGCTTGTGTTTTGTCTACAAAAATGTCCAATGATTCATTGTTGAACATATGCATTTGAATATACTTACTGTTTACAAATAAGCAAAATGAAAAAAGGCAATTACTGATGGGTTGAATGGGTAGGGAAATACCTCTAGGCTATTCCCTTAGAAATCCCCGCAGTACATCGTTTAATCCCGAGTGGAACGAAACTCCCAATTATCACTCCCCAGTAGAAGTTATCAAATTTCTCAGGATTCCCCTTTAGCATTTTACAAGCAGTATACGGAATTTCCCTTACAACAGAGTTTATTTCTCTAAAAATTCATCAACACTTAGACTTCACAACATGAAGACTTATACTCCATATCCTCAGCAGCAGTCAGGGATTTATTTTCCCCAGTCCAACAACAGTGCAGCAAACTAGCTCATATACGCATGCATTGCATCCATATATCATAAACGTTGATAACACGAATGCATTATACTATGCATTTCATACAACATAAACATTATATTTTAGCTTACATTTTACCCTTTTCAGGATAAGGTTAACAACTACCATTAACAAATATTCAAAATATTTTGATATAGTTCAGATACGCTCCAGACACGGATGCCATTCTGATTCTTATTCAGACTCAACCTTTTGATACAGTTCAGATACGCTCCAGACACGGATGCCATTCCGATACTCATTCGGATTCATTCTTCAGATACAATTCAGATACGCTTCAGACACGGATGCCAATCTGATTCAACTTTCATGTATAATACAGATACTCTCCAGACACGGATTCCATTCTGATACTCAATCAAATCCCACTTTCAGATACAGTTCAGATACTCTCCATACACGGACGCCATTCTGATACTCATTCTTTCAGCTCACAAATTACAATTCAACAATCACTCTTGGATGGCATCTGCAAGCCCATCTCCTACAGCTTTCTATCACCTCTCCAAATGGCATCTTTAAGCCCATATCTCCTCAACCATCACATTGCCAAGTGCAAATTTTTGGGCACTCTAGTGTCCAATCATCTTCCACCTTCGAGTAACGACTAGCAAAACATACCAATCTAACTCTTCAGGCTTAAGAAGATTGAACAGGGGCAGCTGTTGCACCCCAAAATTTTCTCTCTTACTTATCAAGAATTTTCTCACAAGATCTCCTTTGGATCAAGACTGCATTTGGTTTGATCAGCTCAAGACACCTCCTCAAGCACTGATGACTGAAAATTAGGTTTTGAGATTGCACAAGGATTTTTGGACTATCAATGCTTCATATGAATTTAATGGACTATTATGGACCTCCAAGATCACCCATGTCAAGCTTCAAGCTTTGGATCACATTTTTGATCAAGTTCAAGTGATTTTTAGGTCAACTCATATGGTCAAAATTAGGGTTTTGACTGGGAAAGGGTAATTTCTGGTTTTTGACCTAGCAAATGATCAATTGGGTTAAGGAATGATCTCAAGAGTCCAATTGCATAAATTTGACCTAATGACATGATTCAAAACACTATAAGTCCATTGGATTGACAGATGAATTTTTCAGTCAACTGATCAAAAGTCAACTGTATACTGAAAAGTCAAACTTTGACTTTTTGGTCAAAGTCAAGTGCCAAAGGTCATAATCCATCAAAACATGTCAAAATATGAAACTTTTTCATCAAGAAATCAAGAATTCAAGATTTTATTTTGAAAAGATGAAATTTCTTAACTTAGAAATTTTTCTAAGTATAGAAATTTTTTTATTTTTTCACAACTTTGAGCTAAATTTCCAACATGATGCAAAATGATTCAAGAGAAACTTCTAACATGAAAGTTGTAGATCTTCGTGAATTCTACAACTTTTCTTCACACAACTTCTCCTAAAAATGCTTGGATCTCAAGTTATAATTTTGTGAATACATGCTCATGAACTAAAAATGACTTAGTGAAATTTTGCCCTAGTTAGGCAGATTTTTGACCTAACTTCATGGAAAATTTTCACATAGTTCCAAGGGAAATATTCAAAAGCAATTCAAATATTAGTTGTAGAGCACATTGCAAGCTTTCCAAAATGTCCAAGAACTCCTTGATATCATTCTTGAGCAAGGAGAATCGAAGAGATGAAATTAGGATTTTATCACTTGAATTTAGGTCATTTTCAGGATGAACACAAATGCAAATCAATGCTAGGCTGCATGATCTTTGCGTTGTAGGCCTCAAACTTGTTTTTCACTCCTTAATTAAATGCTTACACGGTTGTTAAGGCTTTGATCCAAGCAAATGAACTATTATCCAAGTTGCATTTCCATTAATGGCACAAAGTGAACACTTCCATTCTTGTAAAGCAAGCTTTTTGCATAAAGTCATTTTTAAGCCTCTAACTTGTTCCCTATGATCACACTCCATCCATAAAGTCAGAAACAAACTTGTTTAAAGCATAAACTACTCTATCTTAGCAAGTACATAAACATTGAAACTTGTTTTCTCAAAAATCACATGTTTGGCTTAAGGATGCAAATTCAAATTCTGAGTGGTTACAAGCCTCAAAACCTCTTGCTTATAAGTATGCACACTATTTGCAAGTAGACACACAAGAAATAAGCCCCTGAAACTTACTCAAACCCTCTATAGCCAGAAATTATCTCAAAACACCATTGTTGTGCAAATTCTGACTTTACATACCAAAATCACATTTCCTTCGTGCGTTTCTTGGCCTTTTATTTTCTAAAGTTTCCTTGCATCAAGGCTAACTCATCCTTGTACCTGTTTCATTTCTGTAACACCATTTTCCTTATCTTCCATAACCAAAAATAGAGCATCACAGTTGGACTTCTCCAAGCCATTCCATCCATCCTCAGCTCAAGCCAGCCATTGCATTAGCTTCCTAGAGGTCCAAGGAAGCTAACCAGATCATCAGCACTGAGTGAAACAAGCTCATTTGCATTTCACGATTTTCAGTTTTGAGGTGTTTTTCTTGAACTTTTATCGCATTACTTAGGCATTGTTAGGCTTGCATTTGTGAAGATAAAATTTAGACCTCATTGCCACGAAGATGTAAATATCCATAGTTTTCATTTATATGGCCTGAGCTTAGAGAATTTTAGAGTTGAAGTTTCTGAAATTTTTAGGGTTTAAATTAGGGCCATAGAAATTCTCACTTATCTTTGACTTTTAGCCTTAGTTATTTACATGGTTAGATTCGTAAGGAAGAATGCAACAACTTTCATTTTGTCACTTTCCATTTTTGTTGAGAAATGAAGAAGTTACAGGTACACCGGCTGGAGGTTGAAGATGAAGTCATCAGGACTGAATTTTCCTTATATATTTATGGTTTTTCCTATATAAACGGATGTATAGCCACCCCAGTGGTAAAGCGCGCGTCTGTTCACCCTATGGTCCTGGATTCAAGCCCCAGCGAGACCATTTTGCTTTTTTTCCATATTTTTGACATTTTTTTATGTTTGTTTGCAGGCGCTGTGCCCTTTGGGCCTGGCATTCTTTTTTTGTTTTTACTAAGCATACGCCCTGTTTACTTGTGACACCACCTTGGCCCATATTATTTTTATTCTTTTATTTATTTCTTTTTTTTCTTTCTTATATATTTTCTAAAATGCCAAAAAAATCATAAAATGTATAAAAATATTAGATTTATATTTTGACATAATTTAAATATTTTTCCACATAAAAAATCATTTTTATTCATTATGATTTATTTATCTTTATTAGTTATCTTGTAAATTAAATTAAAACTAGATTATTATTTACCTAAAGATATTCATTTTTAATATAAAAAAGACCAAAAATATTCCATAATACCACATATTATTTTCAAGACAAATACAAAAAAAATACCTTTTTTCTTTAAACTTATTTTCTTTTAATCAACTAAAATAGATTTAGGGTTTCATATAAAAAAATTTTCTTAATTAATTTCTTTTCTTAATTAACTTAAGTTAATTTAATTTAATTACTTTTTCTCTAATTAGGTTTAGGTTAAAACCTCTTTCATACAAAAATCCAAACATAAAAATCTTTTATTTTAATTTGCATTTGTGCTTTATATATTCCTTCAATTATTTGTACAATATTCAATTTGGTTGTAATAGATTAATTAGGTTTATATTATTGCAATCCCCATTCATAAATTGAATAACCCCCCTCCCACAAATATTGTAATTGCGTAGTAACTTTAAATTTCGCAATTTATCGCTTTTTACATAACATGCTAGTAATTAGGGTTTGTATGGTAAGATAAAACCAATCAAATAGAAAACCCTAATTCAAGACAAAATCAAGCATGAAAATAACACACTTGCACACAAGCACCCCTAGGGTAAAATCCACTTGGTTGCCTTATACAAAATGGTCATATTACGCATGTAAGGTATCTTAGCAAAAATAAGCAAATACAAGATCATAGTCCCTCGATGACACTATTTAAAGTTGCCTTACAAATGATCTTAGTCCCTCTAAAATAATGCTAAAATACCTTGCAACATTGCTAATCATGGCTATACGATGACCCACACCCGTCCCGTTTACATCCAAAGATAGGGTTGCTTACCAAATCAATGGTAAGACAACAATGTCAAAGGAAAAGGAAATGAACAAGAAAGACATTTGAGTAGGTAGATTGCTCCTAATTACTTGCTCCATTTCAAAACAAACATCCTTGCTACTTTCAAAACAATCACATACACTTTCAAAACATCTTACAAAATTGAAAACATTTTCAAAAGATTAACATCTTTGTATACATTCTTACAAACAAGAATCATTACAAAGATTGCCTAAACAATGTCCTCTTTAAAAAATACTTTCAAAAACTACACTAAGCAAAATTTCAAACAAAAGCAAGTGATCTAGCAAGTAACTAAGAGCCCATGGAAAACCATGGATAAAAAGGGTGCTAATACATTCCCTTTTTATAATCTACACCCCAAACTCAAGAAACAATCACAAAGGTCTTTCCTGTGCTTTTTCACCTTTACTTTTGGATAAAATAAAAGTCGGTGGCGACTCTTGCTAACCGCAACATTTGCGATAAAACAAAAAACCCTCAAGTCAGTTCTCCCACCACATCACAGTATCAACCAAAGCCATAACTTACCAGCTCACATGCACATGCTTTCTTCATTTACTCAAAACGCACGCCTTGTATCCTAAATTAAACACAAAAGAATCACTTACCACCTCATTTCCTTGCCTCTTTTACCCTCACTCTCTTTCCCTCACTCTATAAAAAGAAGCAACATTCAGCATAGAAAGAAAGCAGAAAATTGAAGAGCATTTCCTCTCTCCCTCATGAAACTTTTCTCTCTCTACAAACTCATAATTATTTTTCATTTTCCTTAAAGCTTCTTGCTCAAGATCTGTTTCTCTTGCTCCTTTTGCTACCTTGAAGTGAGAAGAAGTTGCATCGGGTTTCTTACTTCAAAATAGAGGCAACAAGTGGATTTATTTTCCACTCATTAAGGTAGAGTTTCAAATCAGAATATCTTTCGTTCTAGCTCTAATATTGCATTTAATTGTGTTCACATTGGATTTAGCTGGCCAGATCCTACATCTGAGTATAATCATGCGTATATTTGTTGCTTGATGTTGTTCCATAGGTTTGCTCATAATTCATTTTGTTTTGCTACCTTCGTACTCAATTTATGTTCATTCCTTGCATTGATTGTTGAATCCATGAGCATTTTGTTGTTCTACGCATTGAGGTGATGGACTTTGGTGTTTAAATCAAGGGAAATGGTTGAGAATCGAATGAGAAAGTAAGGTCGGAAATTTGTTTGCTAAAATGCTCGACTCATAGTCATGTTCATGCAGTAATATTCGCGTGGCATTTTCTCCATGATCCATGCATCTTTTGATAAAAAAAATTTGATTCTATTGTGTTCTACTCATTTCAATCTTGAAGTTTGATGTTTATATCTTGGATTTTCATGGAGAAACGCGTGAGTTATTTTGATCTGAAAATCTGGTTTTAAAACTGTAAAATGATGAGGGTTTGATATTTTGATAGGGATGAATAGGTGGCCTTTTTCTATTGAACATGTTCTTAAAACCTTCCACAGCGCTTTCCGTTAAAAACAGGTACAATACACCTTAATTATATTTTAATTTTCTTTGTTTCTCTAATTTTATTTAAATACTTTTCTTAATTTAAAAATTACCACAAAAATATTTTGAACTCTATTTTTTTATATATTTTCATTTATTTTATTTCTTAGATTTATCATTTTTTCATGATTACATAAATACAAGTAGTTTAATTAGGGTTTTAACCTTTTTTTTGTTTTAGAATTTTATTTTCCTATTTACACTAAATAAAAAATCCCTAAAAAATGTTTTTTAATGTCCTTCTGAGTCTTCTTATTGAAAATAATTTTGGTCCAATTTTACAAAATTTGTGGGATCTGAATTAAATCATTTGTTTGGATATATTATTTTTTTTCTTTGTCTTTTTGGATGAATTGTGTAAATAATTTTTATTTAATTCTTTCTTTTGGGATAAAATTCAAGAAAAATATACTTACGGATCCTTAGAATTTTCTTGAAATTTAGGGAGCCTTACACCAAATTTATTTGAATTTTATATTAAATTGATTAATTTTGAACTTAATTTCCCTTTTTAGGGTTTTGTTTGATCATTCACACTAATTGATTGAAATTTCTAACTTCCCATGCCTATAAAATCAGAAATGAAGTTGTTTAGAATGCTTTTACAAGTTGAGGTCATAAAAATCATTTTTACTGAATTTTAAAATGTGATTTCATATTTTTTTACAAATTATTTTCTAAAACATCTCTAGATTAAGCATTTTGCTAGCTAGTTTCAAAGTTTGCATTTATAAATCAAATTTCCACCTCAATCCAAGAACTCTAAATTCTATTTCTGACTTTTATAGAACTTTGGGAAGTTAGGGTTTTAATTTCATAATTTTACAAGTTATTTTCCTATTTTAAACTTAATTTTTGACTTATGATTGTGTTTAGGAGTTTACTTTTGATCAAGGCTTGTAATTGAGAACTTTTGTACATAATTCTTGTTTAATTCTTAGCACGACATATATCAAGGAACTCACATGCGCCCGAGTGGTATAATTATGAAAGCTTTTGATGGATAAAGAAAGTCTGTCATCGGGGAAGTAGATTTTCCTATTCACATAGGCCCGCACCTTTTTCAGATTACTTTCCAGGTTATGGATATCGTGCTCGCTTAAAGTTGTTTACTGGGACGACCGTGGATACACGAGGCAGGGGTTGTCACTTCGACTCTGCACCAGAAGTTGAAGTTTGTGAATGAAGGAAAGGTGGTCATCATAAATGGAGAACAGGCATTGTTAATATCTCATTTATCCTCTTTAGTGTTGTGGAAGCATATGAAGCTGATGTTGGAACTCATTTCCAAGCTTTATCCGTTGATAATTCAAGGGAGAATTAGAATTCTATAACTTAGTCTAAAGATTCTCAGCAGGTAGTGTGTAATGGCCCTAGCAAGGTATGGGGGCAAATTATTGATCCGTCAGTGAACAAGAATATAGCTGGTTTGGGATTTTCTGCGAATAGTGGTAAAGATAAGAACATGAAGCCAAAGTCTGCTTTTGGAAAATATCAGTGTTGTACCCCAAAATTTGCCTACCCATATTCTTCAAGATTGGCCAAGATCAAGCTTCAAAAATTTCTCAAGGGTTGCACAATCCAATGGCCGCCTACAGTCAAAAATTAGGGTTTTGGTTCTGGCAAAGAAATTGAAGTTTCCAAGGGTCCAATTTAAGTCCCACATGCCTACAAACATTGTCAAGCATCCTCGTGCCAAGTTTCAAGACTCACAACATCAAATTGCACAGTCAAAAATCCTAATTGCTTCACAGTCAACTGCAGGGGCAAAATGGTCATTTGACAGTCAAAAGTCCAAATTTTTTATCAACATCTTATTTTGAAGCCCCAAACATCATTTGATCAATTCTTGATCATGATTCTCAAAGCATGGCTCAAAAAGTTCCAAGATGCAAAAGTTTCTATTTTTGGACAGTTGGAAAAGTCAACTGCAAATTGACCAAGGCATAACTTCCACATGGTTTATCAGAAAAATTCCATCCAAAGCTCATTTTGAATAGAATGACATTTCCTACAACTCATCTTCACACTTCAAGTCCAATAAATGCTCTCACAAAAAGTTATCAATCTCAACATTATAGGTCATTTTCAAAAGTCAACAAAAAGGCACTTTAATTCAAAGACCATAACTTGATATTGGTAAATCAAAATGACATGGTACCAAAGACATTTTTTAGAGGACTTCAAGATCTTTCCAAAATGTCCAAGAACATGATCAAAGCTTAATAATTGAGCAAGATATGCCTTGTGGAAGTTGGGAAATATTTGGGAATTTTGAAAAGTCAACTTTGCTTCAAATGCCTCAAAATTGCTAATGGGCCTCAATTTATTCCATGAATCATCACCCAAAGGCCATGCACGACCCATTGACCCAAAGGGGAGTTATTTTCTTATTTTTAATTAATTAATTGAATTTTTAATCCTATTAATTCATTTAATTAAAATTAATTATGAGAAAAATACTCAATCATACTTTTCAAATCTTTTTGTGCATAGAATTCACTCAATATTTCGTGCACTATTCAATAAGGAAAGATTCAATATGATTGGCAATGATTGGCATAAGAAAGGCATGAAAAAGATTGAAAAAGATTGGATTGGAAATCAAATATTGAATCATTGAATACATGGATTTTGGGCTGGTGTTTTGACCTAGTTTTACTCACATACATATGCCAAAGCTAACCTAATGCATAAGAACACAGAAGCTGCGCTGCAAACACAAGAACACATTGCAACTTTTTGACAAAAAAACTTAAAACTGTTTTCATACTTAGAAGGCAATTGAAGGCTTGAAAAGTGTTCCAAAAGTTTGCTGACACCACAAGGAAACTATTCCAATCGAAAACACGCTTCCACACTCAAGGAGTTGGTAGATTGAAGTCTAACTTTTCTGTAAAATTTTCATAATCGTGCTTGCATTTTCATACATTATTCATGGCTTTTAATGCTTGATTTACACTAACATGAACTCTCTGAAGCTTTTGGTGTCTTTTAATTGAATTAATATTGCCTGTATGAGGAGTTGCCATGAAAGCTGCTTAGGGTTTCAGAGCTCCAATTTTGGGGTTTCATTCATTTGGAAAAATTGGACCATGAAACTAGTACCACTAAAATCGTGACCTTCTGACGAATTGAATCCATACCTCACGCTCAATTTATGGTCACGTATGCCCTATTCGCTATTATTCGCAGGTACCATTTAGTGGGGGTTTAAAACCCCCGCTATCTATTTTGTAATTTCAGGCAAACGAAGAAGAA
The DNA here is from genome assembly GCA_948472305.1 of Vicia faba. NCBI lineage: Eukaryota > Viridiplantae > Streptophyta > Magnoliopsida > Fabales > Fabaceae > Vicia > Vicia faba. The sequence continues at coordinate 21,529,894 of OX451739.1, read as the reverse complement.
GGTGGACGTGTCCCAGGATGACTGGCTCGTTTGAATTTTTGGCGTGTGATGTACCATAAGCGTATTTTTCTCTTATATTATTTCTATTCCATTAAACTAACAAAGAAACGCTTTGGTTGGATTGGTAGCTTAGCTGTCATGCAGGTACTGGGACCTGGGTTCGATTCCCAGGTCCCCCTCTTCCTCTATAATTTTGTCCATAACGTGCTTCTGTACAACGCCACTTCCAAGGAGCACCATGCATCCCAATACCCAGGCTTGCCAAATGTCCCAGGAGATCAATCCAAAGGTCAGGATGTGAGGTCCATCATGCACACTAGTCAACCATGCCATACGCAAACGTTGAAAGTCAACATGGGCTTGGGATCAGTGGGCCAAACTGCTTTCTAAATACCTCCAAATTGGGCAGAAACCCCCCCTTGTTTGTATTTTCTTTCTCTCATTTTTTTTCTCTCTTATTTATTTTAATTTAATTACTTTCTTTTAAATTCACCAAATTAATTTTCATAATACAAAAAATACAAAAAAAAACCAGAAATCATAAAATAAAAATATGTTTTATTTAATATTTAATTCATTATATTTTTGTAAATAAAATTCTAATAATCAATTTGGTTTAATTTTAGGTTTAATTCTAATGTTTTTTTTAATAACTAAAATACATAGAAATTAGGGTTTTTAACATTTTTATTATCTTTTTTTTTTCAATAAATAATTTCTCCTTATTATTATTATTAACTATTAATTAATTTTGTAAATAAATATGTTATTTAGTTAATTAGGGTAAAATTAGGTTAAATTTAAACATTTTTTTTAATAATTAAAAACAAACTTAGAACTAGGGTTTTATTTAATTTCTTCTTTTAATTAATTCTCTTTATTTCCATTAAATACCAAAAAACCAAAAATAATTTCTTTTCTTTATTTAATAATTTAATTAATTTGTAATTTCAATTTAATTTCTTTAAAGGGTCCAACGCCCTCGCACCTTCGAATATAATTTCTTTTCGCGCGTTTATCTTATTTTCTTTGTGAAATTTATGTAATTGCCCCAAAGCCTTGTAATAGTAATTCGGACATTTACTTTCCGCACTTTTATTCAAAATCGGGTTTTTGTTAATTTGGCGATGTATAGACCCGCGCCTTGTAATAGCGTAGGACCTTTATTTTTCCGCATTTTAATTTCCGCACCTTTTTTAACTGCTCATCACATGAAAGAATGTATGGCCCAAATAAAATCAAAGCGTAGCTCACCCAAGCATAATCAAGATAAAACATAACTGAAAACGTCACACAATTCACACACCACTCTTAGGGTACGTCTCGTTGTTGCCTTGCCCCTCGAAACGTGGTCGTCAAGTAGAGGACGTTTTAGTGAGTCCTCATGTCCATGAACATGGCATGGGGGTAGCTTCTAAGGTGTCCTACTGTTGCTCTGGTGACCACACTGTCCCTACAAACGAATTGACCCGAACACCTCCAACGGTGGTGCTACCTACCTCTCAATGGTGGGATGGCACTACCTTAAAGACATTTACACAGACTAATTCCTTAGGGTAGGTAGATGACTCGTAGATACTTGCTCTAATTCAAAACAAATAAAAACTTCTTTTCACACCTACACTTTTCAAAAAGCTTTCAAAAACAATTTTTCAAACACTCTTGAGGACTGATACAAGAGTCGAACTGAAATCTTAAACGAAACTTTTTCAAACCCACTCACAATTGAAAAGCAGACAAACATTTTGAAAACACAAATGAGCAAGTATCTAAGAGCCCATGGATAACCATGGATAGAAAGGGTGCTAACACCTTCCCTTTCTATAAATCTACCTCCCGAACCGAGAACTAATCTCATAAGGAATTTTTCTGTACTTTTGTCCTTTCCATGTTGGAGAAAATAAAAGACGGTGGCGACTCTTGCTTCCGCGACATTTCGCGAACCAGCATTAAACAGTCAGTTCCAGATCCACCGATCACAGAACTGGCGACTCTGCTGGGGACTCTTATAAAGTGAGGTGTACCTTAGGACTAAGATCACTTGTGTTTTCAATTGTCTTGAATTGCTTGCTTTAAATTGTTGGTACTGTCTTGGGAGTTCTATAGATCCTAACTCGGATCTGGGGATACCTTCTTAGAAAGTAGCAACAAGGCTGTGAGGGAACTGTGTGGGGTATACCGACATGGTTGAAACAGTCTGCTACATTGATGTGGCACTTTGGTGTGTACCGGTAACCCTTGAGTTCAGTCAAGGAGAGTACGGGGCCTCCGCGTGGTGTCGTGAAGCATCAACTGACCTTAGGAACCTTAATTGAACCATCTTGGCCTCTTTAGGGTAGTGAGATAACTGACTTTGGTGCAGTCCGAGGTTGGTTGATACTCGATACTACACTCAATTGAGGGTTGCTTTCCTGGAATATTTCGGTCGCCAGTTCAGTGGCTAAATCGAAACGATGAACAATGAAAGCAATCCAGTGATATTGGGACCCTTAGAACCCGGTTACTTCTGATAGGACAGGTTGAGCCCACCAACTTTAAGAGGCTAATACCCAGACCCCATGCTGGCCTAAACTCTAAGGGTTGTCTTGTGTGACTTGTGTGCCTTACCATGTTTGCTTCTTGTGAATATTTGTGGTGTGTTTAATCATAGCATCATAACATCATACAACATCATATGCATCGGCTAACCATTTCAGGGGTTCGAATCTTCATCTTTGTTATTGTTTTGTAGGACATGGAAACTGTTCGTAGAAAGACTATTCAGATCAGCCTTGTAAGGATCCCTCCTCAACTTAAGGAGCTTATATCCAGGATTCTCGAGAGCTCTTCATTCAGTGAAAGACATGGAAGACTCATCAGCTTGGTCAACACCAACATTGAGGAAGATATGATAAAGGTCCTGTTCCAGTTCTTTGACCCTCTGCATCACTGTTTCACTTTCCTAGATTATCAACTGGTACCTACATTGGAGGAGTTCTCCCGGCTTCTGAAGATCCCTATCCTTGATCAACTACCCTACAACGGTACGGAAAAGGAACCCAAGCTTGAAGAGATTGCTAAAGCCTTACACCTACAACCATCTGACCTCAAGGGACATTGGGAAGTTAGAAGTGGTATCAAAGGGTTCTTAGCCAGGTTTCTGTTTGAGAAGGCCCAAGAATGTTGGAACTCCCTTGACCTATAAGCTTTCGAAGAAGTTGTGGCCCTCCTTGTCTATGGTTTGGTGTTGTTCCCTAATCCAGATCAGCTTATAGATATCAGTGTTGTCCAGATCTTCATGTCCAGGAATCCTATACCTACGTTGCTGGGGGACATCCTTCACTCATGTTACACTCGAACCATGAGAAAAAGAGGTGTCCTTATGTGCTGCACTCCTCTTCTGGGAAGGTGGTTTATTTCGCACCTTCCGCAATCAGTTTTGAAGAACGAGTGGGGTTTGAGATGGTCACAATGATTGATGACTCTTACACATGCTGATATACATTGGTGCTCTCGGTCCAGAGAAGATGTCACTATCATTGATCGTTGAGGGGAGTATCCTAATGTTCCTTTACTTGGAATTAGAGGAGGTATTACTTACAACCCGTGCCTGGCTTGGAGACAGTTTGGTTATGCTCGGAGGGATGGCCCTCATGACATGTTAATTCCTGACATAGTTTTTGACTTCGACAATGATGCACAAGGACTTCGCCAGAGATTTATCAGAGCTTGGAGGATGCCAAGTAGGATAGACAGCAAGACCCTAGGGAACAGGAATTCCATCCCATTGGAACCTTATCTCAAGTGGGTACGAGCCCACTCCCAGAAGTTAGTGATGCCATATCCTCATGTTCTCCCTGTGATCAAAGAGCCAGACTTGGAAGGAGAGGTGTCCTACACCATTCAACATCCTGACATGCCCACGTCCTGGGAAGAGATGCAGAAGAGCTGGATCCAGCTTAAGGAAGAACGGAATTCTCTGGAGACCAGTCTACATGCTAGTGAAAAGAAGGTCTTGGAGCTCACCCGCCTACTGCACGAGGAGAGGAATCTCAACACTTACATAGCTCCAAAGAGGATGCGTAGTGTCTTTTGGGATTGATTTGCTTTTGTAATGTTTTGCCCATGAGGCTTTGATGTACCAAACAATTATTTCCTTAATGATAACGTGTGTTCCTTTTTGTCTACAACAAATTTGAATTTTCGAACCCTTGAATGCATTGCATAAACACATATCATTCATCATGTGCATAGCAGGTACTCTTCTTTTCAGGTTGCTTACTATTCTTCGCTGTTTATTTCAGCATCATGAACCCTGAATCATCTACCGAGCTGTCTATCAAGGCCCTTCAGGCGCAGAATGCACAATTTCAGGAGCTGATCATGGGTTTGGCTCAAGGTCAAGAAGAGCTGAAGGCTTTGCTCCTGAAGAAGGAGAAGAAGAAGAAGAGAACCGTTCTGTTCAACACGGGCCGGAGATTTGGCAACACTCTGCAGAATGAGGAAGCTGGTTCTTCTATAGGAAAAGACAGTCCCCAGGGGGGAAGGGCTCCAAGTCCGGTGGTCTCTGAAAACGAGACGGATTTTAATGAGGAACAGTATCCTCCAGCTGAAGACCGGTACAAGCAGTTGGAAGACCGGCTGAATGCCATGGAAATTCAACAAGTGCGTGGGTTGGATTTCGGAGACTTGGGTTTATCTTCTGGTGTGATCATTCCACACAAGTTTAAAGCACCATCTTTCGTGAAGTATGACGGGGCGTCCTGCCCTAAGCTGCACCTCAGATCTTATGTGCGGAAGATTCATCCGTACACAATGGACAAGAACTTGTGGATCCACTTCTTCCAGGAGAGTCTTTCAGGGACTCATCTCGAATGGTTCTATCAGCTGGATGGAACCAAAGTTCGTAACTAGGAGGAGTTGGCTACTACTTTTTACAAGCAGTATCAATATAATGTCGACCTCGCTCCTACCCGTACCCAACTCCAGGGTATGTCGTTAGGATCAGAAGAAGGTTTCAAAGAGTATGCGCAAAAGTGGAGGGACCTGGCTGGCAGGGTGCAGCCCCCGCTAACTGACCGTGAGCTGGTAGATATGTTCTTGGGGACCCTATCCGGGCCGTTTTTCAATCATCTTATCGGTAATTCGTCTGCGGGGTTTACTGACCTCATTCTGACTGGGGAAAGGATAGAGGCTGGAATGAAATCAGGAAAGATTCAAAAAGGTGCGTCTTCTAGTGCTGAGAAGAAACCCTTTAAAAAGGAGGCCAGTGCTGTGTATGGGCCTAGGAGGTAAGATAAACCAGAGCGCCGCCAATCTGTCAACGCGGTGGTGATTGCTAAACCTGCTGCCGCTCCTCGGCAAACCAATCAACCAAGGGCTGAAAGACCCAGAAGAGAATTTACCCGACTGAGTATGACCTTGTCCCAAATCTTGCCGCAGTTGCTATCAACCAACTTGGTGACTGTTAGAGAGGCCCCGAAGGTTATGAATACTACCTCTCCCAAGTATAATCCAAATGCCCGCTGCGCTTATCACTCCGATAGCCCGGGGCATTCTACTGATGACTGCTGGGCCCTGAGAAATAAGGTGCAGGACCTTATTGATGCGAAGGAGATACAATTTGAGGCGCCTGAGAGGCCAAATGTTATGAATACTCCTATGCCCCAGCATGGAGTAAATGCCGTTGATGAATATTTGTATGCCGTTTCTGTGAATGATGTAGCTACTCCTCTGTTGACTGTTAAGAGGAACCTGTTGCTGGCCGGTTTATTTCCGGGTTGTGGCAAGGGTTGCCTTTTGTGTGCTGTGACCCCTACTGGTTGTCCGTTGCTGAAGTTAGGCATCCAAATCCTGATGGATAGCAAGGAGATTTTGTTCAAGAAGACCGTTGTTCCTTTTGTTCCTGTGGAAGAAGTACCAGTCGTTACAATTTTCAACAATCCAATCAAGGCTCCCCCGAGGAAGCCAGTTAAAATCATGACTGTTGCACCCATTATTATTACTGTTCCGGGGCCTCTCCCCTATGAATCTGATAAGGCTGTCCCATGGCACTATGGGGCAGATATATATGTACATGGTATAAAGCAAGAGTTCAACACTGGTACCAGCATCAGCAATATCACTGGTCCAGCTAAAGTAACCCACAGTGGCAGGCTCTTCTCGCCTGAAATTGCGCCACCAATTATTCGAAGACCTCTCATTATAACACCTGCAAGTGCGCCTGTTTCCACTTCTGATCCAGTTGCTTCCCCTGCTGCCGAGTCATCTAATACTCGGGGCAAAGGGATTGATGATGAGCCTGCCCGGATGGAGGCACCAAAATCTGTGAATGTTGAAACCTCCCAGCAAGAGATGGAGGAAATTCTGAAGATAATCAAGAAGAGTGACTTTAATGTCGTTGAACAGCTGGGGCATACCCCCTCCAAGATCTCTATACTCTCCTTGCTGCTGTGCTCAGAGGCCCATGCTAAGGCCCTGATTTCATTTCTAAAGACGGCCCATGTGCCACAAGAGACCTCTGCAGATCAGTTTACTGATTGCGTAGCCAATTTGACAGCCGAAAATGGTTTGGGTTTCTCGGATGCTGACCTTACCGCCAAAGGAAAGAACCACAACGATGCCCTGCATGTCTCTATAGAATGCAGGGGGACTACTCTTGCACACGTGTTGGTGGACACCGGTTCTTCCCTGAATGTATTGCCCAAGAAGGCCTTAGACCGGTTGGATTGTGAGGGCTTGGAATTGAAACCTAACAACATCATTGTTAGAGCCTTTGACGGTTCCAAGAGGATGGTTCATGGTGAGGTAGACATTCCTATTCGTGTGGGTTCTCAAGTATTTGACTCAACGTTCTATGTGATGGATATTCGTCCATCTTATTCCTGTTTACTGGGTCGACCTTGGATTCACAAAGCTGGGGCAGTGACCTCCACCCTACACCAGAAGCTCAAGTACCCTGTTAGAGGGAAGATCGTCACTGTGCAGGGAGAGGAGGAGTATATGGTTAGTCATTTGAATTCCTTCCGGTATATCGAGATGGACGGGGAGTTTATTGAAACCCCCTTTCAGCATTTTGAAGAGGTACCTCCAATATTGGCAGCGGCAGAAGCAGTAACTGAAGAGAGCTCTCCTTTGAAGATGGCCTCCTTAAAGGACGCTCGGGTTGTAATTGAGAAAGGTGAATGTGCTAACTGGGGCAGGCTCCCTTATTTTACACCAAAAACTGACAAGTTTGGACTGGGTTTCACTGCAGAGGCTCAGAGGAACATGCACAAAGCTAGGATCGGAAGACCTCCTGTGCTCATCACCAGTCTAGGAGTGAATGCTATTGGGGATGAAGACGAAGTGGAAGAATCGGAGTTCGATAGCTGGATCTACCCGACGGCTGACGGCGGATTGACCAATTGGACTGCTAAAGATCATACACCTGTTACTTTTGTTACGCAGTAATGAATTCCTTTGTTTTTGTTATTTGTAATAAACAATGAATTGAAACTCTATGGTCCGGTGTCTTACCCGGGGCACCGTGGCTTCATTTGCGAGGGCATATTAATTGTCATTTCATATATCATGAATAAAGACCTTGGACGTTTTCTCGCATTTCAAATCTTATGCTCCTTTTTTTTCTTTCCTTTCCTTCTATATTGCAAAACAGCTGTATTTACACACACTCACCCATACAGGTTTCAATCCACTCGGGATCTCACTGGTAAGGACTCTGCTAATGCCAGTTATGACTTCGAAAATCCGATCAACTTAGCCGAAGACGAAGGTGAAGATGATTGCGAAGTGCCTGGCGAGCTTGCAAGACTGTTACTCCAGGAAGAGAGGGCAATTCAACCACATGAAGAGCCAGTGGAAACGATAAATCTGGGTACTGAGACAGATAGAAAGGAGGTTAAGATTAGTGCCAATCTGGAGCTTAGCATGAAACAACGGTTGACTCAGATGTTACATGATTATGTGGAGATCTTCGCCTGGTCCTACGAAGACATGCCTGGGTTGGATACCGACATTGTGGTCCATCACCTGCCTACCAAGGAAGACTGCCCTCCGGTTAAGCAAAAGGTCCGCCGTATGCGTCTAGAGATGTCTGAGAAGATCAAAGCTGAGGTTATGAAGCAATTCGATGCCGGGTTTCTTGCAGTGACTTCTTACCCTCAGTGGGTTGGCAACGTAGTGCCGGTACCTAAGAAAGATGGTAAGGTCGGAATGTGTGTCGATTACAGGGATCTGAACAGGGCCAGCCCCAAGGATGACTTCCATCTACCTCACATTGATGTTCTGGTTGACAATACTGCTCAGCACAAAGTGTTTTCTTTCATGGATGGTTTTTCAGGGTATAATCAGATCAAGATGGCTCCTGAAGATATGGAAAAGACTACCTTTGTTACTCAGTGGGGCACCTTCTGCTACAAGTCATGCCTTTTGGGCTGAAAAATGCTGGGGCAACCTACCAACGTGCCATGGTTGCTTTATTTCATGACATGATCCATCATGAGATTGAGTTATATGTCGACGACATGATTGCAAGGTCCCAAACTGAGGAGGAACACCTTGACCATCTGCAGAAGCTGTTTGACCGTCTGAAACTGTACAAACTGAGGTTGAACCCGAACAAGTGCACCTTCGGGGTTAGATCGGGAAAGTTGCTAGGCTTCGTTGTAAGTGATAAGGGTATTCAAGTGGACCCTGCCAAGGTTAAAGCTATTCAAGAGATGCCAGTCCCCAAGACAGAGAAAGAAATCAGAGGCTTTTTAGGACGCCTGAATTACATTGCTCGATTCATCTCGCACCTAACTGCTACTTGTGAACCAATCTTCAAGCTGCTGAAGAAAGATCAGGTAGTACGTTGGAACGATGAATGTCAGGCCGCTTTTGACAGAATCAAAGAGTATCTCCAAGAACCACCCATCCTTATGCCACCGGTTGAAGGGAGACCTCTGATACTATACCTGACAGTACTTGACAATTCAATGGGGTGTGTGCTGGGGCAGCTTGACGAGTCTGGCCGAAAAGAGCACGCCATTTATTACCTTAGCAAAAAGTTTACCGACTGTGAGACCCGATACTCACTGCTCGAGAAAACTTGCTGCGCTTTGGTATGGGCTGCTCGCCGGCTGAGACAGTATATGCTGACTCACACTACCTTGTTGATCTCAAAGATGGATCCTATAAAGTACATATTTGAAAATCCTGCTCTGTCTGGGAGAATAGCAAGATGGCAAATGATCTTGACAGAATATGACATCCAGTACACGACCCAGAAAGCTATCAAAGGAAGTGTATTGGCAGACCACTTGGCACATCAGGCAGTAGACGACTATCAGTCAATGAACTTTGAGTTTCCGGACGAGAGCATTATGATTGTGACTGATTGTGAAGTACCTGGACCGGATGAAGGACCTGAGGAAGGATCCCGATGGTCTATGCACTTTGACGGAGCCTCCAATGCTTTGGGTAACGGTATCGGCGCTGTGATCATATCCCCACAAGGAACTCATACTCCACTCACTGCCCGACTATGTTTCAACTGCACCAACAACATGGCGGAGTATGAAGCATGCATCATGGGTCTTCAAGATGCGATTGACTTAAGGATCAAGTTTCTGAGTGTCTTCGGAGATTTCTCTCTCGTGATCAATCAGATCAAAGGCGAGTGGGATATGAAACATCCGAATCTTATTCCTTACAGAGATTGTGTGTTGACATTGATCCCCATTTCACAGAGATAACTTTTGAACACTTTCCGAGAGAGGAGAATCAGTTGGCGGACGCGTTAGCTACGATGTCTTCCATGTTCAAAGTCAAATGGGACAATGAGGCTCCCCGGGTTATTATCTTGAAACTGGATGAACCGGCATACTGTTGTGATCTCGAGGCTGACGTAGTGACTGAAAAACCCTGGTACCATGAGGTAAAGAGATACTTGGAAGCTCAAGAGTATCCTGAAGGTGCATCTGCCAACGATAAGAAGTTTTTGAGAAGGTTCGCAGCGAAGTTCTTCCTTAGCAACGACATCCTGTACAAGCGAAACCATGATTCGACCTTACTGCGTTGTGTGGATAAAACTGAAGCACAAAGGATCATGGCGGAGCTACACGAAGGTACCTTCGGAACATATTCCAGTGGACATACCATGGTAAAGAAGATCCTTCGGGAAGGATATTTCTGGTCCACAATGGAAGCTGATTGTTACCAACACTCTCAGACATGCCATAAATGCCAGATTTATGCAGACAAGGTGCACGTTCCTCCGGTTCCCCTGAATGTCTTGACTGCACCTTGGCCTTTTTCAATGTGGGGCATTGATATGATCGGTGAGATTAAACCTACGGCATCCAACGGGCATCGCTTCATCCTGGTAGCGATCGATTACTTCACAAAGTGGGTTGAAGCAGCTTCTTACGCCACTGTAACCAAGAATGTTGTGGCACGGTTCATTCGGCACAATCTGATCTGTCGGTACGGCGTCCCTGATAGAATTATTATGGACAATGGTACCAATCTCAATAACAAGATGATCACTGAGCTCTGCGAGCAATTTAAGATACAGCACCACAACTCTTCTCCCTACCGGCCGAAGATGAATGGGGCTGTAGAAGCAGGGAATAAGAATATCAAGAAAATTGTGCAGAAGATGACAGTGACCTATAAAGATTGGCACGAGATGTTACCGTTTGCTCTACATGGGTACCGTACCTCAGCAAGGACGTCAACCGGGGAAACTCCTTTCTCCTTGGTCTTCGGCATGGAGGCAGTCTTACCAATTGAAGTGCAAATACCCTCTCTCTGGATAATGAAGGATGCAGGTCTGAACGAAGATGATTGGATCCAGACGCGAATTGATCAGCTAAATCTAATTGACGAAAAGAGACTTACTGCTATATGTCATGGTCAAACGTATCAAAAACGGATGATCAGGGCATTTAGCAAAAAGGTCAGACCACAAGAATATCAAGTTGGGGATCTGGTAATCAAGCGCATCATCCTTCCTCAGAGTGACCCAAGGGGCAAATGGACCCCTACATACGAAGGTCCATTTGTGGTTAAGCATGTGTTCTCAGGAGGAGCCATGATCCTAACCACCATGGATGGTGACGACCTTCCTCAGCCTGCCAATGCAGATATAGTAAAAAGATACTACGCATAACAAAAGACCCGCTAGGTTGACATACCTAGGCAAAAGTTAGGGCTTCCCGGCGAACCAAAAGGGTTCGGGCAAAATGAAGGGATGAAATGAAAAATCTGTACACCCGGCAAGTCGAAAACCTGAAAAGGCGGCTTGGGCAAAAATGGGTATCCCGGTGGACTGAAAACCCGAAAGGGCGGTCCAGGCAAAAGTTAGGGATAAAGCGTAATACTATGTCTCATTGGAACACGTCGCATCCAGAATCCGGTATCAGCTATCAGGTTCAAAGGGCATCAATCAATCTGCTTCATCTTCAACTAGGTCATCAAGTGATGAGACGCTCGAAGATATAAAGGTGATAGCAGAGTGGGAACCCAGTGGGATTATTCTATTCACATAGCTGTTTTGTTTTCCCTTTGTACAAATTTGTATAAACTCTTTTGTTCGGCAGCGTTCTCCTACTAGGACGTCAGCCTCTTGTATGTAAACGCCTATTTACAGGAAAATTCAAAAATCAATACAAATACACTTTTCAGACAGATTGCCTTTTGTTTTTCCTTTTTCTGTTTTGTTTTGCGAAGAACGTCCAAGGTTCAATTTGTGATATATGCATTTGACAATAACTGCTAACTCATAAATATTTGCATACGAAACAAAGGATCAATTACAGATAACACTAGAAACAGGGGCAATAATGAGTTGTCTAAGCGATCTAATCGCTCTGTCCACCAAGGTACCAAGGTAAGTTCGGCCGAAGAATGCAACCAAGATATCTTAATTCCCCACAGAGCAAGCCAGCAAGTCAATACACGCTCCCCAAGCAAAGCTATCCTATCAGCCTTAAGGAAGTTGGGTATCCTCCAGCAGATCTCAACATTCCTCAGCGCAATATACGAATACTCTTAACAAGCATCCCCGGAAGTCTTGATCTAAGATTGTTCCCCGGCGGTATACCAGACATTCAGTGGAGCCACTTCCCCGATATATCTCAAAAAACTCCCCAGGAGAGTCCAGCCTGAAAAGTTTCCCCATGAAAGTGGAATCCATATCCCCAGCAGGTCTTAAAGCTTATCCCCAGTAGATTCTGGAAGCTTGTCATCCGCATAGTACGAACACTCCCCCGGCTTTATTCAAAGTTTATTTCCCCACCAGGATATAACTGGGTTATCCTCAGCCAATAGCCACGGATAGATCGTCCCCGACAAAGTCTTCCTATCCCCCAGCGGAGTTCATCATATTCTTCAACAGAACTCAACAATGGTATCCCCAATGGAGTTCTCATTCATCTCAGCGAAGCACCTCTCCTCCCACAGAGTATTGTTCCCCAGCAAGATCGTTAGAGTAGTTATTCCCCGCAGAGTAATCTATTCATCAAGTTTATTACCCAATGGAGTCATCTTCTCCTACCGGTTCATTCTTGCAATCTTCATCCCCAGCAGAAACGAAGAACTCTCGTCAACCATCAGCCCAGGATTTAACTCCCGGCATTCGTTGAGGATATATTTTCCTAGACGAAAATACCTTCAAAAAACATCACATACATCATGATACATGCATAAACGCATCATATCTTACAATCTCATTTATGCTGAGAACATCGTTGCTTGATCCATGGCATGCATTACATACGACTGACTTTTACATTTCAGGAAAGATCCAGTTAAGTTCTCAGCTATTCCAAGACCTTGTCTGGTTCAGTTAAATCGATTCTAAGATTTTTCTGATTCTTATCCAGTCAAAGTTAACCCAAGACCTTCTCTGGTTCAGTCAGATCGACGCTAAGATCTCCCTGATTCTTATTCCAGTTGAAGATTTTCCAAGACTTTAGTCTGGTTCAGTTAAATCGATTTTAAAATTTCTCTGATTCTTATCCAGTCAAAGATTCCAAGACCTTGCCTGGTTTAGTTAAATCGACTCCTAAAGATTTTTCTGATGCCGATCCAGTCAAAGGCCTTCTCTGGTCCAGTTAGATCGATTCCTAAAGATTTTCCTGATGAAGACTCAGTAGAAGACATCCAAGATTCTCTCATCATTCTGTTGAGGTTGAAGTCGCCTAAGATTCTCTCATCATTCTGCTGAGGTTGAAGTCGCCTAAGATTCTCTCATCATTCTGCTGAGGGTGAAGTCCCCTAACCAGACCCGATTCCTGTATCTTGCCAGGGTGTGTCTGAAGAGTTCGAGGATCCGATGCCTGTATCTTGCCAGGGTGTATCTGTTGAAGACTAACATTACCAGATCAGATTCCTGTATCTTGCTAGGGTGTGTCTGAAGAGTTTGAGGATCTGATGCCTGTATCTTGCCAGGGTGTATCCGTTGAAGACTAACATTACCGGATCAGATTCCTGTATCTTGCCAGGGTGCGTCTGAAGAGTTTGAGGATTCGATGCCTGTATCTTTCCAGGGTGTATCTGTTGACGACTAACATTACCAGACTCGATTCCTGTATCTCGCCAGGGCACGTCTGAAGAGTTCGAAGATCTGATTCCTGTATCTTGCCAGGGTGTATCTGTTGACGACTAATTCCAGACTCGATTCCTGTATCCTGCTAGGGCACGTCTGAAGAGTTTGAAGATCTGATTCCTGTATCTTGCCAGGGTGTATCTGTTGACGACTAATTCCAGACTCAATTCCTGTATCTTGCCAGGGCACGTCTGAAGAGTTCGAAGATCCGATTCCTGTATCCAGCCAGGGCACATCTGCATAAAGAGTTTGAAGATCAACTCATGTAACAGGCCAGGTAATTATTTTCTTTTTCAGGTACGCAAGTTCTCGCTAAGGAATCTCTTACGCGATCAACACCTCCAGATGGCATCTATAAGCACATCCCCCTATCCATCGTATCTCCAAATGGCATCTATAAGCCCATTCCCGCCATCACGCTGCTGATACTTTACTATGTGAGCGCAAATTTCTGGGCACTCTAGTGTTCAATCATCTTCCACCTTCGGATCACGAAAGGCACGCAAGCCAATATACATCCTCATGTTTAAGAAGATTGAACAGGGGCAAATGTTGTACCCCAAAATTTGCCCTCCCGTATTCTTCAAGATTGGCCAAGATCAAGCTTCAAAAATTTCTCAAGAGTTGCACAGTCCAAGGGCCTCCTACAGTCAAAAATTAGGGTTTTGGTTCTGGCAAAGAAATTGAAGTTTCCAAGGGTCCAATCAAGTCCCACATGCCTACAAACATTGTCAAGCATCCTCATGCCAAGTTTCAAGACTCACAACATCAAATTGCACAGTCAAAAACCCTAATTGCTTCACAGTCAACTGCAGGGGCAAAATGGTCATTTGACAGTCAAAAGTCCAAATTTTTGATCAACATCTTATTTTGAAGCCCCAAACATCATTTGATCAATTCTTGATCATGATTCTCAAAGCATGGCTCAAAAAGTCCCAAGATGCAAAAGTTTCTATTTTTGGACAGTTGGAAAAGTCAACTGCAAATTGACCAAGGCATAACTTCCACATGGTTTATCAGAAAAATTCCATCCAAAGCTCATTTTGAAGAGAATGACATTTCCTACAACTCATCTTCACACTTCAAGTCCAATAAATGCTCTCACAAAAAGTTATCAATCTCAACATTATAGGTCATTTTCAAAAGTCAACAAAAAGGCACTTTAAGTAAAAGACCATAACTTGAGATTAGTAAATCAAACTGACATGGGACCAAAGACATTGGTTAGAGGACTTCAAATCCTTTCCAAAATGTCCAAGAACATGATCAAATCTTAAAAATTGAGCAAGATATGCCTTGTGGAAGTTGGGAAATTTTTGGGAATTTTGAAAAGTCAACTTTACTTCAAATGCCTCAAAATTGCTAATGGGCCTCAATTTCTTCCATGAATCATCACCCAAAGGCCATGCACGACCCATTGACCCAAAGGGGAGTTATTTTCTTATTTTTAATTAATTAATTGAATTTTTAATCCTATTAATTCATTTAATTAAAATTAATTATGAGAAAAATACTAAATCATACTTTTCAAATCTTTTTGTGCATAGAATTCACTCAATATTTCGTGCACTATTCAATAAGGAAAGATTCAATATGATTGGCAATGATTGGCATAAGAAAGGCATGAAAAAGATTGAAAAAGATTGGATTGGAAATCAAATATTGAATCATTGAATACATGGATTTTGGGCTGGTGTTTTGACCTGGTTTTACTCACATACATATGCCAAAGCTAACCTAATGCATAAGAACACAGAAGCTGCGCTGCAAACACAAGAACACATTGCAACTTTTTGACAAAAAAACTTAAAACTGTTTTCATACTTAGAAGGCAATTGAAGGCTTGAAAAGTGTTCCAAAAGTTTGCTGACACCACAAGGAAACTATTCCAATCGAAAACACGCTTCCACACTCAAGGAGTTGGTAGATTGAAGTCTAACTTTTCTGTAAAATTTTCATAATCGTGCTTGCATTTTCATACATTATTCATGGCTTTTAATGCTTGATTTACACTAACATGAACTCTCTAAAGCTTTTAGTGTCTTTTAATTGAATTAATATTGCCTGTATGAGGAGTTGCCATGAAAGCTGCTTAAGGTTTCAGAGCTCCAATTTTGGGGTTTCATTCATTTGGAAAAATTGGACCATGAAACTAGTACCACTAAAATCGTGACCTTCTGACGAATTGAATCCATACCTCGCGCTCAATTTATGGTCACGTATGCGCTATTCGCTATTAATCGCAGGTACCATTTAGTGGGGGTTTAAAACCCCCGCTATCTATTTTGTAATTTCAGGCAAACGAAGAAGAAGGTGGACGTGTCCCAGGATGACTGGCTCGTTTGAATTTTTGGCGCGTGATGTACCATAATCGTATTTTTCTCTTATATTATTTCTATTCCATTAAACTAACAAAGAAACACTTTGGTTGGATTGGTAGCTTAGCTGTCATGCAGGTACTGGGACCTGGGTTCGATTCCCAGGTCCCCCTCTTCCTCTATAATTTTGTCCATAACGTGCTTCTGTACAGCGCCACTTCCAAGGAGCACCATGCATCCCAATACCCAGGCTTGCCAAATGTCCCAGGAGATCAATCCAAAGGTCAGGATGTGAGGTCCATCATGCACACTAGTCAACCATGCCATACGCAAACGTTGAAAGTCAACATGGGCTTGGGATCAGTGGGCCAAACTGCTTTCTAAATACCTCCAAATTGGGCAGAAACCCCCCCTTGTTTGTATTTTCTTTCTCTCATTTTTTTTCTCTCTTATTTATTTTAATTTAATTACTTTCTTTTAAATTCACCAAATTAATTTTCATAATACAAAAAATATTTAAAAAAAACCAGAAATCATTAAATAAAAATATGTTTTATTTAATATTTAATTCATTATATTTTTGTAAATAAAATTCTAATAATAAATTTGGTTTAATTTTAGGTTTAATTCTAATGTTTTTTTTAATAACTAAAATACATAGAAATTAGGGTTTTTAACATTTTTATTATCTTTTTTTTTCAATAAATAATTTCTCCTTATTATTATTATTAACTATTAATTAATTTTGTAAATAAATATGTCATTTAGTTAATTAGGGTAAAATTAGGTTAAATTTAAACATTTTTTTAATAATTAAAAACAAACTTAGAACTAGGGTTTTATTTAATTTCTTCTTTTAATTAATTCTCTTTATTTCCATTAAATACCAAAAAACCAAAAATAATTTCTTTTCTTTATTTAATAATTTAATTAATTTGTAATTTCAATTTAATTTCTTTAAAGGGTCCAACGCCCTCGCACCTTCGAATATAATTTCTTTTCGCGCGTTTATCTTATTTTCTTTGTGAAATTTATGTAATTGCCCCAAAGCCTTGTAATAGTAATTAGGACATTTACTTTCCGCACTTTTATTCAAAATCGGGTTTTTGTTAATTTGGCGATGTATAGACCCGCGCCTTGTAATAGTGTAGGACCTTTATTTTTTCGCATTTTAATTTCCGCACCTTTTTTAACTGCTAATCACATGAAAGAATGTATGGCCCAAATAAAATCAAAGCGTAGCTCACCCAATGCATAATCAAGATAAAACATAACTGAAAACGTCACACAATTCACACACCACTTTTAGGGTACGTCTCGTTGTTGCCTTGCCCCTCGAAACGTGGTCGTCGAGTAGAGGACATTTTAGTGAGTCCTCATGTCCATGAACTTGGCATGGGGGTAGCTTCTGAGGTGTCCTACTGTTGCTCTGGTGACCACACTGTCCCTACAAACGAATTGACCCGAACACCTCCAACGGTGGTGCTACCTACCTCTCAATGGTGGGATGGCACTACCTTAAAGACATTTACACAGACTAATTCCTTAGGGTAGGTAGATGACTCGTAGATACTTGCTCTAATTCAAAACAAACAAAAACTTCTTTTCACACCTACACTTTTCAAAAAGCTTTCAAAAACAATTTTTCAAACACTCTTGAGGACTGATACAAGAGTCGAACTGAAATCTTAAACGAAACTTTTTCAAACCCACTCACAATTGAAAAGCAGACAAACATTTTGAAAACACAAATGAGCAAGTATCTAAGAGCCCATGGATAACCATGGATAAAAAGGGTGCTAACACCTTCCCTTTCTATAAATCTACCTCCCGAACCGAGAACTAATATCATAAGGAATTTTTCTGTGCTTTTGTCCTTTCCATGTTGGAGAAAATAAAAGACGGTGGCGACTCTTGCTTCCACGACATTTCGCGAATCAGTGTTAAACAGTCAGTTCCAGATCCATCGATCACAATCAGGATATCTTTCACAACAGAGATTACCTTCATCAAACTTTTCCTGGGATCAATGTTATTGTGAAGGATGAAGAAGAGCAAGAGATGCTGGAGTCAGAGTCCAGAGCTGGGTCACTATTGATGTTCCCTCTTGCATTCATATCTCAAAGTAATTTGTTTTTGTTGATCTTTTCAAAAATCCATTCACTCTGCCCAAGGTGAAAGATGATATTTTACGGGCATATCTGTTTGCTTTGATCATTAAAATCATTAATAAAATTTGTATTTGATTCCAAAATTGTGTCTTTATTTTCTTCTTTTTTTTGGAAAAATGGTAATCAGAAAAAACCCTTTTGGAATAAATAATAACTGTAAATAAATATGCATAATCACTTGATATATGTGTCAGTTTCTAAAAGCAATCATAAATCATATGTGTTAATTAATTAAAAAACCCGTTGAGTATAATGACCTTGCACCCTCTCCCAACTTTGAGTATCATGTGTATATGGCCGAAGAAGAAGAATGATGAAATTCCAGAAGAGGTTTCACGGTTGCTCGAGCGTGAGGAAAATTTCATTCAGCCGTATAAAGAGCCATTGGAGACAATCAATTTGGGTTCAGAGGAAGGTCCAAAGGAAGTAAAGATTGGAGCATTGTTGCATCCCGACGTCAATAACATGTTGATTGAATTGTTAAAAGATTATGTGGATATATTTACTTGGTCATAACAAGACATGCCTGGTTTGGATACTGATATTGTGGAGCATCATCTTCCGCTAAAGCCGGAGTATCCGCCAATCAAGCATAAATTGTGAAGAACTCACCCTGATATGGCAGTGAAAATTAAAGAAGAAGTTTTAAAGAAGATTAATGCCATTTTTCTTGTGACATCAGTGCATGCTTAGTAGATTGCCAATATTTCTCCAATACCAAAGAAAGACGGAAAATTTCGCATGTGCGTTTGTGATCGGTGGATCTGGAACTGACTGTTTAACGCTGGTTCGCGAAATGTCGCGGAAGCAAGAGTCGCCACCGTCTTTTATTTTCTCCAAATGGAAAGGACAAAAGCACAGAAAAATTCCTTAAAGAGATTGCTCTCGGTTCGGGAGGTAGGTTATAGAAAGGGAAGGTGTTAGCACCCTTTCTATCCATGGTTATCCATGGGCTCTTAGGTACTTGCTCATTTGTGTTTTCAAAATTGTTTGCTTGCTTTTCAATGTGGGTTTTAAAAAAGTTCTTTGAAAAATTTCAGTTCGACTCGTACGTCAGAGTGTTTGAAAAATTTGCTTTGAAAGCTTTTGAAAAGTGTCGGTGTGAAAAGTCTTTGAATTTTTGTTTTAAAGAGAGCAAGTATCTACGAGAACCTACCTACCCTAAGGAATTCGTCTGTGTAAATGTCCTTTAAAGTAGTGCCATCCCACCATTGAGAGGTAGGTAGCACCACCGTTGGAGGTGTTCGGGTCAATTCGAGGTTCGGGACATGGTGATCACCAGAGCAATGGGAAGACACCTTAGAAGCTACCCTCATGCCAGGTTCCCGGATCATGAGGACTTACTAAGACATCCTCTACTCGACGATCACCTTTCGAGAGGCAACAGTGAGGCGTACCCTAGGGGTGGTGTGTGCGATTCGTGTGTCATTTTCAGTTATTTTGTCTTGTCATGTTTATTGGTGTTCTACGCTTGATTTTATTTTAAGTCCATACATTCTTTCATGCTTATTTAACAGTTAATATTTGCGGGAAAATAAATCTAAACTAATACAAATGGCGCGGGTCCACATCGCCAAAATTAAACCGGACCCGATTTAACGGAAAGTAAATAAGGCAAATTAAAATAAAAGTGCGAGAAGTAAAATTGTTACAACGCTTTGGGAGAATTACATAATTATAATAAACGACATAAAATAAATGCGCGAAATTAAATAAATTACGAACATGGGCGTTGGACCTTTTTGCAAAAATTAATGTCAATGAGGAATTAAAATTAAAAATTAAAAAAGAAAATGTTTTTGGTGTTTTTATGTTTTTTAGATTTAATAGAAAAAAGAGAATTAATTATAATGAAAATAAAATGTCAAACCCTAATTCTAATTATTTTTTAGTTGTTATGAAAATGTTAAATTAACCTAAATTAAACCTAAATTATTTATGTACAATTTAATTATAAAATAAATAAATAAATAATATTATTGTGAAAAAAGGGAAAATTAAAAGGAATAAAAATTTGTTAAACCTATTTCTAGTTATTTTTGGATTTTTTATTAAAAAAGAATTAATGTTGTAACCTAATTAAACTAAATTCAATTATACAATTATTTACAAGAACATATTAAAATAGAATATTTATTTTATTTTTTGGGTCTTTTCTGATTTTTAGGAAGTTTTTGTATTTTGTAAAAAAAGTAATTAATTAAATTAATAAAGTAAAAACAAATAAAACAATAATTAAAAAAAAAATAAAAGGTGAAGAAGATTGCAAACCAAAGGGGGGTTCAGGCCCTATTGTGAGGTGTTGATCCAATATATTGAGCCCAATAGCTTCAGCATTCGTTGACTTTCCAAGTATTATGGGGCACGTTGACTGAGGTTTTAGGATGTTCATCAATTCTATGCCCTTGATCTGTATCCCTTGGACGCGTGGACCTTTGGATTTTGAGGCATATGGTGTGCCCTAAGGTTGTGCCTGCATATGATTATTAATGGAAAAATAATATGAGAAATATGCAAGACCTGGGACTTGAACCCAGGTCATGGGAGTCACCAACGTCACACTTGGCCAACTGAGCTACACGCGCATTCGTTAGCTAAATAAACAATGAATGTAATGAAGGAAAACAACGTGCTATTGGACCCACGCGCGAAAATATTTGAATGTGCCAATCAATTCCTGCCACGACTCCGTCTTCCTCATGGCCTTTTTTATTTTTTCTGAAACAAAACCATAACGCAACGGTTTTCACGCGTGGGTTTAGAGATGCTTTAAGAAAATAACGATTAGCCCCTCAACGCTCATAAATTGAGCGCGAGGGTGCCATCCTCTTCGTCTTCAAGCGCTGAGTCCATTGGTGGTCATTTGGAGGATTAATTTTGCCTATTTTTAAAAACCCCAATTTTGAGTCCTGCAAAACCCTAGAAATCAACTATGGTGAAATCACATACGATGCATAATAATCCAATTAAATACAATGGTTAGCTTTAGAACTTTACAAGGAACATAAATCAAGCATTAAAAGTGATAATGGATGCATGAATCGTTGTATACGACTATGAGTTTTTCTTGATGCAGTTTGAGTTCAAACTACCAGTTCTTGGAGCTTTGGTTGTTGTTCTTGATTGGAACACGTTCAGGGATTGCCAAGGAAGCTTTTGGAATAGGTTTTGTGCCTTCAATCGCCCTAGAACACTGATTTCAGATTTGAGTTTTATGGAAAAATTTTCAAGTTTGTATCTTGCTCTTCTGCGCAGCTTCGAGTCTCTAAGGATTAGGTTTTGATTCTTGGTTATGTAGTGAGCATATTAGGTTAAGAAAATTGCACAAAATCCATGGCCATAATGGTTTTCAATATTTGATTTCTTAAGGATCTTTTCCATATCTTTTCATGTGCATTTTTGTTCAATCATGCTCAAATCAAACCAAAACTTGCCTAATTAGTATGTGCACGAAATATTGGGTCTAGAATGTGTACAAAAAGATTTGTTTGGTTCATTTAGATATTTTCCACATATTTAATTGATTTAAATGAATTAATATTAATAGAAATTCAAATAAATAAAAAATGAGAAAATACTTCCCTTTGGGCCAAATGGTCGTGCATAGGCTTGGAATGATGAATCATGGAAGAAAAATGGGCCCATTTGCAATTTTAGGTCATTTGGATCAAAGTTGACTTTTCAAAATTCCCAAAAATTTCCCAACTTCCACAAGGCATAACTTGCTCCATTTTTAAGCTTTTCTCATGTTCTTGGACATTTTGGAAAGGTCTTTGAGTCCTCTAACCAATGCCTTTGGTCCCATGTCATTTTGATTTACCAATCTCAAGTTATGGCCTTTGACTTAAAGTCCCTTTTTGTTGACTTTTGAAAATGACCTATAATGTTGAAATTGATAAATTTTTGTGAGAGCATTTCTTGGACTTGGAACATGAAGATGAATTGTAGGAAATGTCTTTCTCTTCAAAATGAGCTTTGGATGGGATTTTTCTGATAATCCATGTGAAAGTTATGCCCTGGTCAATTTCAGTTGACTTTTTCAGCTGTCCAAATATAGTAACCTTTGCATCTTTGATGATTTCTGAGCCAAATTTTGAGAATCATGATCAAGCATTGATCAAATGATGTTTGTGGCTTCAAAATGATATATTGACCAAAAATTTGAACTTTTGACTGCCAAATGACCATTTTGCCCCTACAGTTGACTGTAGTGCAATCTAGGGTTTTGACTGTGCAATTTTGAGCTGAATGCCTTGAAACTTGATATGAGGATACTTGACCATATTTTTAAGCATGTGAGACTTGATTGGACCTTTGAAAACTTCATTTTCTTGATCA
Source organism: Vicia faba (assembly GCA_948472305.1). Taxonomy (NCBI): domain Eukaryota; kingdom Viridiplantae; phylum Streptophyta; class Magnoliopsida; order Fabales; family Fabaceae; genus Vicia; species Vicia faba. The sequence continues at coordinate 21,507,494 of OX451739.1, read as the reverse complement.
GAACCCAAACCCTAGTTTTGACTGTATAGGAGACAGTTGAACTGCATAACCCTTGGGGAATTTTGTGACTTGGCTTGGCAATTTCTTGAAGAATATGGGAGGGAAAATTTTGGGGTACAACAGTTGCCCCTGTTCAATCTTCTTAGACCTGAGGATGCAGATTGGCTGACGTGCCTTTCGTAATCCGAGGGTAGAAGATGATTGGACACTAGAGTGCCCAGAAATTTGCGCTCACATAGTAGCAATGTGGTGGGAATGGGCTTATAGATGCCATTTAGAGATGGATGAATAGGATGATGGGCTTATAGATGCCATCTGGATGTTGATTGCGTAGGAGATTCCTTAGCGAGAACCTGCATACCTGCAAAAGACAAATGAGTACCTGACACGTTGCAGGAGCTGATTTTAGATGCTTGGCATAGATATGTCCTGACTGGTTACAGGAGCTGAGTCTGGAGCTTCATGAGATGACGAATGAACCAGGTATGGTTACTACCTCAACAAGAATGGTGAGAGAACCTTGGATGATTTTAACTTCAACAACGCTCGTTGAGAAAAATCTTGGTGGGAAATACCATCTTCGCAGGATCAGGACGAGAACCATAGGCCATTATAATCTGAAAGGGAATCACCTCACTCGCCGTTGGAGAGGGAATCATAGGAAAAGGAACTGTCACCTCACACGCCGTCGGAGAGGGAACCATAGAAGAAGGACTTACCACCTCACACACCGTCGGAGAGGGGACCATAGGAGACATATCACCTCACACTCATCGTCGGAGAGGGAAACGTCTGAAAAAGGAATTACCACCTCACGCACTTGCCGGAGAGGGGACCATAAGAGACTATCACCTCACACTCATTGTCGGAGAGGGAAACATCTGAAGAAGGAATTACCACCTCACGCACTTGCCGGAGAGGGGACCATAAGAGACTATCACCTCACACTCATTGTCGGAGAGGGAAACATCTGAAGAAGGAAATCTGGAAGCAGCATCAGAACGTCACCATATCTGGATCATATCTGAAACTATATCGAGAAGGAAATCTAGAAGCAGCATCAGAACGTCACCATATCTGGATCATATCTGAAACTATATCGAGAAGGAAATCTGGAAGCAGCATCAGAACGTCACCATATCTGGATCATATCTGAAACTATATCGAGAAGGATATCTGGAAGCAGCATCAGAACGTCACCATATCTGGATCATATCCGAAACTATATCGAGAAGGCAATCTGGAAGCAGCATCAGAACGTCACCATATCTGGGTCATATCCGAAACTATATCTAGAAGGAATTCTGGAAGCAGTATCAGAACGTCACCATTTCTGGGTCATATCCGAAACTATATCTAGAGAGAATTGCGATAGTTGGTAGTAATCATTTTGGTATTGATCTTTTTCCTGAAAAGGCAAAACATAATTGTATGCAAAATCATGATGCATGAACTGTACGTCTTCAAAATTAATGAGATTCGTGTAGTATGATGCATATGCATGAAGATGTGATGTTTATGAGGGTATTTTTGTCTAAGAAAATAAATCCTTGACGGGTGCCGGGAAGTCACTCCTGGGCTGATGTTGAAGAATAGCTTTTGCTTCCGCTGGGGATGATAGTTGCAAGTATACCGGTAGGAGGAGATAACTCCGTTGGGGAATAAACTTGGCAAATGACGGATTCTGCGAGGAGAAAAAGATACTCTAGTGACCATGCTGAGAAGCAATACTCTGTGGGAAGAGGGATGCCTTGCTGAAGTTGATAACTTGCTGAGGATGTCTTGTTGTTGGAAGTGTGAATAGACTTTGCTGGGGTAAGGAGACTGTGTCGACGACGATCTTTCTGTGGCTTTTGGCTGAGGATAACCCAGTTATATCCTATTGAGGAAATAACTCTTTAAATAAAGCCGGAGGACGCGTTCGTGCTCCGTGAGGATAAACTTCCCGAATCGTCTGGGGATAAGCTTGCTGTTTGGGGATATGAATTCCATCTTTCCTGGGGAACTGGATTGGATTCTCTGGGGAAGTTTTGAACTGTATTGGTTATGTTCTTCCACGGAACCTACCCTGATACCTTGGAGGATAACAATCAGATTGCTTAGACCATTCTTTATTGCCCCTGTTTCTATGGGGGAGGCACTTGTGGGGTGCTGATAGTTGTTGATGGATAAACCTTCTTCTGGTAGGTAGATGACAAGAAGACGGGACATAGTCGTACGCTTTTGATCCCTTACTTTTTCCTGGACCGCCCTTTCGGGTTTTCAGTCTACCGGGATACCTATTTTTGCCCAAGCCGCCTTTTCAGGTTTTCGACTTGCCGGGTGTAAAATTTTTTCATCTTATCCCTTATTTTTGCCCGAACCCTTTTGGTTCGCCGGGAAGCCCTTATTTTTGCCCAGGTATGTCAACCTAGCGGGTCTTTGATTGTGCGTAGTATTTTTCCGACTATGTCCACGCTCTTAGAATGCAGGGAGGTGCCCCTGGCTGCTTGTGTTGCCATATCACCAGAAGGTGTCTGATCGTGCAAGATTCGTTGCTGGAGTGCCCCAAGTGACTTAGGCAGAGATTTGCCCCAGGCTTTTTGGCCTTTTGAGAGATTCTCTGAATCTTGACTTAACTGCCCCAGATGATGGACAATAGTCATGCCATGCCCCTTGATTGGAGGTACTTCTGTTCATTAGGCATTCGTCGTGCGAATTTCTATGTTGTTCAAACAAAAAGTCATATACAAGCAATGTTGTATCAAAAATGCAAAGCTTATGTCTGTCTTAGAGATTTTAAAAATGCATTCTTTTTCATAAAACAAGTGAATGTTTGTAAAACGTGATGTCAACTTCGTATTTACCGTAGGCCTTAAGGAGTCAGGATACCTTTCGTAACAGTATGCTTTCGAACTAACCCATGCTTCAGCTAGGACTTTTAAGGGTTATAACGTGGCCTGGTTCACGGTTTAAGAAACAAAGGATAAAGGCTCAAATTTTATTTGTACCCACCCGCTCTTCGTGATGTTCTCCAAACCTAAACTCAGTTGATCATGCGTTAGACCTTGCTTGAGTCTTTGCTTTGATGTTCCAATAATGGGTCAGATGTTGATGATTTCTTTTGAATGGGCAGTCATTTTTGCTTTGGTTGTGAGACCTCTTGCTTGATTTTTGTTATCCCTTTCTTTTTTGCCTGAACTGTTTCCTTTTTGGAATTACAGTCAGCGGGATGCCCCAGTTTGGTAAGTCTTCTTTATTGGTTTTGACTTTTTGGGCTTTCATTTATGATGATTTTTTTTTTGATAATGACTGCCTGTCCTTATGATTATTCGGAACCATCACTGTCTTTGTTTTTGAAAAACTCATTTGGTGCCATTCATTGTGCACTTGGATCAACTGAGAGAACTACCCTGCCCCAGGTTATGATTAAGGGTTTTGATTTTCGAAAATAAAAACTCCTACTTCTTTGGCTCTGATGGGTTGACGAGGGATTATCATCCTTATAACTCCAGTGTTTAGGGATTGAAACAATGCCTGTACCTCATCAGCGGGGTTTGTTCAAAAGCATACTATAGATTGTGGTATCGTTTTCGTCATCCTCCCTCAAGAGGCTTAGAATTTTAGATCCAGAGTTGACATCAGAAAAAATATGAAAAGAAATTTGAACATAATGAAAACAATTGTATTAATTCCCAAAACAGACGTATGCGATGCATTGATAGAATAAAAGAGTTTGCTATGACATTAATTGTTTATATAAGCAAAGAAAAATACAACTCAAAAATTCACATAAACAAAAGTCTTCAATGATTGGGCAACGGAGCAGTGATTATGTTCGGAGTCTCAGGCACTTCAAACTGAATCTCCCCGGGGTCGATCATGTCTTGAATTTTGTTCTTGAGAGGCCAGCAGTTGTCTGTAGTATGCCCCGGGCTATCAGAATGATATGCGCACCTATCATTGGGATGATAGTTGGGCGCAGAAGTGTTCGGATTCCGAAGAGGAGCCCTTAAGGTGATCAGCCCTGCCTTCAACATTTGTTGCAGTGCTTGATCCAGCGACATGTTGAGTTTGGTATACTGTCGTTTCTCCTTTCGTTGCTGCCCCTGTCCTTGTTGAGCAGGTCCGGGATTGGAGATCTGGATTGCCCCTACCTCATGACGGCTCTTTTTACCGTGCACGGCATTGGATTCTTTCTTTCCATGATGAGGCTTTTTATCCGAAGGTGCAGCCTCTTGAATTTTCCCAGACCGGATGCCGGCTTCAATTCTCTCCCCAGTCAAGATAAGATCTGTGAACCCAGCTGAAGAATTCCCGATGAGATGGTTGAAAAATGGCCCAGATAGGGTCCCCAAGAACATGTCTACCAACTCTCGATCAGTCAATGGTGGCTGCACCCTGCCAGCCAGGTCTCTCCACTTCTGAGCGTACTCCTTAAAACCTTCGCTTGCACCTAACGACATACCCTGGAGTTGGGTACGTGTGGGGGCAAGGTCGGCATTGTACTGGTACTGCTTATAGAAAGCAGTTGCCAACTCCTCCCAGTTACGAACTTTGGTCCCATCCAGTTGATAGAACCATTCGAGGTGAGTCCCTGAAAGACTTTCCTGGAAGAAGTGGATCCACAAGTTTTTATCTGCTGAGTATGGCTGAATCTTCCGAACATAGGACCTGAGATGTAACTTGGGACAAGACGCCCCGTCATATTTAGTGAATGATGGTGCCTTGAACTTCCGAGGGATGATCACACCAGTAGACAAACCCAGATCCCCGAAATCTAGCCCCGGTACTTGTTGTATTTCCATAGCCTTCAAACGGTCTTCCAACTGCTTGTACTTGTCCTCAGCCGGAGGGTATTGTTCGTCGTCAAAATCTGTCTCGTTGTCGGAGACCACTGGACTAGGAACCCTTTCCTCTTGGTGACTGCTCTTCCCCACAGATGGAGTTGTCCTCTCAGTTTCAATCTGCGGTGTATTCCCAGATCTGCGTCTAGGGCTGAACAAAACAGTCCTCTTCTTCTTCTTTTCTTTCTTCAAGAGCAAAGCCTTCAGATCTTGTTGCCCCTGGGTCAAATTCATGATCAGCCCTTGGAACTGGGCATTCTGAGCCTGGAGGTCCTCGATAGTCTGCTCGGCTGATGATTCAGGATTCATGACGATCGGCTGAAATAAACAGCGGAGAAGGGTAAGCAACCTGTCTAAGGGATACCTGCAATGCAATGAGATGTATGACATGCATGTAATGATTTCAAGGACCTCGCAGGGTAAACAGAGAAACTTGTTAGAGTTGGAAACTGGAAACTTGATTGAAGGAACTTCCTATTGTAGAGAGCCCTTCTTCAAGGGTCAAAGGCTCACCATATCCAGTGGGTCATAGCCCCTGACAACCTTGGCTAGAGGAAAATAAATCCTCTTTGCCCCTTGCTGGGATAATTGATTCACCATGACCTGCATCACAAGCCCTTGAGATCCTCGAAATGGGTTAGAATGTATGCAATGGTATGATGTCATGCTATGCATGGGGTGATGTAGGTGAACCCTGTTATGAGTCCCAATTAAGGACTATAAACAAATCCTGCAAGAAATTCGGTATACTTTGTTATGAGTCCCCATTAAGGACTATAAACAAAACCTGCAAGAGATCTAGTAAACCCTGTTATGAGTCCCAGTTAAGGACTATAAACAAGACCTGCAAGAAATTTAGTACCCTGTTATGAGTCCCAATTAAGGACTATAAACAAAACCTGCAAGTAGTTCAAGTGTCAGGTAACAAACATGCAAGTAGGCAAGTACGAAGGCACACAAGTCACACAAGAGAAAGCCCTTAGAGTTTAAGGCCAGCATGGGGTCTGGGTAGTACCCTCTTGAAGTTGGTGGGTTCAACCTGTCCTAATCAAAGTAACCGGGTTCTAAGGTTCCCAATATCACGGGATTGCTTTCATTGTTCATCGTTTCGATTTAGCCACTGAACTGGCGACCGAAATATTCCAGGAAAGCAACCCTCAATTGAGCGTAGTATCGAGTATCAACCAACCTCGGACTGCACCAAAGTCAGTTATCTCACTACCCTAAAGAGGCCAAGATAGTTCAATTAAGGTTCCTAAGGTCTGTTGATGCTTCATGACACCACGCGGAGGCCCCGTACTCTCCTTGACTGAACTCAAGGGTTACCGGTACACACCAAAGTGCCACATCAACGTAGCAGACTGTTTCAACCATGTCGGTATACCCCGCACAGTTCCCTCACAGCCTTGTTGCTACTTTCTAAGAAAGGTATCCCCCAGATCCGGGTTAGGATCTATAGAACTCCCAAGCAACCCACAATAATAAAGCAAGCAAAGAAGACAATTGAAAACATAGTTATGACCTAGCCCTAAGGTACACCTCACTTTAAAAGTATTTCCCCAGCACAGTCGCCAGTTCTGTGATCGGTGGATCTGGAACTGACTGTTTAACGCTGGTTCGCGAAATGTCGCGGAAGCAAGAGTCGCCACCGTCTTTTATTTTCTCCAAATGGAAAGGACAAAAGCACAGAAAAATTCCTTAAAGAGATTGCTCTCGGTTCGGGAGGTAGGTTATAGAAAGGGAAGGTGTTAGCACCCTTTCTATCCATGGTTATCCATGGGCTCTTAGGTACTTGCTCATTTGTGTTTTCAAAATTGTTTGCTTGCTTTTCAATGTGGGTTTTAAAAAAGTTCTTTGAAAAATTTCAGTTCGACTCGTACGTCAGAGTGTTTGAAAAATTTGCTTTGAAAGCTTTTGAAAAGTGTCGGTGTGAAAAGTCTTTGAATTTTTGTTTTAAAGAGAGCAAGTATCTACGAGAACCTACCTACCCTAAGGAATTCGTCTGTGTAAATGTCCTTTAAAGTAGTGCCATCCCACCATTGAGAGGTAGGTAGCACCACCGTTGGAGGTGTTCGGGTCAATTCGAGGTTCGGGACATGGTGATCACCAGAGCAATGGGAAGACACCTTAGAAGCTACCCTCATGCCAGGTTCCCGGATCATGAGGACTTACTAAGACATCCTCTACTCGACGATCACCTTTCGAGAGGCAACAGTGAGGCGTACCCTAGGGGTGGTGTGTGCGATTCGTGTGTCGTTTTCAGTTATTTTGTCTTGTCATGTTTATTGGTGTTCTACGCTTGATTTTATTTTAAGTCCATACATTCTTTCATGCTTATTTAACAGTTAATATTTGCGGGAAAATAAATCTAAACTAATACAAATGGCGCGGGTCCACATCGCCAAAATTAAACCGGACCCGATTTAACGGAAAGTAAATAAGGCAAATTAAAATAAAAGTGCGAGAAGTAAAATTGTTACAACGCTTTGGGAGAATTACATAATTATAATAAACGACATAAAATAAATGCGCGAAATTAAATAAATTACGAACATGGGCGTTGGACCTTTTTGCAAAAATTAATGTCAATGAGGAATTAAAATTAAAAATTAAAAAAGAAAATGTTTTTGGTGTTTTTATGTTTTTTAGATTTAATAGAAAAAAGAGAATTAATTATAATGAAAATAAAATGTCAAACCCTAATTCTAATTATTTTTTAGTTGTTATGAAAATGTTAAATTAACCTAAATTAAACCTAAATTATTTATGTACAATTTAATTATAAAATAAATAAATAAATAATATTATTGTGAAAAAAGGGAAAATTAAAAGGAATAAAAATTTGTTAAACCTATTTCTAGTTATTTTTGGATTTTTTATTAAAAAAGAATTAATGTTGTAACCTAATTAAACTAAATTCAATTATACAATTATTTACAAGAACATATTAAAATAGAATATTTATTTTATTTTTTGGGTATTTTCTGATTTTTAGGAAGTTTTTGTATTTTGTAAAAAAAGTAATTAATTAAATTAATAAAGTAAAAACAAATAAAACAATAATTAAAAAAAATAAAAGGTGAAGAAGATTGCAAACCAAAGGGGGGTTCAGGCCCTATTGTGAGGTGTTGATCCAATATATTGAGCCCAATAGCTTCAGCATTCGTTGACTTTCCAAGTATTATGGGGCACGTTGACTGAGGTTTTAGGATGTTCATCAATTCTATGCCCTTGATCTGTATCCCTTGGACGCGTGGACCTTTGGATTTTGAGGCATATGGTGTGCCCTAAGGTTGTGCCTGCATATGATTATTAATGGAAAAATAATATGAGAAATATGCAAGACCTGGGACTTGAACCCAGGTCATGGGAGTCACCAACGTCACACTTGGCCAACTGAGCTACACGCGCATTCGTTAGCTAAATAAACAATGAATGTAATGAAGGAAAACAACGTGCTATTGGACCCACGCGCGAAAATATTTGAATGTGCCAATCAATTCCTGCCACGACTCCGTCTTCCTCATGGCCTTTTTTATTTTTTCTGAAACAAAACCATAACGCAACGGTTTTCACGCGTGGGTTTAGAGATGCTTTAAGAAAATAACGATTAGCCCCTCAACGCTCATAAATTGAGCGCGAGGGTGCCATCCTCTTCGTCTTCAAGCGCTGAGTCCATTGGTGGTCATTTGGAGGATTAATTTTGCCTATTTTTAAAAACCCCAATTTTGAGTCCTGCAAAACCCTAGAAATCAACTATGGTGAAATCACATACGATGCATAATAATCCAATTAAATACAATGGTTAGCTTTAGAACTTTACAAGGAACATAAATCAAGCATTAAAAGTGATAATGGATGCATGAATCGTTGTATACGACTATGAGTTTTTCTTGATGCAGTTTGAGTTCAAACTACCAGTTCTTGGAGCTTTGGTTGTTGTTCTTGATTGGAACACGTTCAGGGATTGCCAAGGAAGCTTTTGGAATAGGTTTTGTGCCTTCAATCGCCCTAGAACACTGATTTCAGATTTGAGTTTTATGGAAAAAATTTCAAGTTTGTATCTTGCTCTTCTGCGCAGCTTCGAGTCTCTAAGGATTAGGTTTTGATTCTTGGTTATGTAGTGAGCATATTAGGTTAAGAAAATTGCACAAAATCCATGGCCATAATGGTTTTCAATATTTGATTTCTTAAGGATCTTTTCCATATCTTTTCATGTGCATTTTTGTTCAATCATGCTCAAATCAAACCAAAACTTGCCTAATTAGTATGTGCACGAAATATTGGGTCTAGAATGTGTACAAAAAGATTTGTTTGGTTCATTTAGATATTTTCCACATATTTAATTGATTTAAATGAATTAATATTAATAGAAATTCAAATAAATAAAAAATGAGAAAATACTTCCCTTTGGGCCAAATGGTCGTGCATAGGCTTGGAATGATGAATCATGGAAGAAAAATGGGCCCATTTGCAATTTTAGGTCATTTGGATCAAAGTTGACTTTTCAAAATTCCCAAAAATTTCCCAACTTCCACAAGGCATAACTTGCTCCATTTTTAAGCTTTTCTCATGTTCTTGGACATTTTGGAAAGGTCTTTGAGTCCTCTAACCAATGCCTTTGGTCCCATGTCATTTTGATTTACCAATCTCAAGTTATGGCCTTTGACTTAAAGTCCCTTTTTGTTGACTTTTGAAAATGACCTATAATGTTGAAATTGATAACTTTTTGTGAGAGCATTTCTTGGACTTGGAACATGAAGATGAATTGTAGGAAATGTCTTTCTCTTCAAAATGAGCTTTGGATGGGATTTTTCTGATAATCCATGTGAAAGTTATGCCCTGGTCAATTTCAGTTGACTTTTTCAGCTGTCCAAATATAGTAACCTTTGCATCTTTGATGATTTCTGAGCCAAATTTTGAGAATCATGATCAAGCATTGATCAAATGATGTTTGTGGCTTCAAAATGATATATTGACCAAAAATTTGAACTTTTGACTGCCAAATGACCATTTTGCCCCTACAGTTGACTGTAGTGCAATCTAGGGTTTTGACTGTGCAATTTTGAGCTGAATGCCTTGAAACTTGATATGAGGATACTTGACCATATTTGTAAGCATGTGAGACTTGATTGGACCTTTGAAAACTTCATTTTCTTGATCAGAACCCAAACCCTAGTTTTGACTGTATAGGAGACAGTTGAACTGCATAACCCTTGGGGAATTTTGTGACTTGGCTTGGCAATTTCTTGAAGAATATGGGAGGGCAAATTTTGGGGTACAACAGCGTTGATTATAGAGATTTAAACAAAGCTAGTCCAAAAGATGATTTTCCATTGACACATATTGATATGTTGGTTGATAGTACAACAAAATTCAAAGTATTCTCGTTCATGGAGGGATTTTCCGGATATAATCAAATTAGAATGGCTCATGAGGACATGGAAAAAACAATGTTTATCATACCTGGGGAACGTTCTATTATAGAGTGATGCCCTTCGGGTTGAAGAACGTTGGTGCAACGTACCAGAGGGCTATGAAAACCCTATTCCATGATCTAATACACAAGGAAATTGAGGTATATGTTGATGACATGATTGATAAACACAGACTGAAGAAGGGCATATAGAAAAAAATTTGAAATTATTTCAGCGTTTGAGGAAGTATCGTCTCTGCTTGAATCCAAATAAAAGCACCTTCGGTGTCTGATCATGGAAATTGCTAGGTTTCATTGTCAGCCAAAAGGAATTGAAGTTGATCCTTATAAAATTAAGGCAATTAAATAAATTCCAGCGCCAAGAATTGAAAAGCAAGTTAGAGGCTTCCTTGGGCATTTGACTTACATATCCAGATTTATTTCCCATATGACTGCAACGTGTGAATCGGTCTCTAAATTGTTAAGGAAAGATCAAGGTTTCATGTGGACATATGATTTCCAGAAGGCATTTGAAATTATTAAAGAATATCTACTTGAACCTCCTATCTTGCTCCCTCCTGTTGAAGGAAAACCGTTGATCATGTATCTGACAATGTTAGATCATTCTATGGGCTGTATTTTGGGACAACAAGATGAAACAGGGAAGAAGGAATATGCCATTTATCATCTCAGTAAGAAGTTTATTGACTGTGAATCGTGATATTCAATGTTGGAAAAGACATGTTGTGCTCTGGCCTTGGCGGCAAAGTGATTGCGACAATATATGTTGAATCATACTACTTAGTTGATTTCCAAAATGGATCCAATTAAGTATATTTTTGAAAAGCCTGCTCTTACTGGGAGAATTACCCGTTGGCAGATGTTGTTGTCTGAATATGATATTGAATACCTTACTTAGAAGGCTATAAAAAGAAGTGTGTTGGAGGGTTATCTTGCTCACCAACTGGTTAATGATTATCAGTCTATTAAATATGATTTCCCTGATAAGGATGTTATGTTTCTAAAAATAAAAGATTGTGATGAACCTTTTCCCAGGGAAGGTCCTGATCTTGAGTCTCGGTGGGGTATGGTATTTGATGGAGCTTTGAATGCTTATGGTAAAGGAATTGGTGTTGTGATTATCACTCCTCATGGATCATATATTCCTTTTACTGCAAGGTCGACATTTGATTGTACCAATAATATGGCAGAGTATGAAGCTTGTATCATGGGTCTCGAGGAGGCTATTGATCTTAGAATCAAAGTTATAGATGTGTATAGTAATTCAGTTTTGGTAATAAATCAAATTAGAGGAGAACGGGATACTCGTCACCCTGGCTTGATTCCCTACATGGACTATGCTAGAAGATTATTACCCTTCTTTAACAAAGTTGAATTCCATCATATCCCCAGAGATGAAAATCAGATGGCAGATGCTTTGGTAACCCTGGATTATATGTATCAAGTAAATACTTGGAATGATGTTCCTCGTATCATTGTGCGACGCTTGGATAGACCAACTCATGTGTTTACAACAGAGGAGATGATAAATGAGAAACTTTGGTCTTATGATATCAAAAAATTTATCCAGACTCAGGAGTACCCAGTTGGTGCGTCAAATAAAGATAGAAAGACATTGAGAAGGTTGACAAGCAGTTTTTTTCAATGAAGATGTGCTATACAAAAGAAATTATGACATGGTCTTGCTCAGATGCGTGGTTAGACACGAAGCAGACATGTTGATGCATATAATCCATGAAGGTTCCATTGGTACCCATGCCAATGGACATTCGATGGCAAAGAAGATGCTTAGGGCAGGTTATTATTGGCTGGCAATGGAATCAGACTGTTACAAATTTGCAAAGAAATGCCATAAATGCTAGATTTACGCTGACAAAATTCATGAGCCTCCGACACTTCTCAATGTTATTTCTTCTCTATGGCCTTTCTCTATGTGGGGTATTGACATGATCTGAATGATTGAACCAAAGGCGTCAAATGGACATCGTTTTATCTTGGTGGCAATAGACTAATTCACCAAATGGGTGGAAGCAGCTTCATATGCCAATGTTACTAAGCAGGTGGTAGTAGGCTTTATCAAGAACAATCTCATATGTTGGTATGGTGTGCCAAGCAGGATTATCATTGACAACGGCTTGAATCTGAATAACAAGATGATGATAGAAATTTATGAAGAATTTAAGATTGTCCATCACAATTCATATCCTTGCAGGCCAAAGATGAATGGGGTTGTTGAGGCTGCTAATAAAAACATCAAGAAGATCATCCAGAAAATGGTTGTTACTTATAAAGATTGGCATGATATGCTCCCTTTTTCTTTGTATGGGTATCGTACATCTGTCCTCACTTCAATAGGGGCAACCCCATTCTCTCTTGTGTATGGCATGGAAGTAGTGCTCCCCTTTGAGGTTGATATTCCCTCTTTACGTGTGATAATGGAAACCAAGTTGTCAGAGGCTGAATGGGTCCAGAACATGTTTGACCAGTTGAATTTAATTGATGAGAAGAGAATGATGGCTTTGTGTCATGGTCAATTCTTCCAGAAGAGAATGAAGAAAGCTTTTAATAAGAAGTTCAAACCTAGTGAATTCAGAGAAGGCGACCTCGTGCTCATAAATATCATGTCTTTTAACGCTGATTCTAGGGGCAAGTGGACTCCCAATTTTGAAGGCCCATATGTTGTCAAGAAAGCCTTCTCTGGAGGTATATTTATTCTTGAAACTATGGATGGCGAGGAGTTCCCACGTCCCGTGAATGTTGATGCAGTCAAGAAATACTCTGCCTAAAGAAATAAAAGAACAACTCGCTAAGTCGAAAACCTGAAAGGGAGGCTTAGGGAAAAAAGAGTGTCTCAGTAGGCTAAAAACCCTAAAGGGCGGTCTAGGAAAAAGTAAGAGACATAAACAGAATAAATTCTCCCTCTAGGTTGAAAACCTGCAAGGGCGACTTAGGCAAAAGTTAGGGATTTCTTGGTAAGTAACTGCATCAGACAAGACTTGATCATTGAAGCAACAATCTTCTTGGACTCTCACCATACTTCAACAGAAGTCACAGCTCAGGAATTCAAAGTTGTTAGGGAGAATAGTGGTCATTGTATTTCAATGTATCCTTTCCAATGTATTACCATTCTATGGAGTCTATGGAGTCTCTCCATTTGCAGACTACCATTCTATTAACAAAGTTTTATCTTTTATCCAATTCTTTTTAATTCTTATTTTATTCTGCTTACAAAGACTCCATTTATTATTGATAGTAATTTTCAAAACAAAAAGATTGAATAACAATGTCATTTTTTAAAAAGAATTTACAAATTACTTCTTGCTTTAGAGTTTGTGACTCAAGAGAAATAAAAATGGTGATTCCAAGGATGGGCGAACTCTGAAATTATGGAAGTATGTATTCCCCAGGAAGGTTCTCACAAATTCACTTTTCCTGGTACACGTATGATCTTCTTGTGTTTCTCGAATAGTTAGAGATGATGCCAATTGATATACGATACGGTCTTGGGCTTGTGATCCCATTTTCCCCAGTCAAGTATTAGTTCATTTTGATTTCAAGTTTTCATGGTCCGAAGCCTCTATCCTAGATTCCCCGGTGAGTCCTTTGCTCATATGACGAAAGGTCATTCTCCCTTTGCAGGCTGAGATATGATTCATTTGCAAAACATCGCCCTTTGCAGTACTAGCATTATTGTTGTTGTTTGTTCCCCATGCAACCAGACAAGGGCAACACCTTTTCTAAGAAGTGTTGAAACAGTTGTCAAATTTTTGGGTTTTCTCCCGCCAAGTGTTGGGTCTTATTTAAAATCCCCATAATTTTAATTTCTTACTGTATTGTTTGAATTCTTAATTCCCCAAGAAAGCTGAGATAATGTTTCTCTCTGAAAGTTGTTATCCCCGTGTGGTTTCATATTTTCTCCCCAGGGAAGTTTGTATAATCATCACTCTTGGTTTTGAAAAGTGTATTTTTGGTTTCCCTCGATGATGTAGTGTTTCCCTCCCCAATGAAGTTGGCACGAGGTCCCCAGTTGATTTCTCGATGATGTGGTTTTCATCTACCCTATTGAATTCAGTATTGCAATCCCTGGTAGAAGTACAGACGTTGAAATATTTGTTTTCCCCGTTGAAGTCTGTGCGATATTCCTCAGTGAAGCCTGGAGGAGGATGTTATATCCCTGTGTCTGTTTTGATTTGATTATTTTTGGATTATGTTCCTTCCCAATGGAGTTAAGCCGTGAAATGGGAATTCGTTTCTCCAGATGGTGCTTACTTTCTTATGTAATTTTCCTCATGGATGTGATTTAGCCGAGTGTTGACTTTACCCAATTTGGTTTTGTCTGGTCATCCCCAGTACTGTATGTCTGTTTTGTCGGCATATACATGACAACATTCATACGTTCACACATACATCATGCATAGCTGGATTTGAAATTCATTTCTCATTTGCATTCTTTTTTTTTGTTGGTATATTACCCTATTTTACAGAGTTATGTTACCTTCTCTCCAATAGAGTGTCCACCTTAAGCAGAAAATGTATATTCTTTCAATTTCCCCACTGAGTTATCCCTCGTGGAAGAATTTTGCTTTAGCCTTCCTATTCAGCTTATTATCTGGATGGAATGTGATCCCCTTTTGAGTTTATTTCTCATCAGATGCTATCTCGATTGACTGTTTCACTCCAGTTTATGTCTGGTTTGGGTTGGTGGTCCCCGACAACATTATTATTATGTTTTCTACAGGCTTTGAGCCCTGGTTTGAGAATGTGAATTTATTCTGGCATGAGAAGACCTTAGCTCCTCAACAAGAATATATTGACATTTCCCCAAGAAGTCATTATTACAACTCCTTCTCATAACAACAAGTGGCATGTGTCTTTGTTTGAGAAACATGTACTTACCCGGTAAGTCTGTTAGTTCCCAGAGAAGATTCATGATTTTGTTACTCCAATAAATGGTAGTCTCGTTATTACGGGAGATAGTTCATTGTTGATATTTTTTTACTCCAATTGATGGTAGTCTCGTCATTATGGGAGATAGTTTGCTGTTAAGATTTGTTACTCCAATGGATAGTAGTCTCGTCATTATGGGAGATAGTTCGTTGTTAAGATTTGATACTCCAATGGATGGTAGTCTCGTCATTATGGGAGATGGTTTGTTGTTGAGATTTGTACTCCAATGGATGGTTGTCTCGTTACTATGGGAGATAGTTCGTTGTTGAGATTTGTACTCCGATGGATGGTAGTCTCGTCATTATGGGAGATAGTTCATTGTTGAGATTTGTACTCCAATGGATGGTAGTCTCATCATTATGGGAGATAGTTCGTTGTTGATATTTGTACTCCGATGAATGGTAGTCTCGTCATTATGGGATATAGTTCATTGTTGAGATTTTATTACTCCAATGGATGGTAGTCTCGTCATTATTGGAGATCATTCGTTGTTGATATTTTGTTACTCCAATGGATGGTAGTCTCATCATTATGAGAGATAGTTTGTTGTTGAGGTTTGTACTCTAATGGATCGTAGTCTCATCATTATGAGAGATACTTCATTGTTGAGCTTTTGTTTACTCTAATGGATGGTAGTCTCTTCATTGTGGGAGATAGTTCGTTGTTGGGATTCACTTTGCTCGGAAGAAGCTTGTTTGTTTCCAGTCATAAGTACTGATGCCAATCAATTGTTACCACCCTAATATTGATGTTTGCTGGTATTATCTTACCACCTCTTTCTTTCCCCTGAGAGTCGACGTTATCTTTTTTGCTATCTTCTCTTAGAGTAGATAGTTCGCAGTTATATGTCGACCGTTGTTATTCATCACTTTTCTCTCTTTAATGTTTGAGTTGATGTCTCCTTATCTCCTCTTTGGGCTTTACCCCAATAAAGTCGAGTCTTTTTTTCCGCCAGTGATTTATTTTCCTGGTCGGGTTTTTTCTTTTGATCCTTATTTTTATTTCCTACATCCCCAAGGGTGTATTGTATCACTCATTGGATTTGTTCATTTTTCATTCATAATCATAAGCATTGCATGGCATCTTAGGGCCAAAAATAGGGCTTGTTTTATATTTAAGTATCTTGAATTGCGTCGACACGAAGATTTTAACATTCTCATCTCCGGATAGAAGACACTTAAATAAGGGCAGCTGTTGTACCCCAATTTTTTCCCCTAAGATTCCTCTATCATCTCATATCATCAATACATCAAGATCACACATTAGAGTTTGGGTACTTCTTCTACTGTATTTTATCTCTGAGTTTGCTCTTGAGATATTACCAAACATCTTGAATTGTTTATCTTATACATGTATTCTCTTAACTAACATAAAAAATATGTATGTATATCTCTTTGAATGTAACCTTGTAGGTAATGACACAATTACACTCATCTTACCATCTCCTAGCACAGAGGATCAAAACTAGGGTTTGGAATTTAATCAGGAAATCTCTGACTTTTTGGGCAAAACTTGATTCCATGTTTCTCTACATGTTCATGAGCAACTATGATTGGAAATTTGATCATCAATTTTGGTTTGGAAAGGCTCAATTGACAAAAGGGGGTAAATTGGTCATTTTGTCAAAAATCAACCAAAGTCAACTGTTGACCAAGTGGACTTTTGGTCAACCATCAATTCAATGTCTCTATTTTCATATTTCATGGTCAATGGTGACATAAAATTGAGAGGAAGTGTAATTTGGAGATAACTTGTCAATGAAGTTATTTGAAATTTTGATTTTTTTTCTAAGTGTGTATAGTGCTGAATTTTGATTGGTCATAACTTTCTCAATTTTGATTGAAAATGTACAAACTTTACATGCCTAGAAAGAGGGTACAAAATTCTTTAACTTTGTATTATAGGCCTCAAGTCCAAAAAGTGAAAGGAGAAAAAGTTATGGAGGTTGGAAGATTTTGGACACTTAGTGAAATTTCCCAAATATGCACAAAAATCTGATTTCTTCATGGTTAATTTTGAATGTCCATTTGAGCTCAAATCAAAAAGTTGGCAACATAAAAGTTGGATTTTGAAATGTTCTCTTCATTTTTGGTTCAAGAATCATCTCAAATGGTCAAGTTTAGAGAGGTATGGTTTTTAGGATTTGGAGCCTAGAGATGGCATTTTGCCCAGTCACCCGCGCACCAAGCCGAGCATTTCATCAAACAGTTTGTGGGCATGCCTTCACCATCATTTTCCTTCTTGAAATATTTATTATCTTGAAAAACGTCCAACTTTAAAGATAAAGGTCTATGTATTATGAACAACTTTGCTTCAGGAAGTTTCTCAAAATAACTCCTACATTTTGAGATATAATCATGGGAAGAAGGTACAATGCAAGCTGAATTTTTGCCCACCACAAGGCATGTCGCACGCATGGAATGCCTATTCATGCTTGACATTTCATCAAACAATTCACGAGCATGCTTTCATAGACAATTATCTCATTGATTCAAGCTTTGTTTTGAAAATTTTTGAACATCAAAGTTGAAGTATGTGATGTCCTCTCCAATTTTGATTCAAACTTTGTTACGTTTCACGAATTATGGAGAGAGATATAATAAGATGAAGATGACGTCATGCAAATGGAAAATCTGCATAGAAATGCATGAGATTCGTATCAACCAAAGCCATAACCTGCCATCTCACATGCACATGCTTTATTCATTTACTTAAAACGCATGCCTTGTATCCTTAATTAAACATAAAACGCAGAATCATTTACCACCTCATTTCCTTGCCTCTTTTACCCTCGCTCTCTTTCCCTCACTCTATAAAAAGAAGCAACATTCAACATAGAAAGAAAGAAGGAAATTGAAGATCATTTCCCCTCTCCCTCATGAAACTTTTCCCTCTCTGCAAACTCATAATTCTTATTCAATTTTCTTAAAGCTTATTGCTCAAGATCTATTTCGCCTGCTCCTTCTGCTACCTTGAAGTGTGAAGAAGAAGTTGCATCGGGTTTCTTACTTCAAAACAGAGGCACCAAGTGGATTTATTTTCCACTCATTAAGGTAGAGTTTCAAATCCGAATCTCTTTCGTGCTAGCTCCAATCTTGCATTTAATTGTGTTCACATTGGATGTAGCTGGCCAGATCCTACATCTGAGTATAATCATGCATACATTTATTGCTTGATGTTGTTCCATAAGTTTGCTCAGAATTCATTTTGTTTTGCTGCCTTTGTACTCAATTTATGTTCAGACCTTGCATTGATTGTTGAATCCATGAGCATTTTGTTGTTCTGCGCATTGAGGTGATGAATTTTGGTGTTTAAATAAAGGGAAATGGATGAGAATCGAATGAGAAAATAAAGTCAGAAATATGTTTGTTAAAATGATCAACTCATAATCATGTTCATGCAGCAACATTCGCGTGGCATTTTCTCCATGATCCATGCATCTTTTGATAAAAATTTTGATTCTATCGTGTTCTACTCATTTCAATCTTGAAGTTTGATGTCTATATCTTGGATTTTCATGGAGAAACACGTGAGTTATTTTGATCTAAAATTCTGGTTTTGGAACTGTAAAACGATCAGGGTTTGATATTTTGGTAGGGATGAATAGGTGGCCTTTTTCTATTGAACATGTTCTTAAAACCTTCCACAGCGCTTTCCGTTAAAAACAGGTGTAATACACCTTAATTATATTTTAATTTTCTTTGTTTCTCTAATTTTGTTTAATTACTTTTATTAATTCAAAAATTACCACAAAAATATTTTGAACTCTATTTTTTATATATTTTCATTTTATGATTTTTATTTCTTATCTTTATCATTTTTCCATGATTAAATAAATTCAACTAGTTTAATTATGGTTTTAATCTTTATTTTTGTTTTAGAATTTTATTTTCCTATTTCTACTAAATAAAAAATCCCTAAAAAATGTTTTTAAAATGTCCTTCTAAGTCTTCTTATTGAAAACTTGTGGGATCTGAATTAAATCATTTGTTTAGATATATCATTTTTTCTTTGTCTTTTTTGATGAGTTGTGTAAATAATTTTTATTTAATTCTTTATTTTGGGATAAAATTCTAGAAAAATATACTTACAAATCCTTATAATTTTCTTGAAATTTAAGGAGTCTTACACCAAATTTAATTGAATTTTAGATTAAATTGATTAATTTTGAACTTAATTTCCTTTTTTTAGGGTTTTGTTTGATCATTCACACTAATTGATTGAAATTTCTAACTTCCCATGCCTATGAAATTAGAAATGAAGTTGTTTAGAATGATTGTACAATTTGAGATCATAAATATCATTTTTAGTGAATTTTAAAATGTGATTTCATATTTTTTTACAAATTGTTTTCCAAAACATCTCTAGTTTAAGCATTTTGCTAGTTAGTTTCAAAGTTTGCTTTTCTAAATCAAATTTCCACCTCAATCCAAGAACTCTAAATTCTATTTCTGACTTTTATAGAACTTTGGGAAGTTAGGGTTTTAATTTCATATATTTACAAGTTACTTTCCTATATTAAACTTAATTTTTGACTTAGGATTGTGTTTAGGGTTTTACTTTTGATCAAGGCTTGTAATTGAGAACTTTTGTACATAATTCTTGTTTAATTCTTAGCACGACATATAATACTGACTTTAGGCTTATTTTAGGACATATTCTTCAACATCATTGGATCTTGGGTGTTGATAGGTTGAAAAACCAAATCCATCAAGATGGATGAATGATGTTGATGACATTTGAAACTAAATTTCCTCTAACACACCCCCTCCCCTTTCATCTTATTCATTTCTCACTTGTACTATATGTTGATGGAGAATGATCTATATATCATTTCTCTAAACATTTGGTGCATAGATTTCTATTGACCAGCCTCAAAATAGGTGCGACTTCTATATAAGTCCACTTACGATTGCTTAACATAGCACTAAATTTTGCCCCGATTTGAGAAATGATCGTTCGTGGCTGTGATACGATGGCAGAACCGGTTGTTTTTATTGGTTTGCGTTTGACGTTTTTTGTTTGCAAAATGTTGCGGTAAGCAAGAGTCGCCACCGACTTTTATTTCATCCAATCATGGAAGAGGAAAAAGAACAGAAAAAACCTTTTTTTAAGATATTCTGAGTATGGGGGGGTAGATTATAAAAAGGGAATGTGTTAGCACCCTTTCTATCCGTAGTTATCTATGACTCTTAGGTACTTGATCATTTTTCAAATTTCTTATGTGTCTTTATCTTGAAAATGTTTTACTTCGTGACAACCCTTGTATCAGTCCTCAAGGATGTGACGAAGTTTGTTTTGAAAATATGTTTTGAAAGGTGTTTGTGTGAAAAGTTTTCATTGAGCAATTACTTAAGATTCTACCTACTCGAAAAAAGATTGTTCGTTTCCTTTAGACAACACTATCCCACTGTGATACGGTGGGAGAACTGACTTGAGGTTTGCGTTTGTATTCGCAAATGTTGCGGTTAGCAAGAGTCGCCACCGACTTTTTATTTTATCCTAAGGAAAGGTTAAAAAGCACAACAAAAACCTTTTGAGATGTTTTCTTGGGTTCGGGGAGTAGATTATAGAAAGGGAAGGTATTAGCACCCTTTCTATCCATGGTTATCCATGGGCTCTTAGTTACTTGCTTAGATCACTTGCCTTTTGTTTTCAATTGTTTTAAATGGTGCTTGAGTGTGTGGGTTTTGAAAATGTTTTTGAAAAGAGGCCAATGTGGTGGCAACCTTTGTAATGATCCATGTGGGGATGTATACAAAGATGTATGTCTTTTGAAAAAGTTTTCATTTGTTTTTGAAAGTTGTTTTGAAAGTGTTGTGAGGTGTGATTTTGAAATTAGGCAAGTGTTTTGTTTTGCAAGTTGATTCAAGTAACTAAGAGGTTATCCACTCCTAAATTTCTCAAAAAGATCATTGCTATACTTTTAACCCTTTTAACAAGTTTGCTCCACCATTGTATTTGGTGGGCAACCTTGTGTTAGGATGTGAAAGGGACAGGCGCGGGTCATCGTTTTAGACCATGATTGCAATGGTGCCAAGTGTCTTTGGGCATTTTCTTTAAGGGACTTGATCATTTTTTAGGCAACTTTCGAAAGCGTCATCGAGGGACTATGATCATTTGATATTGTTTTGTTTTGCCAAAGACACCTAACATGCAATATGGCCCATTATTGAAGGCAACAAGTGGAATACCCTAGGGGTGCAAGTGTGATTTGTGTGTCCATTTTCATGCTTGTTTATCTTATATTAGGTCAAACTATTTTTATCGTTTTTCGCATACAAACCCTAATTCTAACATGTTATCATTAGAAAGCGATAAAGTGCGAAATTAAAATTACTAAGCTATTACAAAACCAAATATGGGAAGGGGGGTACAAATGTCCAAATGGGGATATTGACAAGAATTTAAATCTAAATTATTACATCAATTGAATATTTGCAATTTAAATAATACATAATTAGATGGAAATTAAATAAATATGTGAAATGCAAAAGGAAAGTTTTTTTATGTGTATGAGAAAATTTTATTTATGTAAAAGGAAAAAAAGAAATAAAAATGTATTATTTTTGAATATTTTGAATTTAGGGCAAAAACCCTAATTTTAAAGAAAATGGTATTATTTTCTAATTTAATTCAACTATTTATTTATTATGTACAAAAATAAAATAAAATGAAGTGTATTGTGAAAAAAGGTATTTTTATATCAAATATTAATAAAATGAAAAAAATCAAGTATTTTTATATTTTTATCTTAAATATATTGATAATCACATATATATATATATATATATAACCCTAAATATGTATTATTCTAAAAATAAATATTTATTTAATATTTTAATAAAATAAATAAAAGAGTATTTTTTGTGTGAAATATTTTCAGAAAGTAAATAAAAATAAAAAATTGTATTTACATTATTTCTAATTTATTCTAATAATAATACATATATATATTATATTCAAACAAAGAAAATAAACAAATAAATATGCAATAAATGCAAAAAATGGTGAAAAAAATATTTTTAATTTTTAAATGGCATGAGAAAAAATAAACAAAGTCAACCAAAAAAGAAAAAGTCAAAAATGTCAAAAAATAAGCAAATGGGCTCAGGGGGGTGTAAACCAAAAAGGATGGTGTGGAAAGAAAGAACACAAAAGCCCAGCCCAATGAAACACTGTCTTCAACCTCCAGCACAAAATATTTGAAAAACGCACGCCATGTTCAGCTTCTTCTAACTCTTGATTCCTTGATTTTTTGAACAAACTTCCAACACAAAAGATGTTAAGCATGAAGAGACGGTTCTAACCATATAAAGAACTTGAACTATCTCTCTAAGATGAGGGAGAATTTCTCTCCCCCTCTTTTCTGACCTAATTTTTCTACCATTTTCAAGCTCCAAATTCTCTCTACTCAGGCAAAATAAATGAAATGTAAAGATATGTACATGTTCAGGGCTATGAGTAGGACCTTGTTTCTTCACAAACTTAAGACTAAAGATGCCTAATAAGAGAGATACGAATTCAAACTTTTACCTGTGCAGTTGAACTTCTATGTGGAGAATGAGAGACTTTCAGTGCAATGTAATGATTGGAAAAGCTTCCTTGAGGTCCAGGGATGCTTTTTCAATGCTCACTTTGTCTTGAACCTTCTTGTATCGAGCTGTAGAACTTCACCTGCAAGTCAAAGATGTGAAAATGGTGGAAGTGGTTAGAGCAACTACAGATCGTGCCTTAGCTTCTGGATAGCTTGCATAGGTTGTAAGGAAGGTAGAGGAACAGGTTTTGATCAAAATGCTCGAAGGGATTGAGAGATTGCACTCAAACTGCAGGGGCACCCCTGTTTGTGCAGTTTGAGGATGATTCTGAGATGGAGGGTGTTTTGGAGGTGCAAAGGTCGTGTCTTGGCTTGGTTAGGTTCTATGGAAGATGTTTGATAACTTTTTTCTTGTGTGTCTAAGCTGAAGAGAGAGTTGGCATGAGTTATGGATGTTTCTTCTATGTGAAGCAAAGAAATGCAAGTTGATGTTCTAGGCATGTAGGGGACCTCCTAATGGGCTGCATAATCTTCTCTTGATCAGAGCAATTTGTCCATAATCTTGTGCCATTCAGATTTAGCTTGTACTTGTTTGATTTTCAAATTGACATAAAGTGAACTTTTGCAAAAATGGATAGTTTACTTTATCTAATTTAGGATTAAACCTTTAGACAAAGCTTGAACTCAAAGAACTTGGTCTTAGTACAAAGAATATGCATTAAATTATTGAGTATGGATTGGTTCAAGGACCTGTAATTAAGCATAAAGCAAACTGAATTCAAATTTGCAAGTTTGTGAACATGTCTTGATGAAGAACAAAAGTGAATTTTTGCCAACTTGTGAAATTCGAATCTCTCAAGTTATGAGGTTGTTTGATGAGTTCTTGGACATTTTGGAAAGCTTGGAATGTGTACTACAATCCATCTTTGAAATGCAAATCAAAATTCCAAGTGGAAGGGTATGAAAAGTGGCCTTGAAGTAGGGTAGAAAACCTTGTCAAAATAGGTCAAATTTCACTAAGTTAAAAGATGGTTTAGTGCCCTTATTCAAAAAATCATAACTTGAGATACAAGCTTCAAATGAGAAAACTTTGTGAATCAAAGTTGTAGATTATGCAACAAGCTACAACTTTCATGTTTTGACTTTTGTTTGAATCCCAATGGATCATGGTGAAAAGATGGGGCAAAGTTGGGAAAAAATTAGGGTTTTCCATAACTTAGAAAAATTCTAAGTTATAAAAAATTCCATTTTCTAACCCTAATTTGCACTTTGTGATTTCTTGGTGAACAAGTTTCATGATTTGGCATGTTTTGATGAAAAATGAATCTTGACTCTTGATTTTGACCAAAAAGTCAAAGTTTGACTTTTCAGTATACAGTCAAAATTGATCAATTGACTGAGAAATTCAACTGTCAATCTTGTGTACTTGGGATCTTTTGAGCTTGATGAGCATGTCAAGATAATTCCATTGAGTCCTTGAGGCCATATGTGAGCTTGGTTTGCCATTGGCTAGGTCAAACAGTCAAAAATTGCCCTTGTGCAGTCAAAACCCTGAAAATGACCATTTTGCCCTTTTGATGATCTGATCAAATTTCTTGTGGAATTGTGATCCAAACTTGATCAAATGGTTCATATGAGTTCATAATGTTGATGTGGATCAAATTTCATGAGGTTTGACTGTCAATTGGCCACAGTTGACTTTTTCCCCAATACAGCTGATTTCTAGGTCAACTGTCCAATTGACTGGGTAAAACTTGGAATCAAGACTTGAAACTTGGCATGGGTAAACTTGGGAGTCCAACATGAAGCATGGAAGTCATCTTAGGCATTTTAGGTCAAAACATCCTTAGGCAAACACAAACCCTAATTTGAGTCCACAGTGCAAGGAGAAGCCTTGAGCAGAGGAAACCCTAACTGGATCTTGATCTTCAAAGGTCTTGTGATGAGAAAATGTTGAGGAAATGGGAGGGCAAATTTTGGGGTACAACAGTTGCCCCTGTTCAATCTTCTTGGACCTGATGAGTTAGATTGGCAAGTTTGCCTTTCGTGACTCGAGGGTAAAAGGAGATTGGACACTAGAGTGCCCGGAAATTTGCACTCGCATGCTGGAGTCTCAACAATGTGGTGTCGGGAATGGGCTTACAGATGCCATTTGGAGAGATGGTGGATAGGGTGATGGGCTTACAGATTCCATCTGGAGCAGTGACAGAACTTTGACGGGAATGGGCTTATTGATGCCATCTGGAAGTGTTGATCGCATAAGAGACTCATTAGCGAGAACTTGTGTATTTAAGAAAGACAGATGTTTTCCTGGCTTGTTACAGGTGTTTGACCTTCAGTCTCCTTATGCAGATATGCCCTGGCTAGATACAGGTATTGAATCTACAATTGGTTGCTCAGATGTGTCCTGGCTGGATACAGGAGTCGAATCTGGAAATAGTCGTTTAATAGATGTGCCCTGGCTGGATACAGGAATCGAATCTTTGAACTCTTTAGACGTGCCCTGGCTAGATACAGGAGTCGAGTCTGGAAATGTGGTCAACAGATATGCCCTGGCTGGATACAGGAATCGAATCTGGAGACGTTGTAGTTGATAGATGTGCCCTGGCTGGATACAGGAATCGAATCTTCGAACTCTTCAGACGTGCCCTGGCTAGATACAGGAGTCGAGTCTGGAAACTGATCACTCTCAGATGTGCCCTGGCTAGATACAGGTATCGGATCTGGAATTGCGACAGTTGACGGTAATTGTTTTTGGGATTGTCTTTTTCCTGAAAAGGCAAAAACGTAAGTTGTATGCAATGTCATGATGTATGATATGCATGATATCATGATGTTCAACATGAGATGTTGTATGCGTTTCATCCTGTATGGAAGTAAGATGTATGAAAATGTGAAATGTTTATGAGCGTAATTTCATCTTAGGAAAATAAATCCTTGACGAACGGCCGGGAAGCTGCTCTGTGGAAGAGATACTTAGCCGAAGTTCTGATGAGAGGCTTGCTGAGGACTTTAACGATGGATTCCGCTGAGGATAATGATGATAAAATCCGCTGGGGAACCCCAAAGATAAACTCTGCTTGGGAATACCAAAGATAGACTTCGCTGGGGATTGAAGGAACTTTTGCCGAGAACGGTCTTCCGTGGCTTTTAGCTGAGGATAACCCAGTTATAAGTCCTTGTGAGGAAATAACTCTAAATAAAACTTGGGCGAGACGTCCGTTCTTCGCAGGGGATAAGCTTCCAGAATCTACTGGGGATGAGCTTTAAGACCTGCCGAGAAATGTTGGGCTTCTTCAGGATCGACGGGGGATCAACTTCTCTTGGGGAAAGTATTGCTGAACCTTGTTTTTACTCTGCGGGGAGTTAAGATGATTTGGCCACATTCTTCAGTTGAACCTACCTTGGTGCCTTGGCGAACAAAACAACAAGACGGCAATAGACAAACCCATATTGCCCCTGTCTTTGATGTCACCTGTAATCAATCTCTTGTTTCATATGCGAATATTTATGAATCAGCAATTTTAATGTCAAATGCATATATCAAAAAATGAACATTGGACGTTCTTCGCAAGACAAAACAAAAAGAGGAAAACAATGGCAATTTGTATGGACAAGTGAATTTGTATTGATTTAAATTTTGCCTGTGAATAGGCGTTTTTTGTACAAGAGGCTGACATCCTAGTAAGAGGACATCGCCAAAAAGTATAGAGTTGAAAAAGGAAACAAAACAGCTATGTGAATCAATCCCACTGGGTTCCAACTCTGCTATTGCCTTTATGTCTTCGAACGTCTCATCGCTTTGCTGTCCAATTTGAAGATGAAGCTAATTGGTCAATGCTGCAATCTGAAGCCAGATAGTTGATGCCGAATTCCAGATGCGAAGTGATCCAATGAGACATAGTGTTACGCTTTTATCCCTAACTTTTGCCTGGACCGCCCTTTCGGGTTTTCAGTCCACCGGGATACCCATTTTTGGCCAAGCCGCCCTTTCAGGTTTTCGACTTGCCGGGTGTACAGATTTTTTTTATTTCATCCCTTATTTTTGCCCGAACCCTTTTGGTTCGCCGGGAAGCCCTTATTTTGCCTAGGTATGTCAACCTAGCGGGTCTTTTATTTATGCGTAGTATTTTTTCACTATATCTGCATTGGCGGGGTGAGGAAGGTCGTCACCATCCATGGTGGTTAGGATCATGGCTCCTCCTGAGAACACACGTTTAACCACAAATGGCCCTTCGTAAGTAGGGGTCCATTTACCCCGGGGATCACTTTGAGGAAGGATGATGCGTTTGATCACCAGGTCCCTAACTTGATACTCTTGCGGTCTGACTTTCTTGTTAAATGCCCTGATCATCCGTTTCTGATACGTTTGACCATGACAGATAGCAGTGAGCCTTTTTTCGTCAATCAGATTTAATTGATCAAGTCGAGTTTGGATCCAATCATCTTCATTCAAGTCTGCATCCTTCATTATCCGGAGGGAGGGTATCTGGATCTCGATTGGCAAGACTGCCTCCATGCCATAGACTAAGGAGAAGGGAGTTGCCCCGGTTGACGTCCTTGCTGAGGTGCGGTACCCATGAAGAGCGAACGGTAACATCTCGTGCCAATCTTTATAGGTCACTGTCATCTTCTGCACAATTTTCTTGATATTTTTATTGGCTGCCTCTACAGCCCCATTCATCTTCGGCCGGTAGGGAGAAGAATTGTGGTGTTGTATCTTGAATTGTTCACAGAGTTCAGTGACCATTTTGTTATTGAGATTGGTACCATTGTCCGTAATGATTCTTTCCGGGACGCCGTACCGACAGATCAGATTATGCCGGATGAAACGTGCCACGACGCTCTTGGTTACTGTGGCATAGGAAGCTGCCTCAACCCATTTCGTGAAGTAATCGATCGCCACCAAGATGAAGCGATGCCCATTGGATGCCGTTGGTCGGATCTCACCGATCATATCGATGCCCCACATTGCGAAAGGCCAAGGTGCCGTTAGGACATTCAAAGGAACTGGAGGGATATGCACCTTGTCAGCATAGATCTGGCACTTATGACAAGTTCGGGAGTGCTGGTAACAATCGGCTTCCATTGTGGACCAGAAATATCCTGCCCGAAGGATTTTCTTAGCCATGGTGTGTCCACTGGAATGGGTTCCAAATGTACCTTCATGCAGTTCCATCATGATTTTCTCAGCTTCAGTCTTATCCACACAACGCAGCAGAGTCGAATCATGATTCCGTTTGTAGAGAATGCCGTTGCTGAGGAAGAATTTTGCAGCAAACCTTCTCATGAACTTCTTGTCGTTGATAGATGCACCTTCAGGGTATTCCTGAGCTTCCAAGTACCTCTTTACCTCGTGATACCAGGGTTTTTCAGTCACCTTCTCGGCCTCGAGCTCGCAGCAGTATGCTGGTTCATCCAACTTCCAGATTATGATTCGGGGAGCCTCATTGTCCCATTTAACTTTGAACATTGAAGACATCGTGGCTAGTGCGTCCGCTAGCTGATTTTCCTCTCTGGGGAAATGTTCAAAAGTTATCTCTTCAAAGTGGGGGAGCAAGGTCGACACATACTCCTTGTAAGGAATGAGATTCGGGTGTTTCGTATCCCACTCGCCTTTGATCTGATTGATCACGAGAGCGGAATCTCCGAAGACACTTAGAAACTTGATCCTCAAGTCGATTGCAGCTTGTAGACCCATGATACATGCCTCATATTCTGCCATATTGTTGGTGCAGCTGAAACATAATCGGGCGGTGAGGGGAGTATGAGTTCCTTTGGGAGATATGATTACAGCGCCGATGCCGTTACCCAAAGCATTGGAGGCTCCATCAAAATGCATAGACCATCGGGATCCTTCCTCAGGTCCTTCATCCGGTCCAGGTACTTCACAGTCAGTTACCACCAAGATGTCTTCGTCCGGAAAATCAAAGTTCAATGATTGATAATCGTCCACAGGTTGGTGTGCCAAATGATCAGCCAGTACACTTCCCTTAATTGCTTTCTGAGTTGTATACTGGATATCATATTCTGTTAAGATCATTTGCCATCTCGCTATTCTTCCAGACAGAGCAGGCTTTTCAAATATGTACTTTATGGGATCCATCTTTGAAATCAATAAAGTAGTGTGAGTCAGCATATACTGTCTCAGCCGGCGAGCAGCCCATACAAGAGCGCAGCAAGTTTTCTCAAGCAGTGAGTAACGAGACTCACAGTCGGTAAACTTTTTGCTCAAGTAATAAATAGCGTGCTCTTTTCGGCCAGACTCGTCATGCTGCCCCAGCACACACCCCATTGAATTATCGAGCACTGTTAAGTATAATATCAGAGGTCTTCCTTCCACCGGTGGCATAAGAATGGGTGGCTCTTGGAGATATTCCTTTATCCTTTCAAAGGCGGCCTGACATTCATCATTCCAGCGTACTACTTGGTCTTTCTTCAGTAATTTGAAGATTGGCTCACAAGTAGCAGTTAGATGTGAGATGAATCGGGCAATGTAATTCAGTCGTCCTAGGAAACCTCTGACTTCTTTCTCTGTTTTTGGAGTCGGCATCTCTTGTATGGCTTTTACCTTGGCAGGATCCACCTGAATACCTTTATCACTTACAATGAAACCTAACAGCTTTCCGGATCTTACCCCAAAGGTGCATTTGTTGGGATTCAACCTCAGCTTGTACAACTTGAGTCGGTCAAACAACTTCCTCAGATGGTCAAGGTGTTCCTCCTCAGTTTGAGACCTTGCAATCATGTCATCAACGTATACCTCAATTTCATGATGGATCATATCATGAAATAAAGCAACCATGGCACGTTGATAGGTTGCCCCAACATTTTTTAATCCGAATGGCATGACCTTATAACAGAAGGTGCCCCACTGAGTCACAAAGGTAGTCTTCTCCATATCCTCTGGAGCCATCTTGATCTGATTATACCCTGAAAAACCATCCATGAAGGAGAACACCTTGTGTTGAGCTGTATTGTCAACAAGGACATCAATGTGAGGTAGGGGGAAGTCATCCTTGGGGCTGGCCCTGTTCAAATCCCTGTAGTCGATACACATTCTGACTTTACCGTCCTTCTTCGGCACTGGCACAACATTGGCAACCCATTGAGGGTAAGAAGTCACTGCAAGGAACCCGGCATCAAACTGCTTCATAACCTCGGCCTTGATCTTTTCAGACATCTCTGGACGCATCCGTCGAACTTTTTGCTTTACCGGAGGGCAATCTTCCTTGGTTGGTAAATGGTGAACTACAATGTCGGCGTCCAAACCAGGCATATCTTCATAGGACCAAGCAAAAATTTCCATGTAGTCTTGTAGCATCTGGATCAATCGTTGCTTCACGCGGAGCTCTAGATTGGCACCAATTTTGACCTCTTTTCTATCTGTCTCAGTACCCAGGTTAATTGTCTCCACAGGCTCTTCATGTGGTTGAATAGCCCTCTCTTCCTGGAGTAGCAGTCTTGCGAGCTCACCAGGCACTTCGCAATCATCTTCACCTTCGTCTTCGGCCAAGTTGATCGGATTTTCGAAGTCATAACTGGCGGTAGCAGAGCTGTTACCGGTGAGATCCAGAGTGGATTGAAACCTGTATAAGTGAGTGTGTGTAAATATAGCTGTTTTGCAATATATATAACACAGAAAGGAAAAGAGCGCAAGATTTGAAATGCAACAAACGTCCAATGTTTTGATTGATGATATATGAAAATGTCATACAAAAAGCCCTCACAAATGGAGCTACGATGCCCCGGGTAGGACACCGAGCCAACAGAGTTTTAACATATTGTTTGTTACAAATTTGGAAATCAAAAGAAATCAATTACTGCGTGACAAATGTGATAGGGGTAAAATCCTTTGCCGTCCAGTTGCTAGGTCCGTTGCTGGTAGTCGGGTAGATCCAACTATCAAACTCTGCTTCCTCCACATTTTCCTCAATAGCGTTCACCCTTGAGCTGGAAATAAACACCGGAGCCTTTCCGATCTTCTCTTTGCGCACTGCCTTCTGAGCCTCTGCAGTAAAGCCTAGCCCAAACTTGTCGTTCTTCTGAGTGAAGTCAGGAAGCTGACCCCAGTGTGCACAATTGCCTTTCTGAACCACAGCCCGGGCATCCCTTAGGGAAGCCATTTTCAAGGAATCATTCTCTTCGGCCATTGTCTCTGCAGCTGCTGAAATTGGATGTACCTCCTCGAAATGTTGGAAGGGGGTTTCAATGAACTCTCCGTCCATCTCGATGTACCTGAAGGAATTCAAATGGCTCACCATATACTCCTCTTCTCCTCGCACAGTGACGATCTTCCCCCTGACGGGATACTTCAGCTTTTGGTGTAAGGTGGAGGTCACTGCCCCAGCTTTATGGATCCAAGGTCGACCCAACAGACAAGAGTATGATGGACGTATATCCATCACATAAAAGGTAGAGTCAAACACTTGAGAGCCCACACGAATAGGGATGTTAACCTCTCCATGAACCATCCTCTTGGAACCGTCGAAAGCCCTGACGATGATATTGCTGGGTTTCAACTCCAGGCCTTCATAATCCAGACGATCTAAAGCCTTTTTCGGAAGAACATTCAAGGAAGAACCAGTGTCCACCAATACATGTGCCAGAGTAGTGCCCCTGCATTCAATAGAGACATGCAGGGCATCGTTGTGGTCTCTCCCTTTTGCGGTCAGGTCAGCATCTGAAAAACCCAAGCCGTTGTCCGCCGTCAGATTCGCTATGCAGTCAGTGAACTGGACTGCAGACGTCTCTTGCGGCACATGGGCCGTCTTGAGAAATGAGATCAAGGCTTTAGCATGAGCCTCGGAGCATAGCAATAAGGAGAGCAGGGAGATCTTGGAGGGTGTATGCCCCAATTGCTCGACAACATTAAAATCACTTTTCTTTATTATTTTCAGAATCTCCTCCATTTCTTGTCGGGAGGCCTCAGCATTTACGGGTATTGGTGCCTCCATCCGGGCAGGCTCTTCTTCAATCCCTTTGCCCCGAGCATTTGATGACTCGGCAGCAGGGGATGCAATTTGATCAGCAACAGGACTAGGTAAACTCGCAGGTTTTATGAGGAGGGGTTTTCGAATAGCGGGCGGCGCAATGTCAGGCGAGAAGAGCCTGCCACTGCGGGTGACTTTAGCGGGACCAGTGATATCGCAGATACTGGCACTAGCGTCGAATTCTTGCTTGATTCCATTTACATATACGTCTGCCCCATAATGCCAGGGGACAGCTTTATCAGACACGTAGGAGAGGGGTCCTGGGACAGTAATGATCACAGGCGCAACTGTCAAGATTTGAATAGGCTTTTTCGGGGGAGCCTTGATTGGATTTTTGAAGATGGTAATCACGGAAACTTCTTTCATCGGAACCAATTGAACGGCAGTCTTTTTGAATAGAATCTCCTTGCTATCCATTAGGCCTTGGATGCCTAACCTTAGCAAGGGACAATCAGATGGGGAAATAGCACAGAATGGGCAACCTTCGCCGCAACCCGGAAATAAACCGGCCCGCAGTAGGTTCTTCTTAACAGTCTTCAGAGGGGTAACAACTTCATCTACCGAAACAGCGTACACTTCTTCCTCAATGGCATTTACCCTATGCTGGGGCATAGGAGCCGTTACAACATTTGGTCTTTCCGGTGCTTCAAACTGAATTTCTTTCGCGTCGATCAGATCTTGCACTTTGTTTCTCAAGGCCCAGCAATCATCAGTAGTGTGCCCGGGACTATCAGAATGATAAGCACACCGGGCATTTGGGTTGTATTTAGGAGACGCAGTGTTGACGACCTTAGGAGCTTCTTTGAGGGTCACCAGGTTGGTGGATAACAGTTGGGGTAAAATTTGAGATAATGTCATACTCAATTGGGTATACTGCCTCTTGGGCCTTTCACTTCTTTGTTGATTATACTGCTGAGGAGAAGCAACAGGTTTAGAGATGACCAAAGCATTGACGGCTTGGCGACTTTCGGGCTTGACTTGTCTTCTTGGACCATAGACGGCACTTGCTTCTTTCTTAAACGGCCTCTTCTCAGCACTTGTAGAGGCAGCCTTTTGTATCTTGCCTGACCTGATGCCAGCTTCAATTCTCTCTCCCGTTAATATCAAATCTGTGAACCCAGTGGAGGAGTTACCAACCAAATGATTGAAAAACGGACCGGACAACGTCCCAAGGAACATATCAACCAACTCTCGATCAGTTAATGGAGGCTGCACCCTGCCAGCTAAATCTCTCCATTTTTTAGCGTACTCTTTGAACCCTTCACCCGTTCCTAGAGACATACCCTGAAGTTGGGTACGTGTAGGAGCGAGATCAGAATTGTATTGGTATTGTTTGTAGAATGCGGTTGCCAAATCTTCCCAGTGTCGGATGCTAGTTCCATCTAATTGGTAGAACCATTAAAGCTGAGACCCCGAGAGGCTGTCTTGGAAGAAGTGAATCCAGAGGTTCTTATCCGCCGTGTAAGGTTGGATTTTCCTTACATACGACCTCAGATGCAGCTTTGGGCAGGAGACCCCATCATACTTGGCGAAGGCAGGCGCCTTAAACTTGTGTGGAATGACTACCCCAGAAGATAACCCCAGATCTCCGAAATCCAGTCCCGGCACATTCTGAATCTCCATGGCGCTCAAGCGGTCCTCCAATTGTTTGTATCTGTCAGCAGCAGGTGGGTACTGTTCGTCATTATAGTCCGTCTCGTTGTCGGAGACTGCGGGACTAGGAGCTCCTCCCCCTTGGGGACTATTTTTCTCAGCAGAAGAAGTGGTTGGATCAGCTTCATTGTGGAGTGTGTTCCCAAATCTGTGTCCGGTGTTGAACAATGCAGTCCTCTTTTTCTTCTTCTTCTTCATGAGTAGAGTCTTCAACTCTTGCTGACCTTGGGCTAGGCTTAGGACCATCTCTTGAAACTGTGCACTTTGGGCCTGAAGGGCCTTGATTGCTTGCTCACTGGAGGACTCTGGATTCATGATGACTGTGCACATAAACAGCGAAGAAAATTAAGCAACCTGTGAAATAGGGTACCTGCTATGCATATGGTGCAATGGAATGCGTATGTATGCAATGCATTCAAGGATTTAGAACATTCAAAATTTGTTGTAGACAAAAAGGAACGCACATCATATTAATAAGGAGGAATTCGTTAGTACATAAATGCCTCATGGGCCAAATATTACAAAATAACTCCTTAAGGTAAAAAGACATTGCGCATCCTCTTTGGCGCGATGTAGGTGTTGAGATTCCTTTCCTCGTGCAGCAGGCGGGTGAGTTCCAGGACCTTCTTTTCACTAACATATAGACTGGTCTCAAGAGAATTCCGTTCTTCCTTAAGTTGGATCCAGCTCTTCTGCATCTCTTCCCAGGAGGTGGGCATGTCGGGATGTTGAATGGTGTAGGATGCTTCTCCTTCCAAGACTGGCTCTTTGATTACAGGTAGCATGTGAGGGTAAGGCATTACTAACTTCTGGGAGCGGGCTCGTACCCACTTGAGGTAAGGTTCCAACGGGATGGAGTTCCGGTGTCCCAATGTCTTGCTGCCTATCCTACTTGGCATCCTCCAAGCTCTGATAAATCTCTGACGAAGTCCTTGAGTATCGTTGTCGAAATCGAAAACTATGTCAGGAATTAACATGTCATGAGGGCCATCCTTCCGAGCATAACCAAACTGTCTCCAAGCCAGGCATGGGTTGTAGGTGATACCTCCTTTGATTCCAAATAAAGGAACATTAGGGTATTCCCCACAACGATCAATGATAGTGATGTCTTCCCTAGACCTAGGGCACCAATGTATATCTGCATGCGTGAGAGTCATTAACCGTTGTGACCATCTCAAACCCCGCTCGTTCTTCAAAACTGATTGTGGAAGATGCGAAATAAACCACCTTCCCAAGAGAGGAGTGCAACACATAAGGACACCCCTTCTCCTCATGGTTCGAGTGTAACATGAGTGAAGGATGTCCCCCAACAGTGTAGGTACAGGATTCCTGGTCATAAAGATCTGGACAGCACTGATATCAATAAGCTGATCTGGGTTAGGGAACAACACCAAACCATAGACAAGGAGGGCCATAACTTCTTCAAAAGCTCGTAAGTCAAGAGAGTTCCAACATTCTTGAGCTTTTTCAAACAGAAATCTGGCTAAGAACCCTTTGATACCACTTCTAACTTCCCAATGCCCTTTGAGGTCAGATGTCTGTAAGTGCAAGGCTTTAGCAATCTCTTCAAGCTTGGGCTCCTCTTCCGTACCGTTGTAGGGTAGTTGATCAAGGATAGGGACCTTCAGGAGTCGGGAGAACTCTTCCAATGTAGGCACCAACTGATAATCCGGAAAAGTGAAGCAGTGATGCAGAGGGTCAAAGAATTGGAACAGGACCTTTATCAAGTCCTCCTCAATGTTGGTGTTAACCAAGTTGATGAGTCTTCCATGTCTCTCACTGAATGAAGAACCCTCGGGAATCCTGGACAGAAGCTCCTTAAGCTGAGGAGGGATTTTTACAAGGCTAATCTGAATTGTCTTTCTGCGAGCAGTTTCCATGTCCTATAAAACAAGAACAAAGATGAAGATTCGAAACCCTTGAAATGGTTAGTCAATGCTCATGATGTTTGTATGATGTAATGATGTGATGATTAAATGCACTATAAACATTCACAGAGGCAAAACATGGTAAGGCACACAAGTCACACCAACCCTTAGAGTTTAGGCTTGCATGGGGTCTGGGTATTACCCTCTTGAAGCTTGGTGGGTTCAACCTGTCTTATCAAAAGTAACCGGGTTCTAAAGGTCCCAATATCACTGGATTGCTTTCATTGTTCATCGTTTCGATTTAGCCACTGAACTGGCGACCGAAATATTCCAGGAAAGCAAACCTCAATTGAGTGTAGTATCGAGTATCAACCAACCTCGGACTGCACCAAAGTCAGTTATCTCACTACCCCTAAAAGGCCAAGATGGTTCAATTAAGGTTCCTAAGGTCAGTTGATGTTTCATGACACCACGCGGCGGCCCCGTACTCTCCTTGACTGAACTCAAGGGTTACCGGTACACACCAAAGTGCCACATCAACGTAGCAGACTGCTTCAACCATGTCGGTATACCCCGCACAGTTCCCTCACAGCCTTGTTGCTACCTAAAAAGGGTTTCCCCAGATCCGGGTTAGGATCTATAAAACTCCGATACAAAGCCCACAATATGTAAAAGCAAACAAAGCAAGCAATTGAAAACAAAGGTGATCTAAACCCTAAGGTTACTCCACTTTAAAAGTTTTCCCCAGCAGAGTCGCCAGTTCTGTGATACGGTGGGAGAACTGACTTGAGGTTTGCGTTTGTATTCGCAAATGTTGCGGTTAGCAAGAGTCGCCACCGACTTTTTATTTTATCCTAAGGAAAGGTTAAAAAGCACAGCAAAAACCTTTTGAGATGTTTTCTTGGGTTCGGGGAGTAGATTATAGAAAGGGAAGGTATTAGCACCCTTTCTATCCATGGTTATCCATGGGCTCTTAGTTACTTGCTTAGATCACTTGCCTTTTGTTTTCAATTGTTTTAAATGGTGCTTGAGTGTGTGGGTTTTGAAAATGTTTTTGAAAAGAGGCCAATGTGGTGGCAACCTTTGTAATGATCCATGTGGGGATGTATACAAAGATGTATGTCTTTTGAAAAAGTTTTCATTTGTTTTTGAAAGTTGTTTTGAAAGTGTTGTGAGGTGTGATTTTGAAATTAGGCAAGTGTTTTGTTTTGCAAGTTGATTCAAGTAACTAAGAGGTTATCCACTCCTAAATTTCTCAAAAAGATCATTGCTATACTTTTAACCCTTTTAACAAGTTTGCTCCACCATTGTATTTGATGGGCAACCTTGTGTTAGGATGTGAAAGGGACAAGCGCGGGTCATCGTTTTAGACCATGATTGCAATGGTGCCAAGTGTCTTTGGGCATTTTCTTTAAGGGACTTGATCATTTTTTAGGCAACTTTCGAAAGCGTCATCGAGGGACTATGATCATTTGATATTGTTTTGTTTTGCCAAAGACACCTAACATGCAATATGGCCCATTATTGAAGGCAACAAGTGGAATACCCTAGGGGTGCAAGTGTGATTTGTGTGTCCATTTTCATGCTTGTTTATCTTATATTAGGTCAAACTATTTTTATCGTTTTTCGCATACAAACCCTAATTCTAACATGTTATCATTAGAAAGCGATAAAGTGCGAAATTAAAATTACTAAGCTATTACAAAACCAAATATGGGAAGGGGGGTACAAATGTCCAAATGGGGATATTGACAAGAATTTAAATCTAAATTATTACATCAATTGAATATTTGCAATTTAAATAATACATAATTAGATGGAAATTAAATAAATATGTGAAATGCAAAAGGAAAGTTTTTTTATGTGTATGAGAAAATTTTATTTATGTAAAAGGAAAAAAAGAAATAAAAATGTATTATTTTTGAATATTTTGAATTTAGGGCAAAAACCCTAATTTTAAAGAAAATGGTATTATTTTCTAATTTAATTCAACTATTTATTTATTATGTACAAAAATAAAATAAAATGAAGTGTATTGTGAAAAAAGGTATTTTTATATCAAATATTAATAAAATGAAAAAAATCAAGTATTTTTATATTTTTATCTTAAATATATTGATAATCACATATATATATATATATATAACCCTAAATATGTATTATTCTAAAAATAAATATTTATTTAATATTTTAATAAAATAAATAAAAGAGTATTTTTTGTGTGAAATATTTTCAGAAAGTAAATAAAAATAAAAAATTGTATTTACATTATTTCTAATTTATTCTAATAATAATACATATATATATTATATTCAAACAAAGAAAATAAACAAATAAATATGCAATAAATGCAAAAAATGGTGAAAAAAATATTTTTAATTTTTAAATGGCATGAGAAAAAATAAACAAAGTCAACCAAAAAAGAAAAAGTCAAAAATGTCAAAAAATAAGCAAATGGGCTCAGGGGGGTGTAAACCAAAAAGGATGGTGTGGAAAGAAAGAACACAAAAGCCCAGCCCAATGAAACACTGTCTTCAACCTCCAGCACAAAATATTTGAAAAACGCACGCCATGTTCAGCTTCTTCTAACTCTTGATTCCTTGATTTTTTGAACAAACTTCCAACACAAAAGATGTTAAGCATGAAGAGACGGTTCTAACCATATAAAGAACTTGAACTATCTCTCTAAGATGAGGGAGAATTTCTCTCCCCCTCTTTTCTGACCTAATTTTTCTACCATTTTCAAGCTCCAAATTCTCTCTACTCAGGCAAAATAAATGAAATGTAAAGATATGTACATGTTCAGGGCTATGAGTAGGACCTTGTTTCTTCACAAACTTAAGACTAAAGATGCCTAATAAGAGAGATACGAATTCAAACTTTTACCTGTGCAGTTGAACTTCTATGTGGAGAATGAGAGACTTTCAGTGCAATGTAATGATTGGAAAAGCTTCCTTGAGGTCCAGGGATGCTTTTTCAATGCTCACTTTGTCTTGAACCTTCTTGTATCGAGCTGTAGAACTTCACCTGCAAGTCAAAGATGTGAAAATGGTGGAAGTGGTTAGAGCAACTACAGATCGTGCCTTAGCTTCTGGATAGCTTGCATAGGTTGTAAGGAAGGTAGAGGAACAGGTTTTGATCAAAATGCTCGAAGGGATTGAGAGATTGCACTCAAACTGCAGGGGCACCCCTGTTTGTGCAGTTTGAGGATGATTCTGAGATGGAGGGTGTTTTGGAGGTGCAAAGGTCGTGTCTTGGCTTGGTTAGGTTCTATGGAAGATGTTTGATAACTTTTTTCTTGTGTGTCTAAGCTGAAGAGAGAGTTGGCATGAGTTATGGATGTTTCTTCTATGTGAAGCAAAGAAATGCAAGTTGATGTTCTAGGCATGTAGGGGACCTCCTAATGGGCTGCATAATCTTCTCTTGATCAGAGCAATTTGTCCATAATCTTGTGCCATTCAGATTTAGCTTGTACTTGTTTGATTTTCAAATTGACATAAAGTGAACTTTTGCAAAAATGGATAGTTTACTTTATCTAATTTAGGATTAAACCTTTAGACAAAGCTTGAACTCAAAGAACTTGGTCTTAGTACAAAGAATATGCATTAAATTATTGAGTATGGATTGGTTCAAGGACCTGTAATTAAGCATAAAGCAAACTGAATTCAAATTTGCAAGTTTGTGAACATGTCTTGATGAAGAACAAAAGTGAATTTTTGCCAACTTGTGAAATTCGAATCTCTCAAGTTATGAGGTTGTTTGATGAGTTCTTGGACATTTTGGAAAGCTTGGAATGTGTACTACAATCCATCTTTGAAATGCAAATCAAAATTCCAAGTGGAAGGGTATGAAAAGTGGCCTTGAAGTAGGGTAGAAAACCTTGTCAAAATAGGTCAAATTTCACTAAGTTAAAAGATGGTTTAGTGCCCTTATTCAAAAAATAATAACTTGAGATACAAGCTTCAAATGAGAAAACTTTGTGAATCAAAGTTGTAGATTATGCAACAAGCTACAACTTTCATGTTTTGACTTTTGTTTGAATCCCAATGGATCATGGTGAAAAGATGGGGCAAAGTTGGGAAAAATTAGGGTTTTCCATAACTTAGAAAAATTCTAAGTTATAAAAAATTCCATTTTCTAACCCTAATTTGCACTTTGTGATTTCTTGGTGAACAAGTTTCATGATTTGGCATGTTTTGATGAAAAATGAATCTTGACTCTTGATTTTGACCAAAAAGTCAAAGTTTGACTTTTCAGTATACAGTCAAAATTGATCAATTGACTGAGAAATTCAACTGTCAATCTTGTGTACTTGGGATCTTTTGAGCTTGATGAGCATGTCAAGATAATTCCATTGAGTCCTTGAGGCCATATGTGAGCTTGGTTTGCCATTGGCTAGGTCAAACAGTCAAAAATTGCCCTTGTGCAGTCAAAACCCTGAAAATGACCATTTTGCCCTTTTGATGATCTGATCAAATTTCTTGTGGAATTGTGATCCAAACTTGATCAAATGGTTCATATGAGTTCATAATGTTGATGTGGATCAAATTTCATGAGGTTTGACTGTCAATTGGCCACAGTTGACTTTTTCCCCAATACAGCTGATTTCTAGGTCAACTGTCCAATTGACTGGGTAAAACTTGGAATCAAGACTTGAAACTTGGCATGGGTAAACTTGGGAGTCCAACATGAAGCATGGAAGTCATCTTAGGCATTTTAGGTCAAAACATCCTTAGGCAAACACAAACCCTAATTTGAGTCCACAGTGCAAGGAGAAGCCTTGAGCAGAGGAAACCCTAACTGGATCTTGATCTTCAAAGGTCTTGTGATGAGAAAATGTTGAGGAAATGGGAGGGCAAATTTTGGGGTACAACAGTTGCCCCTGTTCAATCTTCTTGGACCTGATGAGTTAGATTGGCAAGTTTGCCTTTCGTGACTCGAGGGTAAAAGGAGATTGGACACTAGAGTGCCCGGAAATTTGCACTCGCATGCTGGAGTCTCAACAATGTGGTGTCGGGAATGGGCTTACAGATGCCATTTGGAGAGATGGTGGATAGGGTGATGGGCTTACAGATTCCATCTGGAGCAGTGACAGAACTTTGACGGGAATGGGCTTATTGATGCCATCTGGAAGTGTTGATCGCATAAGAGACTCATTAGCGAGAACTTGTGTATTTAAGAAAGACAGATGTTTTCCTGGCTTGTTACAGGTGTTTGACCTTCAGTCTCCTTATGCAGATATGCCCTGGCTAGATACAGGTATTGAATCTACAATTGGTTGCTCAGATGTGTCCTGGCTGGATACAGGAGTCGAATCTGGAAATAGTCGTTTAATAGATGTGCCCTGGCTGGATACAGGAATCGAATCTTCGAACTCTTTAGACGTGCCCTGGCTAGATACAGGAGTCGAGTCTGGAAATGTGGTCAACAGATATGCCCTGGCTGGATACAGGAATCGAATCTGGAGACGTTGTAGTTGATAGATGTGCCCTGGCTGGATACAGGAATCGAATCTTCGAACTCTTCAGACGTGCCCTGGCTAGATACAGGAGTCGAGTCTGGAAACTGATCACTCTCAGATGTGCCCTGGCTAGATACAGGTATCGGATCTGGAATTGCGACAGTTGACGGTAATTGTTTTTGGGATTGTCTTTTTCCTGAAAAGGCAAAAACGTAAGTTGTATGCAATGTCATGATGTATGATATGCATGATATCATGATGTTCAACATGAGATGTTGTATGCGTTTCATCCTGTATGGAAGTAAGATGTATGAAAATGTGAAATGTTTATGAGCGTAATTTCATCTTAGGAAAATAAATCCTTGACGAACGGCCGGGAAGCTGCTCTGTGGAAGAGATACTTAGCCGAAGTTCTGATGAGAGGCTTGCTGAGGACTTTAACGATGGATTCCGCTGAGGATAATGATGATAAAATCCGCTGGGGAACCCCAAAGATAAACTCTGCTTGGGAATACCAAAGATAGACTTCGCTGGGGATTGAAGGAACTTTTGCCGAGAACGGTCTTCCGTGGCTTTTAGCTGAGGATAACCCAGTTATAAGTCCTTGTGAGGAAATAACTCTAAATAAAACTTGGGCGAGACGTCCGTTCTTCGCAGGGGATAAGCTTCCAGAATCTACTGGGGATGAGCTTTAAGACCTGCCGAGAAATGTTGGGCTTCTTCAGGATCGACGGGGGATCAACTTCTCTTGGGGAAAGTATTGCTGAACCTTGTTTTTACTCTGCGGGGAGTTAAGATGATTTGGCCACATTCTTCAGTTGAACCTACCTTGGTGCCTTGGCGAACAAAACAACAAGACGGCAATAGACAAACCCATATTGCCCCTGTCTTTGATGTCACCTGTAATCAATCTCTTGTTTCATATGCGAATATTTATGAATCAGCAATTTTAATGTCAAATGCATATATCAAAAAATGAACATTGGACGTTCTTCGCAAGACAAAACAAAAAGAGGAAAACAATGGCAATTTGTATGGACAAGTGAATTTGTATTGATTTAAATTTTGCCTGTGAATAGGCGTTTTTTGTACAAGAGGCTGACATCCTAGTAAGAGGACATCGCCAAAAAGTATAGAGTTGAAAAAGGAAACAAAACAGCTATGTGAATCAATCCCACTGGGTTCCAACTCTGCTATTGCCTTTATGTCTTCGAACGTCTCATCGCTTTGCTGTCCAATTTGAAGATGAAGCTAATTGGTCAATGCTGCAATCTGAAGCCAGATAGTTGATGCCGAATTCCAGATGCGAAGTGATCCAATGAGACATAGTGTTACGCTTTTATCCCTAACTTTTGCCTGGACCGCCCTTTCGGGTTTTCAGTCCACCGGGATACCCATTTTTGCCCAAGCCGCCCTTTCAGGTTTTCGACTTGCCGGGTGTACAGATTTTTTTTATTTCATCCCTTATTTTTGCCTGAACCCTTTTGGTTCGCCGGGAAGCCCTTATTTTGCCTAGGTATGTCAACCTAGCGGGTCTTTTATTTATGCGTAGTATTTTTTCACTATATCTGCATTGGCGGGGTGAGGAAGGTCGTCACCATCCATGGTGGTTAGGATCATGGCTCCTCCTGAGAACACACGTTTAACCACAAATGGCCCTTCGTAAGTAGGGGTCCATTTACCCCGGGGATCACTTTGAGGAAGGATGATGTGTTTGATCACCAGGTCCCTAACTTGATACTCTTGCGGTCTGACTTTCTTGTTAAATGCCCTGATCATCCGTTTCTGATACGTTTGACCATGACAGATAGCAGTGAGCCTTTTTTCGTCAATCAGATTTAATTGATCAAGTCGAGTTTGGATCCAATCATCTTCATTCAAGTCTGCATCCTTCATTATCCGGAGGGAGGGTATCTGGATCTCGATTGGCAAGACTGCCTCCATGCCATAGACTAAGGAGAAGGGAGTTGCCCCGGTTGACGTCCTTGCTGAGGTGCGGTACCCATGAAGAGCGAACGGTAACATCTCGTGCCAATCTTTATAGGTCACTGTCATCTTCTGCACAATTTTCTTGATATTTTTATTGGCTGCCTCTACAGCCCCATTCATCTTCGGCCGGTAGGGAGAAGAATTGTGGTGCTGTATCTTGAATTGTTCACAGAGTTCAGTGACCATTTTGTTATTGAGATTGGTACCATTGTCCGTAATGATTCTTTCCGGGACGCCGTACCGACAGATCAGATTATGCCGGATGAAACGTGCCACGACGCTCTTGGTTACTGTGGCATAGGAAGCTGCCTCAACCCATTTCGTGAAGTAATCGATCGCCACCAAGATGAAGCGATGCCCATTGGATGCCGTTGGTCGGATCTCACCGATCATATCGATGCCCCACATTGCGAAAGGCCAAGGTGCCGTTAGGACATTCAAAGGAACTGGAGGGATATGCACCTTGTCAGCATAGATCTGGCACTTATGACAAGTTCGGGAGTGCTGGTAACAATCGGCTTCCATTAGCATTCATCTAGACAGTTAAATACTTGTAGGAATTTAAAAGTGCGAGAAAATAAACCTAGCTATTACAAGGCTTTGACAGTTACATGCTT
Organism: Vicia faba; assembly: GCA_948472305.1. Lineage (NCBI taxonomy): Eukaryota > Viridiplantae > Streptophyta > Magnoliopsida > Fabales > Fabaceae > Vicia > Vicia faba. The sequence goes on along the minus strand of OX451739.1, from coordinate 21,464,166 downwards.
ATTTTGACGGGAAATAAAAGATGGGAAATTTAAAACCCTAATTAAAACTATTACAAACCATCGGCAGTTATAATAATAATGAAACAAATAAAAGTGTGCACGGTAAATTAAATGCGAGGGGTATTGAAAAATAACCTAAATACTAATTGAAAGAAAGAGATTATTTTTTTAGAGAAGAATTAATTGGGTTATGTACGACTAAACCATAATTTTAATTATTTTAATTATGAAAAAAAGAAATTGAAATTAACCTAATCTAGCTAAATTAAATAATTTCAAGAAAATAAAATATTTTACAAAGAAAACAAGATTTTGTGTATTTTGGGTTTTTTTTTTATATTTGAGAAAAGAAATTAAATTGTAAAATTAAACCTAATTTCTATTTGATTTTAATTATAGAAAAGAAATTAAATTAACCTATATTTCTAATTAAATTAAATAATTAATTAAAAAAATGCTTTTTTTTTGTATTTTGTGATTTATTGATTTTATGATTAAATGAAAAAAAGGTGATTAATTTTTGGTGGAAAAAATAATTAAACAAAATAATTAAATAAATAAATAAATAAAGAATTGAAAATGGGCTTGTATGTTGTTAACAAATCTGGGGGTGCACTATCTGAATTTCAAAGCCCAAAAATGCTCAAAGCCTGGTCAATACTGGATCCTATGTAGCATTGACTTGGACGTGTACCATGGTCCCTCATGGATGGGGCGTTAGATCTGATGACACGCTGGATAAAATGGTTGGACGCAAGTGTGGATGGTGGTCACCAGGAAGGATGATGCATTTGATCTGTTACAAGAAAGTGAAATAAAGAAAATTTTGTTGGAACCTGGGATCGAACCCAGGTCCTTCAACTCAATACCAAGCGCTTTTACCACTGAGCCATCTGTGTTGTTTGTTATTAACTCAAGAATAAAACATAATATATAAAAAACGTGATTAACTGATCAAAAGCGCGCGAGATTCAAACGGGCGAATGGTTGGCTGACACATAGCCGTCTTCTTTCTTTCTCTATCATTTTAGGCTATGGCACTTTTACCTACAGACAAAGGTCTGTAGCTACAAACCTCTGAAACTCAAAAATCCACAATATGCAAGATAAATGGAATCTAATTATATAGATCAACTCGTTTTGATCTTGTGAACACCGTGGTACCCTTCTTTTATCCTAATTTAACCTGTACCAAGAATCCCCAAATCGTGACCTTAAACCCTAACAATGGTAAGTATTGATTCATGCACTGTTAATACAATTAAAGGATATAGAAAGCTTGCAAACACGATTATGAACAAGAATATATGAATAGAATGGATTTATAATGCGTAAAACATAGAAATCGAATTTGAGTTTGTGATGCAAACCGTGATACTTCTATGCGAGGATTCTTGATGTTTTAAAGCCTGCAAATGGTTAGGAATGCTTCCTGAGATGCCAAGGAATTTATTTCTGGCTTTGAATCGTCTTGAATAGCCTCTATTCCAGAATTTGAACCTCACTTTTTTGTCAAATATTTTGAGTTTGCTTTTGCCTTTTCACGACTGCAACCCCTATGTTTATGATTTGGAATTGTTGTATACATATAGTAGAGCATATTAGGTCAATGAAGTTGCATCATATCTTTGAGAATTATGAAAATGTGATTTGATTTGATTCATGTATGATATCTTTCTAAAACAAGCTTCAATCCAATCTTTTCCAATCCTAATGAGTCTTGCACGAATTGATCATCGTGCTAGCTGTACATAGACTCCAAATGTGCACAAAAATCCCAAGATTTGATTTACTTTTATTATTTTACCATTTAATTTGATTTATTTTTATTTAAATGAATAAAAAATCAAAATAAATGAGAAAAATAATAAACTAATAGGTGGAAAACTCAGGGGTCGTGGGTCCTATTAGAAACATGTTTCAAACAAGAAAACATGGGCCCCTTTGGAAAAAATGCAAATTTGATCAATGTTGACTTTTGACAATTTTCCAAAAATTGCCAAATTTGACAATGCACAACTATCTCAATTTTGACCCTAGAGAGGTGTTCTTTGTCTTTTTGGAAATCTTAGGATGTTCCCTAACCAACCCTTTTGGTTTCATCTCAATTGGAGCTTCCATGTTCATGTATGAAGCTTTGACCCAAAAGGTGTTTTTGTTGGATTTTCAAAAGGACCTATAATTTAGAAATTCATATCTCTTGATGAGTGCATATTTGAACTTGAGGTATGAATATGAATTGTAGGAAATTTCAACCTCTTCAAAATGAGCCTTGGATGAAAAATTTCTGATAAAGTATGAAGAAGTTATGCTTGGTCAAAGTTGGGTTGACTTTTACTAAGAAACCCTAATTTAGCAACTTTTGGGTTTTGATGAATTTGGAGCATTCCTTGAGGAATCATGATTAATCCTTGATCAAATGATGAAACTCACTTCAAAATGTGGTTGTTGACCAAAAATCTTGAAGTTTGACTGTATGTGGGGTCACAGTTGACTTTTGACCTAATACAGTCGATTCTCAAGCATCTGAGCAGTTGATTGAGCAAACTTCTTGTGCAAGGCACAAAACTTGACATGTAGGGTCTTGAGAATATATTAAGACCATGGAGAGCATATGAGTCCTTTTTGGTTCACACATCTTGATGAAAGTGGAAACCCTAATTTGAGACACACTGCCTTAGGAGAGAGTTTATATGGTCAACTCTTGGGCAAACTTGAGAAAGTTGAGGATCTCTAGGAGTATGTATTGAGTAAAATGAGAGGGAAAATTTTAGGGTACAACAGTGGCCCAAACCCATGTTTGTAAGCTCAAGTATTTTAATTTGAATCATTTGATCCAATCACCTTGAGATTCATCGTTAGGAGGCTTTGGTCTTATCAATCCTCTAATGAATCTTCATAAGCTTTGGTCAAAGTGAATCACTTAAACATCGTTGATCATTTATTGTTTACTTGATATGTTTAAATAAATGATATACTTCACAAAAAGCAAATGAAACTTGTTGTTGAGAGACTTTAATTTTATCAATCTTCTAATGAGTTTCAAGATGGTCATCCAACTAACCCCTAATTTCTAACAATTAACTTTATTTTTATGCTCTTACTTTATGCTTAAGCACTATTTATTTTAGCATCTCTATTTCATTCTATTTTCATCTTTTCTCACTTGAGCTTTTCATTTTCTTTTTGAAGATACTTAATAACTAACTTAAACAATAAAAAGCTTTAATGTTACCTAAGACTATTTGGTTACTATCCTTGGCATTATGGAGTGATGGACTTCTTGGACTTAGGATTAGAGACCTTGACCTATCTTGAGACCTTGTGACTTTTATTGCTATTTTGTCTGGAGTTCTTGGGGTTCACCCCAAGACATTGGGTTGTTTTTTTTTCTTTTTGTGTAGGTTATTCTGATTATATGCTTTGTTTGTGATTGGGAATTCATATGTATACAGCTGTTACTCTGCCCAATTTTTATGAAAACTAAATGCATTTGAAGTTTAGTATTCTTAAGAGGTTTAATATCTCTGCTTGCTTGGTTTTAATACAAATGATTGGAATTCTACATTGACTCGTTATGTCAAGTGTTGGCTTCTTTTTGGTTAGACGATTCTTTTTCCTAGCTTTTACCTTATGCTTTAGGATAGTCCCTTCATCTCCTCCTATCTCATTTAATTCCAAAAAATTTATCCCTCCTTTTGAAAATTCTTCTTGTTTCAAACTTGAACCACTTTCACAATAAACTTGGACTTAGGTCCATGCATTTTCAAAATATTTTTCTTAATCAAACTTTAATCAACTTAATAATACTTTTACATTTTTGTGAGAATACTAAAAGTTAATCAATTTCATTCAAACTATTTTTCCACCTTGGCCTTTTACTTTAAACTTTTCTCAAAAGATTAGACTCTTGTCAATCCTTGTAGTGATATGAGCTACTATACTTCTATGATATGTAGTGAAGTGAGATATTTTCCACTTGGGTGATGAGCGAGGTTTTGTTGATTTTAAAATCCAAGCCATATCCTCCACTTTGAGATGATGCAAATTCTCCTTTCTCATAATCATGGGTAGTAATTATGTTCTTCCACTCGGATAAGACGATGATGTCTCGTCTCTTAAAATTAACCAATGCACATGTGTTTTAAAATTTTTAAATATGAACTACGAGTACCCTGATCTCCTATTGCATGGAAGGTGGTACGTAGGAACTAAAGGTTCGCAACCGCGGCGGGTGAAAAAATCATAAAAAATATTTCTTTTCTCATCCCCACAATCTATTTTCTATACAACTCTTATCGCCAAAATACATCAATTTTCAAAGAGTTCATGCGGAGTACCATAGATGTTTAGGGTGCTAATACCTTCCTTTTGCATAAGCAACCCCCGAACATAGATTATCTCCCCTTTTTTGGGTTTTCGCTATTTTCCCATTCCTTTAGAAACAATAAAGTGCGGTGGTGATTTTTATCTGATCTGTGTGAGTTAAGTAAATCTAATGGATTAGTCTCAACATTTCTATATGCTACAGGTAGCATGAGTTCGTGGGAGACAAGAGCACAACAAATCTTCAATCATACAATGTGTTCTTCAACATAGTGGAATTGGTCTTGTACTCTTGTACTATATTCTTCTTGTGCAAGTTTTTGATTTTTTTCTTCTGATGAGATACTTTTAATCTGAAGTAGTGAAGAGAGTGTATAATATATCATGTTCTTATTCTTAATCTTTTGATGGAGTATTTCTAATTTTAAATTATAAATAATCCAGAAGACGTTTCATTGTAATTTTTCCAAAAATATCAGAGTCTTCAGAATCAGAACCTTGTCATCATACTTGAAGCAAAAGCTTATTTGACAAACAACTCTTGATTTCTGAGCTGGAAGAAAAAGCTTATCTAATGAAGCACATCTTGATTTCTGATATAGAAGCCAAACCTTATCTGAAACGCATACAAAAATCCTTTTCTTAGAAAAACCACTTGACTTTTGAGCTGAAAGCAAAAGCTTATCCGAGACGCACACATAAATCCTTTTCTTAGAAACATAACTTGACTTCTGAGCTGAAAGAAAAAGCTTATCTAAGAAGCACATTTTGGTTTCTAAACTGGAGAAAACACTGATATTCTTTTCTAGCAAACACTCAACATTCATCAAAACTGTCGATGTTTCTTGAGAAGTGAATACAATAGTTCTTATGATGGTGCCAACAATGATTCTAATGATATTATCCTAAATTAAATAGAATATTATTTATGCACACTTAAAGAAACTATTAGAACACAAAATTGTTACATATAAAATATATGCATTATTATCATCAAAACTAGCAATTAGATGCAGAACCAAATCTTTTTCTAACAATCTCCCCCTTTTTGATGATGACAAAACCATGTATTTTGATAGAGAAATTTTAAAAGGTAATTTCATAAAAAGTATCAAAGTAAGTGTAGAAACCCCCCGCCCCCCCGAGAAAATCAAGCTCCCCCTGTATTTAATATTTAAGACAATTTATAGATTAAGGGATATTTGAGCATTATTAACTTGTAAGAGCCTGTCTTGATCAAAAAGTAAACTTTATCAGAGCTTGATTTATCATAATCTTCTAAACCATAGAAGTTCTAAATCTGAGATCGATTTATCAGAACTAGTGAAACATTAGAAGTTCTTTATCAAAACCTTCTAAACTATCTAAACTTGATCCATTCGTTTATAAATGTGTTCTTGAAACATCATTCTAAACAATCTTGCATATATATTTTGTTAGAATGTAAGAAATTAGATTTTAGAGAATAGATTTGTATCAAAATGGAGTTCTTTATTAGAACCTTCTAAACTATCTGAACTTGATCAATTCGCTTATCAATGTGTTACTAAAACATCATTCTAAACAATCTTGCATATCTAATTTGTTAGAATGTAAGAAATGAGATTTTAGAGAATAAATATGTATCAAAATCATCACTATTTTTCTCCCCCTTTTTGTCATAATCAAAAATATTTTTCAAAAATAAGTTGGAAATATCAGTTGTGAGAAAAATGATAATTAGCATGCTTTCTCTAATTTCATAAGAGACAAGTTTGAAACAAATAGACTTTCATTAATTATGGAGGGAAGGTACAAACAAGACTCAGAAAAATAAAAGAAAACAAAAAATGACGCAACTTAAACTCTAAAGACTATACATCTTCTTTCTTCAAGAGCACTTTTCGCTCCAGTCAACTGAACAAAACAGATCATATTTGCCCTATAGAAAATTTCAGATAGAACTCATCCAAAGGGAATAAAGGACTTATGTCTGCTTCTGGAGACAACAAAAAACTCCTTCAGATAATTGAAAATGGTTTAGGGAAAGTTGACTTTAACATTAGAAAGAAAAAAGTAGATGAAGATTTTGTCATCAAGGGACAAAAGGTTCAGGCTTTCTCCTCGAGGATGAAAGTTAGATAGAAGAAAGTGAAACCATACTTTTGCAAAGGGAAGAATCTTTACAGGATTTTTGGGCTCATATATGTATGACACATCGTGGAAAGAGATAAGCTTATCTACGAAAGTATATTTGAGACTGAATTGTTCCACAGTTAAACCTTCAAATACATCATAGTCTATAACTTTAGCAATGGAGGTAGTACTGAAGGCAATAGGGAATCCAAAAACATTTGAAGAAAGGGTTCTATCATGATCTCTCACAGAAGTGAACTTCCAAAAAGATTTGACCGTATTAAGATAAATTAGTCCATGTAATATTGCAAAGTAGCCAGACCAACCTTGAGTTAGTATACCCAAAGAAACATTGAAACTAGCAACTCTTAGATTACATAAGTTTGGATGAACTTTATGAATAACTTCTAAGAGATATTCATTAACATAGAAGGTTTTTGAAGTCATGATGGAAACAAAATTTGTGGGAGAACTTTAGTATTAAAGACTCAATGAAGGATGAAAAGAGAGATGAAACAAGAGGGGATATAAATAGGAGAAGGGAAAACGTAACTGATAATAGAATTGATTTCCTTCAGAAGGCAATCAGACTCGAGATACTCAAAGCATGTAATGTCTGAGCTAGAAACTAGGGAGGATAAAGGACAACTATCATTTCCAAGACAATTTCAGGGAAAGATTAATACAAGAAGACAAAAGAAACATGAGAATAAATAGTTCGTGCCAATAATTTTTATTTTCAATAAAAGATTGTCTCAATATTTTCAAAAAAAATGATAGGAGTGAAACGTGAAGATTTCATCTAGTCTCAAAATATTTTCCCACTGCTCGAGGTGTTATTCAAACAATGCATAAAAGACCATTTGTTTGAACACAAACATATTGATGTTCTCAAAATCAAGAAAATCAAAGAGTTTATGATTTGAGATGTTTCTGACCAAGACATCTTTTAACTAGTAGAAGTATCATTGAAAATATAAGTAATGAACTATTTGCACAAAGTTAAAAACACATTTTCACAACATGAGTACCATTATGGACAGAGTACCATATTTAAATATTTTAGAATGAACAGAAGTATATCTTCAGCTAATGGTTTTGTGAAAATATCATCTCATTGATGGTCTGTATCTATAAATTTTAAAACGATAATCCATTTCTGAACATAGTCTCCAATAAAATGATGTTTGATTTCTATGTGCTTAACACTAGAGTGAAAATAGGATTCTTACTTAAGCAAATAATAGCAGTGTTATCACAAAATATAGGAATATTACCCTCGTATATCTAGAAATCTTCAAGTTGACTTTTCATCAAGAGCATCTGAGTGCTGCAAAGTGATGTTGTAATATATTGTGCTTCGGCAGTTGATAATGCAATAACTTATTGCATTTTGCTAGACCAAGAGATGAGATTGTCACCCAGAAACTGACAGTTTCCAGAAGTACTTTTGTGTTCTATTTTATCTCCTGCATAGCCTGCATCGCAGAAACCTGATAGCTTGTATTATGATGTTTTCTTATACATCAAACCAAGGTTAGATGTTCCCTTCAAATAATTTAGGATTCTTTAAATAGTTGTTAAATGAGTTTCACTTGGATCTGATTGAAAACAAGCACAAAGACATATACTGAATAAAATATTTGGATGTGAAGCAGTCAAATAGAGAAGAGAGTCTATCACACCACGATAGAGCTTCTGCCAAATCTTTGTACTTACTTTATCTTTTTCAAGAATGCGTGTAGGATGCATAGGAATCTTTGTGGTTTGTTATTTGTCATATCAAAATTCTTAAGAAGTTATTTTGTATATTTTCTTTGATGAATATATGTAGCTTCTGGAGTTTGATTTATTTTTATTCCCCTAAGGTTCTTTAGTTCTTGCATCAAACTCGTTTCAAATTATGTCCGCATTAATTTAGAGAATTCTTGCAAACCAGAGGGATTAGTATAACCAAAAATAATGTCATCCACATATATTTGGCATATCATTAGATTATTTCCAATGTTTTTAAACAAACGGGTAGTGTCCACCACGCCTCTTGGGAGCTTGTTTCATACATTACAATGATTTTTTTAAGTTTGAAAAAATGTTGTGTAAACTTAGTACTTTAAAAACCTATAGGTTGGTGTACATATACCTCTTCAGAATGTAACCATTCAGAAACGCGCTGTTGACATCCATTTGATACAAGGTTATATGATTATTATGAATAAAAGATATTAGAAGGCCAATTGACATCAAAATAAATCCATAGTCAGGATTTAAACTTTGAAAACGATTTGAATTTTCATCAGGAGTGTGAATCTCATCATCACAAGGAGCTACATTTTCCAAGTGTTGGTCGAAAGATTTCTTTCCACCTTTACTCTCATCAATTTTGTAATAACTTTGATCAGCCTCTATATTCTCGACCACGCCATCTTTTCTCCAAATGGATATCCTTTGGTGTAGGAATGATGGTACCACCCCTATCCCATGGACCCACTCACGTCCTAGAAATAGATTAAAATTTGTTTGGAATTTATCACCATGAAGAGTGTCGACCTGATGGTTATCCCGACAACCAACTCAACCTGGAAAACTCCTAATATGTTGCTGGTTTTCACTTCGTAATTGGATAAAACCATGTTATATGGTCAAAGATCGGTACCACACTTTCCAATTTTCTTGAATAGAGCATAAGGCATTAGGTTCACAACTTCCCACACATCGACAAATACTTTATTCACCGGTATACCATCCACTTTTTCCCTTATGAATGAAGGCTTGAGGTGACATAACATGTCTGAACTTGGTTTCTTGAACACAACTTTTTTCTCCTCCACCACACAACTATTCATGACATAGTAGCATAATGCCCTTTCATCAATTGCTTCATTTGGCACATAATCTTCCTTGTTTTTCAGATATTTTTGACACTTTGTCGTACCCCACAGGAAATACCGACACAATGCCACAGTAAATGATGAAATCTTCACCATAGTCATTGTTGGCCATGTCATCCTCAAGAGGATCATAATCATCCTCCTTATCTTCAAGCAGAGGTTCATATTCCTCCTTTTTTTAATCTTCAGTCACAGGAGTGTATTACGTTCTTTGTGTTGCCACCACTTACTTATTCTCTAAAATGTGTTATTCTCATAGTCAATCTCTAATTCGCGGTGATCTTTTCTTTTTCGCTCAATCTCTGTTTTGGGTAACTTCTTTTCTGAACTTGAGTTTCGACATATTTTTTAGGTTCCGCGAGCTTCATACTTTCGACAGGTTTTACAGTTTCCATGTTCTTAGGAATTTCGACAGCCTTCATCTGTGATGTCGAGGCTTCTTTCGCAACTTTCTTATTTCTTTTATAACGTCTCCACTATGCTCTGGTCATTGGGTTCTTACCCTTATAGTTAGGAGACACCTGATATCCCTTGGGCTCCAACCTTTCTTTTATCCTCAACTTCTTGGAGCACCACTCTCCACTTTGGCCTTTTCCCTCCTTTTTGACTTATCGGTTCCACCAATTTTTCTTGTGGGATATCCGGCGGAGGACGAAAGGTTTTCTGTCGAGTCTGTTGAAATAGCCACCTATAATCTTCATTGCATCGATGAATTCCCTCATTGTTGAACACAAACCTTGGTACTAAAGGTTGTCATACCCCAAATTTTCTTGCCCTTAGTGCTACCATCAAAATTTATTTTCGAATTTGGATTTTTATAAAATTCTTTTGATTTATATTAGTATTTTGGGGTTCTATAAATATTCATTCTCAAGTCCAGTTAAAAATACAATAATTTATTTCAAATTATTTATATTTCTAAAATAATAAATATTTGCATACTTTCATATACTTTCAATCGAGTTTATTTACAAATGAGTGACATAGCACAATTGGTAAAGAATGAAACTTGCAAGTATAAGGTCGCAGGTTCGAATCTTGTATGTTGCACTTCTAACATTTTTTCTATTTCTTTTTGTTACTAATTTTATTTCCTTTTCTGAAAATCGGGCTTGCGCTTTTCATACATTTTGAATAACTTAGTCTCTAAGTTTTTTTAACTTAATTTAAGTCTATAAATAGGATCTTGGTTTGTCCTAGTTTTTCATCCAGAATTTCTCACGATACATAATTCACCAACGATCCACAAATCCACAATATTCACAATTCTCTCAACACACACTTTATTTTCAAAATTTATTTTCAAAGCTATTGGTGATATTTTTATTCTTGGCCGTTGATTCAATATGAGACCACCCTTTTCGATTTCATTTTTTTAATTGGTTTATGGTTATAACCACATGATGATATTCCGATTATTGTTTTCTTTGAAAAAAATATTATTTTTAGTTCAACAAACCAACAATTTCTCACAATACATTAATTCACAGATCCAGAAATCCACAAAAAACCTATGAACTTTACACTTATGATCTTCACAATCATCTACTAGGGTTTTAAAATTTTCCTACCACAACCCTATTCACGTATATTTTTCCAGCTTTATGCAAATTTTAAACCTACACTAAAAACTACCAATCCTTGTACATAGAAACGCACATTACCCTAACTCTCCAAGTTTTTTCCATAAGAATCCCAAACTTCCAATAAACCACCCTTGTAATCACTCACTATACAAAGAAATATTTCTTTTTAGTCAAAACTATGCAAAATTTCATGCATAAAATCTACACACACTTATATGCCAAAGCCATTTGCCTCTTTGGTTCTCCCATGTTACTGCCAAAAAAAAAAACTCTCACAAACTTTAGACCTTCATGATCTAGAAATGCACTTCAACATGCACTTTGCATATTTTTTTTCTTTAATTCTGACATTAGAAAAGAAAACACAATTACTCACTAAAATGTTTAAAATATATCTTTACAGTAACTTCACAAACTAGTCACTTTCCTGCATTTATTTACTTTTTTTTTACTGATATAGAATAGTTTTTCTTATTATTAATTTTCTTTCTTTTCTTTCTTTTTTTATAAATAAATGCCATGTGTTACCGTATGAGAGAGAGATAGAGAGTATGTGTTTGATGTAATGTTTGAAAGAGTCAACAATTATTTTAAGGGATAGTTTAATTGCTTTTATTGTTTTTATTATTATTAATTTTTTAGAATCAAGTGTGTTCAAGGGAAGGATGTGGTCCACGTTCATAAATTTGTCCTTTGCATTATTTTGATTTTTTTATAAATAATTTATATGCTATTTCAAAGTTGAAAATAAATGAGAGTTTTGTGGAGAGAAATAATTGGAAAGAGTGAATAAAGGAGGGCGGCCCTTCCGATGTTGTTTTTATTTTTTTATTTAAAAAAAAGTTGATTTGCTTCATTTATGTATTTATTTGTTATTTATTTTAATTTACACTCTCTTTAAATCTAATTGATTTACGTTATGTATTCTATTAATTTATTTTAGTTCTTTTTTTAATTTAATTATAAAAACAATATAAAAATAAAATACAAAATATATATTTAGTTAACTAGATATCTAAATTAATTCAAACATAGGATATCCATCTTCGAGTGATTAAATTGGTCGACACATCGTCTACCGGTTTATTATACAAAATTAAACAATTAAAATTCATGCAACTCATCAAATTCACCATTTGCAAGCGACACGTGGCCAATATTTAGCCACGTGATGAGGAGACTATATCAGACTTCCTCCACTTTGTGTCATACCACATACTTTAATCAAAATAAAACTTAAAACCGCTAATCAACCATAAACTGTTTTTCTACTAACTTAATCAAAACCTCAAGAACATTTTAGAAAAAGGATTAAGGCGAATTACTTTCAAAATTAACTGGGAATTGTGTCTATGATCACTCAACTTACAACCCAGACAAGATTCAAGTATAAATTCAAAAGCAATTATATGTAATCCTATAAAAAAACACCAACTCACTGCGAACTACGAATTGGGACTCTGATTCCTCATAAGAGGACATGTAGGCATACGACTAAAATCATGGCGAGTCCCCCCTAAAAAAACTAAAACCCTATTTCCTAAAAATTGTGCTTCTAACCCTAGTATCCTTGTGAATAAGGTAGATGATGGGTGCCTAACACCTTTCCTTCGTCTAGAACCGAGTCAAAAAAACCTAGATTCTCTAACTTTTTAAGGTTATCCTTTATATTCCCCTCCTTAGTATAAAAGTTAAGGGTGACGACTCTTATTTTAACGCCAGTTACAACCGTTGGCGACACAGTTGGGGACTTAACCCTAGGTTTAGAAGCCTTGTCTTTTGGTTTTAGGGTTCTTCTTATTTTTTGGGTTTTTTATATTTGTTTATTTAACTATTTATTTATTCATTTATTTAGCTATTGTTATTTTATCATATTATTATATTTATGGTGGGATTTAAATTTTGCAAAAAATATTTTCAAAAACCCTTAGAAAGAAGGTTTGTCTATTAACTAAGGGGATACATCATCCCTATGAGTTTATGTGACGACTTCGTCTAGAGTCATTAAAATTCCGCGAAAGGAATACATCTCAATAGACATCCTCTTGAGAAGTAGGAATTTGGAATGACACCCATGACTCTTTGTAAAACCTTCAAACTAAAATCTCATGATGAGACCTTTCATGACTTAGAGACGAAAGTCTTGGTCTGTAAAGAGGCTCCACTTAAGGGAGGCCCTTGCGCCTTTCCCTATAGTGTAATATATGACACCCTTAAGGAAGCCACCTTATGGGGAAGGGTAGAAAAACTTAGAACCTTTATAGGATCTCTCCTATAGGCTATTCTATCAACATCCTATCCTCTTAACCCGTAAGGGTATCCTCACCTCTATATTTATCCCATAACTGGTATAGGGTATTCACATGCCCTATATAGGTTAGGGTATTTAATCTCTAAACACGTAAGAGTTATCTCTTCATCCACTACTATCTTTAGCCCGTAGGGCTTCCGTCTATGTCTTAATCCCTAGCTTGTCGGGATTTCTCGTCATCTTCCGTTAGGCCATAATCCTCAAGAAATTCCAGCCTTAATCTCAATCGTTCGTCGGTCTATCATAATTCCTAGCCTGCATAAATTCCCGTCCCTTTGTTATAATCCCTAGCTTGTAGGGATTCTTCTTCGGCTTTCTTTATCCTTAAGGAGTTCTTGTTTGTCTCAATCTTTGAGTCAGTATAGAGTATCCTCATTTCCATGTATATCACTATCTTCGTCCTTAAGGAGTTCTTGCCTATCTCAATCTCTGAGGCAATGTAGGACATCATCATTTTCATATCTACCATTAAACCTATATAGGGTACCCCTACGCCTATCATCATACCACGTCTGCATCGCATTGCATATCCATGAAACTTTTAGCATACCCTAAAAAACAAAAATAAATTTTACATACCCGTGCATTTTCGTACATTCATATTGTTGTACCCCAAAATTTTCCCTCTCATTTATCAAGTATTTTCTCATAAAATCTCCTTTGGTTCAAGACTGCATTAGGGTTAATCAGCTCAAGACACCTCCTTAAGCATTGATGACTGAAATTAGGGTTTGAGATTGCACAAGGATAATTGAAATTTTAATTCCTCATATGACTTTCACGGATCATTATGGACCCTCAAGATTTCTCATGTCAAGTTTCAAGTCTTGGATCACATTTTTGCTCAGTCAATTGATCCATTGACCTAAAAATAAGTTGTATTGGGAAAAAGTCAATTGTGGACAATTTACAGTAAAACTTCATAATTATTGATCCATATCAACATTTTGAACTCATATATGTCATTTGATCAAGTTTGTACCATAATTCCTCAAGAAATTTGATCAGATCATCAAAAGGGCAAAATGGTCAAAATTAGGGTTTTGACTGAGAAAGGGAAATTTCTGATTTTTGACCTAGAAAATGTTTGATTGGTTGGAAACATGATCTCAAGGATTAAATTTCATCATTTTGACCTAATGGCATGACTCAAAACTTCCCTCAAGATCAATTGATTGATAGTTGATTTTCAGTCAATTGATGAAAAGTCAACTACACACTCAAAAGTCAAACTTTGACTTTTTAATCAAAATCGAGTGTCAAAGATCACAATTCATCAAAACATGTCAAAATATGAAACTTGTTCATCAAGAAATAAAAAATTCAAGATTTCATTTTGAAAACTCAAAGTTTCCAAACTTAGAAATTTTTCTAAGTGTTGAAAACTTCATATTTTTTCACAACTTTGAGCCAAATTTTCACCATGATGCAAGATGATTCAAAGAAAACTTTCAACATAAAAGTTGTAGATATCAATAATATCTAAAACATTTCTTTACATAAATTCTCCTAGAAATGCATGGATTTCAAGTTATGATTTTGTGAATACATGTTCATGAAACTTGGAAACTTAGTGAAATTTTGCCCTAGTTTTTTAGGCAGGATTTTGACCTAACTTCATGGCAATTTTTCACATAGTTCCAAGGGGAATTTTCAAAAGTGATTTAAAGAGGGGTTGTAGATAACACTGCAAGCTTTCTAAAATGTCTAATAACTCCTTGATATCATGTTTGAGCAGGGAGAATCGAAGGCATGAAGTTGGCATTTCATTGTTGAATTATAGGTCATTTTCATGATGAACAAGAATTCAAATCCATGCTAGGCTGCACAATCTTTGCTTTGCAGGCCTCAAACTTGCTTGGCACTCCATAATTAATGTTTTGCACAGCTATTAGAGGCTTCAACTCAAGCATTCAATGCATTTCCCATGCTTATTTCCATTTTGGAGAGAAAGTGCACATTGCCATTTTGGAAAAGTAGCTTTATGCACAAAATCAGTTCTTGAGCTTTGCACTTGTTTTCTTCTGATCATACACAATTTATAACCCAAAAGAAACTTGTCTAAAGCCTCTAAACAACTCATCCCATGCTTGTACTTTGCCTTGAAACCATGTTTTCACTTTTCTTCAAAATCAAGTAATATAGCCATAACTTGTACTTGTATGATTCTGAACCTTTTCCTTACTTATGCACAAGTTGTTTGCATCAAAAACACACGAATACACAAGCTCCAAAAGACACAAAAAACTCATAACTGAATCATAAAACTCCATTGTTGCATAATCTGACCAAAAACTTGAAACTCGCATCTCCCTCGTGCGTTTCCAAGCCTTTTGGTTCCTAAAGCTTCTAAACATCAAATACAAACCATACAAAGTCCTTTTGCCTAACTGTAACACCTCCATCATCAAGTTCCATTTTCAAAAATAGAGCTTTGTAAGTGGACTTCTCCAGAACTCCTCAGTCACTCTCAGCTCAAGCCAAGCATCACATTAGCTTCCTGAGAACTTGAGGAAGCTAACCCAATCACTAGGACTCATTGAAAGCTGCTCAAACTCAAAACACGATACCCTCTTACAAGGTGAGTTTTCTGACTTTTGAACTATTCATATAGGCATTGTTAGGCTTCCATTTTCAAAGATAAAATGTAGATACCATTGCCACAAAGATGTAAATATCCATAGTTTGCATATATATGGCCTGAGCTTAGAGAATTTTAGAGTTGAAGTTTCTGAAATTTTTATGTTTTAAATTAGGGCCAGAAAAATTCTCACTCATCTTTGACTTTTAGCTTTAGTTATTTATATGTTTGGATTCGTGGGAAGAAATACCACAACTTTCATGTTTGTACTTTGCATTTTTCTTGAGAGATGAAGAAGTTACAGGTACTCTGGCTGGGCGTGAGGTTGAAGATGAAGTTCAGGCCATGGACTTGATTTGTAAGATATATTTATGGTTTGACATAAGTAATCAAATGTATAGTCACCCCAGTGGTAAGGCAGCACGCTGGTAACCAAAAGGACGTAGGTTCAACACCCAGCGCACTGTCTTTTGTTCTTTTTCACACATTTTTTATACATTTTTTGGTTTCTTTGCAGCGCCTGGGCCCTAGAGCATTGGACCTTCATTTTTTGCTTGCTAACCCCTGACTTACTTCAGCACCCCCTGACCCAATTTCATTATTATTTTCTTTTTTTTTTATTTTATTCTTTTTTCCTTTATTATTATTATTATTATTATGATTATTATTATTATTAATATTATTTTTATTGTTATTAATAAAAAATCCAAAAATATTTATTTTATTATTTTACACTCAGTTATATTTTATTTTTCATTATAAAAAAACTAAAAAGAACAAAAATAATTTTCTTAATTAATTAATTTCTCTTTCTTGATTAATATTTAAATAATTAGTTTTAATTATTATATTATATTATTTTCTTGTAAATTAAAATTAATTTAGAAATTAGGTTTATTTTAATTAAATTTCCTATTATTTCTATTATTTAAAACCTTTTCATAAAAAACCCTAGAAAACCATTTTTAACTAATTTTTCTTTGTTAATCAATTTAGGTTTTAATTTTAGTTAATTTCCATTAATTATTTTCTTAATTAGGTTAAGATCAAAACCTTCCATAAAACCAAATAAAAATCATCTCTTTTTCCATTTTGCATTCTTGTATTTTTATCTTCATTTTTGTACAATATTCAATATGGTTGTAATAATTATTTAGATTTAATTTTCTTGCAATTTCCCCATTTGTAAATTTGTACACCCCCTCCCCTAATGATGTAATAGCTTAGTATTTTTATTTTCCGTAATTTAATGCTTTATATACAAATTCTAGTAATTAGGGTTTGTATGGGAAGATAAAACCAATGCTTAGCAAACCTTAATTCAAAGACAAAACAAATGCATGTAAATTAATACACTTACATACTTACACCTCTAGGGTTAACTCCACTTGTTGCCTTGAGAAATAAATGGTCATAATACGCATGTAAGATGTCTTAGAAAAAACAAACAAAATACAAGATCATAGTCCCTCGATGATGCTACAAAATGTTTCCTTAAGAATAATCTTAGTCCCTCAAATAAAATGCTAAGATATCTTACAACATTATTATTCATGACTATACGATGAGCCTTGCTCGTCCCTTATACATCCAAAAATAGGGTTTCTTACCAAATCAATGGTAAGATAACAATGTCAAAGGAAAGAGGAAATAAACAAGAAAGACTTTTGAGTAGGTAGAATGTTCCTAGTTACTTGCTCATCTTCAAGCCAAAACGTCCTTGCTATTTTCAAAACAAACACCAACACTTTCAAAACACCTTTCAAAACACCTTTCAAACTTGAAACATTTTTCAAAATATCAACACTTTGTATACATTTTTACGAACGAGAATCATTACAAAGTTCGCCTAAACGATGGCGCCTTTTCAAAATACTTTCAAAAACCACACAAAGAACATTTCAAACAAAAGCAAGTGATCTAGCAAGTAACCAAGAGCCCGTAGATAACTACGGATGAAAAGGGTTCTAATACCTTCCCTTTTCATAATCTACTCCCCAAACTCAAGAAAACATCTCAAAGGTCTTTCCTGTTCTTTTCAACCTTTCCTTTTGGATAAAAGAAAAGTCGGTGGCGAATCTGCTGGGGATATTTTAAAAGTGGGGTTACCTTAGGGATAGATCACATTTACTTGCTTTCATTGTTTTATTTTTCTGCTTTACATTTTGGTTCTTTATTTGGGTTTAAATCCTCTACCCAGATTTGGGATACATTATAGGTAAGTAGCAATAACTTGTGGAAACTGTGCGGCGTATACCGACATGGTCTAAGCAATAGCTATGTTAGTGTGACATATTTGTGGGTATCGGTAGCCCTTGAGTAGTCAAGGATAATACGGGGCCGCTGAGTGATGTCATGAAACACTAACTAACTTCTAGAACCTTTACTTGACTAACTTGGCCATTAGGACATAGTGAGATGACCGACTTTAGTGCAGTCTGAATTTGGTAGATACTCGATACTACACTCATTGAGGTTTGGTTTTTTGGGATATTTTGGTTGCCATTAAAGAGGCTTGCGCTAAAACAATGCCTGAGAAAATAAACCAGTGATATTGAGCTCCCTTAGAACCCGATTACTATTGCTAGGAAAGGTTTGAGACAACTAAACTTCAAAAGGATACTTACCTATGAGACTTCATGCAAGCCTAAACCAAAGGACTTGTTTGTTTTGTTTGTATATATTTACTTGTACATAACATCATACTCACACTCAATAACCATTTCAAGGATTTTTGGGATTTATCTTTGTTCTGTTTTGTAGGACATGGATTCTATTTGAAGGAAAACCATTCAAGTCAATCTCGTAAGAATCCCTCGTCAACTTAATGAGTTAGCATCAAGGGTTCCTGAGAATTCTCCATTTACCGAAAGACATGGTCGCCTCCTAAACTTGGTTACCTCTAACACGGATGAAGATATGATGAAGGTGCTCTTCAAATTCTTTGATCCTCTACACTATTGCTTCACATTTCCCGATTATCAACTTGTGCCAACTTTGGAAGAATTTTCCTAACTCTTGAGGATTCCCATTCTTAATCAACTACCCTTCAAAGGTACAGAAAGAGATCCAAAACCAGAAGAGATTTCTCAAGCCCTACACTTGCAACCATCTGATGTCACAACTAATTGGGAAACAAGGAGTGGTGTCAAAGGTTTCTTAGCCAAGTTCTTGTTTGAGAAAGCTCAAAACTGTTGGAACTCCTTAGACTTACAAGCTTTTGAGGAAATTGTAGCTCTTGTCATCTATGGGATGGTTTTGTTTCCAAATCCTGACCAACTCATAAATGTAAACACCTTCAAAATCTTCATGTCTTGTAACCTGATGCCTACTTTGTTAGGAGACATCCTACATTCTTTTCACTCTCGAACTATGAGGAAAAGGGGTATTCTCATGTGTTGTACTCCTCTCTTGGCAAGATGGTTTATTTCGCATCTTCCCCAATCAGTATTGAAGAACGGGAAAGGCTCAAGGTGGTCACATAGGTTGATGACGCTAAGGCATTCAGATATTCATTGGTGTTCCCGATCTTTGGAGAATGTTACTACCATCGATCGTTATGGATAATTCTCTATTGTCCCCCTACTTGGAATTATAGGAGGTATCACTTACAACCCCTGCTTGGCCTTACGATAGTTTGGTTACACCCGAAGGGATGGTCCACATGAGATGCTTATTCAAGGGTTGGTATTTGACTACGAGAATGACGATCAACGTTACCGCCAGAGGTTTATCCGAGCTTGGAGGATGTTAAACAAGGTAGATAGCAAGGAATTGGGGCACAAGAATTCCATCCCTCTTAAGCCTTATCTCAAATGGGTACGAGCCCGTGCTCGAAGTCTTATGATGCATTACCCCTCCATTCTCCCGGTTATCATAGAGCCTATTGTGAAAGGAGATGTCCCATACACTATCTTTCATCCTGACATGTCCACCTCTCTCGAAGACTTGCAAAGGGATTGGATACAGCTTAAGGGGGAGCAAGACACTTTCGAGGCCCAATTCTATGCCAGCAAGAAGAAAGTTCTGGAACTCACCAAGCAGCTTCATAAGGAGCAGAGTCTGAACGCCTACATCACACCAAAGAGGATGCATTCAACTTTTTTATCTTAGAGTTTTTGTATTTCTTTGTAAGCCCGAAGAGGCATGATGTACTCAAACTTTGATTTATTAATATGACGTGTGTTCCTTTTTTGTCTAAAGCAAATTTAAATCTCTAATTTCCTTGAAATCATTTGTATATGCATTTTCATTCATCATAACTCAAATAAGTTTCTTACCACTGGTCTCATCATCTTTCTACTATTTATTTCAGTGAAATGGATATGGAACAGACAGTAAAAGATCTCCAGGCGCATAACGCTCAGTTTCAACAAATGTTCTTGAATTTGGCAAAAGGACAAGAGGATTTGAAAACTTTGCTGATCAAAGAAAAGAAGAAGAAAGCAAAGAAATCAAACGGTGTTTTGAATCTGGGAAGAAGGTTCCCAGGGCCAACATGACGGACCCTAGACTTTGCAACATCGTCAGCTAAAAAGGATAATTAAGAAGGGAAAAACAAGGAAGTGACCGACCATCCAGAATCTGAAGAGGAGGAGGAGGATAATTACTCTGAAGAGCAATATCCTCCAGCCAATGAGAAGTACAAACATCTGGAAGAGCGTCTAAGTGCAATGGAGATTCAGAAAGTGCTCGGGCTGGACTTTAAAGAGCTGGGTTTGGTGTTTGGGATTGTTATTCCACCAAAGTTCAAGGAACCAGTGTTTACTAAGTACGACGGGGTTTCGTGTCCCAAGATGCACCTCCGATCTTATGTGAGGAAGATACAGCCTCACACTGCTGACAGAGATTTGTGGGTCCACTTATTTCAGGATAGTCTATTCGGGACTCAGCTAGATTGGTTCTATCAACTGGAGAGGGCCAATATCAATAATTGGGAAGACCTGGCCGCTACTTTTTACAAGCAGTATCAGTACAACGCAGACCTTGCTCCCACCCGTACTCAACTCTAGAGTCTGACTATGGGTTCGAATGAGGGTTTCAGAGACTACACTCAGAAGTGGAGGGACTTAGCAGGAAGAGTCCATCCTCCCCTGTATGACAGAGAGCTAGTAGACATGTTTCTGGGTACCCTATCTGGTCCTTTCTTTAATCATCTAATTGGAAGCTCCTCATCCAGCTTCACTGAATTAATCTTGACCGGGGAGAAAATGGAAGTTGGGATTAAAAGTGGGAAGATCCAAAAGGACGCGTCCTCCAGTGCCAAAGAGGTTGGTGTTGTGTACCATCCAAGGAATCAGGACATAACTGAACGCCGTCCAACGGTAGGGCCTTCATGATCCCTAAGCCTGCACCTACTTAACAAAGGAACAACCAACCTAGAACAGAAAGACCGGTAACACAATTTACCCGGATAAATATGACGTTGTCTCAAGTCTTGCCATATTTGTTGAGATCTAATCTGGTAACCTTGCGGGAAGATCCGAAGAATCCCAACACTGTCTCTCCTCGTTACAACCCGAATGCCAGTTGTGCATATCATTCAGAAAGTCCAGGTCATGATACAAACGAATGATGGGTTTTGAAAAATAAGGTGCAAGACCTTCTCGAGGAAAAAGAAATTGAATTTGATGCTCCTGAGATCCCAAATGTTATCATCCCTCTTATGCCCAAGAACGGTTGTGATGTTAACGCTATTGAGGATGATGTGTTTGTTACTGTTGCTGATGAGCTTGTTACTCCTCTCCTGACCGTCAAGAGGAACCTGTTAAAGGTCGGTTTATTTTCGGGCTGTGGCGAAGGCTGCCACCTCTGCTTATTCCTACCAACTGGTTGTCATTTATTGAAAGCAGGTGTCCAGCGCCTAATGGATGACAAAGATATTTTGTTTGAAAAGACTCTCGTTCCAACCATTTCTTACAAGGATGTTTCAATAATAACCATTTCCGCCAATCCTTCCAGAGTCTCCACCAAAAGACCCGATAGTATTACATCTGTTACGTAGGTGACTCCACTGATAATTACTATGTCAGGGCCAATCCCTTACTCCTCAAATAAAACTGTCCCCTGGAACTATGGGGGTGACGTTTACTACCACGGTGTCAAGCAAGATTGGCTGGCTGATGAAGATTCGGTTTTTGAGAAGGCTAACCCCGACATCGGCAACATTGTGGGAACCAACAAAATAACCAAAAGTGGAAGGGTGTTCTCCCCCGAGATTTCTCATCCAAAAGCTGTTACCGGTCATGTGATCATCCCTGCTTTTATTCCTGTTGACACTACTACTACAGTTCCTATGGTTACCCCTACTGACACCCCTATCACCGAGTTGACCGAGACTCGGGGAAAAGGAATTTTGGTTGAACCTGTCCAGATGAAGGCGCAATCAGTATCTATCCCAGAGGCCTCCAAGAAGGAGATGGAAGAAATTTTGAAAATTATAAAGAGAAGCGACTATAATGTAGTCGAACAGCTAGGGCATACCCCTTCAAAGATCTCTATGCTAGCTTTATTGTTATGTTCCGAGGCTCATGTGAAGGCCTTGGTGAAATTTCTTAAAATTTCCCATGTGCCATAGGAAACCTCTGCTTACCAATTCAAAGACTGTGTGGCCAGTTTGACCGCTGATAATAGTTTGGGCTTTTCTGACGCTGACCTGACACCTAGAGGGAGGAAACACAACGAGGCGTTGCATGTCTTTGTCGAATGCAAGGGCACTACTTTGACCCATATCCTGGTAGATACTGGTTCATCTTTGAATGTGTTGCCTATGAAGGCTCTGGATAGACTAGACTATGAAGGTTTGACCTTAAAACCCAGCAACATAGTGGTAAGGGCCTTTGACGGTACGAAGAGAATGGTGCACGGGGAGGTGGACATCCCCATTAAAGTTGGAAATCAGACCTTTGATTCAACTTTCTATGTAATGGATATTCGCCCTTCTTATTCCTGTTTATTGGGCCGACCTTGGATTCATGACATTGGTGCCGTTACCTCTACATTACATCAGATGTTGAAATACCCAATCAAGGGAAAATCATCACTGTCCATGGAGAGGAGGAATATATGGTCAGTCACCTGAACTCCTTCAGATACGTGGAAATGGATGGTGAATTCATCGAAACTCTGTGTCAGCATTTCGAGGAAGTCCCACAAATAGTGGTAGCAACCAAGACTATTTCCCAAGTCCCGAAGATTACCAGACCTCCGCTAAAGATGGCTTCTCTGAAAGATGCCAAGGCAGTAGTCGAAGAAGGTGGGTGTACTATTTGGGTCCAACTCCCGGATATCCCTTACAAGTCTGACAAATTTTGTCTGGGTTTTACTTCAGGAGCCCAGAAAGCTGTCTGTCATGCTCGTGCCAGGGGACCACCTTTGCGGATCAGCAACCATGGAGTCAACGCAGTGGAGGATAGTGATGACGGTTGTGACCTAGAAGAATGGATTTTCCCAACTATCAGCGAAGGAATCAATAACTGGGAAGCCAAATATTGTGTCCCAATTACTTTTATCCAACATTAATTGTCTTCAAATTTTTGTCAGACTTGTAATAATTAAACAATTGAGACTTTGAAAATCTTGTGTCTTACCCGAGGCACAACGGTCCATTTATAAGGGTTGTTACTTCATTTTCATATGTCATCAATGAATCATGGACATTTTTGCATGCAAACTTTACGCTCTTTATTTTTATTTTTCTACATGTTTATTTTTTCAATGGTACCTATGCTCTTACACACACACACTCACATATTAAAATGCAGATCCACATCCACTCAGGATCCCATGGGTAACGATTCTGCTATGGCCTATTGTGACTTTGAAAATTTGATCTACCAAGCCGAAGAGGAAGGTGAGGAAGATTGTGATGTGCCAGAGGAACTAGCCAGGTTACTACAATAGGAAGAAAGGACCATACAACCCCACGAAGAACAGGTACGCACAGTTAACTTAGGTACCGAAGAGGATAAGAAAGAAGTCAGGGTAGGTGCCAATATGGAACCTAGAGTCAAGAAACGCTTAATTAAGTTACTACATGATTATGTTGAGGTCTTTTCCTGGTCATACGAAGACATGCCAGGACTTGACGCTGATATCATGGTCCATCATCTACCGACAAAAGAAGACTGCCCTCCGGTTAAACAGAAAGTCCGTCGCATGCGGCCAGACATGTCAGAGAAGATCAAGACTGAAGTCATGAAACAATTCAATGTCGGATTCTTAGTCGTCACCTCCTATCCACAATGGGTCGCCAATGTTGTTCCAGTGCCTAAAAAGGACGGTAAGGTACACATGTGTGTGGATTACAGAGATTTGAATAGGGCAAGCCCTAAGGATGATTTCCCGCTCCCCCATATCGATATTCTGGTTGACAATACCGCACATCATAAAGTGTTCTCATTTATGGATGGTTTATTGGGCTATAATCAAATCAAAATGGCTCCTGAGGACATGGAGAAAACGACCTTCGTCACATAGTGGGGCACTTTCTGTTACAAGGTTATGCCATTCAGGTTAGAAAATTCGGGGGCAACTTATCAGCGTGCCATGGTAGCTCTATTTCACGATATGATCCATCACAAAATAGAGGTCTACGTGGATGACATGATAGCGAGATCTCAAACTGAAGAGGAACATCTTGACCATTTGCAGAAACTGTTTGAAAGGCTAAAGAAATACAAGCTAAGGTTGAACCTGAATAAATGCACATTTGGGGTGAGGTCCGATAAACTCCTAGGCTTTATCGTCAGTGGTAAAGGTATCGAAGTGGACCCTGCCAAGGTGAAAGCAATATAAGAAATGCCTTCTCCTCGCATCGAGAAGGAAGTCAGAGGATTCTTAGGATGGCTAAACTATATTGCTAGATTCATTTCTCACCTAACCGCTACTTGTGAACCAATCTTCAAATTACTGAAGAAAGATCAAGTAGTCAGATGGAATGATGAATGCCAAGCTTCCTTTGACAAGATCAAGGAATACCTACAAGAGCCTCTTGTTTTGATGTCTCCAATCGAGGGAAAACCTTTGATCATGTATCTAACTGTCTTGGAAAATTCAATGGGGTGTGTGTTGGGGCAGCATGACGAGTCTGGCCAAAAAGAGCATGTTATTTATTACCCGAGCGAAAAGTTTACCGACTGTGAAACAAGATATTCACTACTCAAGAAAACTTTATGTGCTCTGGAATGGGCTACTCGTCGACTGAGACAGTATATGTTGACCCATACTACCTTATTGATATCCAAGATAGATCCAATTAAATACATATTCGAGAAGCCTGCCTTCTCTGGGAGAATAGCAAGATGGCAGATGGTCCTGACTGAATACGAATTCAGTACACTACCCAAAAAGCAATAAAGGGAAGTTTGCTAGCTGATCACCTTGCTCATCAGGCTGTGGATGACTATCAGTCCATGAAATTCGAGTTCCCAGATGAAGACATCATGTTGGTAAACAATTTTGAAGAACTCAGACCATATGACGGACCTGAACAAGGATCCCGATGGACCTTGGTTTTTAACGGAGCCTCCAGCGCACTCGGCAAAGGAATAGGTGATGTAATCATATCCCCTGAAGGATGTCATATCCCTTCACTGCAAGACTTCGTTTCAACTGTAACAATAATATGGCAGAATACGAAGCGTGTATTTTTGGTCTCAAAGTTGCCATAGATTTGGGAATCAAGTCCTTATGTGTATTTGGAGATTCAGCCTTAGTCATCAGTCAGATCAAAGGAGAATGGGACACGAAGCACCCTAATCTCATCCCCTATAAATAATATGTGTTGACATTAATCCCACATTTCGAAGAAATCACCTTTGAGCATTTTCCACGAGAGGAAAATCAACTAGCCGACGTGCTAGCCACTATGTCATCCATGTTTAAACTCAAGTGGGGTAAAGAGGCTTCCCATATCACCATTGAGTGGATGGATGAACCAATTTACTATCACGAGATCGATACTGAAGAGATAGTGGACAGGCCTTAGTTCCATGAAGTCCATAGGTATCTCGAAGCCCAAGAGTATCATGAGGGAGCTTCAGTCAATGATAAGAAGTTATTGAGAAGATTCTCAGCTAAGTTCTTCTTCAGTAATGGCATTCTCTACAAGTGCAACCACGACTCTACTTTGCTTCGTTGTATAAATAAGGTTGAGGAAGACAAGATCATGGCTGATCTACATGAAGGCACTTTTAGCACCCATTCTAGTGGGCACACGATGTCCAAAAAGATCCTACGGGAAGGGTATTACTGGTCTACCGTGGAAGCAGATTGCGATCAACATTCACGAACATGTCACAAGTGTCAAATCTATGCTGACAAAGTACATGTGCCTCCAGTTCCTCTAAACGTCCTGACTGCTCCCTAGCCATTCGCGATGTGGGGCATCGATATGATTGGAGAAGTCAAACCTACAGCTTCTAATGGACACCGTTTCATCTTGGTGGCCATTGACTATTTCACGAAGTGGGTTGAGGCAGCTTCTTTCTCTTCCGTTACTAAGAATGTTGTGGCCCGATTCATCAAACATAATCTCATTTATCGGTACGGTATCCCGGAGATAATCATTACAGACAATGGTACGAATCTCAACAATACTATGATCACCACACTATACGCATAATTAAAGATCCAGCACCATAATTCTTCTCCTTACCGGCCAAAGATGAATGGTGTTGTCGAAGCTGCAAATAAGAGCATCAAGAAGGACTGGCATAAGATGTTACCATTTTCTCTCGATAGTTATCGTACCACGGCGCGCAGGTCAACAGGGGAAACTCCTTTCTCCTTAGTATACCGTATGGAAGTCGTCCTACCAATTGAAGTCCAAATACCTTATTTGAGAATCATAAAGGATACAGGGCTGAATGAAGATGAATGGATTCAAACTCGGCTTGACCATTTGAACTTGATTGATGAGAAAAGGCTTACGGATGTCTGTCATGGTCAGATGTACCAAAAACATATGATCAAAGCTTTTAACAAGAATGTTAGACGTCAGGTATATCAGTTGGTGATTTGGTAATCAAGCGTATCATATTGCCACAAGGTGATCCCAGGGGAAAATGGACTCCTACATATGAAGGACCATTTGTGATCAAAAGCATATTCTCTGGTGGAGCAATAATCTTAACCACTATGGATGGTGACGACCTACCGCACCCTGTGAACACGGACATAGTCAAAAGATACTACGCATAAATAAAGACCCGCTAGGTCGACTGGCCTAGGAAAAAATTAGGGCATCTCGGCGAACTACAAAGCTTCAGGTAAAAATTAGGGATAAAATACAAAAAAAAACTGTACACCCGGCAAGCTGAAAACCCGAAAGGGCAGCTTGGGCAAAAAAGGGTATCCCGGTGGACTGAAAACCCGAAAGTGCGGTCCAGGAAAAAGTTAGGGAGTTAAAGCGTATGACTATGTCTCGTTAGATCACCTTACAGACGACCTTTAGCATCAACTGACAAACTCAAATGGTTCTAATCAATCCAATCAGCTTCGGACAAAGCAGCAAGTGAACGAGACACTCAGAGACACGAAGGCTATAGCAGAATAGGAACCCCGTGGGATTATTTCACATAGCTATCTGTTCTTTGTATCAATTTCCATTTTTTACAACGACATTCCCTTACTAGGATGTTCATATCATTGTACAAAAATACTTATTCAAGTTAATACAAAGATATCCCTTTGAAAGTGCAAAACTATCTGCTTTTCTTTTATTTCCGTGTTTTGTTTGCGAAAACGTCCAATGATTATTTTTGAACATATGCATTTAAAAATGACTACTATTTACAAATGAACAAAAAAAGGAACAAAAAATAGAAAGACAATCATTAATGGCTTTAAGAAATAGGATAATATCTTTAGACTATTCCACAAAATCACACGCAGGTACTTTTCCAGCAATCACTAATGGCTTGAAGAAACTCTTAGATTGGTTAAGGAAAGGTCAAATGTTGGAGATTCAAAGGAGCTTGGTCCTACAAATATTATTGTGGAGAGAAGGAACCCCTTCACTATACAAGCCTATGCTACACCTCAGTTTCAACTTTCATTGGTGATTCCCCCATTTCCCTATCAATAGAATTGGTATATGCCCGAAGAGAAATCAAGGGTCATCCCCATGCTTTGACAAGTCCTAAAACTACGAAGCATCTCCTGAAGTCACGTGGATCAACAAAGGAGTTCTTCCATAAGATCATTAGGCTTTGGATCAGTAATTCTAATAAAATAATCATGCATGTTTTTGAAATCGGTTTATTCGTATTCACTCTTTAATCACTTTCCATTTCACTTTTCACTCTTCCATTCTCAATTTTATTTAACAAACTTCGAGGGAGAATGACGAATACTAAATAATCGAATTTTGCTTACGTATGCTTTTTAATAGTAAGGCTTAGCGGACGATGTAAGGCATTATTTCACTTCCCAAATAGTTGAGATATAAGGAGATAATCCTTAGTCAACCCCATCGAGCCAGGAGTTGGAGTTTTGTTCTTTTTTTCTATATAAAAAAAAATCTTAATTTCAACCAGAGGCAGGGTAATTTTTCAATTAATTCAAAGGCGCATTCTATTCTCAAGAGAAGTGATTTATCTAAACAAAATATTCAAGCATATCTCTTTCATCGATACATCATTGAGGAAACTATCTAAGAAAATGTTCAAGTGCGTCCTTTTCCTCGTGTTCATCATCCAATATTAAGGAATCAACAAAGACAAAGTCCACGACATCTTCTTTCTCAATACATCATTCAAGATCGAGGAAAATAATAAAGACAGAGCTTACAACAATTAGCATGGCAGTCACAAATTTTCAAAATCAAAAGCAAAAAATAAATTTTAAAAAAGGAGAAATCCCACAAGTTAAAGGAAATCAAAACTTGACTTAGAAAAAAGTTAGGGCGTCCCGATCGACCAAAATATTCAAAAACAATTGGTCCATGCAAAAATAAGAGATTGAAAACAAAATTGGAGAACAATCTTGTGACTGCCACCTCAAAGGCTTCTCATCAACGCTTAGATCTTATCAAAGCTTGGATCTTATCAATGCTTTTCATCAGTGTTGGGATCTTTATCTATGCTTCTCATCATTTGCGCAACTACAAAATTTCTCTTGGAGATTGAACGCATTTGTTGCATTAATTGAAATTAGGATTGGAGAACATCAAGGAGAATGAAGTTGGATATATAAATTTTGAGCCTTATATCTTTTGTTTCTTTAACCATGAAACATGCCACGTTACAACCTTCAAAAGTCCTAATTGAATCTAGGTTCACTATGAAAGCATACTCGGCAAAAATTTTGTTTAACTGACTTATATGGTTGTTAAAATTATTACTAACCACTTCTTAAAATCTCCATCTCTAATCATCCATTTCTATTCAAACTTCGATTTTACAACTTAGCATCAAGGGGATCTCAAAAAAATTGGTTTAATCAAAAGCGATCCATTTCAGGGGGGGAAAGCATCTAAGGAAGAACCTTATAATCATAGACAAGACTAATGATCATATGGGTATATCACATGAAGATAATTTGACAATGGGTGATCATTCTGAGATTCAATCAACTTGGATCAAGTTTCAAAGCACTGTCCAATTAGGGGCATACCTTTTGAAGGAGAATTCCTTAATCAAGTCATATCACAACAGGGTATGACTCAGTTTCCTTGTTTTAACAAACCTCTCAAGGCCTTGATAATCAGGGGCAACGTTCCAAGATTCAAATGTTGGGGCGGTACGTACCAAGTTCATCCTACTGCACGTAGGGTCAAATTCCCCTTCAAGCAACTTCAAGTACAAACTTTTCAAGCTTCAAATACCTGGGGAAATCTATGTCAAGTTCATGGTGAGGTCTAAGTTCTTTTTTAGGGTACTTCCTCCAGATCCTGGATATTGAGGGGCACATCTTTCAAAATTTAAACGTTAGGGAAAACCGCTGCGAGGCTCGATCAAAAGGAGTTGATTTCAAAATGGTTCATCAAAGCTAAACATTTTGTAGAGTCTTTTAATCAAGGGCATAGTACAAAATAGTGGAGTCATTAATATTATGATCAAACTATTTCTAAGCTTATATCAATGAAAATCTCCTCCAAGACCCTATCAACAAAATAGGGAAAGACAGTTCACATAGGGGTAAGCTCCCCGTGTACTTTCATAATCTCTAGTGGATCTTTCTCCTACATTAGCAATCTTCAATTTCAAATCGAGTATCGGGAAATCATGATAGCATAACATTCAACCATCATGTGACAAGCAACCTTGTTGCATAGGAAAACCTCCATGCTTTAATCATCCACGACTCATCATAGGAGCATCAATCAAAAGTACACAAGTCTTCATAAAAAATTGTCATGTATTCATTAGGTTACTTTGATCTAGAATCAATCTATGCTTATCATCTCATCTGGCTGACGACTTCCGACATCATGGATCTAACAAAGAGTCAATTTCTCTTTGGCACATCAAAATTTTAACATCCATCGACGCATATCCAAGTCACCTATTACATGCATTGGTCAGTCATTCTACACATTAACACTTGCATCTGCGTGCATACATGACATATCATAGGCCGAGACTTAGGACCCCATAAAAATCTAGAGTCAATTTCTAGGGGAGTCACTATTACAATCTCTAAACATCTCTCTGACTATCCCTCTCAGTGAGTCTAAGATACAAGCGTTCTTCATCAAACTATGGCGTGAGCAGCCTCACACAACCTCATTTCTTTTTCCATATGTAAGCAGTCTTGTGTAAAAGTCGTGAGGAGCCTCACACTTTCCAAATTATCGGATTAATGTATCTAGGTAACCTTACCAATGTTAGGGACCTTGCTATCCGTTTCACCTTTCTAAGCCACTAAGTTGATACTATTCCAGTAGTCCTACTAATGTTGGTGCAAAGCCCAGTTCCCGTCTGGCACATCTTTTCAAAAACCCAGCCCCTAATTGTCATGGCTTCTTAGAAAAAATAGTTCTTGGCTGATAGCCTGCCTTAAGCATGGGTTCCGCAGTTCAAATAATAGGGGCATTGCATTTATCAATCATTTCATCATTTCAATTTATAACATTATTATATCAAGCATACATACCATACATCATGCATACATCGAGCATAATCATATCAAACATGCATACATGCATTACATTCAATCATATATGCCCATAAAAAACTATAGAAATATCTCAAGGCATGACTACCAGCTAAGACGAACTCAAATTCAAATCCAAGCTCTTCATTATCCACTCATCTTGCTATAATAACCTCGGTTGAGAATGCATACAACCATCAAAGGTACCGCTATCAAAATTTCACTAGGAAGCTTACCTACGATTGATATCCAAGGCCTAGTCATCACCAGCCTCCGGGCATTACACTTGCAATTATCGAATTCAAACTTTTCAAGCCCGAACATCTAAAAACATTCAATTTCATTTGGTTATCATGTTAATCAAGCCTCGCTGGAAAAAAGACACAACCGACTTCATTAGCAAAACTTTAGGGTTCATTTATTCATGTTGATCAAGCCTCAGTTGAGAACAGACACAATTGGCTTCATTATAAAATTTTGGGGTTTATTTCTTCCTATTGATAGTCTTGGTTGAGGACAGACACAACCGACATCATCAGTAAATTTAGGGTTCATTTCCTTCATGTTGATAGCCTTGGTTGAGAATAGACACAACCGACATCATCAACGAAACTTCGGTTTCAATCTTTAAACCTATCATTTTTATGCTAAACATTTACCTTGGTTGAGGACAGACACAACCGATAAAAATCCGATCTCATCTTTGATCTAATTATCTACAATATAACCCATTGCATCAGTCTCCATGCATCAATATGGGAAATCCACAATACAACTCATTGTGTCAGTCTCCATGCAATGATGTGTTTCCTCCTCTGTGATATAACTCATTGCGGTTGTCTCCATGCAGCAATGTGCAAATTCTGCAATATAACTCATCACCTCAGTCTCCATACAGCGAGTAGTTATCAAGCTTTTTTCAATTATCTATCTCCTAGGTCGCGATAGATATGCGAATAAATCCGCGTAATGCATTGTATCAGTCACCATGCAACAAGTATTATCAAACAGTGTTTTATTTATCCCCTAGATTGTGATAAATACACAGTTTCCTCCTCTGTAATATAGCTCAATGCGCCAGGCTCCATGCAGCAATGTGCGAATTCTGCAATATAACTTATCGCCTCAGTCTCCATGCAACGATGTAGTTATCAAGCCTTTTGAATTATTTATCCCCTAGGTTATGATATATTTGTGAATAAATCCACGTAATTTATCGCATCAGTCTCCATGCAGCAATGTATTATCAAACAATATTTTATTTATCCCCTAGGTTATGATAAAACACAATTTCCTCCTCTGCAATATAACCCATCGTCTCAGTCTCCATGACACAATGTAGTTATCAAGCTTTTTTCAATTATCTATCCCATAGATTGTTATAGATATGCGAATAAATCCGTGTAATCCATTACATAAGTCTCCATGCAACAATGTATTTTCAAACAATGTTTTATTTATCCCCTAGATTGTGATAAATACACATTTTCCTCCTCTGCGATATAACCCATTTCTCCAGTCTCCATGCAGTGATGTTGTTATCAAGCTTTTTCAATCATCTACCCCCTAGGTTGTGGTAGATATGCAAATTGCCGATTCATATTATTCATTCTCTAGGTTGTAATGAATACGTGAATTCATCCTCGGATTATTTGCTATCTCAGTTGTAGTAACCATGACGAAGTCGGCAATATAACTCATTGTGTCAGGCTCCATGCAGCAATGTAGTTATCGAGCTCTTTTCAAATATCTATCCCCTAGGTTGTGATAGATATGTGAATAAATTTGCGTAATCTATTGCATCAGTCTCCAGGCAGCAATGTGTTATCAGACTTTGTTTCATCCATCCCCTAGGTTGCGATGAATAGATAAAATTAAATTAAATCCAAACTTACTATATTAGTGTCCAAGCATTAGTAAGTCAGCTTTTTCAAAACTTGTATTTTTGTAAATATGCACACAATAAAATCTACAATCTCTCTTATATACTGACAAGTTATTCGTGTCGCCATGTCCAAGTTAAATTAAAACTTTGATTCAAACACTGGTAAGATGATACATCATCATCTATACTTACTCTTCAATCATATGTCTCTATTCAAACTCTGGTAGGATGATGCATCATCATCCTTGCGTATTTCTTTATTCAAACTCGGGTAGGATGATACATGATCGTCCTTGCCTATTTTTTGGAGCTCTGAGGTATGCTATATCAGTGTAACCTTATTTAATAATGCTTTGGTATAAACTTTGAGGTCTTCCATTATTTTATAACCCTCTGATTCAAACGTGTGAGACCTGCGTATTTTGGCACCATTCAATCGAAGAGTGATTAAATAGAGACAACTATCATAACATAAATTTTACTGCCCTTAGTGCTACCGTCAAAATTTATTTCGAATTTGGATTTATATAAAATTCTTTTGATTTAGATTAGTATTTTGGGGTTCTATAAATATTCGTTCTCAAGTTCAGTTAAAAATATAATAATTTATTTTAAATTATTTGTATTTCTAAAATAACAAATATTTACACACCTTTCATATACTTTCAATCGAATTTATTTACAAATAAGTGACATAACACAATTGATAAAGAATGAAGCTTGCAAGTATGAGGTTGTGGGTTCGAATCTTGTATGTTGCATTTTTAAAAAAAAATTCTATTTCTTTTTGTTACTAATTTTATTTCCTTTTTTGGAAATCGGGTTTGGGATTTTCATACATTTTGGATAACTTAGTCTCTAAGTTTTTTTAACCTAGTTCAAGTCTATAAATAGGACCTTAGTTTGTCCTAATTTTTCATCCAGAATTTCTCACGATACACAATTCACCAACGATCCACAAATCCATAATATTCACAATTCTCTCAACACACACTTTATTTTCAAAATTTATTTTCAAGCCTATTGGTGATATTTTTATTCTTGGTCGATGATTCAATGAGACCACCCTTTTCGATTTCATTTTTTTAATTGGTTTATTGTTATAACCACATGATAATATTCTGATGGTTGTTTTCTTTGAAAAAAATATTATTTTTAGATTAAAAAATCAACAATTTCTCATAATACATTAATTCACAGATCTAGAAATCCACAAAAAACCTATGAACTTTAAACTTATGATCTTCACAATCATCTACTAGGGTTTTAAAATTTTCCTACCACAACCCTATTCACGTATATTTTTCCAGCCTTATGTAAATTTTCAACCTACACTAACAACTACCAATCCTTGTACATAGAAACGCACATTCCCCTAACTCTCCAAGTTTTTGCCGTGAGAATCCAA
Organism: Vicia faba; assembly: GCA_948472305.1. Lineage (NCBI taxonomy): Eukaryota > Viridiplantae > Streptophyta > Magnoliopsida > Fabales > Fabaceae > Vicia > Vicia faba. Next base: position 21,429,967 of record OX451739.1, on the reverse strand, counting down.
AAATTCCAATAAACCACCCTTGTAATCACTCGTTATACAAATAAATCTGTCTTTTTAGTCAGAACCATGCAAAATTCCGTGCACAAAATATACACACACTTATAAGCCAAAGTCATTTGCCTCTTTGGTTCTCCCATGTTACTGCCAAAAAAAAATCCTCTCACAAACTTTTGACATTCATGATCTAGCAATGCACCTGAACACTCACTTTGTATATTTTTTCTTTAATTTTGACATTAGAAAAGAAAACACAATTACTCACTAAAATGCTCAAAATGTATTGTTACAGTAACTTCACAAACTACTCACTTTCCTTCATTGATTTACTTTTTTACTGATATAGAATAGTTTTTGTTATTATTAACTTTTTTTCTTTTCTTTCTTCTTTTTTTATAAATAACTTCCATGTGTTACCGTATGAGAGAGTTTGTGTTGATGTAATATTTGGAAAGAGTGAATAAAGGAGGGTGGCCCTTCCAATTTTGTTTTTATTTTTATTTTTATTTTTATTTTAAAAAAAGTTGATTTGTTTTATTTATGTATTTATTTGTTATTTATTTTAATTTACACTCTCTTTAAATATAATTCATTTACGTTATGTATTTTATTAATTTATTTTAGTTCTTTTTTAATTTAATTATAAAAACAATATAAAAATAAAATATAAAATATATATTTAGTGAACTATATATCTAAATTAATTCAAACATAGGATGTCCATCTTCGAGTAATTAAATCGGTCGACACATCGTCTAACAGTTTCTTATTTAAAATCAAACATTTAAAATCTATATAACTCACCAAATTCACCATTCGCGAGCGACACGTGGCCAATATATGGCCACGTGATGAGGAGACTATATCAGACTTCCTCCACTCTGTGTCATACCACATACTTTAATCAAATTAAAACTTAAAACCGCTAACCAACAATAAATTGTTTTTCTACTAACTTAATCAAAACCTCAAGAACATTTTTCGAAAAAGGATTAAGGCAAATTATTTTCAAAATTAATTGAGAACTGCGTCTATGATCACTCAACTTACAACCCAGACAAGGTTCAAGTATAAATTTGAAAGAAATTTTACGCAATCCTATAAAAAATACCAACCCACTGCGAACTACGAATTAGGACTCTGATTTCTCATAAGAGGATAGGTAGGCATACGACTAAAATTGTGACGAGTCCCCCCTAAAAAAACTAAAACCCTATTTCCTAAAAATTGTGCTTCTAACCCTAGTATCCTTGTGAACAAGGTAGATGAAGGGTGTCTAACACCTTCCCTTCGTCTAGAACCAAGTCAAAAAAATCCAGAATCTCTAACTTTTTAGGGTTATCCTTTATATTCCCTTGCTTAGGATAAAACTTAAGGGTGACGACTCTTATTTTAAAATCAGTTACAATAGATGCTTCTCTTTGTTGAAAGCCTCTTTTGCTGCAACTTCGTATCTTACAGTCGATTTTTCGTCTTACACAACATTACACCTTGGGCACAACCTGGCCATTGATTCGTTCACTTTGCCTTTTTCTTGGAAATCAGCCAAAATTTCTTCCAGTTAAGGATAAACTATTGGTAACTCATTTTCCATCTTCACGTCAAAGCCTTCAGTAGCTTCAACCATCATAAGTTCACCGTCGAAACCCTCAGTAGCCTCGACCATTATACACTAGAAAGTTCTGCATATAGAGCCTCTTCGACCTTCAACAGATCAGTGTCCAGCTGCATCTTTGGCTTTCTTTAGAGATTTCTGCACCAAATCCCTAAAAAGAACACATTGAGATGTTTTTGACCCAGAAAATTATGAAATTTGCATAATCCCCTTTTCTTCTTTTGTTCTAGTGGGGGATTATTTATGCTCTGAGGAACAATAATTTAACCATCAGCTACTAACAAATCAAATATTTCATCACCCATAATTATATTAAAAGTGTACATTTTTGTGATGGCTTTGCCACTTTTCTCGGTTTCGATGGGATTCTTCCCGTTTGATGGCCTCAATGGTTTACAAGCATAAGGAGGCTCAGGCTGGAGTTCATCCACATTAACTTCGGTTTCTTTGATTGATTCATCATCGTCAGAAGAATATTTTTCAGTGGCTACATAAGCAACATTCCCTTTCTTTTGATACTTGCTGACTTTAGCTTTCTCAGCTTTCAAGCGTTCTATTTATCAAATCCTAATAGATAATTATGCCATATCTCTCAAGTATTAAGTATCCAACTTTTCCTAAACGAATTGTCTAGGCCATTCGTAGCCATTTCGACTAATTCGTGCTTAGAGACTTGAGTAAAGCATCTTTCTTTCAAAAGTCTGAACCTGTTTAAGTACTTGTCATAGACTTAGTAGCTTTTCATTTGACGTCAGTAAGCTTTGTTAGACTTAGTTTTGATTTCCCATGTAAAAATTTTCATGGAATAATTTCTATAATTGATTCCACATATGGATCGACTGGGGATGTAGCATTGTAAACCAAGTAAATGCATTTTTCGACAGGGAACTTGGAAAATATTTCAGTTTCATATCCTCATTGTTGGCTATATCGATAGCTTCGGTTTGATACCTAACAACATGCTCAACAATGGAATCTTTTGTATCCCTTGCAAACTTGGTGAATTTAGGGATCTTCCAACCCTTGGGTAGTTCTGTTTGTAAAATAAAATCTGGTAACAGAGAAGAATACGTAGGCCTCTGAGAGCCTGTATTCATTTTGTTTTGAACCATGATACATTCGACTAACTTTAAACCATTACGTCGACCCAACTTTAAAAACTCTGAATTTTGTTAAGTCTCAAAGGGGATTTTTCCTTGGTAACCCGTCAACCCCTCTTATCTCACCATGGGTTGTGTTGAAAATACTTTCCTCTTGGTGATGACCCTTAGCTTATAATCACTTCCCTTGGTCAATAATTGATGGCTAACACCCATACCTCAAGAATTTAAATTTCTAAGATGTTGGTAAGAGGCATTTCTTACCTCATGGAGATATTTCCCACTCTTTTCCACCCATCACATTTCTTAACCAGTTCATGAGCATCTTTGAAAAGAGAGGGCCAGAAATAACCTAATTGTAGAACCTTGGAAGCAGTTCTGGTTCCTCAAAAATTTCCTCCATAAGGAGCTTCATGATAGGAAGACAATATTTGTCGTGCCTCTAGTTGATCCACATATCTCCTTAGCAATTGATCAGCAGACTTCTTATAAAGGAAAGGTTCATCCCAAATGTAATTTTTGGTCATATGGGAGAACCTTTTCCTTTGTTGAGATATGAACTCAGATGGTACATATTTTCTAACCAAATAATTAACAATGTTAGCATACTAAGGTATCATGCCAGTAGCGATCAACAACAGTTTCTCGTCAGGAAAAATTTCCTGAGTTTCTCCATTATTCTTATCTTGGACTTCCTCTGGTAATCTTGACAAATATCCAGCAACCAAATTCTCAAATCCTTTCTTATCTCTAATTTCCATATCAAACTCTTGTAATAAAAGTATCCATCTTATGAGTCGTGGTTTGGCATTCTTCTAAGCAAGTAGGTACTTGATGGAAGCATAGTGTATACAATGACCTTTGTTCCTAGCAAATAGGATCTGAACTGGTCGAAAGCAAAGATAACAAATAGTAACTCCTCTTCAGTTATGGTGTAGTTGATTTGTACTTCAATAAAAGTTATACTAGCATAGTAAATGGTATGGAAAATCATGTTGTGTCTTTGACCAAGCAGAACCCCAATGGAAAAGTCACTTGCATCACACATCAACTCAAATGGTTTTGTCCAGTCAAAAGCCTTCACAGTTGGTGCAGAAATCATAGATTCTTTCAATAAGTTGATGGCTTTCAAACATTGTTTAGTAAAGACATAAGGCACGTCATGTTGCAGCAATTTATTAAGTGGCTTAATGATCTTTGAAAAATCCTTGATAAATCTTCTGTAAAAGCCAACATGTCCCAAAAAGCTTCTAACTCGTTTGATGTTAACTAGTGGTGGAAGCTTCTCTATCACTTCCACTTTTGCTTGATCCACTTTCAAGCCTTTCTTTGAGATCTTGTTCCCTAAGACAATTCCTTCTTTTACCATGAAATGACACTTCTCCCAATTCAGCACAAGATTGTTTTCTTCATATCTGCTCAGCACCAGATCCAAGTTGTCCAGGAACTTCTTGAATGATTCCCAAAAAACATAAAAATCATCCATGAAAACTTCCATGGAACTTCAATAATGTCAGAAAATATGTCCATCATGCAACGTTGGAAGGTGGCTGGAGCATTTCATAGTCTAAAAGGCATCCTTCTAAAGGCAAAGGTGCCATAAGGACAAGTAAATATTGTCTTCTCTTGGTCTTGGGATGCAATGGCTATATGATTGTAGTCTGAATATCCATCCAAGAAGCAATAATACTTCTTTCCCACCAATCTATCCAACATCTGATCAAAAAATGGGAAGTGGTCTTTCATGGTGGCCTTATTCAGCTTCATATAATCCATGCAAATTCTCCATCCGGTGACAGTTCTGGTTGGGATTAGCGCATATTTGGCATTGCTGACTACAGTCATGCCTCCATTTTTAGGTACACGTTGAATAAGTCTCACCCACACACTGTCATAAATAGGATAGATAATCCCAACATCTAACCACTTGATAATCTCTTTCTTGATCACTTCTTTGATGACAGGGCTTAGTCTTCTTTAAATTTCAATGCTATTCTTGGAATTTTCATTTAGAAATATTTAATGCATGCAAAATTTAGGGTTGATCCCCTTGATGTCCAAAATTTTCCAAGAAAAATCTCTCTTGTGTCTCTTCAGAATTTCCAACTATTTTCTCTTTTGTTCTTCAGCCAAATCCATTGCAACAATTACAAGCAACTTCTGTCCTACTTCTAGATAAGCATATTGTAAATGGGAAGGTAGTTGCTTAAGTTCCAAATCAGGGGGAACCTCTACTGAAGGTGAGTTGTGATTTTTTAATATGATGGACAACTCCAGCACCTCCAGAGATTCTTCTTCTTCTTCTTCTTCTTCTTCTTCAATACATCATTTGCTCAAGGGCCCACAAATGATTCCATCATGTTAGATTTCTTCTCTTTTTAAATTTCCTAGCTCTTGCTCAAACATATTGCTTGACTTAAGTAGATTCTTGTGAAACATACCTTCCCATCTAGAGATCATGGAACATTTAACTACATCTTTCTCAGGGTATTGTAAAGCATTAAGGACATTGAACACAACTTGATATCCATCAACTCTTGTGGAAAGTTCTCCTCTCTCTACATCAAACAAGGTTCTTTCCACAGCAAGGAAAGCTCTTCACCACAGAATGAGAGTCTCTTCATCATGATCAAAATCCATGATAATGAAATCAACAGGGAAGACAAGATTGGCAACCCTTACTAGTATATATTTTATCTTCCCTTGAGGATAGAAAACACTTTTATATCCCAACTATAGAGTGATGATTGTAGGCCTGACATCTCCTATCCCTAGCTTTTTTAAGATAGATAAGGACATAAGATTTATGCTATCCCCTAAATCATATAGAGCTCTACCACAGAAGGTATCTCAAATGGTATAAGGGATGGTAAAACTTCCAGGATCTTTCAACTTTTGAGGGAGTTTGCCTTAAACTAATTGACTACACTCTTGAGTGAGTGCAACGATTGCAAACTCTCCCACTTTTTCTCTCTTGGTGAGTACATCTTTCATGAACTTAGAGTAATTTGGTGTTTGTTGAATAACTTCAATCATAGGTATGTTGATGTGAAGTTGCTTCAAAATTTCCAAGAATTTGCCAAACTGTTGTCCCTCTTTAACTTTCCTAATCCTTTGGGGAAAAGGAGATGGCATCTTTCTTGAACATACATCCTTAGATTATCAACTTCAGGCATGACTTCTGGTTGCTTCTCAAGATTAGAAGTCAGACCAGTAGTATCTTTGTCAACATTCTCTTTCTGTTGTCCAAATGATGACGATTCCTCATTGGAATTTTCTCCATCTTCAGCACTGTCCAGAGTAGGCATTTCTTCACTCGACTCTTTGCTTTTAGGTGTGAATCCTCCACATTATTTTATATTTATAAGCTTAATGACCTGATATGTTTCAACATTCTTTACTCTAGACGTTGTAGTTGGAGCTTCAATAGAACTTGGGAGTGTGCCCATGTTTCTTAAGCTCAAGGTAGTAGAAATTTTCCCCACTTGATTCTCTAGATTTTTTATGATCACTCCTTATGCTTGAAACTAATTCTTGGTCTCTTTAATGAAGGGCTTCAAAATGTTTTCCAGCTGGTTGTTACCTTGGTTTGCCATAGCATAATTAGGCGTAGCAAAACCAGGTGGAACTTGTGGTGCTTGAGTTTGTTGAATAGCTTGAGTTTTAGGTTGATTTTGATTATTAGTCCAAGAGAAATTTGGACGGTTGCGCCATCCAGGATCAAAAGTGTTGCTATAAAGATTATTGTATTTGCTACTATTGTTATTACCAAACATAGTTGATAGACACATGATTTGAATAACATTCTTCAATCAAGTGGGCTCCCCCATAATACACACAAGAAATTGAATACGCGTCAGTAACCACCTTCACTAGCTCAGGCTTAGTCACTTCTGGAGTCATCATGTTCTTCATCATTTGATGAATCTGAGCCACCTGAGCAGCAAGAGTTATTGTCTCAATGATTTCATGAACTCCAGCAGGTTTCTTTTGGGTATAATTAACAGTGGCTCTTGTGACTGGCTATTGATATGTGTTTATCGTAATACTCTCAATCAATCTAAACCCTTCTTCATAAGACTTAGACAAAAGAGCTCCACAACTTGAGGCATTAAGCATATTCCTTGAAGAAGGAATCAACCCATTGTAAAAAGTCTCAAGTTGGATACATATGGGTATGCCATGGTGAGGGTATTCTCTAAGTAACTCTTTAAATCATTCATAATCATCAAATAAAGATTCATAATCTCCTTGCCTAAATGAAGTAATTTTATTTCTCATCTTTGCATTCTTGGAAAGAGGAAAGTACTTAGCTAAAAATTTCTCAACTAGATCATTCCATGTGGCAATGGAATTAGGCTCCAAGGAATTTAAACAACTCTTGGCTATATCTCTTAGATAATAAGGAAACTGCCTCAACCGAAAGGCATCACCAGTCACGCTGGGAATCTTAAAATTACTAGCAACATCCAGGAACTGTCTCAAGTGCAAATGAGGGTCTTCATTAGGAGAACCTGAGTATTGGCCAATGGTTTGCAGCATTTGAAACATCATGGGCTTAAATTTAAACTGTGTTGCAGTGATTTCTGGTAAGATGATACCAATGCTCATGGAATTTGGATCAAAAACTTCATAGTCTCTAACTATTATGGGCACTATCATTGTCAATACTGATAATATCGTTATTAGCCATGACACAAATTGGATCCTCTTCTTCTTTTGGTTGCACTGGTGGTTTCGGGTCTTCTAAATCTTCCAGATTAACAACAATATGATCCCTTGGTAAGTGTCCAATAAGTTGATATCTTCTTAGTGCTCTAAGTGCTCTTTCAGGTTCAGGATATCCACTGTAAATTGGGTGTAATGACCTGTGTATACAATAGCTAAAAATTTGTCGTGACACCAGATTACAGTGAAACATTAATGGCTATAATGCTTAAAAACAAAAACAATAGTAATGAATACAAAAAAAACCCAGATATATAACTAAATCACTCCATGACAGCGACGCCAAAAAGTTGTTGTCATTTTTAGTGTGTCACAAGTAAGTATTCATGTATGTTGATTGCAGTAAGTAATAATATAAGAGTGTCGAGCCCATATGGAGTGTTGTTACTTAGATTTTATTTTTGTATAGAAACTATTCTTTTGATTTAAGCACGAGAAGAGAGATATAATGTTTGGTAGTTACAAGTTCAAAGTTCACTTAAAATACATATCGAAAGTAGTGTGAAAAGAAGTGGAAATATATTAAGAGTGATTGAGTTGAGCTATGTTCCATTAATATCGTTAGTGTAGTTATGTGTTTATGACGTGTGGTGTCGTGACATGCAAGGTCAGAGTGATCTTGTGGTGTATCTCTACAACATCAAAGCATGCATATAAAGAGCAAGGGAACAAATCTCTAAGCCTCATTTATAACCCTAATATGTGTCTATTAGTATTCTAAAATCCTCAATAGTTGCAGCTCATTATCTCTAAGCAATCTAGGTAAGTGAATATCTATATCATACTCATTCAAATATTTTTATCAAGAAAACTACTTGTTGTTGGATCTCTCACAATAACAAGTTGTTATATACCCATAAGATGATCAGGCAAAGAAATAGACTTATAACATATTAACATGTGATAAAACAAGTCATTTAACAACATATCATATAACATAATAACACTTTAATATTAACTTCATGTTGCTCAAATACAAAAGGTTTAGCTCATAGTGAACTGAGTACAAGCTACATACATGGTTCCCCACAGTAACATCTTTTAACAAGAAAAAAGAAAAGATAGAAACCTAAGAGAGACTTGAAGGATGCCTTGAGATGACTAATCTTCAAGAGATGACTCCAGTCGCGCTACTGCTAATCAGCTGGTACAAGAATAGGTGAGGAGAGGAATTTGTTCACATTCCACTATCCACGCACTTAGACTCTTTATTTTCTCTTGGAACAACTGAACTCTCTTTCATTTCTCATCAAAGCTCTAGTCATAGACCAAGCATTAGAGTTTGTGTTGCATTGGATCACGGGCTTATATTTTAAGGAATCACATCAAACCCATAGAAAAAGTAGTGCCAACACACAATTGCAACTGCTTAGCAAAAAAGGAATCAAGTACAAGAAGACCATGGTGGGAGACAATGTGTAGTGTGGCAAGTTGTGGTGGCAGAGGTGTAGGCGGCGCTACACAGTGTATTGTTTTACCTTCTTTTGTCCTCTAGCGCCCACACCTTGTGCTTTGTATTTGAACGTGTTTCTTCCTCTTTTTTAGCACAAAATTTTTTTCCTCCAATTCATTCTTCCTTCCACGCTATCCAGATAAGTCAACTACTAGCAATATTAATTTTTCCTTTTCTCTAAATCCTTCTAGTTCCTTCAGCTTGCGCTTCATGCAGCAGGCCACTGCAATCTTGCCTCAACTTGACTCTGTTAACTTTACTTACATAAAAACACATTAAAACATAAAAAGGAGCACTTATTGTATTCCAAACTAATTCTTGAAAAAAACAACTAAAATGTAATAAAATAACAATTAAAAGCAAATTAACATCTAATAAAGACAAACATTAAGATATGCAGTAACTAACAAATATGAGTTAACACTTAACCTTCACTCATTCACGTTATTTTTTTCGTCTCCTATTCACACATGTATTCCCTTCTTAGAACATATTTATATTAGTTAGGGGCGAGATATAAAAATGGAATACGTAAAAAATGTCAAATTGTTTTGTTCTACTTTATTTTAAAAATTGAGTATAATACTCTCATGATCATCTTGAAATTCAGTAAAGTTGAAAAAGATTTTACTATTTAATATTAAACTATTTTACATCCGTTTATACAATCAATCAGGCGTAGATATTTATGAAAATATTTTAGAAATTACCTTAAAAATGGCAATGATATATTTTAATTAATTTCATGGGTAAAAAATCACTATCAATTTATAAATTAATCTCTTAATAATTACAGGTTTACTTGAAATTTATTTGCATTAGTTAGGTAATCATATAAACTAAATTAATCTCTTAAGCTTAAGATTGGTAGACAAGAAGATTGAGCAAGATATGAACCCTTGCATTATATATTCCTCAAAATCTACTTCTTCCATATGTCTCAATAAAATATTAATAGAACACTTGAAAGTCAAAATTCTTCTCTTAATTATGAATTTGAAATGTGCATTCAAACAAAAATGTGAATGTTTCCACTTCACCAAGAAATGTATTAAAATGATCAAATTATGACCCTAAGAAAGAATCCAAAAAGGATTTATAAAAGTATATAATATAAAAAGTAAAGTAGCATCTATATATGCCTAAGAATACAATGCAAAGAAACACTAAAACCAGATCTTGACAGGTTGTCATACTGCTCTGTATGCAAAAATGGGATTAGGTAGAATAATTGATGGCATATTATTAAAATGTGTCAGTGTCTTTCATGTTACCAAAGAATTTGTGTACTATACAGAAACTTTAGTCCTTATCTTAAGTTTGGCCTCACTTTAAAAGTAACAAACTCACCGACACAAACCCGCTGGCATTAAACTCCAAAACCTTACACCGATTCAACTTTTTTGTTTGATTTGAATAAGTAAGTACACACACCCATTGCTCAATTATCATGAATTGAAAGCAAACTCGTGATCAACAAACAACTCCATAAGTGGGATTATTTATGAAATAATTTTAAAGAAAAATCAAAGATTTAATAGTGTTGATTCTCCGAAATAAATTTGAACTCAGAACTTTTAAAATACTGGTTATAGTATTTGAATTATCAATTGTTAATTTAACACATCACTTTAATTCAAGTGTTTTAAGTTTTCAATGTTTATGTTCATCTTCAATCTCTTGAACAATTCAATTCTTTAATGTTTTTGGTTTATAAATCAGTTACTTAGTATTCACTTCTACAATATCTCAATCTCAACATTCATTTACTAACAAGCTCTCTCAAGTAATGAAATTTCATCTCAATATACTTGTTTCTCTCATGTGCAATTGAATTTTTAGTAAGATTAATAGCGAAAAAGCGTTATCCTCATCGCTGCACAGCTCCTTCAATAGATTCATCAACCACACGGTTTGACACACACACACAACGAAACGACAATATATTCGGCCTCACAAGACAAGAATGCTATTACCGATTCCTTCTTCAAATACTATGAGATTGGTGTTCCACCGAACATAAAGATGTATTCAACTATAGACTTTAGATAATCTTTATTTCCGCACCAATTGAAATCAGTAAAACTGAGTAAATTACATTTTCTGCTCGTGTTTGCTGCGAGAAAGAAAATTTTGCAGCCAATATATTCTTTGGCGTATTTTAGAATCCTTTTGATTGTTGTCAAGTGAGACACCCTCGGTCTCTCATGAATCTATTCACAATACTGACACTAAATGTTTAATCCGGCCGCGTATTGCACAAATAACACAATGATCCAATCAACCTCCTATACTGAGTTGGATTCATCTCTTGCTTATCCTCACTCATAGACAGTTGTAGCCTTGGTTCGGCTGGAGTAATGGCAACATTGTAATATTCCATTTCAAACTTCTTTAATATCTCAAGAACATACATTTTTTGGTGCATAAGCAGTCCTTTTTTGGACTTGTGGAACTTAATGCCAAGGAAGTATATCATGAGATCAAGGTCGGCCATCTCAAACTCTTTCATAAGTTCACTCATGAATTTAGAAATACACTTTTCGTCGTTGTTCGTGATCAACAAATCGTCTATGTATAGGAAAAAGATGACCACCTCTTCACTTGTATTCGTCTTCACATACACACCATATTCAAATACACACTTCTTGAAGTCAGTATCCTTTAGGAAACCATATATTTTATTCTTCCAAGATCTTGGAGTTTGTTTCAAATTGTATAATGTTTTCTTCAACTTGAATAACTTTGACTCTTGGTTTTTCACAACAAAATCACGGGTTGCTCTACATATACCTCTTCTTCAAGTGGTCCGTCTAAAGAAACGGATTTCATATCCATTTGATAGATGGACCAATTGTTGTTATTCGCAATACCAACAACTATCCTTATAGTTTCAATTCTAATAATCGATGCAAATACCACTTCAAAGTATATGCCTTCATTTTACAAAAATCACTTTGTAACTAATCGAGTCTTACGCTTGATTATTTCATCCTTGGGATTGACCTTCACCTTATAGATCCATCTTACACCAATCAGCTTCTTTCCTTCTGATAGATCAACTAACTCTCAAGTATTGTTTTTCTCAATCGGTTACAGCTCTTCCTTCATAGCAAAAATCTATTTTGGATCACTCAAAACATACTTCGTCTTAACGGGTCTGAATTCGACCATAAGTATAAATGGACTAAATCACCATCATCGTTGACTTCATTGTATCAGAATATCTCATAATCTTGGAGTCTTAGAGGCAAACCTCTTTACCTTGTTGATCTTATCACATTTTCTTCAATTTAGACTTCGACGGGGGCTAGCTCTGCACTCTCAAACTCTGTAGAATCTAAATTTTCAATGTTGTAACTGGTTACAGGTTGTTGTAGCTCTTTCATTTCATCGACAATAATGGCTCGGCTGGTTACAATCCTCATGTTTGAGGCATCATACAACTCGTAACCACATGTATAATGATACCTAACAAGTATCATAAACTCTCCCTTATCATCTGGCTTCTTTCTAAGTTTCCCTCGAAACCTTTCAATACGCTACATAACTGTTGTACCCCAAAATTTTCTCTCTCATGTTTCCCAAGGTTTTTTCTCTTACATGGTTGGTTACAAACACTTGCCTAAAGAAAATGAAAATTTTTTAATGCTAGCAAAGTGTCTTTCGATTGGCATCTGAACAATGTCTTTCGTTTGGCATATCAGAACAATGTCTTTCGATTGGCATCTGAACAATGTCTTTCGTTTGGCATATCAGAACAATGTCCTTCGATTGCCATGTCAACAATGTCTTTCGATTGGCATCTGAAGAATGTCCTTCGTTTGGAATATCAGAGCAAAGTGTCCTTCGATTGGCATGTCAACCAGCTTCGACTAGGCTCCTAAAACCTTTCGATCAAGCACTGGCTTATCAGCTTCGATTGTGTGTTGGTTCCCCTTCGAGCAAGCATTAGTCCAAGTCTCATTTAGGCAAAAGGCCTCTACATGCAACCTTCGATCTACCAGGCAGGGGCTCCCTCAGATTTGTCTAGTATTCACAATGGGCAAAGGCTTCTTCTATGATTGCCTTTAATACATAAGGCAAGTACTTTCTTTGAGCTTTATTTCAATACACAAGGTCAAGACCCCTCAATACAGTTTCTGCACCATGACACACAATATGACCCATTCGAAAGAGAACTCCAAAGGTCCATTCGAAAGACACATATTGGTGGCCATTCGAAGGAGACACATAATTACTGAATGCAAGTTTGTCTTATGATGAGTATTGGTCCTACATGTGGCCAGGCCCAGGCCTCCTATGCAATGGCATTCGAAGGAAGTGATAAAGGAGGCTTCGATTGGCCAGAATGAAGTTCTCACTTGGGGCTATTTGAATCAAGCAGCTAAGGAAAATAGATGGGTCTAATCGAAAGCCATTCGAAGGACATGTAAGTGATCCATTTGAAGAAGTATTCAAAGGCCCATTCGAAGGACACATAGTGTTGTCTGGAAAAAAAGGGTTTGGTCAAAGATTAGATCTGGTTGGCCAAAACGAAAGAGAAATATGCAAAGATGCTGGCTGGCCCAAAATCCCACATATTGCCATACTCAAGCTTCCTGCACAAGCACTCATGCCAAAGGAAGCTTCGATTGGCCTGGAAAAAATTTTCGTTTGGGCTAGTTGAGTAGGGGCTCAATCGAAGAGGCCCCAACGATGAAACTTGAGCCATTCGAAGGAAGTAACTCAGAGTCAATCAAAGGGCAAGACTTGAGCCATTCGAAGGAGATAATTCTGGGCCAATCGAAGAGCAAGGATAAGGGGTACTTCGAAGGCATGATTAACAAAGTGTCCTTCGATTGGCATATCAGAGCAAAGTGTCTTTAGATAAGCATATCAACAAAATTAAGCAATCAATGTAGAAGCTGACTGTTCGAAGAAGCTCTAATAAAGAAGTTTATGAACACTTTGAATAAAAACTCTAGGCTAATCGAAGAGCAACGCTAGAGGGAATTCGAAGGAGCCAAACATGTCCAGGTTCATCCCAAGGCTCAAAGAGGCATGAATATTTCAAAAATGGAAGTCTCTTAATGTGTCTAATTTTGGTCTCATGGCCTTCAAAGCTTGGTTAATGGCCGTCTCTTACCATTTCCATGCACCTCAATCTCCTATAAATACAAGACACTCACACCATCGGTCAGGGAGGAGATACATACACTGGATACCTATGCTTACATATTGCCTCATACACACACAAAGGGATTACTGATCGAAGGAGCACGCACAGCCTGTCTCAGAGTACATTTTTAAGCTCTCCAAAGTTTCCAAAGCAAAAGAGCACAAGGAGACTCCCATTTCCAACCAGTTCCAGTCAAACTCCAAGTCATCCCACGCCCAAGTCGAAGTATCTCGTCCTTGGTAAAATTTCAAATTCATATTACTGTTTTTATGATGTACTGATGTTTTCCAGTGTTTGATTTACGCCCAGGGTATTATATAGAACATCGTTTACATGGGTATACAAAGATAGAGGACACGATATGTGCTTTTCATCGAATACCAAGAAACCATGGTTTTCTAAGGAAAACGAACCCAGATTCGAATTTAAAGAAGTTGAATTAATGGAAAGTCGAATTAGGAAAAAGACCTGGGTTCACACCCAGGTCATGCTTTTGTTTTGTTGACCCTTTTTATTGCAGATTTTAGTGCTTTCCTCCACAAGCAACTCATCAGACGCCTCCAGCAACATTCTTTGCTGGATCGAAGGCATGTCTCCATGGATCGAAGACCATCATTTTCCTTGATTGAAGGATTCCTTTTTCTTGCAGATTTTAGTGTTTTCCTCCACAAGCAAGTCATCAGACGCCTCCAGCAACATTCTTTGTTGGTTCGAAGGCTTGTCTCCGTGGATCGAATACCATCATTTTCCTTGATCGAAGGATTCCTTTTTCTTGCATTCATTCTTACTTTTTCCATTTCTTAAAAATAAAAAAATCAAAAAAAAATTAGACTTAGGGTTTTCTAATTAATTTTAATTTTGTAAATTAATTAAATTAATTATTTTAACTTCATTTTATCAATTTAAGATCAACTAGATAATTAACTAGGGCTTTACTGCTTTTTATTTATTTTCTTTCCCCCATTTGGACATGTAAATACCCCTCCCCAAAGCATTGTAATAGCGTAGGATTTACATTTCCACACTTTTAATTTTTGCACATATATTAACTGCTTAGATGTATGCTAATAGGATTGTATGATAAGATTAAAAGCAAAACGCTAGCAAACCTAAACAAAAAAGACTAAGATAAATGAACATAACACATATTGCACATATACACCTCTAGGGTATGCCCACTTTGGTTGCCTTCGGAAAAAAAATCATGTTCCTCGAAACAGAGACGCTTTAGCAAAGACCCGTAAATCAAAAGATCATAGTCCCTTGATGACCCTACAGTTGCCTTTCGGTAAATGATTTAGTCCCTAAACAAAATTTCTAAAGTGTCTCCACATGTTTCCTTTACGACTGTACATTCCTTCGAATGTCCCGCATACATCCAACGATAAGGGCTACCTACTCACTAATAGTAGGATAACACTGTCTAAAGGATAGGAGAAAAAGAACAAACTTTTAGAATATAAGTAGATAGTTCTTATGTGTTATGCTCAAAACAAATATTTTACACTTACACATTTCAAAAACAACTTTCAAAAACGTTTTCTTTATCAACACTCTTAAGGACTGATACAAGAGTTATCATAAAGCGAATCACCGCACTAAGGCATTTTCAAAAGCATCTTTTCAAAACACACAAAAAGCACAAGGTATTTCAAAAACTGAGCTAAGCATCTAAGAGCCCGTAGAAAACTAAGGATGGAAAGGGTTCTAACACCTTCCCTTTCCATAATCTACCCCCTACTCAGAAAATTCTCGAAAAGGTCTTTTTTTGTTCTTTTCACCCTTTCCTTTGTTGGATAAAATAAAAGTCGGTGACGAATCTTACTTACTGCAAAATTTGCGAACACAAAACGCAAAACCAGTATAACAGTTGGTTCTGCCACCGTATCACAGAAATGGCGACTCTGTTGGGGAGATTAAAAGTGGGCTTACCTTAGAGTTTAGTTCATCATTTTAAATTGCTTGCTTTGTATGCTTTACTTTTGAGGGTTTTGTTTGAGTTGTTACTAAAAGATCCTACACCCGGATCTGGGGCACCTTTTTAAGTAAGTAGCAATAAATCATGGAAGCTGTACGGCGTAGACCGATATGGATGAAGTGATGGCTACATTAGCGTGATACTCTGGCTTGTACTAATGTTCCTTGAGTCAGTCAAGGATAACATTAGGCTTCCTTATAGTGTCATTAAGCGCTAACTGACCTTTAGAACCTTTAATTGACTCATCCTAAGCCATTAGAAAATAGTGAGATGGCCGACTTTGGTTCCGACCGAAGATTGGTTGATACTCGATACTACACTCATTTAGACTATACTTTTATGATATTTTGGCCGCAATACTTCAGTGCTTAAGCTAGAACAATGCCTAAAAGAAAGGTCAGTGATATGAGACTCCTTAGAACCCGGTTACTATTAACAGGAAAGGTTGAGCCAACTGAAACTTCAAGAGCGTACTTACCTTTAAAACTCATGCAAGCCTTTAAACCTAAGGTCTCTGTGTGACTCGTTTGTGTTTAATATACTTGTGATTTCAAAGCATGATCATAACATCATAAACATCATAACATGTCATGCACACTAACCATTTCAAGGGCCTGTGGATTTATCTCTCCTCTATTTTGTAGGTTATGGATTCAGCTCGTAGAAAAAACATCCGAATCAATTTTGTAGAGATTACTCCCAAACTCAAAGAAATGGTTTTAAAAGTTCCTGAGAACTCATCATTCAACAAGAGATATGGTCACTTGCTCAGTTTGGTTACTATCGGTTTTGAAGAGGGTTTGATGAGTGTCTTATTCCAGTTCTTAGATCCTAAACACCATTGCTTCACATTTCCAGACTATCAGTTGGTGCCTAAGCTAGAAGAATTCTCCAAAATACTTGGTTTTCCTATATTGAAGCAGACACCCTTTACAGGTTTGGAACAAGATCCAACTGCTGAAGATGTTGCCATGGTTTTGCACTTGAAGCCATCTGAGATTGAGTCCAATTGGGAAAGAAGGAGTGGAGTTAAGGGCCTCCTCGTAAGTTTTATGATGAAAAAAGCCCAGGTATTCCTATACTCTATGAGTTACCATGCCTTTGAAGATGTTTTAGCTCTTTTGATCTACAGGTTGGTTATGTTCCCCAATTCAGACCAGTTTGTAGATGTCAATGCCATCAACATCTTCCTTGCTCACAATCCAGTGCCTACATTGCTCGGAGATATTCTGCATTCACTCTATACCCATACCATGAAGAAGCGAGGGACTCTTATGTCTTGCATACCTTTACTCTATAGGTGGTTTATTCTGCACCTTCCTTGGTCAATAATGAAAAACGAGATAGGGTTAAGATGGAACCAAAATTAATGTCTCTTTCTCACTCTGAAATCTATTGGTTCCCTTGATCCCAAGAAGACATCTCTTTTATTGATCACTGCAGAGAATTTCCCAATGTGCCACTCCTTGGAATTAAAGGAGGCATCACCTACAACCCCTCTTTAACTTTAAGTCAGTTCGGCTACGCCCGGAGGGATGGTCCTCATGATATGCTCATTCAGGGTATTGTGTTCGACTATTCAAATGACCTGCAAGGTTATCACTAGAGGTTCATACGCGCTTGAGGAATGGTTAAGAAGACTGATAGCAGGACTCTAGGGAATAAGAACTCCATCGCTTTGGAGCCATACCTCAAATGGGTGCGAGCTCGTGCTCAAAATCTTATGATGCCGTATGCTGTTATCCTACTAGTGATTTCAGAGCCTATTGTTTAAGGGGTCGAGTCTCGCATCATTCTGCATCCTGATATGCCAACAAACTTTGAAGAATTACAAAAATATTGGATACAGCTCAAAAAAGAACGAGATACCTTTGAGTCCCAATTCTATGCCAGTGAGAAAAAGGTGTTGGAGCTGACAAAGCCGCTTCACGAATAGCATAATCTCAATGCCTACTATAACACGATGGGAGAACTGACTTGGGATGTTTTGTGTTTGATCGCAATTGTTGCGGATAGAAAGAGTTGCCACTGGCTTTCCTTTTATCCAATAAAGGAAAGGGTGAAAAGAACAGGAAATACCTTTGAGATTATTTTCTTGAGTTCGGGGGGTATATTATGAAAAGGGAAGGTATTAGCACCCTTTTCATCCATAGTTATCTATGGGCTCTTAGTTGCTTGCTAGATCAACTTGCTTTTGTTTGAAAGTGTGCTTTGTGGTGGTTTTTGAAAGTATTTTTGAAAAGCACCTTCATTTAGGAAAAATTTGTAATGATTCTCGTCTATATAATAATGTATACAAAATTTTGAACTTTTGAAAATATTTCAATGGAAAGTGTTGGTGCATTTGAAAAGGTGTTTGTGTTTTGAAGATGAGAAAGCGACTAGGAACATTATACCTTACTCAAAAGTCTTTTGTTCATTTCTCTCTTCCTTTAATATTGCTATCTTACCATTTGTTGTATCCCCAAATTTTCCCTCCCATATTTCTCAACAGATGTCAAGTGAGGTCCCCAAATTGCTCAAGGAAGTTCAAGAGTTGACCAAACAAACTATCTCCTAAGGCAGTCTATCTCAAATTAGGGTTTCCATTTTCATCAAGATGTGTGAACCACAAAGGACTCGAATACTCACCATTGTCCTAATATTTCCTCAAGATCATCCATGTCAAGTTTCAAGCCTTGCAGAAGAATTTTGCTCAGTCAATTGCTCAAATGCCTGAAAATCAATTGTACCAGGTCAAAAGTCAACTGTGGCTCACATACAGTCAAACTTCAAGATTTTTGGTCAACATCCTCATTTTGAAGTATTATACATAATTTGATCAAGGTTTGATCATGATCCCTCAAGGATTGCTCATAATTCATCAAAACCCAAAAGTTGCTAAATTAGGGTTTTTGCAGGAAAAGTCAACTTAACTTTGACCAAGCATAACTTTCTCATACTTTATAATAAATGACCCATCCAAATCTCATTTTTAAGAGGATGCAATTCCCTACAATTCATATTCATCTCCCAAGTTCATAATATGCACTCACAAAAAGATATGAATTTTGACATTATAGGTCCTTTTGGAAAGTCAACAAAAACACCTTTTGGGTCAAACCTTCATACATGAACATGGAAGATTCAATTGAGATGAGACCAAAAGGGTTGCTTATAGGAAATCCTAATCTTTCTAAAAAATTCCAATAACACCTTTCTAGGGTCAAAATTAAGAGAGTTATGCATTGGCCAAGTTGACCATTTTTGCAAAATTGCTAAAAGTCAAATGTGCTCACATTTGCATTTTTTTCTAAATGGGCCTAATTTTTTATGCTTGCACCTCACTTATAACATGGTCCACGACCCAAATGCTCACTAACATGTTATTTGCTTCATTATTTATTTTATTTTGATTTTTTATTTATTAAAAATTGAATTAAATCAAATAATTGGTAAATAATAGCAAAGATTTGTTTTTATTGGATTTTTGGACATAATCATAAGCTCATTATGCTGGAATATCAGAATCAGATCATATCAAGGATGATTGGTACGAGATTGGCATGATTAGGCTAAATTTGGAAGGATATCATGCAAATTTAAAATCAAATCAAATCTCATCAAAGCTTCAAGATTCAATTTTTTTTGCAACCCTAATTCATTGAGGGATATATAATGAACAGGAACAAAGCAAAATAAAGAGGTTAGAAGGCGTGAAACTATCAGAAGAAAACTCAAAACTTTGGATAAAATGTGTGAGATTGAAATCCATCTTGGAGCTGTCCTCAAGGAGTTTCAAGGCAAGCAATACATTCATGGGCATCTCAGGAAGCTTCTCCAATCGATTGCACGCCCCTGCACGTCCAGAATAACCTCGTATCACTCTCACGGTTTGCAAAATTATCCAAATTCGAATGCTCTAATTCTTGCATCTTTAGCATGTTTAAGTTACATATTTGTGTTCATCATCATGTTTGCAATGTTTCTGGATAGTTTGATTTAAGTTACAGTGCAGGAACAAACTTTTGCCATTGTTAGGGTTTCGTGCTCCAATTTGGGGTTTTGGGTTTCAAGCAAAATTAGGCTTGATAATGGGTACCATGATGATCAGAGCTTTAAACCCAGTTGATTCATGGTCCCCAATTGAATTTATATTGCATGTGCTTGATTTTTGAATGACACGGGTTTCAGCAACAGACCTGCGTCTGTAGGTAAAGGTTCAGAGCCTAAAATGATGGTTCCAGAGAAGAAGACAACAACGTGTCACAACCTGACTGACTAGTTTAAATTCTGGCGCGTTATTCTGGCCATTAGCTTGTTTTCCAATATATTATTTGTTTTTTTATTATATTAATGAGTTAACATCCAGCGCAGTTGGTCAGAGGAAGGAAATCAGAAACTCATGTCCTGGGTTCGATCCCAGGCGTGGGCTTTTGGCATTTTCTCCATTGTTTTCACCAGATCCAGCACATACACCTTCTGAGGGTCATCTTCTGGATCCATCAGCCATAACCAAATCCAGCGCACCCCACCTTCTGAGGGTCATCTTTTGGATCCATCAGTCAGAACCAGATCCAGCATATACACCTTCTGAGGGTCATTATCTTCTGGATCCATCATCCAGAACCAGATCCAGCATATACACCTTCTGAGGGTCATCATCTTCTGAATCCATCAGCCAGAACCAGATCCAGCATATACACCTTCTGAGGGTCATCATCTTCTGGATCCATCATCCAGAACCAGATCCATCATATACACCTTCTGAGGGTCATCATCTTCTGGATCCATCAGTCAGAACCAAATCCAGCTCACCCCACCTTCTAAGGGTCATCTTCTGGATCCATCAGCCAGAACCAGATCCAGCGCACCTCACCTTCTGAGTGTCATCATCTTCTAGATTCATCAGCCAGAACCAGATCTGCTGACAGCAGGCCCATTTAGTTACTTCTACTACTTTTCTTTAATTCCTTTTCTTTAATTATATTGCTTTTTATCAACACAAAATTTATTTTTAAACTAACCAATCAAAAATCACAAAAAGATTTATTTTCTTAATAAATGTATTTTTAGTTAATTAGTTTAATTAATTTAGGGCAACTTTAATTTCTTTCAAAATTAAAATTCAATTAGAAAATTAGGTTAACTCTTGATTTAATTTTTCTTTCTTTCTCAAATAGATAAAAAATACAAAAATATGTTTTTTTAGAATAAATTAATTTATTTTTCTTAATTTAAAATTAATTAGAACTTAGGATTTTCTTTTTAATTATTTCATTATTTTATTAAATAACAAAACATGACAAAGAAAAACTTTTCTTCTTTAATCAATCGCAAATAGGTTTAGCGAATGGTCAAAACCCTAATCGTTTCGCATTTAATTCGCCGCGCGCTTATTATTGTTTTGCCAATATTTTTGTAACTGTTCATGGTTTGTAATAGTTAATTTAGGGTTTTTATTTACTGTTTAAATTCCCTATTTTTTGGCTTTGTAATTAATCCCCCTCCTCGAAGCCTTGTAATAGCGTAGATTTATTTTCTCGCATTTTTAATTCCTGCAAATATTTAACTGTTTAGATGTATGTTAATAGGATTGTATGGCAAGAATGCATGACAAATTAATACAGTTAGAAAACCCTAATGTGCAAAGATAAATAACTGAAACAAATCATTCGCACATATCACTCTTAGGGTATACTCTCACTTTGGTTGCTTTCGGTAAACGATCATTAAGCATAGGGTATTTTAGTGGTAGCCCTCCTGTCTAAAAAAGATCAAATGTCCCGTTCGAATGTTGCCTCGGAAATGTTGCCTCGGAAATGTTGCCTCAGAAATGTTGCCTCGAATATGATCTTAAGATATTAGGGTTATTACTAAGATGTCCTAACATTGCTTTAGTGATCATACGTCCCTTTAGAATTGACCCTTACAACTCCAACGACGGTGCTACCTATTTCTCAATAGTGGGATAGCGCTGTCTAAAAGAAACGAGAATAGAAACAATCTTTTTTTGAGTAGGTAGATGCTAGTAGGTACTTGCTCAAGTAAAAACTTTCCACACTTACACTTTTCAGACAAATTTTCAAAATAAACTTCGTCACACCTTTGAGGACTGATACAAGGGTTATCACGAAGTCAAACTTTAAAAAAAAAAGCACATACACAAGCAATTTTTAAAAGATGAGCAAGTACCTAAGAGCCCATGGAAAACCATGGATAGAAAGGGTGATAATACCTTCCCTTTCTATAATCTACCACCCGTACTCAGAATATCTCAAAAAAGGATTTTTTTTTTCTGTACTTTTTTCCTTTTCGGTTGGATGAAATAAAAGTCGGTGGCGACTCTTGCTTACCGCGACATTTTGCAAACACAAAACGCAAAATGCAAACCAGTAAAAACAATCGGTTCTGTCACTGTATCACAAAACTGGCGACTCTGCTGGGGAAGTTATAAGTGGGGTATGCCTTAGGATCTAGGTCATCATAATTGCTTCTCTTGATTACTTTGTTTGCTTTACTTTTAAAGGTTTTGTTTGGGGTTACTATAGATCCTACACCCGGATCTGGGGAATACCTTTTAGGTAAGTAGCAATAGACTGTGAGGGAATTGTACAGTGTAGACCGATACGGTTGAAGCAGTAGCTACATTGTTGTGGCACTTTGGTTGGTACCAGTATCCCTTGTGGAGAAACGAGGAGAATACGGGGCCGCTGCGTGGTGTCATTAAGCATCAACTGGCCTTAGAACCTTTAATTGCCCAACTTGGCCATTAGAAAGTAGTGAGATAGCCGGCCTCGGTGTAGAGCTGAAAATTGGTTGATACTCGATGCTACACTAATTGAGATCATACTCTCGGTATAATTTCGGCCGCAAGAAAAGATTGTGTGAGCTGAAACCATGACTGATGGAGGATGGTCAGTGATATTGACATCCTCTAGAACCCAGTTACTTTTCTAGGACAGGTTGAACCAACTTAACTTCAAGAGGGTACTACCTTAAAACCCATGCAAGCCTAAACCTATGGTTGTTTGTGTGACTTGTGTGCTTTCAACTTGAACTACTTGCACAATTTTATTATCTGACAACATGAGTTCCTTGCAGATTTTGTTTACAGTCCTTATCCGATAACTTGGATTTCTTGCCAGGTTTACTTGCTTACATCACCTCGCACTTTTCCTTAAACGCATAGCATACACATCATAACCTCATGCCTTAACATATCCTTAACCATTCCAAGGACCTCAAGGGTTTGTGATGCAGGTTATGGTAAATCAGACGTCTAGCAAGGGGGAAGGGGATTTATTTTCCTCTAGCCAATGCCGTCTAGAGATCAAAACACGATAACTTGAGTTAGTGGCTATGACCCACTCGATATGGTGAGCTTGACTCTTGAAGAAGGACTCTCAATGACACGAAGTTTCTTCAATCAAGTTGCAATCAAATTCTAACAGTTTCTTGTTTACCCCGCTAGATCCTTGAAAACATTGCATACATATATCATACATATCATTGCATAACAGGTCTTCCAGTACAGGTCTCTCATGTTCTCGCTGTTTATTTTAGCAATGGCTCTCAAACAAGACAACATAGATCTTCAAACTCAAGAAGCTCAGTTCAGGGAAATATTCCTAAACCTATCCAAGGGGCAGGAAGAGTTGAAAACACTCCTCGTTGGGAGCTTGGTCAAGAAAAGTCTTGAAGATAATAAGTACGAACAATTGGAACAACTGCAAGATGAGGTAGCAGCGATGAGAATCCAGATGCTGGGGCAGATGGCTCTTATCCAAAACTTATCTCGAGGACAAGAAGGGCTAAGAGCCTTCCTCAACAAGCTTCACCAAGATGGATGCAAAGCCATAAAACAAACCGTTAAAATTATGGATCATGGCATTAATCAGCCCCCAGTGAGAGAGGAGGTTGGTTTGGTGAGGAACAGACCTTTCCATATTTCTACTACATCACAAGCCCAACCACAACCTCTCCAACAACAACGGGGCAATTGGCATAAGAAGAATACATCCGAAAGACGCTTCACCGAAATCAACATGTCATTGGCTCAAGCATTGCAACGCATGTTGAAGGCCAAGTTGGTTGTGTTAAGGGACCCTCCTCAGAATCCCAACATAGCCTCCCCAAGATACAATCCAAATGCAAGATGTGCGTACCACTCCACCAGTCCTGGACATGACACCAACAACTGTTGGGCATTGAGAAATAAAATTCAAGACCTGATTGATGAAGGAGTGCTAGAATTCAGACAAGACGGTTAGGTTGAGGTCTTCTGCCATCCCTCCAAGGCATACCATCTGAAGTGACAAATTCTCACAAGAACACTTTTTGTTCATTAGAATTTTCAATGTGTAATTTTATTTTGATTTTGTTTGAACATTTATTCATATCAAACCTCGTTATTTCATCAATGCATTGCACATTTTTGTCTTGAATCAATTCATTCGTATTCGCTATTTCAAAAACGCATTCTTATTTCCTTTTGTGATATTCAACTCTGGATTAAAAAATCTAAGCCTTAGAGGGAGGATGACGAAAATGATACCACAATCTCTACATTATGCTTTCGAACAGACCCCGCTGACGATGTACAGGCGTTGTTCCAAATCCTAAATAATGGAGTTATAAGGAAGATAATCCCTAGTCAACCCCTTTGAGCCAAAGAAGTAGGAGTTTTTCTTTTCACACTAATTAAAACCCCTAATCATAACCTGGGGCAGGGTAGTTTTCTCAGTTAATTCTGAGGCGCATTCAGTCGCAATCTGTCGCTTCGTACACAATGAATGGCATCAAAGACGTCCTTCCAAATCAAAAGATGGTGATGGTTCCACATAATCGTCAAGACAGGCAGTCATTATATCTCAAAATAAAAGCCCGCTAAGTCAAAACCTATGAAGGAGACTTAAGAAAAAAAACTAGGGCATCCCGTTGACTGTAATCACAAAAGAAACAGTTCAGGAAAAAGACAGGGATAATAAAATCAAAAATAAAGAGGTCCTACAAACCCTCAACAAAAAAAGGAATGACTGCCTATTCAAAGTAAACTTTCAGTATCCGTACCATCACTGGAATATCAAAGCAAAGACTCAAACGAGATCTAAATGCACAATTAGTTGAGTTTAGGATCGAAGAACATCATGAAGAATGGGTGGGTATAAATAAAATTTGAGCCTTTATCCTTTGTTTCTTAAACTGTGAACCAGGCCATGTTATAACCCTTAAAAATCCTAGTTGAAGCATGGGTTAGTTCGAAAGCATACTGTTACAAAAGGTATCCTGACTCCTGAAGGTCCGTTACAAATCCTGAGTTGATATCACATCTTTGCAAAATTCTATTTTTTCTATAAAAAAAACTGCATTTTCAAAACTTCAAGACAGACGTAAGCTTTACATTCTTAAAATAACATTGTTTGCATATGACTATTTGTTCAGCAGCAGATAAATTTGCATGACGAATATCTAGTGAACAAAAACCTTCTCAATAAAAAGGATCACCTCAAGTGGAAAAACACTTCTAACCAAGGGGCACAACATGATCATTGTCCATCATCTGGGGAAGTCAAGTCAATATTCAAGGGATCTCTCAAAGATGCCAAATATCCAGGGGAAGATCTTCATCTGAATCACTTGGGGGCATTGGGCATGAATTCCAGCAACAAATCTTGGACGATCAAACAAACATCTTCTGGTAGTGCAGAAACACAACACTACCGACAGTGACAACTCCCTATACCCTGAGAGCATGGACATAGTCAGAAAATCCTGCGCATGAATAAATACCTACTAGGTTGACATGCCTAGGCAAAAATAAGGGCTTCTCGGCGAACCAAAAGGGTTCGGGTAAAATTAAGGGATGAAAGTAGAAAAATATGTACACCCGGCAAGTCGAAAACTTGAAAAGGCGGATTGGGCAAAAAAGGGTATCCCGGTGGACTGAAAATCTGAAAAGACAGTCCAGGAAAAAATTAGGGATTAAAGCGTACGACTATGTCCCATCATCTTGTCACTTGCCCATCAATAGAAGACTTATCATTCCGATTGGCAGATACCAAGCACCTAATAAGTTGGGATAACACTCAATCAACAAGGCCTCTGCAGGCACTTTCTCCAGTAAGTACAGGGGCAGAAAAGTCCTGATGCAAAGTCATTTTCCTATCCTTAGCATACGACCCTGTGACATCTACACTGCCCACAGAGTAAAAAGTATCCAAGGACAGTGATGTTAGCTTTCCCGAACAGGACATAACTCTTCCCAGCTGAGGTTCACAATCGCGAGTGAGTCAGTAGATTTTCCCCAAGCAGAGTTTATTTCTCTCACAAGCAGAAATTCAATCTCCAACAGAATTCATTATCACCAGCAACGGAAATTCATCCCCAGCTGAGTTTGTTTCTCCAAATCAGCAGATCTATCAACAGAGTATGTCCTCTCCAACAAGGTTATTCCCCGCAGAGTTATCCTCAAACAGGGTCTCTTCCGGCAGAACACTAACCATCCGAATGGATGTGAATCCCCAGCTAGTCATCTTTATTCACCATCCCCAACAGAATTAGAGGAACTGTGGTTTTTTTTAACAAGCAGACAAGAATACCATTTCTTACACTCTCCAAACAGCAGTCAGGGATTTATTTTCCCGAACTCAGATTATTACGTCAGCATTTCATGTTCATACATCATGACATGTGCATACATTACATATAACATAATCTCAGTTATTTTGAGAACCTCATCACAATGCATCTCATGCATCGCACATAACTAACCCTGTATTTCTTTCAAGAAAGACAATTATTATCAACAATTTCCAGCAGGTCCATAATCAACACTCGGAGCTAAATAGAGTAATCATCAGTGCAACAAGAATAACCTTATCCAGGTTCCTTCTCACAACCCTACTATCCAGGCTTTCATATCGAAGTAACCCTACTACCCAGGTTCCTTCTCACAGCCCTACTATCCAGGCTTTCATATCAAAGTAACCCTACTATCCAGGTTCCTTCTCACAGCCCTACTATCCAGGCTTTCATATCGAAGTAACCCTACTACCCAAGTTCCTTCTCACAGCCCTATTATCCAGGATTTCATATCGAAGTAACCTTACTATCCAGGTTCCTTCTCACAACCCTACTATCCAGGATTTCATATCAAAGTAACCCTACTATCCAGGTTCCTTCGCACAACCCTACTATCCATCCCTTCATATCAAAGTAACCCTATTATCCAGGTTCCTTCTCACAACCCTACTATCCAGGCTTTCATATCAAAGTAACCCTACTACCCAAGTTCCTTCTCACAACCCTACTATCCCGGCTTTCACATTGAAGTAACCCTACTATCCAGGTTCCTTCTCATAGCCCTATTATCCAGGCTCTCATATCGAAGTAACCCTATCATCCAGGTTCCTTCTCACAACCCTACTATCCAGGCCTTCATATCGAAGTAACCCTATTATCCAGGTTCCTTCTCACAGCCCTACTATCCAGGCTTTCATATCGAAGTAACCCTACTACCCAGGTTCCTTTTCACAGCCCTACTATCCAGGCTTCCATATCGAAGTAACCCTACTATCCAGGTTTCTTCTCACAGCCCTACTATCCAGGATTTCATATCGAAGTAACCCTACTATCCAGGTTCCTTCTCACAACCCCACTATCCAGGCTTTCATATTGAAGTAACCCTACTACCCAAGTTCCTTCTCACAGCCCTACTATACAGGCTTTCATATCGAAGTAACCCTACTATCCAGGTTCCTTCTCACAACCCTACTATCCAGGCTTTCATATCGAAGTAACCCTACTATCCAGGTTCCTTCTCACATCCCTACTATCCAGGCCTTCATATCAAAGTAACCCTACTATCCAGGATCCTTCACACAGCCCTACTATCCAAGCTTTCATATCGAAGTAAACCTACTATCCATGTTCCTTCTTACAACCCTACTATCCAGGCTTTCATATCGAAGTAACCCTACTATCCAGGTTCCTTCTCATAGCCCTATTATCCAGGATTTCATATTGAATCCTTAATTAACACAAGGCCTACCGGCACCCATAAATATGTCGTACTAATGTAGCTATTGCTTAGACCATGTCGATCTACCCCGCATAGTTTACACAATGTATTGCTACTTACCTATAATATATCCCAAATCCGGGTAGAGGATTCAAACCCAAACAAAGAACCATAATGTAAAGCATACAAGTTAAACAATGAAAGCAAGTAAATATGATCTAACCCTAAGGTAACCCCACTTTTAGAATTTTCCCCAGCAGAGTCGCCAGTTCTTTGATTAGGTGGGAGAACTGACTTGAAGGTTTTGCATTTTATCGCAAATGTTACAGTTAGCAAGAGTCGCCACTGACTTTTCTTTTATCCAAAAGGAAAGGTGAAAAAGCACATGAAATACCTTTGAGATTATATCTTGAGTTCGGGGGGTAGATTATGAAGAGGGAAGGTATTAGCACCCTTTTTATCCATGGTTTTCCATGGGCCTTTTTTATCCATTGTTTAGGCAATCTTTGTAATGATTCTCGTTCGTAAAAATGTATACAAAGATGTTTGATCTTTTGAAAATATTTTCAAGTTTGTAAGATGTTTGAAAGTGTAGGTGTTTGTTTTGAAAATAGCAAGGATGTTTTTAAATTGAGCAAGTAATTAGGAGAATTCTACCTACTCAAAAGTCTTTCTTGTTCATTTTCCTTTTCTTTGACATTGTTATCTTACCATTGAATTGGTAAGAAACCCTATATTTGGATGTAAAAGGGATGGGCGTGGGTCATCGTATAACCATGTTTAACAATGTTGCAAGGTATCTTAGCATTCTCTCTTAGGGACCAAGATCATTTGAAAGGAAACTCAGATAGCGTCATCGAGGGACTATGATCATGTATTTGTTTGTTTTTGCTAAGATACCTCACATGCGTAATATGGCCATTTTGTAAAGGCAACCAAGTGGATTTACCCTAGGGGTGTTTGTGTGCAAGTGTGCTGTTTTCATGCATGATTTTGTCTTGAATTAGGGTTTTCTAAGTATTGGTTTTAGTCTTTCCATACAAACCCTAATTACTAGCATGTTATGTATAAAGCGATAAATTGCGGAATTTAAAGTTACTACGCTATTACAATACTTTTGGGAAGGGGGTGTACAAATTGTAAATAGGGATTGCAATAATATAAACCTAATTAATCTATTACAACCAAATTGAATTTGTACAAGAAATTAAATGGAAATAATGTACAAAAATGAATAAATATGCAAGAATGCAAATATAAAGAAAATGGATATTTTTGTTAGGATTTTTTAGGAAAAGGGAAATTGTTTTAACCTAATTAATTAAAAGAAAATAATTAATTAAAATAATAAAAGTAAACTTAATTTAATAAGAAAGTATTTTAAATAAAACCCTAAGTCTATTAATTGATTAAAAGGAAATTAAGTTTGAGAAAAGTATTTTTGTATTTTTGCCTTGAAAATAATTTTAAGTATTATAAAATATTTTTGGCCCTTTTTTATATTAAAATAATATATTTTAATTGGCGTAAAAGAAAATAAATAATATCCTAGTTTTAATTAAATTTACAAGAATAATTAATAAAATAAATAATGTGTGATTAAATAAAATATTTTTTGTGAGAAAAATAATTAATACTAAGTTAAAATATAAATCTATTATTTTTTTGTATTTTTATGATTTTTAGTATTAGAAAAATAATTAAGAAAATATAAAAAATAAAAAATAAATTAAATTAAATTTGGCCAGGGGTGCAAATAGTCCACAGGGGGGTTAGAAAGTAAAAACAAAAACAAAGCCCAAAGATGAAGCCCAGCGCATGCAAAAAAGGGTCAGAAAAATGAAAAAATATGGAAAAAATCAAAAGGGTACCACTAGGGCTCGAACCCAGGTCCCAAAGGTTACAGACGTGCGCTTCTACCACTGGGGTGGCTATACATCCGTTAACATAAGCAAAACAATAAATATATGATACAAAACGTGCCCTGATTTACACTTCATCTTCAACCTCCAGCCATACCAACTATAACTTGTTCAAATCTCAAGAAAAATGAAAACTGTAAACATGAAACTCGTAGCAAATTTCCTCACGGTTTCAGAAATGTAAAGCATTAAAACTATAGTTCAAAGATAAGCATGAATTTTATTGGCCCTAATCTGAACCCTAAAAATCTCAAAAATTTCAAACTTAAAATTCTCTAAGCTCAAGCAAAATTAATGGAAACTATGAACATGGTTAGCTTTAGGGAAATGATATCTACATGTTTTGTTCATAAATAAATCATTGATGATGCCTGTATAAAAAGTTCCAAAGTTAAAAAACTTACCTTGCAAGAGGGTATCAGGTTTGAAGTTTGAGCATCATTCAAGGAGTTCCAATGGTTGGGTTAGCTTCCTCAAGTTCCCAGGAAGCTAATGGAATGCTTAGCTTGAGCTGAAAGTACCTGAGGAGTTCTGGAGAAGTCCAAGTGCAAAGCTCTGTTTTTGAAAATGGAGAATGGTGTTAATGGTGTTACAGTTCTGTAACAGGGTGTGGGATCAGTTCTAAATGATGTTTAGAAGCTTTAGAAACCAAAAGGCTTGAAAACGCA
Source organism: Vicia faba (assembly GCA_948472305.1). NCBI lineage: Eukaryota > Viridiplantae > Streptophyta > Magnoliopsida > Fabales > Fabaceae > Vicia > Vicia faba. Next base: position 21,399,344 of record OX451739.1, on the reverse strand, counting down.
CGAGGGAGTTACGAGTTTCAAGTTTTTGGTCAGTTTATGTGAAAATGGAGGTATGAGATGTGATTCTGAGTTCTAGGTCTTTTCAGGGCTTAAGCATTTATCCTTGATGCAAATAGTTTGTGTATCTGTAAGAAAAAGGATTGGAGTGCATTGGCAAGTCAGAAGTATAAGTTACAAGCTTTTGGCTAGGTTACTTGATTTTGAAGAAAAGAGGGAAACCAAGTTTCAATGTGTAGTACAAGCATGGGTTGGGTGATTGTAAGTGTCTAAACCATTTCTCATGTGTTATAGAACTTGTATGATCAGAAGAGAACAAGTGCAAGGCTCAAGAATAAGTTTTGTGTAAAAAAGCACTTTATCAAAAAGGCAATGTACACTTTCTTCCAAAAATGGACATAAAGCATGTCCATGCATTGAATGCTTGAAATGATACCTCTAACAGCTGTGCAAAATATTAATTATGGAGTACCTAACAAGTTTGAGGCCTGCAAAGTAGATTTTATGCAGCATAGTTTGAATTTTGAATTTGGTTCATCATAAAATGACTTGTAATTCAAGTGATAAAACCCTAACTTCATCTCTTCGATTCTCCCTACTCAAGAATGATCTCAAGGAGTTCTTGGACATTTTGGAAAGCTTGTAATGTTCTCTACAATCCGTCTTTGAATTTATTTTGAAGATTCCCCTTGGAACTATATGAAAAAGTTCCAGGAAGTTGGGTCAAAATCCTGACCAAAATAGGGCAAAATTTCACTGTGTTTTGTTTCATGACCACATGTTCTTAAAATTATAACTTGAGATCCACACACTTTTGGAAGAAGTTGTGTGAAGAAAAGTTGTAGATTTCATGTATATCTATAACTTTCATGTTGAAAGTTTCTCTTGAACCATCTTGCATCATGGTGAAATTTTTTCTCAAATTTATGAAAAAATAAGAAATTTCCAACACACAGAAAAATTTCTAAGTTTAGAAATTTTAACTTTTCAAAATGAAATCTTAAATTCTTGATTTATTGATGAATAAGTTTCATATTTTGACATGTTTTTATGAATTGTGATCTTTGGCATTTGAATTTGTCAAAAAGTCAAAGTTTGACTTTTCAGTATACAATTGACTTTTGACCAGTTGACTGAAAAATTCATCTGTCAATCTATTGGACTTGCGATGTTTTGAGCCATGTCATTAGTTCAAAATTACGCAATTGGACTCTTGAGATCATGCCTTAAACCAATTGATCATTTTCTAGGTAAAAAATTAGAAATTACCCTTTCCCAATCAAAACCCTAATTTTGTCCATTTTGCCCCTTTGGAGATTTGATCAAATTTCTTGAGGAGTTGTGGTCAAAACTTGATCAAATGATACATATGAGTTTAAAATGTTGATGTGGATCAAAAATTATGAATTTTGACTGTAAATTGGCCATAGTTGACTTTTTCCCCAATACAACTGATTTTTAGGTCAACTGCTGAATTGACTGAGCAAAAGTGTGATCCAAGGCTTGAAACTTGACATGAGTAATCTTGGGGGTCTATAATGATAAATGAAAGTCATATGAGGCATTGGAAGTTAAAACATCCTTGTGCAATCTCAAACCCTAATTTTGATCATCAGTGCTTAAGGAGGTGTCTTGAGCTAATCAACCCTAATGCAGTCTTGAGTCAAAGGAGATTTTGTGAGCAAATTCTTGATAAATGAGAGGGAAAATTTTGGGGTACAACAACCTCCCTTTCGGGTTTTCAGTCCATCGGGATACCTTTTTTTCCTAAGCCGCCTTTTCAGGATTTCGACTTGTCGGGTGTATAGAATTTTTCCATATGTATATCCCTAATTTTTGCCCAAACCCTTTTGGTTCACCGGGATACCCTTATTTTGCCTAGGCCAGTCAACCTAGCGGGTCTTTGTTCATGTATAGTATCTTTTAACTATGTCCGTGTTTACAGGGTGCGGAAGGTTGTCACCGTCCATAGTGGTTAAGATCATGGCTCCACCAGAAAATATGTTCTTGATTACAAATGGTCCTTCGTATGTAAGAGTCCATTTGCCCCTGGGATCACTTTGCGGCAGTGTGATACACTTGATAACTGGGTCACCAGCCTGATATACATGACGCCTGACCTTCTTATTAAAAGCTCTAATCATACGTTTTTGGTACATCTGACCATGGCAGACAGCCGCGAGCCTCTTCTCATCAATCAGGTTTAACTGATCAAGTCGAGTTTGAACCCAATCATCTTCATTCAAACCTGCATCTTTCATAATTCTCAAGGAAGGGGTCTGAACTTCAATGGGTAGGACAGCTTCCATACCGTATACTAGAGAGAAAGGATTTTCCCTTGTTGATGTGCACATTGTAGTACGATAACCATGAAGAGAAAATGGTAACATCGTGTGCCAGTCTTTATATGTCACTGTCACCTTCTGTTAAATCTTTTTGATATTTTTATTAGCAGTTTCTACAGCGCCATTCATCTTCGGACGGTAAGGAGAAGAGTTATGATGATGGATCTTGAATTACATGCAGAGCTCGATGATCATAGTATTATTGAGATTGGTACCATTATCCGTAATGATTATTTCTAGAATACCATACCGACAAATAAGGTTATGCTTGATGAATTGGGCCACAACGTTCTTGGTAATAGAAGTTGTAGGTATAATCTCTCCAATCATGTCAATACCCCACATTACAAATGGCTAGGGAGCAGTTAAGACATTTAGAGTAACCAGAGGCAGATGTACTTTATCAGCATAGATCTGGCATTTGTGACAAGTTCGTGAATGCTGATAACAGTCTGCTTCTATAGTGGACCAATAGTATCCTGCCCGTAGGATCTTTTTAGCTATTGTGTGCCCACTAGAATGGGTGCCAAAGGTACCTTAGTGCAAATCTGCCATAATCTTCTCTGCTTCAATTTTGTCCAAACATCGAAGCAAAGTAGAATCGTGGTTACGCTTGTAAAGGATTCTGTTACTGAGGAAGAACTTGGTAGAGAACCTTCTTAGGAACTTCTTATCATTGACTGAATCTCTCTAAGGATACTCTTGGGCTTCGAGATATCTTTTGATTTCATGGAACCAAGGTTTGTCCACTAATTCTTCAGTATCAACCTCGTGACAGTATGCGGGTTCATCCATTCTCTCAATAGTTATATGAGGAGCTTCATTATCCCACCTGACCTTGAACATGGATGACATAGTAGCTAGCGCGTTCGTTAGTTGATTTTCCTCTCGTGGAAAATGCTCAAAGGTAACTTCTTCAAAGTGTGAAATCAATTTCAACACAGGCTCTCTGTAAGGGATGATATTAGGATGCTTCATGTCCCATTCTCCTTTGATTTGACTGATTACTAGGGTCGAGTCTCCAAATACACTCAAGAATTTAATCCTTAAGTCGATAGCAGCTTTGAGACCCATGATGGATGCTTCATATTCATCCATGTTGTTGGTACAATTGAAACATAGTCTGGTCGTGAAAGGAGTATGACAGCCTTCGGGAGATATGATCACAACACCGATTCCATTGCCAAGTGCGTTGGAAGCTCCATCAAAAACCATAGTCCATCAGGATCCTCTTTCAGGTCCTTCATCCGGCCCAGGTTCTTCATAATCAGTTACTAACATGATGTTCTCATCCGGGAACTCAAAATTAATGGGTTGGTAGTCGTCCACAACATGATGAGCCAAATGATCAGCTAATACACTTCCCTTAATTACTTTCTGGGTTGTATAATAAATGTCGTATTCGGTCAGGATCATTTCCATCTTGTTATTCTTCCAGAGAGAGTGGGCTTCTCAAAGATGTATTTGATAGGATCCATTTTAGATATCAATAAGGTAGTGTGAGTCAACATATACTTTCTTAGTATGCGAGCAGCCCATGCTAAAGCGCATCAAGTTTTCTTGAGCAATGAGTATCTTGTTTCACAGTCGGTAAACTTTTTGTTAAGGTAGTATATTGCATGCTCTTTTTGACCAGACTCGTCATGCTGCCCCAGCACATACCCCCATTGAGTTCTCTAATATTGTTAAGTACATGATCAGAGGTCTCCCTTCAACCGGAAGCATCAAAATTAGAGGCTCTTGAAGATATTCCTTGATTTTGTCAAAGGGGGTCTGACAATTGTCATTCCACTTCACTGCTTGATCTTTCTTCAGCAATTTGAAGATTGGCTCACAATTAGAGGTTAGATGGGAAATGAATATGGAAATGTAATTTAGACGTTCGAAGAACTCCCTAACCTCCTTCTCAGTGTGGGGAGTTTGCATTTCTTGTATGGCTTTAACCTTTTCAGGGTCTACTTCAATACCTTTGCCGCTGACAACGAAGCCTAAGAGCTTACCGGATCTTACTCCAAAGGTGCACTTATTTGGGTTCAACCTTACTTTGTACGTTTTCAGTCTTCAAACAGCTTTTGCAGGTGATCAAGGTGCTCCTCTTCAGTATGAGACCTGGCTATCATATCATTTGCATAGACCTCTATCACGTAATAGATCATATCATGAAACAAAGCTACCATGGCGCACTGATAGGTTTCCCCAGCGTTCTTTAACCCAAATGGCATAACTTTGTAGCAGAAAGTGCCCCACTACGTGACAAATGTTGTTTTCTCCATATCTTCAGGTGCCATTTTGATCTGATTGTACCCGGAGAAACCATCAATGAAGGAGAATACCTTATGTTGTACAGTGTTGTCGACTAGAACATCAATATGGGGAAGTAGAAAGTTATCCTTGTGGCTTACCCTATTCAGGTCTCTGTAATCCACACACATGTATACTTTGCCGTCCTTCTTAGGTACTGGAACAACATTAGCAATTCATTGTGGATAAGAGGTAACAACTGAGAAATTGGTGTTAAACTGTTTCATGACTTCAGCCTTGATCTTTTCTAACATCTTTGGCCGCATACGATGAACCTTCTATTTCACTGGAGGGCAGTCCTCTTTTGTCGGCAGATGGACCACAATATCAGTGTCAAGCCCCGACATGTCTTCTTATGACCAGGCAAAGACCTCAACATAGTCATGTAACATCTTAATTAACCGTTTTTTTGACACTATGCTCCAGATCGGCACCTATCTTGATTTCCTTCTTATCCTCCTCAATACCCAAGTTCACTGTCTCAACCGGCTCTTCATGAGGCTGTATTTCCCTTTCCTCATGTTGTAACAGTCTGGCAAGTTCTCCAGGTACTTCATAATCTTCCACACCTTCGTCCTCGGCTTGGTAGATCAGATTTTCAAAGTCATATTTGGTAATAATAGAACCATTATCAATGGGATCTAAAGTGGATGTGGATCTGTAGTTTGATATGTGGGTGTGTGTAAGAGAGCATAACTATTTTGATAAAGTAAAAAGTAGAAAAGAAAAACAAAGAGCGTAAAATTTGCATGCAAAACGTCCAATGATTTATTAATGACATATGAAGATTAAGTAATAACCCTCACAAATAGACCATTGTGCCTCGGGTAAGACACAAGGCTTTAGAATTTCAATTGTTCAAATATTACATATCCCAAAAAAACTAAAAGACAATTACTCTTGAATAAAAGTAATAGGAACAAAATCTTTGGCCTCCCAATTATTGAGTCCACTGATGATAGTTGGGAAGATCTACTTGTCCATATTACAGTCGCTATCAATGTCCTCTAACGCATTGACTCCGTGGTTGTTGATGCATAGTGGTGGTCCCCCGACGCGAGCACATCGAATAGCTCTTTGGGCCCCTGAAGTAAAACCCAAACCAAACTTATCAGACTTGTAGGGATTATCCAAAAGTTGGCCCCAAATGGTACACCCACCTTTTTCAACTACTGCTTTGGCATCCTTCAGAGAAGCCATCTTCAACGGAGGTCTGGTAATCTTTGGGACATTGGTAGCAGTCTTGGTCGTAGCAACTATCTGTGAAACCTCTTCAAAGTTCTGATAGGGGGTCTCAATGAACTCGCTGTCCATTTCAACATACCTGAAAGAGTTCAGGTAGCTCACCATGTATTCTTCCTCTCCATGGACTATAATAATCTTTCCATTAACCGGGTACTTCAACATTTAATGCAGAGTAGAAGTAACAGCACCGATGCTATGGATCCAAGGGAGACCAAATAATCAGGAGTAAGATGGGTGGATGTCCATCACATAGAAAGTGGAGTCAAAAGTCTGAGTACCAACTTTGATAGGGATATCCACCTCTCTGTGCACCATTCTCTTGGAACCATTGAAGGCCCTCACAACAATATTACTGGGCTTCAGTGTAAGTCCTTCACAATCCAATCTGTCCAAAGCATTCTTGGGTAAGACATTCAATGATGAACTTGTATCCACCAGAACATGAGCTAGGGTAGTTTCCATGGACTCAATGAAGACATGCAGGGCATCACTACGCTTTCTTCCCTTGGATGTCAAATCTGCACCAGAGAAACCAAGTCCATTGTCAACTGTCAAACTAGCAACGTAGTTCTCGAATTGATCAACGAAGGTATCTTGAGGTACATGGGCAGACTTCGGGAATTTTACAAAAGCCTTAGCATGGGCTTCAAAGCATAATAGTAAGGCCGACATTGAGATTTTTGAAGGGGTCTACCCCAACTGCTCCACAATGTTATAATCACTTTTCTTTATGATCTTCAGTATCTCTTACATTCCTTTTTTATAAGCCTCGAGAATGACTTCTTTATGTGCCTTCGTCTGGACAGGCTCAATCAGTACCTCTTTTCCCCGAGTCTCAGCTGACTCAGTAGCAGGGATAACAGTAGGAGTAAAAATGGGAGTACTAATAGGAGTAGCAACAGGAATAATCAAAGGAGTGGCACCAGTCTTTGGAGATATTTAGAGAGAGAAAACCCTTATGCTTCTTGTAATTTTACTGGTCCCGATGATGTTGTCAATGTTAGGATCAGTATCTTCAGCAACCTTATCTTTAACAGCCAATAGGTCTTGCTTGACGCCAAGGTAGTAGACGTCAGCCCCATAATTCTAAGGACTAGCTTTATCAGAGGAATATGGTATCGACCCAGGAAGGGTGATAATCAAGGGAGAAAACTTAGGAACAAATGTAATCCTGACGGGTGTTTTGGAGGAGACCCTGGGAGGATTACCGAAAATGTTAATTATTGATATATCTTCACACGAATTTCTTGCAGGGGGAAATTTCTCAAACAGAATTTCTTTGTTAATCATCAAGCACTGGACACCAATCTTTAACAACAAACAACCATATGGTAGATACATACATAAGTTGCAACCTTCACCACAGCCCGGAAATAAACCGGCTCGCAACAGATTATATTTAACAATCAGAAGAGGAGTAGCTAAGTCATAAACAAAAGAAACAGACAGGTTGTCATCAACGGTATTGACACCCTGGCCATGTTTGGGCATTGGTGCAGTTATTACATTAGGGGTCTCCGGAGAGTCAAACTCAATCTCCTTCGCCTCGATAAGATCTTGCACCTTATTTTTTAGAGCCAAACAATCTTCTGTATCATGCCCCGAACTTTAGAAATGATAGGCACATCGAGCATTTGGGTTGTAGCAGAGAGATGAAGTATCTGGATTCTTAGGAGCTTCCTTTAGAGTCACCAGATTGGACTTTAACAGGTGTGGCAAAACCTGAGATAAGGTCATGTTAATCTGGGTGAACTGTCTTCTGGGTGCATCTGGTTTGTGCTGATTATTTCGTTGTTGATTTGATGCAGGATTGGAGATCATAACAGCCCCTACCATCGGACGATGTTCAGGTTTTTTTGATTTCTCTGGCCATAAGCAGCACTGACCTTCTTCTTCCCAGAGAATGGTTTCTTTACTGTACTGGAGGATGCATCTCTCTGGATCTTACCACTCTTGATACCAGCTTCTACCCGCTCACCAGTCAAGATCAGCTCAGTAAACCCAGCTGAAGAGCTTCTAATCAAATGGTTGAAGAATGGACCAGACAACGTGCCCAAGAACATGTCTACCAGCTCTCTATCAGACAGAGTAGGTTGGACTCTTCCCGCAAGATCCCTTCACTTCTGGGCATAATATTTAAAACCCTCGCTAGAACCCATAGACATACTTTGTAATTGTGTACGAGTTGGAGCGAGGTCACCATTATATTGGTATTGCCTGTAAAAAGCAGCAGACAGGTCTTCCTAATTATGAATGTTGGTTCCCTCCAGCTGATAGAACCATTCCAATTGCGTCCCTAATAAACTTTCCTGGAAGAAATGTACCCACATATTCCTATTAGTAGTGTGGGGTTGAATCTTCCTGACATATGACCTTAAGTGCAACTTAGGACATGAGGCACCGTCATACTTAGCAAATATAGGGACCTTGAATTTCTGCGGGATGACCACCCATGAGACCAGTCCTAGCTCTTCAAAATCCAGCCCGGGTACCCTCTGAATCTCCATAGCATTGAGACGATCCTCCAACTGTTTGTATTTATCATCAGCAGGAGGATATTGTTCCTCAGAGTAATCATCCTCTTCCTCATCAGTCCCTGGGTTGTTGTTTTCTTCTGTTGGCCTCTCTTCTTGATTGTCCCCCTCATTTGATGGGGTTGCGAAATTTAGAGCTCGCTTAGCCGGTCCTCTAAACCTTCTTCCTAAATTCAAGACACCAGCTGGTTTCTTTTTCTTCTTTGTCTTTTCTTTGACGATAAGAGCTTTCACATCTTCTTGTCCCTTAGCCAAAGCCAGGAACATTTGTTGGAACTGAGCATTTTGAGCTTGAAGATCCTTTATTGTTTGTTCAAGAGCCATTTCTTTTTGCTGAAATAAACAGCAAAAGGATAAGAAACCTGTCTCGAAATACCTGATATGCAATGACATGTATGATATGCTTATGCGGTGTTTTCAAGTACTTTTAAGATTTTAAAGTTACTTAGACAAAGAGAGAACAAACATTAATTGCATTCATAAGTTTAAATGGTTACAACGATGCCTCTTAGGCTTACAATGGAAGAAAAAAAGATAAAAACTAAACTCCTAAATCAAACAGAACTCAGGCTTCCCATAAGCACATCTTCTTTGGTGCAATGTAGGCATTCAAACTCTGTTTTTCATGCAGTTGTCTTGTAATCTCCAAAACCTTCTTCTCGCTTGCGTAGAACTGGGTTTCAAAGGTGTCTCATTCCTCTTTGAGTTGAATCCAAGATATTTTCAATTCCTCGAGAGTATTCGGCATGTCAGGATGGAGAATAGTATGAGGTATATCTATCTCGGTAATAGGTTCCATGATGATAGGTAGGGTGGCGGGGTAAGGCATCATGAGATTTTGAGCGCGTGCTCGCACCCACTTAAGATAAGACTCCAAAGGGATGGATTTCTTATGCCCCAATGTCTTGATATCCACTTTGTTCACCATGCCTCAAGCTCGAATGAACCTCTGACGGTACCCTTGGACATTGTTCTCATATTTGAATGCAATTCCCCGAACCAGTGCATCATGAGGACCACCCCTCCTAGCATATGCAAACTGTCGCAACACCAAACAAGGGTTATAAGTGATTCCTCCCCTAATTCCTAGGAGAGGGACATTCGGGAATTCCCCACAGTGATCAATGATGGTAACGTCTTCCACGGATCTAGGGCACCAGTGAATATCTGAATTCGTGAGGGACATCAACCTATTAGACCACCTCATGCCTTGCTCATTCTTTAACACAGATCGAGGTAGGTGCGAAATAAACCACCTATCTAATAGAGGAGTGAAACATATAAGGGTTCCTCTTCTCTTTACGGTGCGAGTGTGAAAAGAGTGCAAAAGGTCTCCAAGTAAAGTAGGCACCGGGTTATGAGACATGAAAACTTTGACCGCATTCACGTCTATGAGTTAGTCCAGATTAGGGAACAATACCATCCCATAGATGAGAAGGGCCAACACCTCTTCAAAGGCTTGTAAGTCCAAAGTATCCCAAAACTTGTGAGCTTTCTCAAACAAAAACTTGGCTAGAAACCCTTTGACACTGCTTCTTATTTCCCAATTTGTCACAATGTAGGACCATTGTAAATACAGGGCTTGAGCGATCTCCTCAGGCTTTGGGTCTCTTTCCATACCGTTGAAGGGTAATTGATTGAGAATAGGCTCTCCCAATAACTAGGAAAACTCTTCCATGGTAGGCACAAACTGGTAATCGGGAAATATAAAGAAATGATGTAAAGGGTCAAAGAACTGAAAGAGAAATTTCACTATGTCTTCATCAGGGCTTAAGGTGACCAAATTGAGGAGTCGACCATTTCTTTTGGTGAATGGAGAATTCTCAGCAACCCTTGATGCCAACTCTTTGAGTTGAGGATGCACCCTTACGAGGTTAACTTAGATAGTATTTCTGCGAGTGGGAGCCATGTCCTACAAAACAGATACAAAGATAAGTCCTAAAAGTCCTTGAAATGGTTAGTGTGATATGCCAATGTTATGATGTTATGATGTTATGTACAAACAAATATATACAAGCACACAAACAGATCCTTAGTTTTATGCTTGCATGGATTCCATAGGTAAGTACCCTCTTGAAGTATAGTTGGTTTAACCTGTCCTAGAAAGTAACCGGGTTCTAGGGAATCTCAATACCACTGATCTTTCTTCACTGGGCATTGTTTCAGCGCAAGCCTCTTTATTGGAGGCCAAAATATCCCAAAAGTCAGATCTCAATGAGTGTAGTATCGAGTATCAACCAACTTCGGACTGCACCAAAGCCGACTATCTCACTACTTCCTAATGGCCAAGTTGTTCAATTAAAGGTTCTAAGGTCAGTTGGTGCTTAACGACACCACACAGCGGCCCCGCATTCTCCTTGACTACTCAAGGGCTACTGATACCAACAAATGTGTCACACCAACGTAGCTATCGCTTCAACCGTGTCGGTATACCCCGCACAGTCCCTATAATCTATTGCTACTTACCTAAAAGGTGCCCTAGATCTGGGCGTAGGATCTTTACAAGTAAACCTAAACAAACCCTTAAAGATAAAGCAAACAAAACACACAATGTAAATCAAAATGAATAATGAACTAAACTCTAAGGTAACCCCACTTTTTATTTTTCACCAACAGAGTCGCCAGTTCTATTATAAGGTGGGAGAACTGACTGTTATACTGGTTTTGCGTTTGTATTCACAAATTTTGTGGTAAGCAAGAGTCACCGTCAAATTTTCTTTTATCCAATAAAGGAAAGGGTGAAAAGAACATAAAAAGACCTTTCGAGATTATTTCTGAGTAAGGGGGTTGATTATGGAAAGGGAAGGTGTTAGCACCCTTTCCATCTGTAGTTATCTACGAGCTCTTAGATGCTTAGCTTATTTTGAAAATACCTTGTGCTTTGCGTGTTTTGAAAATTGTTTTTGAAATGCCAATAGTAAGGCATTTTTCTTTATGATAACTCTTGTATCAGTCCTCAAGAGTGTTGATAAAGCGTTTTGAAAATGTTTTTAAAAATTATTTTGTGTAAGTGTAAAAAGTTTTTTTTTAGCATATCATCTAGGAACTATCTACTTTACTCAAAAGGTTCGCTCTTTTCCTTATTAGTGAGTAGGTAGCCCTATTGTTGGATGTTTGAGGGACATTCGAAGGGGCGTTTTATAGTCACAAAGGCAACTGGGCAAGAAACATTAGTAACTACCCTGAGGTTTTAAGATCATTTTAACCGAGGCAACATCGAGAGGGTCATCGAGGTACTTATGATCTTTTTAAACCGGAGGGTAGCCACTAAAATCTCTCGTGTTTCGAGAGTTGTGACTATTTTTCAAAGGCAACCAAAGTGGGAGTACCCTAGAGGTACGCATGTGCGAGTGTGTTATTTTCAGATATTTTAGTCTTGTGTTAAGTTTGCTAGCATTTTATTTTTAATTTCTTGTCATGCAATCCTATTAGGCATACATCTAAACAGTTAATATATGTACAGGAAATAAAAATGCGGGAATTAAATCCTACGCTATTACATCTTGTGGGCAGTTACATAATAGAAAAATACGGAAAACTAAACTAAATGATTACAAAATTTCCCATGCAACCTATACATTCTTTCTAAAATTTAAATGGTAAATAAATATAAAAATGATAAGAAAAAATACAAGAAGTGTCTTGAAACCTTAAGCATTAAGAAAAAAAATTATTTTTTGGTATTTTCTGAGAAATAGAACTAAAATTGATTAGAAGCTTAAGTATATTGATTTTAGTTAAGCAAAATGTTAAAGTACTCAATTAATTTATTTACAAAATTAGCTTAATTAATAAAAATACTAACCTAATATTTTTTTGTGATTTTTTTATTTAATGTTGATTTAAAGAGTAAATCCATTAAAAGAAATGAATAAAACAAAATAAAAATACAAATGGTCGTTCGATCTAGGGAAGGAGATTGTCCTTCGATCCAAGGAGGGAGGTTGCTTTTAGATCCATGGAAGGAGGTTATCCTTCGATCCAGGGAGGGATGTTGTTGAAAGCGTATGATGGATTGCCTATTGAGGGTACCAGATCTGCAAGAGAACAAACAAAAAAACATTGCAAGGGGCAGGGATCGAAACCCCTGCCTCTGCATACACGCAACACCTTCTCCTTCTTGCCCCTAATTTGAATCTTCTGATCTCAGGTCTGAGCTTATTTTGGCTCGAAACAACCTAAACCCAGAGATTCGAAGGAAATCTCAGATCGTGACCTAGCAATGGAACAATCTCATTCACGTTAAACATGTACTATCAATAGCCCTGAACATGAATCAAATGGTTAAAAGTATTAATATGCCATGAAAATGAAGCTTTTTTGGATTTGCAAACCCTTACCAATCGAAGATGCGTCGATATGTGGCTTTTAGCGTGGAACTGCTTGCTTAGGGGCCTGAAAGTCTTCCTGAGCATCTCAGGAGAGGGATAGGATGTTTGGTTTTGAGCGAGGAGGCCTGCAAAGTGTGCTTCGATTATGGCAGCTTTGAGATATTTTTATGATTTTTGTGTGGCTCTTTGGGGTGATTTGTGCGTGTAGGCAAAATGTTTTTGTGTCTCTGCAAAAATGTTTATGTGGCAATGTTTCTGTGTTTTGGTGGAGGGAAAATGTTTCTTTTTTCCGTCCATGGCAATGTGTCTTTAGCTCTGTATTTATAAGGGGCAGTGGTGAATGGAAATGGCAAGAAACAGCCATTAATCAGGCTTTGAAGGCAGAATCAAAGCCTTAAACATGTTGCGTTTTTTGAGGATTTTCTACCCTTTTGGGATTTGAATGAACCTGGACAAGTTTCACTCCTTGACTCCTTTGAATGCCCTCAAGCCTTGTTCTTCGATTGGCTCTAAGTGGATTACTTCAAATGCCCTCAAGCCTTGTTCTGATTGGCTCTGACTGGCTTCCTTTGATGGCTCTGGGCTTCAATTCGATTTGCTAACATTTCATCCTCATGGCTCCTTAGATTGAGTCCATCTACATTGGTTATTTGACCTGGAAAATTCTCCTATTAGCCCAATCAAACACTTCATTCTAGCCAGTCGAAACTTCTTTTGTTATTTCCTTCGAATGTAATTGTGCAGGAGGCTTGGGCTTGGCAGCACGTAGGACTTTGGCCAGCAAGCATCTTGAACCAGACTCATCAAAAGACAAAACAAAACTTGTTTCCAACAATTGTGTGTCCTTCGAATGGAACAATTGTATGTCCTTCGAAGGCACCACTTGCATGTTCTTCGAATGGGCCACCAATGTATGTCCTTCACACCCACAAAATTCATGCTCTTCGAATGGACCTTTTAAATGCTTCTTCGAATGGACCTTTTGAATGTCATAGTGTAGAAACTGTGTGTTGAAGGGTTTAGAGGTGAAGTCAAAGCTAGCGTGAGGGGAGACACTGCTTTGTGAATCGAAGCACGCATGAAAGCATTTCTTGCCTTGTGAATCGAAGGCATGCCTGAAGGATATACATGCCTTGTGAATCGAAGTTAGACATGAAGGAAGTATTTGCCTAGTGAATCGAAGCACGCATGAAAGAAGTTCTTGCCTTATGAATCGAAGATAGGAATGAAGGAAGTATTTTCCTAGTGAGCCGAAGGTAGGGATGAAGGAAGTATTTGCCTATTGAATCAAAGGCAAGCCTGAAGGATGTACTTGCCTTGTGAATCGAAAGCAAGCACAGAAGAAGCCTTTTCCTTGAGGATCGAAGGAAAGTTTAAGGAGGCCAAAGTCCAGTTAAAACTTGGGAAATCGAAGCAAGATTACTTTTCTTTGATTTGATGCTTGAAAGCTGAATGTGATCCATGGAAACTGTATGGGGCGTCAAAAATCCAATTGTACCTGTGCAAACTTGGGCTTTTGAAAATCCTTGTGAGAAAATGTCTTGAGAAAAGTGAGGGCAAATTTTGGGGTACAACAACCCGCCAAGGTGATTTCGCCTCACTCAATCGAGGACTTAATTCACTATAACCAAATTGATTACAATTTGCACAAGCTACCTGCAAGTGACTAATAACCTCTAAGACCTGCAAGTCCTAGACTCCTTAAGGATACAGACCTATCCGGTCCTTTAAGGAATATCAAACAATAATGAACCTGATTATTACAATGCACAAGCTACCCACAAATGACTAACAACCTCTAAAACTCGCAAGTCCTAGACTTCTTAAGAATACAGACCTACCCGAAAATGAAACAAATGTTTGAATACAAGTTTGTTTACAAGAATATTTCTTCTACACAAGCTGAATATGTAAACTATTTTAAGAACGGTGACTTAAGAATATGAAATCTATGAACAACGTTTTTGCGTGATTATTCAGTGAGTTGTCTGCATTCTCTCTTAGTATTCAAGCCTTTATATATCCAATAAAATAATATATCTATTGAAGGGTACTCTTGGGATTTTCAAAAACATTGGCAACTTGAACAGTAACGTGAGGGACAAGATCGCACGACGCGTCCGTCCTTTCATGGTAGTGGAATGAAACGTTGATTGTACAATGCATTATTTGTACCATGTTAACGTTATATTCTTTCCTTATTCTCTTTATAGGTTTCTGTGAGCATGATTTTAGAAGCGAGAACATAACACAAAGTCATCAGAAATTTAAGTCTTTAGAGTCTTCAGAACTGCGTCTTCATAGTCTTGAACACTTGGTTGTGAGAACCTTTTCTTGGAGCCTTGGTTCTTTAGAACTTCAAGTCTTTAGAATCTTTAGAACTTATTTCTTTAGAGTCTTCAGCACTTGGTCTTTAGAACCCTTATCTTTAGAACCTCGGGTCTTTAGAAACTTGAGTCTTTAGCATATGGACTTGATTAGAAACTTCTGTCTACAAATCTTCTAACTATTTCTTTAGAACCTATTGTATTTAGAAACACGAGTCTTCAGCGTCTGGACTTAAGTAGCAACTTATGTCTTTAGATCTTCTGACCAGTTTCTTTAGAAAAACATCAGAGCTTACACTTCAGAGCCTTCAGGAGTGTCTTGCTACTGTTCAACAAAATTTGTGTAGCACAGAAGCGGAACTAATTCTCTTCTAATGTCTTGGCCATGCTTTCCATCAGAAGCAGAACCTGTTCGTTAAGTACTCAACAATAAAAAATATTAGAATATCAAAATTGTTCATACAAACATACTCATTTGTTATCATCAAAACTCAGATAATATTGTAGAGCCAAATCTTGTTCTTACAATCTCCCCCTTTTTGATGATGACAAAACTATGTATTTTGATGACACAATTTTGTTCATATAATCAGAAAAAGTGAAAATAGAAAGGTGAGGAATACTTATCCTTTTTATGATACTCCCCTTGATTCAATGACTTGATGAAGATTGAATATCCTGACTCTGAACCATTTGAGTAAAACTCCTCCTGGTTCCAATAGATCAGATATCGAGATCTTGAGAGTCTTGACTTTGAATGCCAATGGAAAAAATGAGATCTTGATGCCAATAGAACAATAGAGATCTTGATGTCTTAGAACTTCTTCTTATTTAATATTGACTTTAGATGCCAATGAGAATGAAATCAAATTGAAATCTTTGAAACTTTAATGTCACTAAGACAACTTCCAGATTCTCAATTCTTGGAGTCTGATTCCAGATTTCAATTCTTGGAGTTTGATTATGAATTGAAAAACATCTTCTGAATCTGGAGCCAATAGGTTAGACATAACCCTTGCATAATGCTTTCAGATCTTTGTCTTTAATCAGAGTTCAAATGATTCCTGAAAAATAAAAACAATTCTAACAGAAATAGAAGTTTAACTAGGTTATAATGTAAGAAGCTCTTTTCAAAGAACATTTTCCAGAACATGATTATTGAAATCAAAATCACGTTCATTTAACTATTCCCCATTTTTTCATAATCAAAAAGGTAATTATGTGTGAAAAACATAAAACCCAGAAGAAATAACCAGAAAAGATAAGAAGTTTCATTCATATTTGAAGGAGATTACAACAGAATGAACATAGACAAGGAAATCTATCTAAACTTCAAACACATCACAACTCTCATCAAATAAAGCATTGCCTTGATGATCAAATTTCTTCAAACAGTTTCAATTATATTTGCTAACTCAAATAGTTTAGGCAATACACGTCCATACATAATGAATGATTTTTGAGAGTTCCTGGATGTTAGGATTGATAGCTTCAAATGATTAAATATTATTGCCTAAAGATGAATTTGAATACTCTTGCAAAGGAATTAAAGAAGACACATATCCCTAGGAAATTTTTTTATCAACATCTTCTCCTCTGGGATGAAGACATTTTAACAGGAACTGAAACCAGATTTTTGCAAGTGGTTTCAAATGATATGAATTAAAGGGTTCATATCTAAATGAAGAGTTAGGAAAATTTGGAAACATGTCAATATTCATGTAAGAGTTGGGTAAATGTGGACTCTGGATGACTTCATCCATGGAGGAGCGAGTGTTGGTAATCGGAACACCAAAGATGTAAGAATGAATGACGTTTTCATCAGGACTGACAGAAACATGAAGCTAAAATTTCTTTAAGAGGTTGGATAATTAGGACCTCTAAGCATTGTTGCATACCCAGACCATCCTTGATTTTCAATAAACTCGTTGATGAAACCATCTTCGGACACATAGTTAGGTCTTTTCTCTTTGATTACCTCGAGAAGGTTTTCATCTCCTTGAAAGGTTCTAACAGCCATGGCATGAAGACAAGTTTGAAGAGAAGAGACATTTGAAGATGATATAAGGATAAGGACTTGATGAATGACTATATATGAGAAGAGATATAAATAGTCAGTCAAGCAGTTCACGAAGTAAGACGATTGAAAGACTCAAATGAAACCACAAACTGCTAAAAGAAGGAAATGAAAGAAGAAGTAGATCAAACGTTAAGGTGAAAGAACATAAAAACATTTAATTAGAATACGATAGGGAATATCAGACAAAGGCATATGATTATGACATGAAACGACTATTCCTAAGACAAAGTGGAGAGGAGTAGTTAATAAATGTAATCATGATTAATCAATTTCAAGAAAATATAATTGCTTGTGTATAACCTAGGTAGAGTGTAATAGACACTAAGTCTATTTAGGTAATGCATTTGATATTCTCAGCATCTAGAAAACCACGAAGATTTCCATCTGATCAGGAACATTTCTGACTGAAACATCTTCTGACGACTGAGATACAACAAATTAGAAGTCTTTTGTTTAAGTCAGAATCTTATCCATTCAGACTACGACTAAAACACGTCTGATTCTAATGACATCTTACTCTGGACATAGACCCATTTTCATATTCTTTAGAATAAACAAAAATTTATCTTCAATAAGGGTTTTGTAAAAATATCAGCCCACTGATGGTCTGTATCTATAAATTTTAAAGATATGATCCCTTTCTGAACATAATTTCTAATAAAATGATGTTTGATTTCTATGTGTTTAGCCCTAGAGTGTAGGATAGGATTCTTACTCAAGCAAATAGCGGCAGTATTATCATAGAAGAAAGGAATGTTCCTCTCATATATTTGGTAATCTTCCAGCTGATTCTTCATCCATAGCATCTGAATATTGCACAAGGCTGCTGATATATACTCTACTTTTATGGTTGGAAGAGAAATTATTGATTGCCTCTTGCTTGACCATGAGATCAAATTCTTGCCTAGAAATTGACAGTTTCTATAAGTACTTTTCCTCTCTATTCGATCTCTAACGTATTCTGCATCACAAAAACGAGAAAGATAATACTCTGATGATTTCTCATATATCAAGCCAAGGTTAGGGGTTCCTTTTAGATACCTTATAATCCTCTTAACAACAGTTAAATGAGATTCTCTATGATCAGATTGGAATCTAGCGCAAAGATAAGCACTGAATAAAATATTAGGTCTAGATGAAGTTAGATACATAAGAGAACCTATCATACCACAATGGAGCTTCTGACATACCTTTCCACTTATCTCTTTGTGATATGGTGGCAGAACCGACTGTTTGAAATGCTGGTTTGCGTTTTGCGTTTTTTGTTTGCAAAATGTCGTGGTAAGCAAGAGTCACCACTGAATTTTATTTCATCCAACCGGAAAGGAAAAAAGTACAGAAAAAATCCTTTTTCGTGATATCTTGAGTACCGGGGGTAGATTATAGAAAGGGAATGTGTTAGCACCCTTTCTATCCATGGTTTTCCATGGGATCTTAAGTACTTGCTCATCTTTTTAAAATTGCTTATGTATGTGCTTTGTTTTTGAAAATGTTTTACTTCGTGATAACCCTTGTATCAGTCCTCAAAGGTGTGACAAAGTTGTTTTAAAAATTGTTTTGAAATGTGTAAGTGTGAAAAGCTTTGATTTGAGCAAATACCTAAGATTCTACCTACTCGAAAAAAGATTGTTTCTATTCTTATTTCCTTTAGACAACACTATCCCACTATTGAGAAATAGGTAGCACCGTCGTTGGAGTTGTAAGGGTCAATTCGAGAGGGACGTACAATCACTAAAGCAATGTTAGGACATATTAGTAATAACTCTAAAGTCTTAAGATCATATTCGAGGCAACATTTCCGAGGCAACCTTCGTACGGGACATTTGATCTTTGTTAGACAGGAGGGCAACCACTAAAGCATCCTATACTTAATGATCGTTTACCGAAGGCAACCAAAGTCAGAGTGTGATACGGTGGGAGAAATGACTTGAGGGGTTTTGAGTTTTATCGCAAAGGTTATGGTTTAGCAAGAGTCGCCACCGAATTTTCTTTTATCAAAAAAAGAAAGGTGAAAAAGCACAGGAAAGACCTTTAGAGATGTTTTTGAGTTCGGGGGGTAGATTATGAAAAGGGAAGGTATTAGCACCCTTTCCATCCATGGTTTTCCATGGGCTCTTAGTTACTTTCTAGATCACTTTCTTTTTGTTTGAAAATTGTGTTTTTGTGTGGTTTTGAAAGTATTTTGAAAAAGGTGCCATCGTTTAGGCAAACTTTGCAATGATTCTCGTTCGTAAGAATGTATGCAAGGTGTTGAGATTTTGAAAATATTTCAAGTTTTGGAAAGATGTTTGGAAAGTGTATGTGATTGTTTTGAAAATAGCTAGGATATTTGTTATTGAGAGTGAGCAAGTAACTAAAAGTAATCTACCTACACAAAAGGTCTTAGATATGTTTTTCCTCCACCTTTAGATGTTGCTATCTTACCATTGTTTTGGTAAGAAGCCCCATCGTTGGATGTGAAGGGACGAGCGTTGGGTCATCGTATGACCATGATAACAATGTTGTGAGATGACTTAGCACTTTTCTTTTAGGGACTAAGATCATTTTTTGGAAGGCAACTTTGATACGTCATCGAGGGACTATGATCTTGTATTTTTTGATTCGTTTGTGTTAAGACATCCCACATACATAACATGGCCATTTTGTAAGGCAACAAGTGGAATAACCCTAGGGGTGCTAGTGTGCAAGTGTATTTGATTGCATGCATTTGTATTTGATATTTTGTGGTCTACTTGTTGGTTTTATCTTGCCATAAACGCCTAATTACTAGCATTTACATTTGAAAGCGATAAATTGCAGAAATGTAAAGTCCTACGCTATTACAATATTTAGGGGATGGGGTACAAATTTATGAATGGGGGTTGTAAGTAAAAATAACTCCTAAGTTACTATTACAGCCATATTGAATATGTATAATATAAGAAAGAAATGGACTTGTTTAGAAAATGTTTTTGTCTTAAGGAAATAAATTAAAAGGAAAATATTTTTGTGTTTTTTTATGTTAATATATAAAAAAAAAAGATGAAAAGGAAAAATGAATGCAAGGTAGAAACAGCGTGTTGTTGTAAACAAAGAAATAAGGATCAGAAGTTCTGAAGCCATGCGCATGACTCAGCAGGAAATGTCAGTGGGATCAGAAGTTCTGGATTCGTACACTCTGATGTCCTGCAAAAAACGTCAGAGGGAAAGGGAACAGAGGTTATGGATGGATACACTCTGAAGTCCTTCAAAAAACATTAGAGGGAAAACACAGAGGTTCTGGGTGGTGTTCAACCAGTGAACCAAAAGTTATAAGTTTTGTATTACACTGAAACAGTGAGAAAACGTCAGTAGTTCAGTGTATTTGACATGTAAGGAGAACTCAGAAGTTTTGTGCTGTGTTAAGATTGTGAGTGAACATCAGAAGTTATGTATTGTGCTGAGCCAGTGGGTGAACATCAGAAGTTCAGTGTGTGTTAACAATGAGAAAAATCATGGAAGTTCTGTGTATTAAAACAGTGAAGAGAACTCAGAAGTTCTGCATGCTTAAACAGTGATAAAATCCTAGAAGTTCTGTGTGTTAAAATGATGAGTGAAAAACAGAAGTTCTATGTTACATTTCAGCTCTTAATCAGCACAACAACAATTTATTCAGTTCAGCAAATCAAAATGATCACAGCATAATCAAATCATAGAAGTTCCAATCCTAAGTCTGAGCCTAGCATTATTCTAGAAGTTCTAATCCATAGTTTTTCTATTCATATAATGATATGTACAACATTAATACTATGATATTTATATGTTAATGATGTTCAGAATGAAAAGCAAGTAAAGTCAGAAAGACTTACCTGGAGCGTGCTTGGAGCTTTGAGTGGCTGCCTCTGGATTTTCTGAGTCAGTAAGAGAGACGAAAGAGTGGTTGTGTCCTTTTGTTCAAAGGGAAGAACAAAGGTTTATTTTTATGTATGAGAAAATATGGATTTTTATGAAGGTTTCACAACTTCCTTTTCTCTCTTTTGGCCAATCTCTCTCTTCAAAAGCCAGCCCCTTGAACGTGTGATGAAGCCAAGTATTTATAGATGAATTTGTTGTGACTTTGGAAAAAAACAAGTGGGATTTAAACCTGTTTTGGCATCCTGTTCTTTTGCTTTTTCATCACAGTTTTCGTATGCTAGTTTGGTGTAATCATGGGATGCAGGCGTAGGCTGAACCAGCTGTTGGTCATAGGTCTGCAGTAAGTTGTATAAGCAAGGTTTTTGGGATTTGGTCAAGTTCTTACCAAAGCGTTGAAAATAGCCTTCATGTGCTGAACCGCTGCCTTGTCTTTGAAGCAAGCATGGTGGCTGTCAGCAGGAATTAAGGAAAAGCAAAAAGCAAAGCATGGGCTTAGTAGCAAAGTTATTATCCCAAGACAATAGAGGTACACGTGGTGAAAATCCTTTGGATAAAGACTCAAAAGGTGGTTGTGAGTATTCAATGAGCATTAAATGATAATTAGACTTATCACAACCAGAAATCCTGCAATGTGAAACTCTACACCATGGCTTAGTTCTGGATCAGAAGTTTTGCTCCTGCGTAGTATCCATCCTCTGATATTTGTATCTTCTGGATCCAACATGTTCTGAAGGAGATTTAAGACTTTCTGGGAAGCTTGCAGCACGCTCCTTAGCCTTCTTTGAATTATCGTGGCAAACTCTGACTGGACTTGCGTAGATGCTGAAGAGCCATGTTCTGATTGAAGGCTATGTGCTGAACCATGTTTACAACTTCTGACTGCACCTGCCTAGAGGCTGGCTCAGAAGTGCTGAAGTGTCATTTTTCTTAAATACTTAGAAAAAAACCAAGTATTTAGAAATTTGGTTTTTCCATAGTAATTTTGACTTTTTAACGTGAACATGACAAGTTTGCCCTTGCAGGCGGCTTTTCTTGAAAAATTTGTAATTCAAAGCTTGGGATTGGATGGAAGTAAACCTGAGGATCCAGGGTGATTTCTTGAGAAAATTAGAGGGTAAATTTTGGGGTACAACAGCTGCCCCTGTTCAATCTTCTTTAACCTGAAGAGTTAGATTGGCGAGATTTGCCATTCGTGACTTGAAGGTGGAAGATGATTGAACACTAGAGTGCCCAGAAAATTTGCACTCGAAGATGTGTTAGTTGGTTATGTAGGGAATGGTCATAAATATTCCATTCAAAGAGATGATAGAATCTTGTTGGAGATGGGCTTGTAGATGCCATCAAAGAATGCTTGTTGAGATGTAATTTAAACATCATAATGGCGTCCGTGTCTGGAGCGTATCTGTATTGTATCAAAAGTTGGTTCTGAAAGAGCATCAGAATGGCATCTGTATCTGTTGTACCCCAAAATTTTCCCTCCCATATTCCTCAAGACTTGTCAAGAATAATCTTCAAGTTGCTCAAGTTGGCTCAAGGTTTGGACAGTCAAATCACCTCCTAAGACAGTCAAGTAAAAATTAGGGTTTTGTGTTGCATCAAGGTCCTCAGATCCAAATGACCTCAAGTTCTCCCCAATGTCCTAATATGTTCTTAAGTTCATCCATGTCAAATTTCAAGCCTTGTAGAGGAAGTTTGGTCAGTCAATTGCTCAAGAGGCCCAAAAATCGACTGTGCTAGGGCAAAAGTCAACTATGATCCAAATACAGTCAAACCTCAACATTTTTTTGTCAACATTATCATTTTGAAGGTTAATTCATCATTTGATCAAGGGTTGATCAGGATTCATCAAGGATTGCTCAAGATTCATCAAGATTCAAAAGTTGCTAAATTAGGGTATTGCAGGAAAAGTCAACTAAACTTTGACCAAGCATAACTTTCTCATACTTTATGAGAAATGACCCATACAAATCTCATTTTGAATATGATGCAATTTCCTACAATCCATCTTCACACCCTAATATCAAGAAATGCTCTCACAAAAAGTGACAAATTTGGACATTATAGGTCATTTTGAAAGTCAACAAAAATACCTTTTTTGCCAAAGCTTATAACTTGAGCATGGAACATCAAAATGAGATGCTACCAAAAGTGTCGATTAGAGGACATCTCAAGGTTTCTAAAAAGTCCAAAATCATCTCCAAAAGTTCAAAATTGAAGAAGTTATGCATTGTTGAAGTTGGGCATTTTTCCAAAATTGCCAAAAGTCAACTATCCTCAAAACTCCATTTTTTGACAAAAGGCCCCACTTTTTCCACTTGATTTGGTCTTATCACACCACACATGTGTCACATCTTTAATTTCATGACCAAACATTTATTTTTCTATTTTATTTAATTTTTATTGATTTAATTCATTTTAAATCTATATTAATTCAAATAAAATCGAAAAATTAATGGAATGAGATTTTTTTGATCATTGCAGCTTTCAATCAACAAGATACACCTAGTCAATTTGTATCAAGGCTCATTCAAGCATAAAAAATCAGATTTGACCTATTTTTGGAAGTTTGATAATGGTGATCAAAACCAAATCATGAATCTTCAATGCACTTGATTTGAGACCAAAAGACCAACCCTAATTCACTCTATAATATGCACACAAGCAAGCCAGACGAAAAGGACGCCCAAAGCTCTGTAGAAACGGCCACACAACTTTGAAAAAAAAGCTTGAAAACCTTGGATTTGAAATCGTACTTAGAGGCCTTTTCAGGATCAAACAAAGGTCCCAATCGCTTCCTGGCACTTCACTGACGCAGTACCAATCATAATCACATGTTCTCCTGCCTCCAAAAGCTCTGTAAGTGTCACTCAAAACCGCCATACTCATGGAATCGTAAAGCTTCAGTCTTGCATCCATTCTTTGAGATAATTGCATATTTGAATTCCTTACATCATTTGCAAAGTTTCTGTATTATTCAATTTCATTATTATGCCATATATCACAAAATGCCATGATAGATCGTTTTAGGGTTCTTTCACGGGTTTTTGTTACAGGGAAAATTGGTCAATAAGAGGACCATGGTTGGAACCAGGGCGGAGAGACGAGCAGAACTACGCCTTTAGTTTTCATTTTAGTGACTTGTGGCGGATTTTGAGGCAGCATGACGTATAGCTACGGAAAGTCGTCCGTTGGTATAGGCAAAAGGACTTTTAGCCACAGTTCCCATGACAGGGATGATAACGTGGCGTGGCCAGATTGGCTTGTTTGAAATATTAGCGCATTTTTCTTATTTTCCAGCATATTCATTGATTTGCCCATATATTATTTATTTCTTATTCCAATATCAATTGAACAAGTTGGATGGTTGGTGAGCGTGTTAGTGCAAGACCCCTTGGGACCTGGGTTTGAATCCCAGGTCCCCCAAAACTTGATTGAATTTTGTTTTCAGGTAATCACACGCAGTGTTCAATAATTTGGTCCACCATATGCCTCAATGATCCACCTGCCAGATGGCTTGCAAGGCAAATCCAATGATCCAGATTGAAGGTACACCAAGGACCCTAGTCAATGCACGCCTAGAAAACTGGATAGGTCAAACGAAGCTGGGACATTTTTGGGCCTGGAGATTTGCCCTTTGCACGACCAAATTGGGCCCAAACCCCCTGGGTTTATTTCTTTTCTCTCTTTCATATTTCTTTTTTAGTTAATTGTTTATTAATTATTTTTATTATTACTAACTAATTTATTTTTCCTAATAAAATCAGAAAACAAAAAATATTATTTTTATTTATTAAAACTAATCTCACCTTATTTTTGTAGATAAATAATTTAACCAATTTAGCTTTTTAATTAGGTATAATTTTAACATTTTTTGCAATAAATTAAAATTAATTAGAATATTAGGTTTTAACAATTTTAACCATTTTATTTTTATTTTTATTTTTATTTTTATTTTCTTAAATATAAAAAACCCAAAAATATATTTTCTATGTAAATTAATTAATTAACTTAGACTTAATTCGAAAAATAACAAAAAATATGCTTTATTGATTAAAAAGGGTAAAAACCCTAAAAAACTCTCCGATCTAATTTTCTCGCACGCGAATTATCTTTGATCCATATTTTGTAACTGTTTCGGGAATGTAATAGTTTTAACTTAGGATTTTTTTATCGCTTTTATTTACTTTTCGCAATTTAATTTTTAAGGGTTTGTCTTTGGCGATGTAAATACCCGACGCCTTGTAATAGCTTAGATTTATTTTCCGCAATTTAATTTCCGCAACCATTAACTGTTAGATGTTTGAATAATAGGCAATGCATGACAAGATAAACCTTTAATTTAAAATCAACAAGTAGCTCACCATTAACATGTACAAAGATAATATAACTGAAAAAATAACACACTCGCACATGCGCACTCTTAGGATATACCTCACTTGGTTGCCTTCGAACGTGGTCATTGAGTATAGGAAGTTTTATAGGTCGCCCTCTTGTCCAAAGATCATAAGTTGCCTCGAAACGGTTGCCTCGGATAAAATGATCTAAGACATTAGGGTTACCTCTAAGGCGTCCTAACGTTGCTTTAGTGACCACACGTCCCTTAATCGAATTGACCCGAAAACTCCAACGATGATGCTACCTACTCCTCAATAGTAGGATAGCATTGTCTAAAGGACATTTGAACAATCTAATTCCTTTTTCGAGTAGGTAGATGGTTCTTAAGTACTTGCTCCTTTTAAAACAAAACAAAAACTTTTCTCACTTACACCCCTTTCAAACAAAAAACTCTTTCAAACCCACAACACAAAGAAAAGCAAACTTTTGAAAACATAGTGAGCAAGTACCTAAGAGCCCGTGGATAACCACAGATAGAAAGGGTGCTAACACCTTCCCTTTCTATAATCTACCTCCTGAACCCGAGAAATATCTCAAAAAGGAATTTTTCTGTGCTTTTGTCCTTTCCTTGTTGGATAAAATAAAAGATGGTGGCGACTCTTGCTTACCGCGACAATTTGCAAAAACAAACGCAAACGCGAACCAGCATTCCAAAAACAGTCAGTTCTCATTCCCACCGATCAAAGAACTGGCGACTCTGCTGGGGAAATATATTATAAGTGAGGTGTACCTTAGGATTAGATCACTTGTGTTTTCAATTGTATGCTTTGTATGCTTTAATTTTGTGGGCTTGTATCGGAGTTCTATAGATCCTAACCCGGATCTGGGGATACCCTTTAGGTAAGTAGCAATAAACTGTGAGGGATCTGTACGGCATAGACCGATACGGATGAAGCAGTAGCTACGTTGGTGTGGCACCTTGGTCTGTACCGATATCCCTTGTGTTGGAACGAGGAGAATATGGGTCTTCTAAGGAGTCATTAAGCACCGACTGACCTTAGAACCTTAAATTGACCAACTTGGCCATAGAACAGTAGCAGTATGCTACACTCATTGAGACTAAACTCTCGCGATGATTCCAGCTGCAAGAAAAGGTTGCTAAACTGGAATTATGACCGATTGAGGGTAGTCAGTGAGATTGAGATCCTCTAGAACCCGGTTACTATTTTTTAGGACAGGTCTTAACCAACTGAACTGAAAGAGGGTAGTACCTAAGCTTCATGCCAGCCTGAAATCTAAGGGCTCTTTTGTGTGACTTGTGTGCCTTTACCATGTTTGCTTTTTGTGGATACTTGTGGTGTGCCTTTATCATGACATCATGACATCATAACATTGCATACATTTTGCATAAAGGCTAACCTATTTCAAAGACAAGAGGGTTTCATATTTGCTCTGTTTTGTAGGTCATCATGATGCCCATGCGTAGGAATACAATCCGGATCCACTTTGTCCAAGTACCTACCCTGCTTAAAGAGTTGGTTGTCAGGATTCCAGACACTACTTCCTTCATCAGAAGGCATGGTTCTCTTCTCAGTTTGGTCACCGCAAAGTTGGACGAACAAATGATGAGTGTTCTGGTCCAATTCTATGATCCGCTGTACCATTGTTTTACTTTCCAGGACTTCCATCTGGTTCCTACCCTAGAAGAGTTCTCTGAGTTGCTCGGTATCTCCGTCCTGGAACAGACTCCGTTTACTGGTTGGGAAAAGACTCTTAAGCCCGAAGAAATTGCTGCATCCCTTCACTTGACCAAGGAGGAGGTAATGGCTAACTGGGAAACTAGAAGTGGAGATAAGGGTTTTCTGGCTAAGTTTTTGGTTGACAAAGCTAATTACTTCTGGGACAGCTTAGACTTCAAGACGCACGAGGACATTCTGGCTCTCTTGATTTATGGTCTGGTATTTTTTCCGAATCCTGACACTTTTGTTGATATTAATGCCATCAAGATCTTCATCTCTCAGAATCCAGTACCCACTCTCTTGGGTGATATGCTTCATCAACTCTATGCTCGTACTGCCCGAAAGCGGGGAACTTTGATGTGCTGTTGTTGTACCCCCAAAATTTTCCCTCTCATGTTTTCCAAAGTCTTCCCCCTGCATGGTTGATCACAAACTCTTGCCTAAGGAAAAAGAAAATTTTTGAGTGGTGCTTTAAGTACCTTTCGATTGGC
The DNA here is from genome assembly GCA_948472305.1 of Vicia faba. Taxonomy (NCBI): domain Eukaryota; kingdom Viridiplantae; phylum Streptophyta; class Magnoliopsida; order Fabales; family Fabaceae; genus Vicia; species Vicia faba. The sequence goes on along the minus strand of OX451739.1, from coordinate 21,371,746 downwards.
ATTCTGAAAGACCCTTCGATTGGTATTCTGAAGGAGCATTTCGATTGGAATTATGGACAAGCGCTTCAATTGGCATTATTTCAAGCACTTCGATTGGCATTCTGAAATACCCTTCGATTGGTATTCTGAAGGAGCATTTCGATCGGAATTATGGACAAGCACTTCGATTGGCATCCTGAAAGACCCTTCGATTGGTATTCTGAATGAGCCTTTCGATTGGCATTATGGACAAGCACTTCGATTGGCATTCTATCAAAGCCCTTCGATTAGAATTCTGAAAGACCTTTTCGTTTGGCACCCTGGGCCAAGCCTTTCAATTCGCATGCCAAGGGATCCTTCGATTTAGCATTGTGTCAAGGCAGCTTCGACAAGCATGTTAACCATGTCCTTCGATTTAGCATTGTGTCAAGGCAGCTTCGACAGGCATGTTAACCATGTCCTTCGATTAGCATGAACAACACCTTTCGATTGGCCTGTTAACAAAGCCTTTCGATTGGAATTTTAATTAGTACCCTTTGATTGATATTTGGACCAGGGCCATTTGAAGAACTCCTTCCAGGCCATTTGAAAGAGGCCATCAAGAGGGCACTCAAAAAACACGTCCAGGTACACTGAACATGAGAAAATGGCATGTTTCCCTTGCAAATATAGAAATAATTAAATGTTGTTTGTGGATTTAACTCCTGAGTTAAAGGCCAGATTCTTTCCTTTTCTGTTCCTAAAGAGCTGATTCGACCAGAGGGATTATTTTCAAATCAGAACCAATCAAAGAGCAGGGCCTGAATGCATTCGAAAGCCAAAAGTGTCCAGATTCATTCCAGATTCCAAAGAGACACGAATGTTTCAAAAAAGGAAATATTTTAATGTGTCTGATTCTTGTCTCATGGCTTTAATGGCCTGGTTAAATGGTTGTCCCTTGCCATTTTCATGCACCCTCACACTCCTATAAATACAGGGCCAGCATACAGTGCAAAGGGCGAACAAAAAACATTACAAAAATTATAGTAAAGAAAAGAAAACTCTGCAGAAACGAAAAACATGGACAGAACACGAAAAAACACAGGAAAAAAACAGAGAATTTGGAGATACGCTGCCCACAAACCCACTAAAGGTTATCAACATTTTCATAAGTAATCCAGGCCAAAGCAACCCTTCAACAAAAGCATCCACGCCCAGAAATCCCAGATCGAAGGTACTCACATCCAGAAAACGCCAAATCGAAGGTTCCAACTACTGGTAAGAGAGGGTAAAATGTCAAATCTTGTGCTCACATAACACATCCATATTTGTTGTTTAATTCGATTGTCATTCTAGACAGAATCAAAGGGCTTGGGTTTGGCACCAGGTCATGTTTTTTGTTGCTAACACTTGCTACAGATATAGCCTGAAAAGACCCAGCGCGCGCAGGATCGAAGGACCTGGGTTTTGACACCCAGGTCATGCGTTTTATTCTGCTAACATATTTTTGCAGATGCAGTGCCTCCACAGGTGACCCTTCAGGCCTTTCCAGCAACACCCTTCATAGAATCGAAAGGTAGCCTTCTTCCTCTGAATCGAAGCCCTCCTTCTCCCTGCAATCAAAGCTTTCCCTGTCAATTCCCAAACACCAAATTCAGGCCCAGCACCCCCCCTGAGTTTGTTTATTTTATTTTTTCTTTTCATTACTTTCTATTTTCTATTTTTCTATTTTCTATTTTATTATTATTTTAATTAACTAATTAACTTTTCATAAAATCAGAAAACCCAAAAAAATAATAATATTTTTTTAATTTCATTATTTTATTATTTTTGTAAATAAATTGTAATAAATTAATTTAGTTTTTTATTAGGTTTAATTTTAACATATTTTGCATTAAATTAAAATTGATTTAGAATTAGGTTTTTTTTAATCATTCTCATTTTATCTCCTTAATTAAAATAAAAAACCAAAAATATTTTCTTTTAATTAATTAATTATTAGTTAGACTTAATTCTTAATTCAAAAAAGACCAAAAATATGCTTTATTTAATGAAAAAAGGGTCAAAACCCTAGGACACTCCGATTCAATTTTTCTCGCGCGCATATTATTTTTGATCCATATATTGTAATTGCTCCGAGGATGTAATAGCTTAACTAAGACTTTTACACTTTACTGCTTTATTCCCCCAATTTTGGACATGTAAATAATCCCCCTCCCCGAAGCCTTGTAATAGCGTAGGATTTACAATTCCCGCACTTTAAATTCCTGTACATATATTGACTGTTTAGATGTATGCTAACTAGGATTGTATGACAAGATCTATCTTAACTTAAAATCAACCGTAGCTCACCATAACATGTACAAAGATAATATAAACTGAAAAACAACACACTCGCACATGCCACTCTTAGGGTACGCCTCACTTGGTTGCCTCGAACGTGGTCATTAAGTATAGGATGTGTTAGAGGTCGCCCTCCTGTCCAAAGATCAAAGTTGCCTCGAAATGGTTGCCTCGATAAAAATGATCTAAGACATTAGGGTTACCGCTAAAGCACCCTAACATTACTTTAGTGACCACACGTCCCTTAAATAGAATTGACCCTTAAAACTCCAACGACAGTGCTACCTACTCCTCAATAGTGGGATAGCACTGTCTAAAGGACATTTTCACAGTTTAATTCCTTTTTGAGTAGGTAGAGGTTCTTAAGTACTTGCTCCTTTTAAAAACAAAACAAAACTTTTCGCACTTACACTCTCTTCAAAAACAAAACTCTTTTCAAAACCCACAAACACAAAGAAAAGCAAACTTTTGAAAACATAGTGAGCAAGTACCTAAGAGCCCGTGGATAACCACAGATAGAAAGGGTGCTAACACCTTCCCTTTCTATAATCTACCTCCCGAACCCGAGAAACATCTCGAAAAGGAATTTTTCTGTGCTTTTTACCTTTCCTTGTTGGATAAAATAAAAGACGGTGGCGTCTCTTGCTTACCGCGACATTTTGCGAAAACAAACGCAAACACGAACCAACATTCCAAAATAGTCAGTTCTCGTTCCCACCGAATACAACTGTGTTCCTTTATTGTCGAGGTGGTTTATTTCGCACCTCCCTAAGTCCGTGCTGAAAAACAAAGAAGGAATGGGTTGGGCTTATAGGATGATGTCTCTTTCTAATGATGACATTATCTGGACTCTCAAAGGTATGGACGAGGTGACTGTCATTGATCGTTATGGAGAGTATCCTAATGTTCCATTGATCGGACTCCATGGAGGGATTTCTTACAACCCATGCTTAGCTCTCCGTCAGTTTGGAAGAGCCAGAAGAGAGGGGCCTCATGAGCTGTTGATGCCCCATATCATCTTTGATTTTCAAGGAGATAGCGACGAGTTGCGTCGTAGATTCATAAGGGCTTGGGACAGAGTTCATTAATCTGACCCACATGAGTTGGGACCAAAGACTTCTCTGCCAATGGAGCCATATCTCAGATGGGTCCTCATCCATGCCCAGAAGCTAGGTATGCCATATGAAGCTGTCAGGCCTGTTACTCTTTAAGTTGCTAATGAGGAGGGGGTTCCTCCAACTATTCTCCACCCTTATATGCCCACTGATATTGGGGCACTGAAGAGGTCTTGGATGCAACTGCGGGAAGAACGAGATTCTTATCGTGAGAGGTTCAATGAACAGGAGCAGAAGATCCAGAAGCTGACTAGGCAACTGGAGAACGAGCGGATCCTGAATGATTATGTCCGCACTGAGAAGAAGAGACCATGGGAGCATTGATAGACCTTTGATGATTTCTTTTACAGTTTTTATTTACTTTTCAACATTTCCATTCTTGTAACGCATAAGGGCAATTTGTTGAACAATTTAAATTTCGAAGTTTAAATCTAATAAAGTGTGTTTCCTTTTTTGTTTACAAATTTGAATCTCGATTGTCTTTGAAATCATAAATCATACGTATTTCATCCCATGCACTTCATAAACAGGTACCCCATTACAGGTTTCTTATCTTCTTCGTTGTTTATTTCAGCGCTCATCATGTCTGCTGAACCTTCCACTGAGCAAGCTATCAAGGCCCTCCAGGCCTAGAATGCCCAATTTCAAGAGTTTTTCATGAATCTAGCCAAGGGTCAGCAGGACCTGAAGACCTTGATTCTGAAGGAGAAAAAGAAGAAGAAGAAGAAGAGGACCATCCTGTTCAATACTGGACGCAAGTTTGGAAACGGGCTACAAAATGAAGTTGATCTGACCACCTCATCTGGAGGGAAGGATAGTCTACAAGAAAGGAGGGCTCCTAGCCCTATGGTCTCCGATAACAAGACGGACTATGACGAAGAGCAGTATCCTCCTGCTGAGGATAAGTACAAACAGCTGGAAGACCATCTGAGCGCTATGGAAATACAGAAGGTGCCCGGTCTGGACTTCGGAGATCTAGGTCTATCATCTGGGGTGGTGATTCCCCATAAGTTCAAGGCACCTGCCTTTTCCAAGTATGACGAAGTTTCCTGTCCAAAGCTGCACCTCCGGTCATATGTGAGGAAGATCCAGCCTTACACTGCTGATAAGAACTTGTGGATCCATTTCTTTCAAGACAGTCTCTCAGGGACTCAGCATGAGTGGTTCTATCAGTTGGAAGAAGCCAGTATCCACAACTGGGAAGATTTGGCTACTACATTCTACAGGCAGTATCAGTACAACTCTGACCTCGCTCCTACGCGTACCCAACTCTAGGGTATGTCAATAGGAACGGGTGAAGGATTTAAAGAGTATGCTCAGAAATGGAGAGACCTTGCCGGAAGGGTGCAACCACCTTTGGCTGATCGTGAGCTTGTTGACATGTTTTTGGGGACCCTGTCTGGTCCGTTCTTTAACCATCTGATTGGAAGCTCTTCAGCTGGGTTTACAGATCTTATTTTGACTGGTGAAAGGATTGAAGCTGGTATTAAGGCTGGAAAGATACAGAAGGGTGCCTCATCGAGCACCAAGAAGAAGCCGTTTAAGAAAGAGTCTAGTGTTGTCTACAGTGCAAGAAGACAGGATAGACCTGAACACCTCCAAGCTGTCAATACGGTTGTTATTTCAAAACCTGTTGGTGCTCCTCAGCATCACAATCAATAAAAGGACTAGAGACCTCGAAGGCAATTCACTCGTCTCAGCATGACTTTGTCTCAGATTCTGCCACAGTTGCTGAAGACCAATTTGGTGACTCTAAAAGAAGCTCTGAAGAATCCGAGTACCACATCACCAAAGTACAACCCTAATGCCCGCTGCGCTTTTCACTCTGATAGCCCGGGGCATAATACAGATGATTGTTGGGTTTTGAGGAACAGGGTGCAAGACCTAATTGATGCAAAGGAGATTGAGTTTGAGGCGCCCGAGAGGCCTAATGTTGTGACTGCTCCCATGCCCAAACATGGAGTAAATGATGTAGAGGAAGACTTGTTTGCAGTTTCCGTGGATGATATTGTTACCCCTCTGATGACTGTCAAGAAGAACCTGTTGCTAGCCGGTTTATTTCCAGGATTTGGCGAAGGTTGCCATATGTGTTCTGTTTTACCTACTGGTTGCCCATTTCTGAAGTCAGGTATCCAAAACCTGATGGATAATAAGGAGATCCTGTTTGAAAAGGCCGTTGTTCCATCCGTTCCTACTGAAGAAGTTGCCATCATTACCATTTTCGACAATTCTTCCAAGGCTCCCCCGAGGAAGCCTGTTAGAATTACATCTGTTCCGAAGATCGCACCTGTAATCATCACTGTTCCGGAGCCCATCCCCTATACCTCTGACAAAGCTGTCCCCTAGCACTATGGGGCTGATGTTTATGTTCTTGGAGTTAAGCAAGAGTTGGATGTTGGTACTAACGTCAGCAACATTACTGGGCCTGCTAAAGTCACCCGCAGCGGTAGACTTTTCTCACCTGATATTGCTCTACCAACTGTCCGAAGACCTGTTGTCATCACACCTGCAAGTGTACCTACTGCCATTCCAGATCAAGTTCTTAGTCCTACCCCTGTCGTCGAGTTATCTAACGCTCGGGGCAAAGGGATCGCCATTGATGTGCCTTCCCAGACGGAGGCGCCGAAGACAATTACTGTTGAAGCTTCCAAACAAGAGATGGAAGAGTTTCTGAAGATTATTAAGAAGAGTGATTATAACGTAGTTGAGCAGCTGGGGCAAACCCCATCCAAGATTTCTATGTTGTCACTATTGTTGTGTTCAGAGGCCCATGCCAAGGCTCTGATTACCTTCCTAAAAACTGCCCACGTGCCACAAGAGACATCAGCTGATCAGTTTACCGATTGTGTGGCCAATTTAACTGCTGATAATGGTTTGGGTTTCTCCGACACCGATTTGACTATTAAAGGGAAGAACCATAACGATGCCCTGCATGTCTCCATTGAATGAAGGGGCACTACTCTTGCACATGTATTGGTTGATACTGGTTCCTCATTGAACATCCTGCCCAAGAAAGCTCTGGACCGGTTGGATTGCGAAGGGTTGGAGCAAAAACCAAGTAACATCGTTGTCAGGGCCTTTGACGGGTCTAAAAGGATGGTGCATGGTGAAGTTGATATTCCAATTAAAGTTGGTTCTCAGGTCTTCAATTCTACATTCTACGTGATGGACATTCGGCCATCCTATTCTTGTTTGCTGGGACGTCCATGGATCCACAAAGCTGGAGCTGTGACTTCAACACTCCATCAGAAGCTGAAGTACCCAGTCAGAGGGAAGATTGTGACAGTTCAAGGGGAGGAAGAGTACATGGTCAGCCACCTCAACTCATTCAGATACGTAGAGATGGATGGGGAGTTCATTGAGACCCCATTTCAGCACTTTGAAGAAGTTCCTTAGACGCTGGCATCAGCTGAGACCGTGGTTGAAGATTCTCCTATGAAGATGGCTTCCTTAAAGGATGCTCGGGCTGTTATTGAGAAGGGTGAGTGTGCAAATTGGGGCCGACTTCCTGATTTCACTCAGAAGACTAACAAGTTTGGTTTGGGTTTCATTGCAGAAGCTCAAAGGGCTGTTCAAAGTGCAAGGATTGGAAGACCTCCTGTGTTCATCAGCAACTCGGGGGTGAATGCCATTGAAGATGATGTGGAGGAGTCTGAATTCGATAGCTGGATCTATCCTACGACCAACGGTGGACCAAGAAATTGGACAGCAAAAGACTTCATCCCTATTACTTTTGTTACCCAGTAATGAACTCTTTGTTTTGAGCTTGTAACAGACAATGTTTTGGAAACTTTATGGCCCGGTGTCTTACCCGGGGCACCGTGGCTTCATTTGTGAGGGCTTTTGTGTGTCATTTTCATATATCAATAATAAAAGCATTGGACGTTTCTTGCATTTCAATTTTGCGCTCCTTGTTTTTCTTTATTATATATTGCAAAATAGCTATTTTACACACACTCACATATACAGGTCTCAATCCACTCTGGATCTCACTAGTAACGACTCTGCTACTGCCAGTTATGACTTCGAAAATCCGATGAACTTAGCCGAAGACGAAGGTGAAGATGATTGCGAAGTGCCTGGTGAACTTGCAAGACTGCTACTCCAGGAAGAGAGGGCCATACAGCCACATGAAGAGCCGGTGGAAACAGTGAATCTGGGTACTGTGACAGACAAGAAGGAAGTCAAGATCGGTGCAAATCTGGAGCTTAGTGTGAAACAGCGGTTGATTCAGATGCTGCATGACTATGTTGAGATCTTTGCCTGGTCTTACGAAGATATGCCTGGGTTGGATACTGAAATTGTGGTTCATCGCCTGCCTACCAAGGAAGATTGTCCTCCGGTAAAACAGAAAGTTCGCCGTATGCGCCCAGAGATGTCTGAGAAAATCAAGGCTGAAGTTATGAAACAGTTTGAAGCCGGTTTTCTAGCGGTGACTTCTTACCCTCAGTGGGTCGCCAATGTGGTTCCTGTGCCGAAGAAGGATGGTAAGGTCCGAATGTGTGTTGACTACAGGGATTTGAACAGGGCAAGCCCTAAGGATGACTTCCCTCTGCCTCACATCGACGTTCTGGTTGACAATACTGCTCAGCACAAGGTATTCTCCTTTATGGATGGTTTCTCCGGTTATAATCAAATTAAGATGGCTCCCGAAGACATGGAGAAGACGACCTTTGTTACTCAGTGGGGCACCTTTTGTTACAAGGTCATGCCTTTTGGACTGAAAAATGCTGGGGCAACATATCAGCGTGCCATGGTTGCTTTGTTTCATGACATGATCCATCATGAGATTGAAGTATACGTCGATGATATGATTGCAAGGTCCCAGACCAAGGAAGAACACCTTGACCACCTACAGAAGTTGTTTGACAGGTTGAAGTTGTACAAGCTGAGGTTGAACCCGAACAAGTGCACCTTCGGGGTGAGATCTGGAAAACTACTAGGTTTCGTTGTAAGCAACAAAGGTATTCTAGTGGACCCTGCCAAGGTGAAAGCCATACAAGAGATGCCAGCTCCCAAGACAGAGAAGGAGGTCAGAGGTTTTCTAGGATGACTGAACTACATTGCCCGGTTCATCTCTCACCTAACTGCTACTTGTGAGCCAATCTTCAAGTTGCTGAAGAAAGATCAAGTGGTATGTTGAAACGATGAATGTCAGACCGCTTTCGAAAGAATCAAAGAGTATCTCCAAGAGCCACCCATTCTGATGCCACCAGTTGAAGGGAGACCTCTGATCTTATATTTGACAGTACTTGACAACTCAATGGGGTGTGTGCTGGGGCAGCATGACAAGTCTGGCCGATAAGAGCATACTATTTATTACCTTAGCAAAAAGTTTACCAACTGTGAGACCCGATACTCACTGCTTGAGAAAACTTGCTGCACTTTGGCATGGGCTGCTAGCCGGCTGAGACAGTATATGCTGACTCACACTACTCTGTTGATTTCAAAGGTGGATCCCATCAAGTATATCTTCAAAAAGCCTGCCTTGTCCGGAAGAATAGCAAGATGGAAGATGATCTTGACTGAGTATGACATCCAGTAAACAACTCAAAAAGCAATTAAGGGAAGTGTATTGGCAGACCATTTGGCACATCAGGCAGTGGATGATTACCAGTCTATGAACTTTGAATTTCCGGACGAGAATATCATGGTAGTAACTGATTGTGAGACACCTGGACCGGATGAAGGACCTGAGGAAGGATCCCGATGGTCTATGTACTTTGATGGAGCTTCAAACGCTTTGGGTAATAGCATTGGCGCTGTGATCATATATCCTAAAGGCTCTCATACTCCGTTTACTGCCCGACTATGTTTCAACTGCACCAACAACATGGCGGAGTATGAAGCGTGCATCATGGGTCTTCGAGCAGCAATTGACCTAAGGATTAAGTTTCTAAGTGTCTTCGGAGATTCCTCTCTCGTGATCAGTCAGATCAAGGGCGAGTGGGATACGAAACACCCTAATCTTATTCCTTACAAGGAGTATGTATTGACGTTGCTTCCCCATTTCGAGGAGATAACCTTTGAACACTTCCCAAGAGAGGAGAATCAGTTGGCGGACGCGTTAGCTACGATGTCTTCTATGTTCAAAGTCAAATGGAACAACGAGGCTCCCCGGATCATTATTGAAAAATTGGACGAACCTGCACATTGCTGTGATCTTGAGACTAATGAGGTAACAGAAAAGCCCTGGTATCATGAGGTGAAGAGGTACCTTGAAGCTCAAGAATACCCCGAGGGTGCATCTGTTAATGACAAGAAGTTTCTGAGGAGGTTCGCGGCAAAGTTCTTCATCAGCAATGGAATTCTTTACAAGTGTAACTATGATTCGACCTTACTGCGTTGTATGGATAAGATTGAAGCAGAAAGAATCATGACAGAGCTGCATGAAGGTACTTTCGGAACTCACTCCAGTGGACACACCATGGCAAAGAAAATCCTTCGGGCGGGATATTATTGGTCCACAATGGAAGCCGACTGTTATCAGCATTCTCGGACATGTCACAAGTGCCAAGTCTATGATGATAAAGTGCACATACCTCCAGTTCCTCTGAATGTTATGACAGCACCTTGGCCTTTTTATATGTGGGGCATTGATATGATCGGCGAGATTAGACCTACGGCATCCAACAGGCATCGTTTCATCCTTGTAGCTATTGATTACTTTACGAAGTGGGTTGAAGCAGCTTCCTTTGCTATGGTAACCAAGAACGTCGTGGCACGGTTCATTCGGCACAACCTGATCTGTCAATACGGTGTACCAGAGAGGATCATTACGGACAATGGTACCAATCTCAACAACAAGATGATCACTGAGCTCTGCGAGCAATTCAAGATACAACATCATAACTCTTCTCCCTACCGGTCGAAGATGAATGGGGCTGTAGAAGCGGCTAATAAAAACATTAAGAAGATTGTGCAGAAGATGACAGTGACATACAAAGACTGGCACGAGATGTTACTGTTTGCTCTTCATGGGTACCGTACCTCGGCACGGACGTCAACAGGGGCAACACCCTATTCCTTGGTATATGGCATGGAGGCAGTCTTGCCGATTGAAGTTCAGATACCCTCTCTTCGGATCATGAAGGATGCAGGTTTGAGCGAAGATGACTGGATTCAGACCCGGCTTGATCAGCTAAACCTAATTGACGAGAAAAGACTTACTGCTGTTTGTCATGGTCAAACGTACCAAAAACAGATGATCAAGGCATTTAACAAGAAAGTCAGACGACAAGAGTATCAAGTTGGGGACCCGGTAATCAAGCGCATTATTCTACCTCAAGGTGATCCCCGGGGCAAATGGACCCCTACTTACGAAGGGCCATTTGTGGTTAAGAACATCTTCTCAAGAGGAGCAATGATTCTAACCACCATGGATGGTGACGACCTTCCTCACCCCGTTAATGCAGACATAGTAAAAAGATACTACGCCTAATCAAATACCCGCTAGGTTGACTGGCCTAGGCAAAAATAAGGGCTTCCCGGCGAACCAAAAGGGTTCGGGCAAAAATAAGGGATGAAAATGAAAAAATCTGTACACCCGGCAAGTCGAAAACCTGAAAAGGAGGCTTGGGCAAAAAGGGGTATCCCGGTGGACTGAAAACCCGAAAGGGCGGTCCCGGCAAAAGTTAGGGATTAAAGCGTAACACTATGTCTCATTGGATCACCTCGCATCCAGACTTCGGTATCAACTATCAGGCTCAGACGACACCAATCAAACAGATTCATCTTCAACTAAGCAACAAAGTGATGAGATGCTCGAAGATATAAAGACAATAGCAGAGTTGGAACCCAGTGGGATTATTCACATAGCTATTTTATTTCCTTTTCACAAATTGTATAAATTTTATTTGTTCGGCGGCGCCCTCTTACTAGGACGTCAGCCTCTTGTACAAAAATGCCTATTAACAGGCCAAACTTCAAAATCAATACAAATTCATTTTCAGACAAGTGTCAAATTGTTTTTCCTTTATTTGTTTTGTTTTGCAAAGAACGTCTAATGTTCATTTTTTATATATGCATTTGACATTAATTGCTGCTCATAAATATGTACATGTGAAACAAAGGCCGAATTACGGGTAATATCAGAAACAGGGGCATAAGAATTGTCCGAACTGTGTAGTTACTTTGTCCACCAAGGTACCAAGGTAGGTTCAGCTGAAGAATATGGCTAAGATACCGTCACACCCCGCAGAGTAAAACAGCATTGGTAGCTCTCCCCATGGAGACTTGCAACTATGAACGAATCGGCAACACTCTCCCCAAGAAGAGTTAATCTACCATCAGCCCTGAAAAGGTTGGGTATCCCCAGAAGGTCTTAATATTCCTCAGCGGAGTATAAAGACATTCCCCAGCAAGTATAAGGATATCCCCGGCAGTCTTAATATTCCTCAACAGAATATAAGAATGTTCTCTGGCGGAATACAAGATACCCCAGTGGAGCCATTTCCCCAGCGCAGTCTAAAAAGCTTCCCCGCCAGAGTTGAATCATCTTACCCAGTAGATTCTGGAAGCTTATCCCCTGCAGAGCACAAATAAATCTCCCCAGCCCAAATTCAGAAGGTTATCTGCACAAGAGTCTTACTGGGTTATCCTCAGCAAGTTGCAACTGAAAGATCATTCCCCAGCAAAGTTCTTTCTATCCCCAGCGGAGTTCATCATTAAAATCCCCAACGGAGTTTATCAACAGAATCCCCAGCGGAGTTATCGGTAAAATCTTCATCCGAACGTCTCTTCCCCACAGAGTAATTCCCCTCAGAGTAATCTCTTCATCAGTTTATTCCCCCAACGGAGTTCTTCTCTCCTACAGGTTTATCATCTTCGTTCATCATCCCCAGCGGAAACGAAGAACTCAACTTTATTCTCCAGCAGCTCCGGGATTTATTCTTCCCTAGCTAAAACATCACATTTCCATACATCATGATACATGCATATACGCATCATGAATACAATCTCATTTATTTTGAGAACATCATTGCCTGATCCATATCATGCATTGCATATGACTGACCTTTACCTTTCAGGAAAGATACAGTTAAAGTTCTCAGCTTAGTCGAAGACCTGACCAGTTCTTAAATCTCAATTGAATTATCCTCTGTTGAATTTCAGATAAGGTTCTAAATCTCGACAGTTTCTCTACGTCATAGTGTGGACGAGTACTATAACCTCAACGGTATACTCCATTGAGCACGAGTCAGTTCCTATCTTGATGTTTTCCTCCGTCATAGTGTGGACAAGTTCTATAACCTCAACGGTATACTCCATTGAGCACAAGACAATTCCTAGATCTTGATGAAGATGTTTCCCTACGTCATAGTGTGGACGAGTACTATAACCTCAACGGTATACTCCATTGAGCACGAGTCAGTTCCTAGATCTTGATGTTTTCCTCTGTCATAGTGTGGACAAGTTCTATAACATCAACGATATACTCCATTGAGCACAAGACAGTTCCTAGATCTTGATGAAGATGTTTCCCTACGTCATAGTGTGGACGAGTACTATAACCTCAACGGTATACTCCATTGAGCACGAGTCAGTTCCTAGATCTTGATGTTTTCCTCCGTCATAGTGTGGACAAGTTCTATAACCTCAACGGTATACTCCATTGAGCACAAGACAGTTCCTAGATCTTGATGAAGATGTTTCCCTACGTCATAGTATGGACGAGTACTATAACCTCAACGGTATACTCCATTGAGCACGAGTCAGTTCCTAGATCTTGATGTTTTCCTCCGTCATAGTGTGGACAAGTTCTATAACCTCAACGGTATACTCCATTGAGCACAAGACAGTTCCTAGATCTTGATGAAGATGTTTCCCTACGTCATAGTGTGGACGAGTACTATAACCTCAACGGTATACTCCATTGAGCACGAGTCAGTTCCTAGATCTTGATGTTTTCCTGCATCATAGTGTGGACAAGTTCTATAACATCAACAGTATACTCCATTGAGCACAAGACAGTTCCTAGATCTTGATGAAGATGTTTCCCTACGTCATAGTGTGGGTGATTACTATAACCTCAACGGTATACTTATTGAGCACGAGTCAGTTCGTAGATCTTGATGTTTTCCTCCGTCATAGTGTGGACAAGTTCTATAACCTCAACGGTATACTCCATTGAGCACGAGACAGTTCCTAGATCTTGATGAAGATGTTTACTTACGTCATAGTGTGGACGAGTACTATAACCTCAACGGTATACTCCATTGAGCACGAGTCAGTTCCTAGATCTTGATGTTTTCCTCCGTCATAGTATGGACAAGTTCTATAACCTCAATAGTATACTCCATTGGGCACGAGACAGTTCCTAGATCTTGATGAAGATGTTTCCCCCCAGTTGAATTATGGACAGGTTCTTAAGACTCAGCCGAGGCGTTCTCTCAATTGAAGTACAGGCCAGATTTCTAAATCTCAACAAAGTTTAGACTTCCCCAGTGGAATCTTTTACAACCACAGGTATGCAAGTTCTCGCTAAGGAATCTCTTATGCGATCAAAACTCCTGAAGATGGCATCTGTAAGCCCATCCTCCTACCAACAATATCCAAATGGCATCTGTAAGCCCATTCCCGACATCACAAATGCTGATACTACACCATGCGAGTGCAAATTTTTGGGCACTCTAGTGCTCAATTATCTTCCACCTTCGGATCACGAAAGGCTCGAAAGCCAATCTATATCCTCAGGTTTAAGAAAATTGAACAGGGGCAACCGTTGTACCCCAAAATTTTCCCTCCCATATTCCTCAAGACTTGTCAAGAATAATCTTCAAGTTGCTCAAGTTGGCTCAAGGTTTGGACAGTCAAATCACCTCCTAAGGCAGTCAAGTCAAAATTAGGGTTTTGTGTTGCATCAAGGTCCTCACATCCAAATGACCTCAAGTGCTCCCAATGTCCTAATATGTTCTTAAGTTCATCCATGTCAAATTTCAAGCCTTGCAGAGGAAGTTTGGTCAGTCAATTGCTCAAGAGGCCCAAAAATCGATTGTGCTAGGGCAAAAGTCAACTGTGACCCAAATACAGTCAAACCTCAAGATTTTTTTTGTCAACATTCTCATTTTGAAGGTTAATTCATCATTTGATCAAGGGTTGATCAGGATTCATCAAGGATTGCTCAAGATTCATCAAGATTCAAAAGTTGCTAAATTAGGATTTTGTAGGAAAAGTCAACTCAACTTTGACCAAGCATACATTTCTCATACTTTATGAGAAATGACCCATCCAAAGCTCATTTTGAAGATGATGCAATTTCCTACAATCCATCTTCACACCCCCAAGATCAAGAAATGCTCTCACAAAAGGTTACAAATTTGGACATTATAGGTCATTTTTGAAAGTCAACAAAAACACTTTTTTTCCAAAGATTATAACTTGAGCATGGAACATAAATATGAGATGAGACCAAAAGGGTTGATTAGGGGACATCTCCAGGTTTCTAAAAAGTCCAAAATGATCTCCAAAAGTTCAAAATTGAAGAAGTTATGCATTGTTGAAGTTGGGCATTTTTCAAAAATTGCCAAAAGTCAACTATCCTCAAAAATCCATTTTTTGACAAAAGGGCCCACTTTTTTCCACTTGGTTTGGTCTTATTACACCACACACGTGTCACATCTTTAATTTCATGACCAAACATTTATTTTTCTATTTTATTTAATTTTTATTGATTTAATTCATTTTAAATCTATATTAATTCAAATAAAATCCAAAAATTAATGGAATGAGATTTTTTTGATCAATGCAGCTTTCAATCAACAAGATACACCTAGTCAATTCGTATCAAGGCTCATTCAAGCATAAAAAATCAGATTTGGCCTATTTTTGGAAGTTTGATAATGGTGATCAAAACCAAATCATGAATCTTCAATGCACTTGATTTGAGACCAAAAGACCAACCCTAATTCACTCTATAATATGCACACAAGCAAGCCAGACGAAAAGGACGCCCAAAGCTCTGTAGAAACGACCACACAACTTTGAGAAAAAAAGCTTGAAAACCTTGGATCTGAAATCGTACTTAGAGGCCTTTTAAGGATCAAACAAAGGTCTCAATCGCTTCCTGGCACGTCACTGACGCAGTACCAATCACAATCACACGTTCTCCTGCCTCCAAAAGCTCTGCAAGTGTCACTCAAAACCGCCATACTCATGGAATCGTAAAGCTTCAGTCTTGCATCCATTCTTTGAGATAATTGCATATTTGAATTCCTTACATCATTTGCAAAGTTTCTGTATTATTCAATTTCATTATTATGCCATATATCACAAAATGCCATGATAGATCGTTTTAGGGTTCTTTCAGGGGTTTTCGTTACAAGGAAAATTGGTCAATAAGAGGACCATGGTTGGAACCAGGGCAGAGAGACGAGCAGAACTACGCCTTTAGTTTGCATTTTAGTGGCTTGTGGCGGATTTTGAGGCAACATGACTTATAGCTACGGACAGTCGTCCATTGGTATATGCAAAAGGATTTTTGGCCACAGTCCCCATGACAAGGATGATAACATGGCGTGGCCAGATTGGCTTGTTTGAAATATTAGCGCGTTTTTTTTATTTTCCAGCATATTCATTGATTTGCCCATATATTATTTATTTCTCATTCCAATATCAATTGAACAAGCTGGCTGGTTGGTGAGCGTGTTAATGCAAGACCCCTTGGGACCTGGGTTCGAATCCCAAGTCCCCTAAAACTTGATTGAATTTTGTTTTCAGGTAATCACACGCAGTGTTCAATAATTTGGTCCACCATACGCCTCAATGATCCACCTGCCAGATGGCTTGCAAGGCAAATCCAATGATCCAGATTGAAGGTACACCAAGGACCCCTAGTCAATGCACGCCTAGCAAACTGGAGAGGTCAAACGAAGTTGGGACATTTTTGGGCCTGGAGATTTTCCCTTTGCACCACCAAATTGGGCCCAAACCCCCTGGGTTTATTTCTTTTCTCTCTTTCATATTTCTTTTTTAGTTAATTGTTTATTAATTATTTTTATTATTACTAACTAATTTATTTTTCCTAATAAAATCAGAAAACAAAAAATATTATTTTTATTTATTAAAACTAATATCACCTTATTTTTGTAGATAAATAATTTAACCAATTTAGCTTTTTAATTAGGTATAATTTTAACATTTTTTGCAATAAATTAAAATTAATTAGAATATTAGGTTTTAACAATTTAAACCATTTTATTTTTATTTTCTTAAATATAAAAAACCCAAAAATATATTTTCTATGTAAATTAATTAATTAACTTAGACTTAATTCGAAAAATAACAAAAAATATGCTTTATTGATTAAAAAGGGTCAAAACCCTAAAAAAACACTCCGATCTAATTTTCTCGCGCACGAATTATATTTGATCCATATTTTGTAACTGTTTCGGGAATGTAATAGTTTTAACTTAGGATATTACTTATCGCTTTTATTTACTTTTCGCAATTTAATTTTTAAGGGTTTGTCTTTGGCGATGTAAATACCCGACGCCTTGTAATAGCTTAGATTTATTTTCCGCAATTTAATTTCCGCAACCATTAATTGTTAGATGTTTGAATAAAAGGCAATGCATGATAAGATAAACCTTTAATTTAAAATTAACAAGTAGCTCACTGTTGTACCACAAAATTTTCCCTCCCATGTTCTTCAAAGTTTGTCAAGAATCATCTTCAAATGGTTCAAGATTTCTCAAGGATTGCACAGTCCAAATGCCTCATAAGCCAGTCAAAATTAGGGTTTTGGTTCTTGCAAGGAATTTGAGGTTTTCAATGGCTCAATCAAGTCCCATAGGCCTATATACATTGTCAAGCATCTACATGACAAGTCTCAAGACTCACAGAGGCAAATTGCACAGTCAAAAGCTCCATTTGGTTCACAATCAACTGCAGGGGTAAAATGGTCATTTTGCAGTCAAAAGTCAAAAATTTTGGTCAACATCTTATTTTGAGCTCACAATCATCATTTGATCAAGTCTTGATCATGATTCCACAAGCATGGCTCAAAAATCATCAAGATGCAAAAGTTACTATTTTGGGACAGCAGAAAAGTCAACTGTATCTTGACCAAGGCATAACTTTTTCATGGTTCATCAGAAAAATCCCATCCAATTCTCATTTTGAAGGGGATGACATTTCCTACAACTAATCTTCACATTCCAAGTCCAAGAAATGCTCTCACAAAAAGTTATCAATTTCTACATTATAGGTTAATTTCAAAAGTCAACAAAAATGCGCTTTAAGTCAAAGACCATAACTTGAGATTGGTAAATCCAAATGACATGGGACCAAAGGCATTGGTTAGAGGACTTCAAGACCTTTCCAAAATGTCCAAGAACATGTTCATATGATCAAAATTGAGCAAGATATGCATTGGAGAAGTTGGGAAATTTTTATGAATTTGCAAAAGTCAACTTTGCTCAAAACACTTTGTTTTTGCTAATGGGCCTCAAATTCCTTCTTGAAACTTTATCCAAGGCCTATGCACGACCCATTAAGCATAAATTGAATTATTTTCTTATTTTTAATTAATTAATTGAATTTTTAATCAATATTAATTCATTTAATTCATTTAATTGTAGGAAAATATAAAGATATGGTTTCTCAATCTTTTTTTGAAGCAAAAGTGGTCAACATATGCTGGAGATTTCGTGTATCAATCAAGGGGACAAAAATCTCCATGTTTGGAAAGTTTTCTCAATCAAAAAGATGCAAAAAGATATGATTGAAAATCAAATATACAAATCATAATTCCATGGATCTTTTGCCCAAGGATTTAACCTAATTCAGTCCTCTATATGTACACAACCTAACCCTATTCATGTACACGTGAGAATTGCTGCAGAAACCCACAAACACAAGAAAAGCAAACAATTTTTGAAAACATAGTGAGCAAGTACCTAAGAGCCCGTGGATAACCACGGATAGAAAGGGTGCTAACACCTTCCCTTTCTATAATCTACCTCCCGAACCGAGAAACATCTCGAAAAGGAATTTTGCTGTGCTTTTGTCCTTTCCTTGTTGGAGAACATAAAAGACAGTGGCGACTCTTGCTTACCGCGACATTTCGCGAACCAGCATTTCAAAATAGTCAGTTCTATTTCCACCGATCACAGAACTGGCGACTCTGCTGGGGATACTTAATAAGTGAGGTGTACCTTAGAATTAGATCAGTCTATGTTTTCAATTGCTTGCTTTGATTGCTTTAATATTGTGGGCTTGTTTTGGAGTTTCATAGGTCCTAACCTGGATCTGGGGATACCCTTTTAGAAGTAGTAACAAGATGTGAGGGAACTGTGCGGGGTATACCGACACGGTTGAAGCAGTTGCTACGTTTATGTGGCACTTTGGTGAGTACCGGTAACCCTTGAGTCAAGTCAAGGAGAGTACGGGGCCGCCGCGTGGTATCGTGAAGCATCAACTGACCTTAGGAACCTTACTTGACCATCCTGGCCTCTTTATGGGTAGTGAGATGACCGACTTTGGTGCAGTCCGAAGTTGGTAGATACTCGATACTACACTCATTGAGGGTTGCTTTCTTGGAATATTTTGATCGCCAGTTCAGTGGCTAAATCAAAACAATGAACATAGAAAACAACCCAATGATATTGAGCTCCTTAGAACCCGATTACTTTTGATATGACAGGTTTTGAGCCCACCAACTTCAAGAGGGTAGTACCCCAAACTTCATGCTGGCCTAAACTCTAAGGGTTGTCTGGTGTGACTTGTGTGCCTTATCATGTTTGATTTTTGTGAATACTTGTGGTGTGTCCTTATCATAACATCATAACATCATAAAGCATCATATGCATTTACTAACCACTTCAAGGGTTCGAATCTTCATCTTTGTTCTTGTTTTGTAGGACATGGAGACTATCCGCAGGAAAAGAATTCAGGTCAACCTTGTAAGCATCCCTCCTCAGCTTAAGGAGCTTACTTCCAGGATTCCCGAGAACTCTTCCTTCAGTGAAAGGCATGGTAGACTACTCAGCTTGGTCAACACCAACATTGAAGAGGATATGGTGAAAGTGTTATTCCAGTTCTTTGATCCCTTGCACCACTGTTTTACTTTCCCGGATTATCAATTGGTGCCTACTTTGGAAGAGTTTTCCCAACTTCTGAAGGTTCCTATCCTTAGTCAACTACCCTACAATGGTATAGAAAAGGAACCAAAACTTGAAGAGGTTGCTAAAGCATTACGTCTGCAACCATCTGACATCAAGGGGCATTGGGAAATCAGAAGTGGTATCAAAGGATTCTTGGCAAAGTTCCTGTTTGAGAAAGCACAAGAATGTTGGAATTCCCTTGACCTGCAAGCCTTTGAAGAAGTTGTGGCACTTCTTGTCTATGGGTTGGTGTTGTTCCCGAATCCGGATCAGTTTATAGATATCAATGCTGTCAAGATTTTCATGTCCAGGAATCCTATACCTACTGTGATACGGTGGGAGAACTGACTAGTGTTTTACGTTCGTATTCGCACTTGTGCGGTTAAGCAAGAGTCGCCACCGACTTTTTGTTTTATCCTAAAGGAAAGGTTAAAAAAGCACAGCAAAAACCTTTTGAGATATTTCGTGGGTTCGGGGGGTAGATTTATGAAAAGGGAAGGTATTAGCACCCTTTTCATCCATGGTTATCCATGGGCTCTTAGTTACTTGGTTTTTTTAGATCACTTGCCTTGTTTTTCGATTGCTTTGAAAACGGTGTGTGTGTGGGTGCTTTTTGAAAATGTTTTGGAAAAAGATGCCTTGTCTTAGGCAACTAATGTATTTGACTCGTGTTTGAGTGTTTTACAAAAGTGTGAATCTTTTCGAAAAGATGTTTTCAAATGTTTTTTGAGAGTTTGTTTTGAAAGTGTTGTGGATTATGGTTTTTGAAAATGAGGCAAGTGTTTTTGCAAGTTTGATCTCAAGTAACTAAGAGTTTTGTCTACCCTATTGTACTCAAAGGTTTTTGTCATGTTTTAACCCCTTTTAACAATTTTGTTCTATCATTGAAATTGGTAGACAATCTTGCATTTAGGAAGTTTATTCGGGACGGGCGCGGGTCATCGTATGGACCATGAATGCAATGATGCCAAGTGTCTTTGGCAATTTGTTTTGAAGGGACTATGATCATTCCGTTTAGGCAACACTTTGAGACTTATGATCATTTGATTTGTTTTGCCAAAGATACTCGATGTGCAAGCATGGCCCATTTTGGAAGGCAACATGTGGGATTACCCTAGGGGGTGCAAGTGTGATTGTGTATTGATTACATGTATTTGTCTTTGTATTAGGTTATCTAGCGTTTGATTTTATGTACATACAAACCTAGGTCTAACCATGGTATAATTGGAAAGCTGTAAATTGCGGAATGTAAATCTACGCTATTACAAAATAGTATCCGGGAGTGGGGGTATAAATGTACAAGGGGATGAGACTTATAGTATCCAATAAGTTACAACCAAATCGAATGTGCGATCAAAATGTAAATATTGAATGTACAAATATAAGATAAAATGTGTGTAGGGCAATGTATTGTATTTGTGTAGGTGTACAAGTGTATTTGTATATGAATTGTGTAATTATGTACAAGTGCGATAATGTGAAGTTGAATCGTATTAGGGTTTTTAACCTAGGGAAATGTTTTTAAATGAGTCTTTGATTTTTATATGTTTAACTATGTACAAAAAATGTTCAAGTTTTAAATTAAGAATGTTTCTTTATTTGCAAAAAAAAGTAATTTGACTAAATGTTGTGAATTTGATATTAGAGAAAAATGCATTGAATTGTTATGTATGAAAAAGGATGTTAATTAAAAAGTTTCAATTTTAATTATGTATAAAAATGTATAATATGTACAAAAATCAATGTTTTAAAATGTATGTACAAATATCTATCTAAAAAAATGTTTTAACCTTATGATAAAAATGTATTTTTAATTAAGTTAGTATTTTACAAAGAATAAAAAAAACATTGTTTATAAAATGAAATAAAAAAGGGTTAGTATTTTATAAAAGAAAAAAAACAAAAGAAGTGGATATTGTTTATAAAATAAAAGAAAGGGTTAATATTATATATAAAAGAAAAGGTTAAATGAATATTGTAGATGAAATAAAACAGGGTTAGTGTTTGATGGGCTTTGGGGAAGTGAGGACGGGTCAGGCCCAAGCTTGGTCTTGAACGAAATTTAGGGTTCGCGTTTGTTTGGTCAATTGGGAACGAAATCTAGGGTTCGTGTGGAAACGGCGCCATTCACTGATTCATGCTCATCTTCGTCTTCTACGCGAGCTTCTACGCCTCTCTGCCTGAGCCACCCCGCTACCGCCTATCCTCCTCTCATACGGACTAGACAGTCCTCAAATGACGGTTAGTGCATCGTTTCGAATTGGTTTAGGCATTTTGTTTTAGATTCTTGCATGTCATGATTTATGTGCTTTGTTCTTCATATCTGCTGTGTTTGTTTTAACAAGATGATGAGAAGAAAGATGAGGAAGGAAATGTACTACCTTTGATGTGGAGGAGAGGACAAGGAAGCGCTTGAGGAGGCTCAGTGGCGATTTGGTGATGGAGCTTGCTTGGATGAATCTTTGAGCTTTCCTGGTATTTTCGCTCTTTTGCTATATTAGGTTTTGATGATGATGTATACTGAGAAGCCCTAATATGTTCACTTCTTTATCTTCTTCTTCCATTATGTGTTGCCTATGTATTGTTGCCTGTGTATTGTTGCCTGAGTAACTTGAGTTGCTTGCTGAAATGCCTGTTGCCTCTGAACGAAATCTCTCTCTTCTCTCGTGTTGCCTTTGCTTACGTGCTTGATGCTATATGATTTGATTTGGTTCCCCCCATGATGAACTTATAGTTCTGAGGGGCTCGTATTGGTTGCCTATATGCTTGAGATGTTTGCTGGCCTTGAATTTCTGTTGAGGGGTTATGTTGGTTATTGACAGTATGTTGGGTTTTAGTTTGACAGGGATCTCATGTTGAGGAACTGGTTTATGAGGTTTGGCCAATGATGAAGAAATTCTGAGGCTGTGGTGATGGATGCTGTTTTGGTTTTACAGTATGATTGGGGGATGGTAGGCAGTTTTGTTTATGTGTTTGACAGGGTTGATGAAGTTTTTGTTTTTGTTTTCCTGATGCAGGCAGCAGTTTATCAGTTGGAAGCTTGAGGTTGTATTTTCAGGTTATCTGTTTGGTGATTCTGGACAGTAGTGGGGCTTTTTGACTTGTTTGAGTTTGTATATTTCTCTTCTCCCTCACCTCACTTCTGTATTGGCTTGGTGCTGGACTGTCTTGTGGATTTGTATATTATGCAGAGTTGTGTTTGATGGTTCTGGTTATCAGGTTTGAGATGTTCAGTTTTAAGGTTATTGTCTTGGTATGAGGTCTAATTGATTTTTGTATATCTCTTTTTTTTCTTGCTATGCTGGACTGTTTTGTATACTTTGTATCTTCTGTCTTGAGGCAGAGTTGGTATATTTTTGTATATTTTTTCTCTATACCTCCTGCCTGCTATGCTGAACTGAGTTGCTTGTGGATTTGTATAATCTTTTCTGTCTTCTCCTACTGTCTATGCCTGGAAACCTGCCTTGCTGCCTTTATCTCTCTTTTTTCTCTCTTTACAGTACAGCAGAGAATTTTATATAATTTATGTTGTACTTGCTCTGAAGGGGCCTACTATGGGAAATGATGTTTAGCTTGCATAACACATTTTGCATCTTCTTTCTCCAGCTTTTGTGCTTTGCTCTGACTTTGCATTTTGATATCTTTTCCAAAATCTTCTTTGACAGCTTTTGAGTACTTTCTTGATTTTCTTTGAGTGGACTTTGAGTAAACTTTGAGTATTTTGACAGTAGTGCCTTTTGCTTTGGATAGAAAGTTGAGATTGGATTTGAACTATATGGTTTTGAATTGGAAATTGAGATTCTATGCAGCTTGAATTTTTAGAAACTTTGACATTTGCATTTCATGAAATAAAAATCTTCCCTCTCTGTGAACCGGGAGAAATCCCGTGATTTGCAGAGAGGGTCAACTAATCCCAGTCAGTGGCCCCTAATGATGAGCAATATTTTATCTGTCTCTTTTAACTGCCTTCTGACTTTTCTTGTTTCTTTTTGCAGATAAAAAATGGAGCACCGGAGCGGAGTGAAGAATGAAGAATATTAGAAAATAGGATAGTTTTAATTTTATGTAATATTTAAATTAATGTATATTATTGTTCATAATTTAAATTATAAACAACAATTTGTACAAATAATTCAATTATTAATAAAATCTAAATCATCCAATTAATTCTAATTTTCTTTATTGTTTATTTATTTATTTAAAATTCTTAGAATTAAAACAATTGAAAAATAAATTCAATCATTCAATTTCAGAATAATAAATAACTAAAATAAAACAACATTGATCAATTAAACCTGTCTTATTCAACATCCAAAGCAAAGCAACAATTAACCCAAATGGACTGATCAAACGCATAAACACTGTGAATCCAATACTGCACATATCTTTTGACTGATGAATTCAAACCAATTGCCTCCTCTTACTGATTTGTCATAAACACTGATTCTTTGCAAGTACTGTAAATCCAAACTGCATACCTTCTTTGACTGGCCCAAACAAACTGAATTTACACCACTGTCTCTTTTGCTGATTAAACCAAGATAACGCGAATTTTAATCCGAATCTTGAAATAAACCGCAAAGTGCTGTGGAATTTAAATTCTTCTGAGAATATGCCCATAAAACCCTAATTCCCGATTAAATGCCAAATCACGCTCGCTTGATCAAAATTGAACCAAAAATCAACCAAACCCTAAGCCCACTGTATGAAACAATTCAGAGCTCTGAAAATCAGTAAAAACCCTAGTTTTGCTTGACTGTCAAGAAAAGTCCGTTTGTCCGATTCTTGAGCCAGTTTGAAAAGTCAGGAAATGTTTGAAGCTGAGATTTCTTGGGGAAAAATGCGAGGGAAAATTTTGGGGTACAACAGTTG
Organism: Vicia faba; assembly: GCA_948472305.1. Classification (NCBI taxonomy): domain Eukaryota; kingdom Viridiplantae; phylum Streptophyta; class Magnoliopsida; order Fabales; family Fabaceae; genus Vicia; species Vicia faba. The sequence continues at coordinate 21,347,355 of OX451739.1, read as the reverse complement.
CCCCTGTTCAATCTTCTTTGACCTGAAGAGTTAGATTGGCAAGTTTGCCTTTCGCGACTTGAAGGTAAAAGGAGATTGGACACTAGCGTGCCCAGAAAATTTGCGCTCGTCGATGTGACGGTGGAGGTGAATGGGCTTAAAGATGCCATTTGGTGATGGGCTTAAAGATGCCATCTGGTGCTAGAGAATTTTGTCGGGGGATGGGCTTAAAGATGCCATCTGAGAATGGGCTTACAGATGCCAATCGGCGACTGCTGGTAGGAGGATGGGCTTATAGATGCCATCTGGACATGTTGAACTGTATGTCAATGGTGAGTGGACAAGTATCAGAAGGGCATCCCTGTTTTGGAACATCTCTGAATTGGGGATCTGAACAAGCAGCAGATTGACGTCCATGTCTTGGAGAATCTGTAAACTATTTTCAGGAGTTTGAGATTGAATAAGCGATAGAGCAACATCCGTTGTTGGGACGTGTCCGTAAACTATTTTCAAAAATTGAGAAGAGTCTGAATCAGTCGGTAGATTGACATCCGTTGTAGGGAAGAATCTGTAAACTATTTTCAGAAATCTGATGCGTCTGAATGAATCTGGAATAAGTATCAGAATGTCGCCGTGTCTGGGTCAGATCTGAACTATTCCTGAAGGAATCTTGGGAGATGATCTGTGTCTGTCGACTGATCTTACCTGAAAAGGCAAAGGGTTAGTTGTATGCAACGTTATGATGCATGATGCAATGCATGTGACATTAATGTTTATGATATGAATGTAATGAATGCGCATGTAGGCTGATGAGTTAATCTTGCCGAGGATACATGAATCCGAGATGGCTGAAGATAAAAGCATCTTGACTGCTGCCGGGGAAAATAAATCCTTGGCTGTCGCTGGGGAAGAGAATTCCTGATGACCTCTACTGGGGAATCCCAACTAGTAGACTCATGCTGGGGAGGTCAGATTTGAGAATCGTCAGCTTGATGGGAAGTAACTCCGGAGACTTCACCGGGGAACTCAAGATTTGTCCTTCCAAAACTCTGTGGGGAGATGGTTTAAAAGTCTGACTCCGCTGGGGATTGTCCACTTGAAGCTCTTGATCTGCTGGGGATACTGAAGCTTAAACTCTGAGGGGGATTGAATTCCTGAGGATTCCCTGGCTGGGGATTTGCAAAGATAAGTTACTGCTGGGGAATTTTGATGAACTCCGCTGGGGATAGGGAGAATTCTGGCGAGTGTGATCTTCCGTGGTTGTTAGCTTGAGAAGAATCTGAACAAGCGATAGGTTAACATCCGTTTACTTGGAGAACCCGTGAACTATTTTCAGAAATCTCGAAGTTGAATTAGCAATAAAGCCGCATCCGTTGTTGGGAAGCGCCCGTAAACTAAATTCAAAGGTTGCATCTGAACAAGCTGATAGATTAACATCCGTTACTTGGGAAGAATCCATGAACTGTTTTCAGAAGTCTTGAGAAGAATCTGAACAAGTGATAGGTTAACATCCGTTTACTTGGAGAACCCGTGAACTGTTTTCAGAAGTCTTGAGAAGAATCTGAACAAGTGATAGGTTAACATCCGTTTACTTGGAGAACCCGTGAACTGTTTCAGAAATCTTGAAGTTGAATTAGCAATAGAGCCGCATCCGTTGTTGGGAAGCGTCCGTAAACTAATTCAAAGGTTGCATCTGAACAAGCTGATAGATTAACATCCGTTGTTGGGATGAATCCATGAACTGTTTTCAGAAGTCTTGAGAAGAATCTGAACAAGTCGGTAGATTAGCGTCCGTTGTTGGGAAGAATCCGTAAACTGTTTTCAGAAGTCTTGAAGAGGAACCGGTGTAGGGCTTCCTGATGATGAGTTTGTGTAAAACTGCATCGGGTTTTGAACACTTTTGACATTCGAATGCCCCAAGTGGTGATGTAGATAAATCCCTGGCTTATTACAGGTGTTGGTCTACAATCGGTCGTTCACAGATGTTTCCTGGGTTGTTGCAGGTGTTGATCTGGAATTCTTCAGACATGCCCTGGCTGGATACAGGAGTCGAATCTGGAAAGGTGATAGTTGATAGATATGCCCTGGCAGGATACGGGAGTCGAATCTTCAAACTCTTCAGACATGCCCTGGCTAGATACAGGAGTCGAGTCTGGAAATGGTCGTCAACAGATATGCCCTGGCTGGATACAGGAGTCGAATCTGGAAATAGTCGTCAATAGATATGCCCTGGCTGGATACAGGAATCGAATCTTCGAACTCTTCAGACGTGCCCTGGCTAGATACAGGAATCGAGTCTGGAAATGTAATAGTTGATTTGTTGAACACTTTTGACATTCGAATGCCCCAAGTGGTGAAGAAGGAGTCTTGAATCAGATTACTCTGCATATTGAGAGATTTCTTGAAATCTTGACTGGACTGCCCCAGGTTAATTTAATTGTGCTATGTCATGCCCCTTGTTGATAGGAGATTTGATGGAAGTGTTATCCTCTTGAAGTGATTTTGACTTACTGAGAGAGTTTTCGTTCCTCCGAACATTCGCTGTATGAATTTCTTCGCTGTCAAACAAAAGGGGTCAAATGCAGACAGTGATATTCGAATAATGCAAAGTTTATGTTTGTCTCGAAGTTTTGAAAAATGCATTTTTAGCAGAAAACTTTTCATAAGACAAGTTAACACGAGATTTAGAGCAAAGCCCTACAGGAGTCAGGATACCTTTTGTAACAGTATGCTTTTGAACTAACCCATGCTTCAATTAGGACTTTTGAAGGGTTGTAACGTGGCCTGGTTCACGGTTTAAGAAATAAAGGCTCAAAGTATATTTGTACCCACCCGCTCTTCGTGATGTCCTTCAACCTAAGCTCAGTTAACTGTGCGTCGCACTCTGTTTTGAGTTTGGAACGACTTTTGGGTGATGGTTCACCAGTTTGAATTTGGGGAGACAGTCATTATCTCCTTTTTCTTTTTTTCAACACTTTTCATGTTGTTGAGGGTTTTGTAATGACCTCACTATTTTGATTTTGATTTGTTATCCCTAACTTTTGCCTGACTGCTACCGTTTTCGGGATTACTGTCAGCGGGATGCCCCAGTTTTCTTAAGCCTCCTTTATAGGTTCTGGCTTAGAGGGCTTTTCTCTTTTGAGAGATTGACTGTCTATGTGATAGGGAACCACCCTTGTCTTTTGATTCCAAAGGAATGCTTTCTCTTTGACGTCGTTCGTTGTGTTACGAACTGAGAGTTTGCGACTTCAATGCGCATTTTCTTTTGAATTAACTGAGATACTACCCTGCCCCGGGTTTATATCAAAGGTTTCGATTGTTTAGAACGGGATATTCCTACTTCTTTGGCTCGAAGGGGTTGACTAGGGATTAACTTCCTTATAACTCCAGTGTTTGGGAATTGAAAGAAATGCCTGTACATCATCAGCAAGGTCTGTTCAAAAGCATACTGTATAAGATCATGGTATTGTTTCGTCATCCTCCCTCTAAAGGCTTGCAGCTTTTTATCAAGAGTCAAATATCATAAAGAAAAGCATAAAAGTAGTGAAGCGAATGGATGAATTCAAGACAAACATATGCAATGCATTAATGAAAACAGAGTTTAACATCAACAGATAATTGTTTGACAGCAAAAGGAATTACAACTTTGAAAATTCAAAAAGAAGCAAAAGTCTTTCAGGTTGAGCTTCGTCACTTCAAGCGGAGAACCTTTTAACGGAAGATCTTCATCTCGCCATCTGGCATGAATTCCAGCACCCCAATGTCAATCAGATCTTGAATCTTGTTCTTCAAGGCCCAACAGTCGTTGGTACTGTGTCCCGGGCTGCAGGAGTGGTAAACACAGAATGCGTCGGGATTAAAGTGAGGAGAGGAGATATTGAGCTTCTGAGGAGGGTCCTTTACTGTGAGCAAATTGACCTCCAACAGGCGCTTCAGTATGAAGAATGATGGTATTTCAGTTTCCGTAAACTGTCTTCCCTACTTTTCTTGTTTATGCCGATTGCCCCGTTGACGCTGGCGAGGTTGTTGATGGGATTGTGACCCTGAAGCTAGCAAAGGAGCTTTCCCCTTGTCTTCTTGAGTTGATGGAGGCTGAGCGGTGACTTGCTCTTCGACCTCAGATGTTTGCCCCAGTTGGTTGCTTGGAAGCAGTTGGCGGACAAGAACTCTGAGTTCCTCTTGTCTTTGAGATAGGTCTTGGATGAGAGCCATCTGGCCCACCAACTGTCCCATCATTTGAGTCCTCAGTGTTGTCAGATCAAACTGCAGCTCCGCAATCTGATCACTCCTGGCGTTGTTGGAATTCCCCAGGCCTTTGGTGAGGAGAGCTTTCATCTCTTCTTGCCCCAGGGACAAGTTCAGGAACATCTCTTGCAGTTGAGCAGTCTGGTCTTGGATGTCTTTGACAGACCGTTCTAGAGCCATCTCTTGCTGAAATAAACAGCAGGAGAGTAAGGAAACCTGAAAAAGGAAAGATTGTTAAAATGAAATGCATGATATGTGGATGCATGCTTTCAAGGATCTCTTGGGGTAAACACAAGAAAAATGTTAGAGGTTGAACTTTTGCTCTTGGATTGGGGATCTCTGCACCGGTGGACGTCCTTCCACTAGAATCAAGCTCACCATGTCGAGTGGGTCATAGCCACTGATTCAAGTTGTTGTACTTGAACTTTGACTGGATTGGTTAGAGGAGAGACCTCTTGCCCCTAGATAGACGTCTGGCTCAACGTAATCCTGCATCAACAGAACCCTCGAGATCCTTGAAATGGTTATCGAAAATGCTAGAATGCTATGGTATGATGTTATGATGTCATGTACATGTATGCGAAAAGCAAGCAATTGTATATACAGGCAAACAATATTCACACAAAGCACACAAGGCCTTAGGTTCAGGCTTGCATGAGGTCTGGGTATTACCCTCTTGAAGTTTGTTGGTTAAAAACCTGTCTTATCAAAAGTAACCGGGTTCTAGAGGTCCCAATATCACTGGATTACTTTCATTGTTCATCGTTTCGATTTAGCCACTGAACTGGCGACCGAAATATCCCAGGAAAGCAACCCTCAATTGAGTGTAGTATCGAGTATCAACCAACCTCGGACTGCACCAAGGTCAGTTATCTCACTACCCTAAAGAGGCTAAGATGGTCAATTAAGGTTCTAAGGTCAGTTGATGCTTCACGACACTACGCGGCGGCCCCGTACTCTCCTTGACTGAACTCAAGGGTTACCGGTACACACCAAAGTGCCACATCAATGTAGCAGACTGCTTCAACCATGTCGGTATACCCCGCACAGTTCCCTCACAGCCTTGTTGCTACCTAAAAGGGTTTCCCCAGATCCGGGTTAGGATCTATAAAACTCCGATACAAAGCCCATAAATGTAAAGCAAACAAAGCAATCAATTTAAAGTAAAGGTGATCTAAACCCTAAGGTAACCCCACTTAAAAACTCCCCAGCAGAGTCGCCAGTTCTGTGATACGGTGGGAGAACTGACTAGTGTTTTGCGTTCGTATTCGCACTTGTGCGGTTAAGCAAGAGTCGCCACCGACTTTTTGTTTTATCCTAAAGGAAAGGTTAAAAAAGCACAGCAAAAACCTTTTGAGATATTTCGTGGGTTCGGGGGGTAGATTTATGAAAAGGGAAGGTATTAGCACCCTTTTCATCCATGGTTATCCATGGGCTCTTAGTTACTTGGTTTTTTTAGATCACTTGCCTTGTTTTTCGATTGCTTTGAAAACGGTGTGTGTGTGGGTGCTTTTTGAAAATGTTTTGGAAAAAGATGCCTTGTCTTAGGCAACTAATGTATTTGACTCGTGTTTGAGTGTTTTACAAAAGTGTGAATCTTTTCGAAAAGATGTTTTCAAATGTTTTTTGAGAGTTTGTTTTGAAAGTGTTGTGGATTGTGGTTTTTGAAAATGAGGCAAGTGTTTTTGCAAGTTTGATCTCAAGTAACTAAGAGTTTTGTCTACCCTATTGTACTCAAAGGTTTTTGTCATGTTTTAACCCCTTTTAACAATTTTGTTCTATCATTGAAATTGGTAGACAATCTTGCATTTAGGAAGTTTATTCGGGACGGGCGCGGGTCATCGTATGGACCATGAATGCAATGATGCCAAGTGTCTTTGGCAATTTGTTTTGAAGGGACTATGATCATTCCGTTTAGGCAACACTTTGAGACTTATGATCATTTGATTTGTTTTGCCAAAGATACTCGATGTGCAAGCATGGCCCATTTTGGAAGGCAACATGTGGGATTACCCTAGGGGGTGCAAGTGTGATTGTGTATTGATTACATGTATTTGTCTTTGTATTAGGTTATCTAGCGTTTGATTTTATGTACATACAAACCTAGGTCTAACCATGGTATAATTGGAAAGCTGTAAATTGCGGAATGTAAATCTACGCTATTACAAAATAGTATCCGGGAGTGGGGGTATAAATGTACAAGGGGATGAGACTTATAGTATCCAATAAGTTACAACCAAATCGAATGTGCGATCAAAATGTAAATATTGAATGTACAAATATAAGATAAAATGTGTGTAGGGCAATGTATTGTATTTGTGTAGGTGTACAAGTGTATTTGTATATGAATTGTGTAATTATGTACAAGTGCGATAATGTGAAGTTGAATCGTATTAGGGTTTTTAACCTAGGGAAATGTTTTTAAATGAGTCTTTGATTTTTATATGTTTAATTATGTACAAAAAATGTTCAAGTTTTAAATTAAGAATGTTTCTTTATTTGCAAAAAAAAGTAATTTGACTAAATGTTGTGAATTTGATATTAGAGAAAAATGCATTGAATTGTTATGTATGAAAAAGGATGTTAATTAAAAAGTTTCAATTTTAATTATGTATAAAAATGTATAATATGTACAAAAATCAATGTTTTAAAATGTATGTACAAATATCTATCTAAAAAAATGTTTTAACCTTATGATAAAAATGTATTTTTAATTAAGTTAGTATTTTACAAAGAATAAAAAAAACATTGTTTATAAAATGAAATAAAAAAGGGTTAGTATTTTATAAAAGAAAAAAAACAAAAGAAGTGGATATTGTTTATAAAATAAAAGAAAGGGTTAATATTATATATAAAAGAAAAGGTTAAATGAATATTGTAGATGAAATAAAACAGGGTTAGTGTTTGATGGGCTTTGGGGAAGTGAGGACGGGTCAGGCCCAAGCTTGGTCTTGAACGAAATTTAGGGTTCGCGTTTGTTTGGTCAATTGGGAACGAAATCTAGGGTTCGTGTGGAAACGGCGCCATTCACTGATTCCTGCTCATCTTCGTCTTCTACGCGAGCTTCTACGCCTCTCTGCCTGAGCCACCCCGCTACCGCCTCTCCTCCTCCCATACGGACTAGACAGTCCTCAAATGACGGTTAGTGCATCGTTTCGAATTGGTTTAGGCATTTTGTTTTAGATTCTTGCATGTCATGATTTATGTGCTTTGTTCTTCATATCTGCTGTGTTTGTTTTAACAAGATGATGAGAAGAAAGATGAGGAAGGAAATGTACTACCTTTGATGTGGAGGAGAGGACAAGGAAGCGCTTGAGGAGGCTCAGTGGCGATTTGGTGATGGAGCTTGCTTGGATGAATCTTTGAGCTTTCCTGGTATTTTCGCTCTTTTGCTATATTAGGTTTTGATGATGATGTATACTGAGAAGCCCTAATATGTTCACTTCTTTATCTTCTTCTTCCACTATGTGTTGCCTATGTATTGTTGCCTGTGTATTGTTGCCTGAGTAACTTGAGTTGCTTGCTGAAATGCCTGTTGCCTCTGAACGAAATCTCTCTCTTCTCTCGTGTTGCCTTTGCTTACGTGCTTGATGCTATATGATTTGATTTGGTTCCCCCCATGATGAACTTACAGTTCTGAGGGGCTCGTATTGGTTGCCTATATGCTTGAGATGTTTGCTGGCCTTGAATTTCTGTTGAGGGGTTATGTTGGTTATTGACAGTATGTTGGGTTTTAGTTTGACAGGGATCTCATGTTGAGGAACTGGTTTATGAGGTTTGGCCAATGATGAAGAAATTCTGAGGCTGTGGTGATGGATGCTGTTTTTGTTTTACAGTATGATTGGGGGATGGTAGGCAGTTTTGTTTATGTGTTTGACAGGGTTGATGAAGTTTTTGTTTTTGTTTTCCTGATGCAGGCAGCAGTTTATCAGTTGGAAGCTTGAGGTTGTATTTTCAGGTTATCTGTTTGGTGATTCTGGACAGTAGTGGGGCTTTTTGACTTGTTTGAGTTTGTATATTTCTCTTCTCCCTCACCTCACTTCTGTATTGGCTTGCTGCTGGACTGTCTTGTGGATTTGTATATTATGCAGAGTTGTGTTTGATGGTTCTGGTTATCAGGTTTGAGATGTTCAGTTTTAAGGTTATTGTCTTGGTATGAGGTCTAATTGATTTTTGTATATCTCTTTTTTTCTTGCTATGCTGGACTGTTTTGTATACTTTGTATCTTCTGTCTTGAGGCAGAGTTGGTATATTTTTGTATATTTTTTCTCTATACCTCCTGCCTGCTATGCTGAACTGAGTTGCTTGTGGATTTGTATAATCTTTTCTGTCTTCTCCTACTGTCTATGCCTGGAAACCTGCCTTGCTGCCTTTATCTCTCTTTTTTCTCTCTTTACAGTACAGCAGAGAATTTTATATAATTTATGTTGTACTTGCTCTGAAGGGGCCTACTATGGGAAATGATGTTTAGCTTGCATAACACATTTTGCATCTTCTTTCTCCAGCTTTTGTGCTTTGCTCTGACTTTGCATTTTGATATCTTTTCCAAAATCTTCTTTGACAGCTTTTGAGTACTTTCTTGATTTTCTTTGAGTGGACTTTGAGTAAACTTTGAGTATTTTGACAGTAGTGCCTTTTGCTTTGGATAGAAAGTTGAGATTGGATTTGAACTATATGGTTTTGAATTGGAAATTGAGATTCTATGCAGCTTGAATTTTTAGAAACTTTGACATTTGCATTTCATGAAATAAAAATCTTCCCTCTCTGTGAACCGGGAGAAATCCCGTGATTTGCAGAGAGGGTCAACTGATCCCAGTCAGTGGCCCCTAATGATGAGCAATATTTTATCTGTCTCTTTTAACTGCCTTCTGACTTTTCTTGTTTCTTTTTGCAGATAAAAAATGGAGCACCGGAGCGGAGTGAAGAATGAAGAATATTAGAAAATAGGATAGTTTTAATTTTATGTAATATTTAAATTAATGTATATTATTGTTCATAATTTAAATTATAAACAACAATTTGTACAAATAATTCAATTATTAATAAAATCTAAATCATCCAATTAATTCTAATTTTCTTTATTGTTTATTTATTTATTTAAAATTCTTAGAATTAAAACAATTGAAAAATAAATTCAATCATTCAATTTCAGAATAATAAATAACTAAAATAAAACAACATTGATCAATTAAACCTGTCTTATTCAACATCCAAAGCAAAGCAACAATTAACCCAAATGGACTGATCAAACGCATAAACACTGTGAATCCAATACTGCACATATCTTTTGACTGATGAATTCAAACCAATTGCCTCCTCTTACTGATTTGTCATAAACACTGATTCTTTGCAAGTACTGTAAATCCAAACTGCATACCTTCTTTGACTGGCCCAAACAAACTGAATTTACACCACTGTCTCTTTTGCTGATTAAACCAAGATAACGCGAATTTTAATCCGAATCTTGAAATAAACCGCAAAGTGCTGTGGAATTTAAATTCTTCTGAGAATATGCCCATAAAACCCTAATTCCCGATTAAATGCCAAATCACGCTCGCTTGATCAAAATTGAACCAAAAATCAACCAAACCCTAAGCCCACTGTATGAAACAATTCAGAGCTCTGAAAATCAGTAAAAACCCTAGTTTTGCTTGACTGTCAAGAAAAGTCCGTTTGTCCGATTCTTGAGCCAGTTTGAAAAGTCAGGAAATGTTTGAAGCTGAGATTTCTTGGGGAAAAATGCGAGGGCAAATTTTGGGGTACAACACCTACGTTGCTTGGGGACATCCTCCACTCATGTTACACTCGAACCATGAGAAAAAGAGGTGTTCTCATGTGCTGCACTTCTCTCCTGGCAAGGTGGTTTATTTCGCACCTTCCACAATCAGTGTTGAAGAACGAGCGGGGTTTGAGATGGTCACAACGGTTAATGACTCTTACACATGCTGATATACATTGGTGTTCTAGGTCCAGAGAAAATGTCACTATCATTGATCATTGCGGAGAGTTTCCTAATGTTCCTTTACTTGGAATCAGAGGAGGCATTACTTACAACCCGTGTCTGGCTTTGAAACAGTTTGGATATGCTCATAGGGATGGCCCTCATGACATGTTGATTCCTGACATAGTTTTTGACTTCGACAATGATACGCAAGGACTTCGCCAGAGGTTTATCAGAGCTTGGAGGATGCCTAACAAGGTTGATAGTAAGACACTGGGGCACAAGAACTCCATCCCCCTTGAGCCTTATCTCAAGTGGGTACGAGCCCGCTCCCAGAAGCTTGTGATGCCATATCCTCACATTCTCCCCGTGATCAAAGAGCCAGTTATGGAAGGAGAGGTGCCATGCACCATTCAACATCCTGACATGCCAACATCTTGGGAAGAAATGCAAAAGAGCTGGATCCAACTCAAGGAAGAGCGGAATTCTCTTGAAGCCAGTTTACATGCCAGTGAGAAGAAGGTCTTGGAGCTCACCCGCCTACTGCACGAGGAAAAGACTCTCAACACTTACATCGCTCCAAAGAGGATGCGCAGTGTCTTTTGGGATTAAGTATTTTGTAATATTTCACCCATGCGGCATTGATGTACTGAACAGATTATTTCTTAATATGACGTGTGTTCCTTTTTGTCTACAACGAATTTGAACTTTCGAACCCTTGAATGCATTGCATAAATAGCATATCATGCATCATGTGCATAACAGGTACTCTTTTTACAGGTCACTCATCTTCTTCGCTGTTTATTTCAGCAATCATCATGTCTTCTGAGCCTACTACTGAACAAGCTATCAAGGCTCTCCAGGCCCAGAATTCCCAGTTCCAGGAGTTGGTAATGAGCCTAGCCCGGGGTCAACAGGAGTTGAAGACTCTGATTCTGAAGATGAAGAAGAAGAGGACTGTATTGTTCAACACTGGACGGAGGTTTGGGAATGCACTGCAAAATGAGGCTGATCTGGCTACTTCCTCTGTAGGGAAAGATAGTCCCCAAGGGGGAAGGGTTCCTAGTTCCGTGGTCTCCAACAACGAGACGGATTACAATGATGAGCAGTACCCTCCTGCTGAGGACAGGTACAAACAGCTAGAGGACCGTTTGAGTGCTATGGAGATTCAACATGTGCTCGGGTTGGACTTTGGAGACCTAGGCTTATCTTCTGGGGTGGTGATCCCGCACAAGTTCAAGGCGCCTGCTTTTGCAAAGTATGACGGAGCTTCCTGTCCTAAACTGCATCTCAGATCATATGTAAGGAAGATCCAACCCTATACTGCGGACAAGAATCTATGGATCCATTTCTTCCAGGATAGTCTTTCAGGGACTCAACTCGAATGGTTCTATCAGCTGGATGGAACCAGTATTCGTAACTGGGGGGACTTGGCTACTGCGTTTTATAAGCAGTATCAGTATAATTCCGACCTCGCTCCTACGCGTACCCAACTCCAGGGTATGTCACTAGGGACGGGTGAAGGATTCAAGGAGTATGCGCAAAAATGGAGAGACCTGGCTGGAAGGGTGCAGCCACCTTTGACTGACCGTGAGCTCGTTGATATGTTCCTGGGGACCCTGTCTGGTCCGTTCTTCAACCATCTGATTGGGAATTCTTCTGCTGGGTTTACAGATCTGATCTTGACCGGTGAGAGGATAGAAGCTGGTATCAAGTCTGGGAAGATACAGAAAGGGGCCTCCTCGAGCTCTGAAAAGAAGCGCTTCAAGAAGGAATCTAGTGCTGTTTATGGTTCAAGGAGACAAAACAAACTGGAACGCCGCCAAGCTGTCAACGCGGTGGTAATTTCAAAGCCTACTGCTGCTCCTCAGCAATACAACCAACCAAGGGGTGAGAGACCCAAAAGGCAGTACACTCGGCTCAGTATGACCCTGTCTCAGATATTGCCACAACTACTGTCAACCAATCTGGTAACTGTCAAAGAAGCTCCGAAGGTGGTAAACACAACATCTCCAAAGTACAATCCTAACGCCCGCTGCGCTTATCACTCCGATAGCCCAGGGCATAACACGGATGATTGTTGGGCTCTGAGGAATATGGTTCAGGACCTTATTGATGCTAAAGATGTTGAGTTCGAGGCTCCAGAAAGGCCCAATGTTGTGACTGCTCTTATGCCTAATCATGGAGTAAATGCTATTAGGGATGATGACGACGTGGAGGAATCTGAATTCGACAGCTGGATCTACCCAACGACCAACGGTGGACCAAGCAACTGGACTACGAAAGACTTCACACCTATTACTTTTGTCACTCAGTAATGAACTCCTTTGTTTTGAATTTGTAACAAACAATAATTTGAAACTTTTATGGCCCGGTGTCTTACCCGGGGCACCGTGGCTTCATTTGTGAGGGCTTTTGTGTGTCATTTTCATATATCATTAATAAAAGCATTGGACGTTTTTGCATTTCAAATCTCGCGCTCCTTGTCTTTCTTTATTATATATTGCAAAACAGCTATATTTACACACACTCACCTATACAGGTTCCAATCCACTCTGGATCCCACTGGTAACGACTCTGCTACTGCCAGTTATGACTTCGAAAATCCGATCAACTTAGCCGAATACGAAGGTGAAGATGATTGTGAAGTGCCTGGTGAGCTTGCAAGACTGTTACTCCAAGAGGAGAGGGCCATTCAGCCACATGAAGAGCCAGTGGAAACGGTAAATCTGGGTACTGAGACAGACAAAAAGGAAGTCAAGATTGGTGCCAATCTGGAGTCTAGTGTGAAACAACGGTTGATTCAAATGCTGCATGACTACGTGGAAATCTTTGCCTGGTCTTACAAAGACATGCCTGGGTTGGATACCGACATTGTGGTTCATCACCTGCCTACCAAGGAAGAATGCCCTCCGGTAAAGCAGAAGGTCCGCCGTATGCGTCCAGAGATGTCCGAGAAAATCAAAGCTGAGGTTATGAAACAATTCGATGTCGGTTTTCTAGCAGTGACTTCTTACCCTCAGTGGGTTGCCAACGTGGTTCCAGTGCCGAAGAAAGATGGTAAGGTCCGAATGTGTGTTGATTACAGGGATTTGAATAGGGCCAGCCCTAAGGATGACTTCCCTCTGCCTCACATCGATGTTCTGGTTGAAAACACTGCTCAGCATAAGGTATTCTCCTTCATGGACGGGTTCTCTGGTTATAATCAAATCAAAATGGCTCCTGAAGACATGGAGAAGACCACTTTTCTTACTCAGTGGGGCACCTTTTGCTACAAGGTCATGCCTTTTGGGTTGAAAAATGTTGGGGCAACCTACCAACGCGCCATGGTTGCTCTGTTTCATGATATGATCCATCATGAAATTGAAGTATACGTCGACGATATGATTGCAAGGTCCCAAACTGAGGAAGAACACCTTGACCATCTACAGAAGTTGTTTGACCAGTTGAAGTTGTACAAGCTGAGGTTGAACCCGAACAAGTGCACCTTCGGGGTAAGATCTGGAAAACTACTGGGTTTTGTCGTGAGCGACAAAGGTATTCAAGTGGACCCTGCCAAGGTGAAAGCCAAACAAGAAATGCCAGTTCCCAAGACAGAGAAAGAAGTCAGAGGCTTTCTGGGATGGCTGAACTACATTTCCCGATTCATCTTGCACCTAACTGCTACTTGTGAACCAATCTTCAAGCTGCTGAAGAAAGATTAAGTAGTACGTTGGAATGATGAATGCCAGGCCGCTTTCGAAAGAATTAAAGAGTATCTCCAAGAACCACCCATTCTTATGCCACCGGTTGAAGGGAGACCTCTAATCTTATACTTGACAGTACTTGACAACTCAATGGTGTGTGTGCTGGGGCAGCATGATGAGTCTGGCCGAAAAGAGCACACCATTTATTACCTTAGCAAAAAGTTTACCGACTGTGAGACCCGATACTCACTGCTTGAGAAAACTTGCTGCGCTTTGGTATGGACTGCTCGCCGGCTGAGACAGTATATGTTGACTCACACTACTCTGTTGATTTCAAAAATGGATATAAGCAAGTACATCTTCGAAAAGCCTTCCTTGTCCGGAAGAATAGCAATATGGCAGATGATCTTGACGGAATATGACATCCAGTACACGACTCAAAAAGCAATCAAGGGAAGCGTATTGGCAGATCATTTGGCACATCAGGCAGTGGATGACTACCAATCTATGAACTTTGAATTTCCAGACGAGAATATCATGGTAGTGACTGATTGTGAAGTACCTGGACTGGATGAAGGACCTGAGGAAGGATCCCGATGGTCTATGCACTTTGACGGAGCCTCAAACGCTTTGGGTAACAGCAATGGCGCTGTGATCATATCCCCTAAAGGCACTCATACTCCACTTACCGCCCGGCTATGTTTCAACTGCGCCAACAACATGGCGGAGTATGAAGCGTGCATTATGGGTCTTCGAGCTGCAATTGACTTAAGGATCAAGTTTCTGAGTGTCTTCGGAGATTCCGCTCTCGTGATCAGCCAGATCAAAGGCGAGTGAGATACGAAACACCCAAATCTTATTCCTTACAAGGAGTATGTATTGACGTTGATTCCCCATTTCGAGGAGATAACTTTTGAACACTTCCCAAGAGAAGAGAGTCAGTTGGCGGACACGCTAGCTACGATGTCTTCTATGTTCAAAGTCAAATGGGATAATGAGGCTCCCCGGATCATTATCTGGAAGTTGGATGAACCTGCACATTGTTGTGATCTTGAGGCTGAAGAGGTAACAAAAAAGCCTTGGTATCATGAAGTGAAGAGGTACCTTGAAGCTCAAGCATACCCCGAGGGTGTGTCCGTTAACGACAAGAAGTTCCTGAGAAGATTCGCAGCAAAGTTCTTCCTCAGCAATGGCATTCTTTACAAACGAAACCATGATTTAACCTTGCTGCGTTGTGTGGATAAGACTGAAGCAGAAAGGATCATGGCAGAGCTGCATGAAGGTACCTTCGGAACGCATTCCAGTGGGCATACCATGGCAAAGAAAATCCTTCGGGCAGGATTATACTGGTCCACAATGGAAGCTGATTGTTACCAACATTCTCGGACGTGTCACAAATGCCAGATCTATGCTGATAAGGTGCATATTCCTCCAGTTCCTTTGAACGTCTTGACATCACCTTGGCCTTTTGCAATGTGGGGCATCGATATGATCGGCGAGATCAGACCTATGGCATCCAACGGGCATCGCTTCATCCTGGTAGCAATTGATTACTTCACGAAGTGGGTCAAAGCAACCTCCTATGCTACTGTAACCAAGAACGTCATGGCACGGTTCATTCGACACAACCTGATCTGTCGATACGGTGTACCAGAAAGGATCATTACAGACAATGGTACCAATCTTAACAACAAGATGATCACTGAGCTCTGCGAGCAATTCAAGATACATCACCACAACTCTTCTCCCTACCGACCAAAGATGAATGGGGCCGTAGAAGCGACGAATAAGAATATTAAGAAGATCGTGCAGAAGATGACAGTGACGTACAAAGATTGGCACGAGATGCTACCGTTTGCTCTTCATGGGTACCGTACCTCAGCACGGACGTCAACAGGGGCAACACCCTTTTCCTTGGTCTATGGCATGGAGGCAGTCTTGCCTATTGAAGTTCAGATACCCTCTCTCCGGATAATGAAGGATGCAGGTTTAAGCGAAGAGGACTGGATCCAGACTCGGCTTGATCAATTAAACCTAATCGACAAAAAGAGACTCACTGCTATTTGTCATGGTCAGACGTACCAAAAACGGATGATCAAGGCATTTAACAAGAAAGTCAGACGACAAGAGTATCAAGTTGGGGACCTGGTAATCAAGCGCATCATCCTACCTCAAGGTGATCCCAGGGGCAAATTTACCCCTACATACGAAGGGCCATTTGTGGTTAAGAACATCTTCTCAGGAGGTGCGATGATTCTAACCACCATGGATGGCGACGACCTTCCTCACCCCGCCAATGCAGACATAGTAAAAAAAATACTACGCATGACTAAAGACCCGCTAGGTTGACACACCTAGGCAAAAATAAGGGCTTCCCGACGAACCAAAAGGGTTCGGGCAAAAATAAGGGATGAAATGAAAAAATCTGTACACCCGGCAAGTCAAAAACCTGAAAAGGCGGCTTGGGCAAAAATGGGTATCCCGGTGGACTGAAAACCCGAAAGGGCGGTCCAGGCAAAAGTTAGGGATAAGCGTAATACTATGTCTCATTGGATCACCCTGCATCCAGACTTCGGCATCAACTATCAGGCTCGGACGGCACCGATCAATCAGCTTCATCTTCAACTGAGCAGCAAAGTGATGAGACGCTTGAAGACATAAAGGCGATAGCATAGTTGGAACCCAGTGGGATTTTTCACATAGCTGTTTTGTTTTCCTTTTCAAAAATTGTATAAACTCTATGTTGTTCAGCGGTGTTCTCTTACTAGGACGTCAGCCTCTTGTACACAAAACACCTATTTACAGGCAAATTTCAAAATCAATACAAATTCACTTTTCCAGACAAATTGCCAATTGTTTTTCCTTTATCTGTTTTGTTTTGCAAAGAACGTCCAATGTTCATTTTTGATAATGCATTTGACATTAATTGCTAATCATAAATATTTGCATACGAAACAAAGGACTAATTACATGTGACATCAGAAACAGGGGCAATCATGAGTTGTCTAAGCAATCTAGTTGCTCTGTCCACCGAGGTACCAAGGTAAGTTCAGCTGAAGAACATGACCAAGATACCTTCACTCCCCGCAGAGTAAGACAAATCAACAACACTCTCCCCAAGCAGAGTTAGTCTCCCATCAGCCCCGAAAAGGCACAGTATCTCTAGCAAGTCAGCAACACTATCCCCAAGCAGAGTTAGTCTACTGTCAGCCCCAAGGAAGTTGGATATCCCCAGAAAATCTTAACATTCCCCAGCCGAGTATACAAATATTCCTAAACAAGCATCCCCGGCAGTCATAATATTCCTCGACAGAAATATAAGATTGTTCCCCGGTGGAATACACACACCCAGTGGAGCCACTTCCCCAGTACAGTTCAAAAGTTTCCCCAGGAGAGTTGAACCATCTCCCCAGTAGATTCTGGAAGCTTATCCCCAGTAGATTCTGGAAGCTTATCCCCAGTAGATTCTGGAAGCTTATCCCCTGCAGAGTACAAATATCTCTCCCCGACCATTGTTCAGAGGTTATTCCCCACCAGAGCCTAACTGGGTTATCCTCAGCGAATTACAACGGAAAGATCGTCCTCGGCGAAGTTCTTCCTATCCCTAGTGGAGTTCATCAAATCCTCCAACAGGGCTTATCAACGGAATCCCCAGCGGAGTTATCATCAAATTTCAGCGAAGTATCTCTTCCCACAGAGTAATTCCCCGCAGAGTAATCTCTTCACTAGGTTTATCCCCCAACGGAGTCATCTTCTCCTACCGGTTTATTCTTGCAGTCATCTTCGTTCATCATCCCCAGCAGAAACGAAGAACTCGACTCTTCAATATCAGCCCAGGATTTAACCTCCCGGCATTCGTCAAGGATTTATTTTCCCAGACGAAAATACATTCATAAACATATCACATCTCATACCTACTATTCATATACATGATAAAGTGCATACAACACGATCTTGTTCTGAGAACATCATGACATCATGCATTTCATACATCATGACATTGCATACAACTAATGTTTTGCCTTTTCAGGAAAAAGGTCAATCAAAAGATATTACCATCAACTTTTGAAGTTCCAGATTCGATACCTGTATCTAGCCAGGGCATATCTGTGAGCGATTGATTGTAGATTCGATACCTGTATCTAGCCAGGGCATATCTGTAGACGACCAATTCCAGATTCCATACCTGTATCTAGCCAGGGCATATCTGTAGACGATTAATTCCAGATTCGATACATGTATCTAGCCAGGGCATATCTGTAAGCGACTGATTAGAGGTCTACGCCTGTATCCAGCCAGGAAAGCTATCTCGATCAACCTGTTGAAGTTCCAGATTCGATACCTGTATCTATCCAGGGCATATCTGTGAGCGATTGTTTGTAGATTCGATACCTGTATCCAGTCAGGGCATATCTGTAAGCGACTGATTAGAGGTCTACGCTTGTATCCAGCCAGGAAAGCTATCTCGATCAACCTTTTGAAGTTCCAGATTTGATACCTGTATCCAGCCAGGGCATATCTGTGAGCGATTGTTTGTAGATTCGATACCTGTATCCAGCCAGGGCATATCTGTAAGCGACTGATTAGAGGTCTACGCCTGTATCCAGCCAGGAAAGCTATCTCGATCAACCTTCTGAAGTTCCAGATTCGATACCTGTATCTAGCCAAGGCATATCTGTGAGCGATTGATTATAGATTTGATACCTGTATCTAGCCAGGGAATATCTGCATGAAGAGATTGAAGATCAACACCTGTAACAGGCCAGGAAATTATCTTTCTTTCTCAGGTACGTAAGTTCTCGCTAAGGAATCTCTTACGCGATCGACATCTCCCGATGGCATCTTTAAGCCCATCTCCACAACTATCCACTACATTTCCAGATGGCATCTATAAGCCCATCCCCGACAAGATCCTGTCACATTTCCAAACGGCATCTATAAGCCCATCCTCCCATCCATTATCTCCAAATGGCATCTGTAAGCCCATTCCAGACATCACATCGCTGATACTCCACTATGCGAGTGCAAATTTCTGGGCACTTTAGTGTTCAATCATCTTCCACCTTCGGATCACGAAAGGAACGCAAACCAATCTACATCCTCAGGTTTAAGAAGATTGAACAGGGGCAACTGTTGTACCCCAAAATTTTCCCTCCCATGTTCTTCAAAGTTTATCAAGAATCATCTTCAAATGGTTCAAGATTTCTCAAGGATTGCACAGTCCAAATGCCTCCTAAGCCAGTCAAAATTAGGGTTTTGGTTCTTGCAAGGAATTTGAGGTTTTCAATGGCTCAATCAAGTCCCATAGGCCTATATACCTTGTCAAGCATCTACATGACAAGTCTCAAAACTCACAGAGGCAAATTGCACAGTCAAAAGCTCCATTTGGTTCACAATCAACTACAGGGGTAAAATGGTCATTTTGCAGTCAAAAGTCAAAAATTTTGGTCAACATCTTATTTTGAGCTCACAATCATCATTTGATCAAGTCTTGATCATGATTCCACAAGCATGGCTCAAAAATCATCAAGATGCAAAAGTTACTATTTTGGGACAGTAGAAAAGTCAATTGTATCTTGACCAAGGCATAACTTTTTCATGGTTCATCAGAAAAATCCCATCCAATGCTCATTTTGAAGGGGATGACATTTCCTACAACTAATCTTCACATTCCAAGTCCAAGAAATGCTCTCACAAAAAGTTATCAATTTCTACATTATAGGTTAATTTCAAAAGTCAACAAAAATGCACTTTAAGTCAAAGACCATAACTTGAGATTGGTAAATCCAAATGACATGGGACCAAAGGCATTGGTTAGAGGACTTCAATACCTTTCCAAAATGTCCAAGAACATGTTCATATGATCAAAATTGAGCAAGATATGCATTGGAGAAGTTGGGAAATTTTTATGAATTTGCAAAAGTCAACTTTGCTCAAAACACTTTGTTTTTGCTAATGGGCCTCAAATTCCTTCTTGAAACTTTATCCAAGGCCTATGCACGACCCATTAAGCATAAATTGAATTATTTTATTATTTTTAATTAATTAATTGAATTTTTAATCAATATTAATTCATTTAATTCATTTAATTGTAGGAAAATATAAAGATATGGTTTCTCAATCTTTTTTTGAAGCAAAAGTGGTCAACATATGCTGGAGATTTCGTATATCAATCAAGGGGACAAAAATCTCCATGTTTGGAAAGTTTTCTCAATCAAAAAGATGCAAAAAGATATGATTGAAAATCAAATATACAAATCATAATTCCATGGATCTTTTGCCCAAGGATTTAACCTAATTCAGTCCTCTATATGTACACAACCTAACCCTATTCATGTACACGTGAGAATTGCTGCAGAAACCCACAAACACAAGAAAAGCAAACAATTTTTGAAAACATAGTGAGCAAGTACCTAAGAGCCCGTGGATAACCACGGATAGAAAGGGTGCTAACACCTTCCCTTTCTATAATCTACCTCCCGAACTGAGAAACATCTCGAAAAGGAATTTTGATGTGCTTTTGTCCTTTCCTTGTTGGAGAACATAAAAGACGGTGGTGACTCTTGCTTACCGCGACATTTCGCGAACCAGCATTTCAAAACAGTCAGTTCTATTTCCACCGATCACACTCACCATTAACATGTACAAAGATAATATAACTGAAAAAATAACACGCTCGCACATGCGCACTCTTAGGGTAAACCTCACTTTGTTGCCTTCAAACGTGGTCATTGAGTATAGGAAGTTTTAGAGGTCGTCCTCTTGTCCAAAGATCATAAGTTGCCTCGAAACGGTTGCCTCGGATAAAATGATCTAAGACATTAGGGTTACCGCTAAGGCGTCCTAACGTTGCTTTAGTGACCACACGTCCCTTAATCGAATTGACCCGAAAACTCCAACGACGATGCTACCTACTCCTCAATAGTAGGATAGCATTGTCTAAAGGACATTTGCACAATCTAATTCCTTTTTCGAGTAGGTAGATGGTTCTTAAGTACTTTCTCCTTTTAAAACAAAACAAAAACTTTTCGCACTTACACCCCTTTCAAACAAAAAACTCTTTCAAACCCACAACACAAAGAATAGCAAGCTTTTGAAAACATAATGAGCAAGTACCTAAGAGCCCGTGGATAACCACGGATAGAAATGGTGCTAACACCTTCCCTTTCTATAATCTACCTCCCGAACCCAAGAAATATCTCAAAAAGGAATTTTTCTGTGCTTTTGTCCTTTCCTTGTTGGATAAAATAAAAGACGGTGGCGACTCTTGCTTACCGCGACATTTTGCAAAAACAAACGCAAACGCGAACCAGCATTCCAAGAACAGTCAGTTCTCATTCCCACCGATCACAGTATCCGATACGTATCTGAACTGTATCAAAAGTTGATTCTGAATGAGCATCAGAATAACATCTGTATCTGGTGCGTATCTGAACTGTATCAAAAGTTGAATCTGAATGAGTATCAGAATGGCATCCGTGTCTGGAGCGTATCTGAACTGTATCAGGAGGTTGGGTTGTTTGATGATGAGTCCGTGTAAAATTCCATCTGAAATTTCCTGAGAAGGAACCTGTGTAGGGTTGCTTCATGACGAGTCAGTGTAAAACTGCATCTTGGAAAAGAGGAACTTGTGTAGGGTTTCCTGACGATGAGTCTGTGTAAAACTGCATCTGGAACTAAGAAGGAACCTGTGAGGGTTACTTCATGATGAGTCCGTGTAAAACCGCATCTTGAATTGAGAAGGAACCTGTGTAGGGTTGCTTCATGACAAGTCCGTGTAAAACTGCATCTGAAATTTCCTGAGATGGAACCTGTGTAGGGTTGCTTCATGATGAGTTCGTGTGAAACTGCATCTTGGAAAAGAGGAACCTGTGTAGGGTTTCCTGACGACGAGTCCGTGTAAAACTGCATCTAAAATTTCTTGAGAAGGAACCTGTGTAGGGTTGCTTCATGATGAGTTCGTATGAAACTACATCTTGGAAATAGGAGGAACCTGTGTAGGGTTTCCTGATGATGAGTCCGTGTAAAACTTCATCTGGAAAGAAGAAACCGGTGTAGGGTTACTTCATGATGAGTCAGTGTAAAACTGCATCTTGAATTGAGAAGGAACCTATATAGGGTTGCTTCATGATGAGTCCGTGTAAAACTGCATCTGAAATTTCCTGAGAAGGAACCTGTGTAGGGTTGCTTCATGATGAGTTCGTGTGAAACTACATCTTGGAAAAGAGGAACCTGTGTAGGGTTCCCTGACGATGAGTCCTTGTAAAATTGCATCTGAAATTGAGAAGGAACCTGTGTAGGGTTACTTCATGATGAGTCCGTGTAAAACTGCATCTTGAATTGAGAAGGAACCTGTGTAGGGTTGCTTCATGATGAGTCCGTGTAAAACTACATCTGAAATTTCCTGAGGAGGAACCTGTGTAGGGTTGCTTCATGACGAGTTCGTGTGAAACTGCATCTTGGAAAAGAGGAACCTGTGTAGGGTTTCCTGACGATGAGTCCGTGTAAAACTGCATCTGAAATTTCCTGAGAAGGAACCTGTGTAGGGTTGCTTCATGATGAGTTCGTGTGAAATTGCATCTTAGAAATAGGAGGAACCTGTGTAGGGTTGCCTAATGATGAGTCCGTGTAAAACTTCATTTGGAAAGAAGGAACCGGTGTAGGGTTGCTTCATGATGGTCGATAGATAGTTGTCTTGTCTGATTTTAGGTATTAATCTCTGACTTGAGAAAGAAAGATAGTTTTCTTGGCTTGTTACCAGTATTAATCTACAATCAGTCCTCCACAGATAATTCTCCTGGCTTGTTACAGGTATTAATCTGGAACTTGAAAAGGTTGATGGTAGCCATCTGTTGTTTGACTTCTTCCTGAAAAAGGTAAAATGTTAGTTGTATGCAATGTCATGATGTATGAAATGCATGATGTCATGATGTTCTCAAAATAAATGAGATTGTGTTGTATGCATTTATCATGTATGTAAATAGTATGTATGAAATGCGAAATGTTTATGAATGTATTTTTGTCTGGGAAAATAAATCCTTTACAAAGGTCAGGGAGTTTGTTAAATCCTGGGTTGCTGTTGAAGAGTATGTGTGTCTTCAAACTTTGCTTAGAATATTTCCACCGGGGATTCCTGTTTTGTTGTTTGAGTAGAACTCCGCTGGGGGATATTGAAAACTCTATGGGGAGAATGTTTATTCCTGCTTGGGAAAAGAGTTCAGGAGTCTCGGTTGTCCGTTGCTCTACTGGGGAGTCGAAGTTTAACTGATATTTGGCCGGGTCCAGGTTTCACAGTAACTTGTTGGGGATTGTAGAGTAGTCTATTGGGGAAGAGGAGTTGTGGTCCTTTGATTTGTAGTAGTCGGAGAGGAAAACTCAAGCTGGGGAATCTGTATTTTGTTGGGCAAATAAACCATGTTGTCGATCTGCTAGAGAGGTGACGACTTCATTGGGGAAGTCCTCGAGGACCCTTGAGGTTGTTTCAGCTGGGGAAAGGTTTTCAGAGATTAAACTCTTGTTGGGGAATCATCCTATGAGAAGGATTTTAGGGAGATTTTTCACTGCCCCTAGTAGCGAGTGTTTGTGGCACTGCCTGGAAATATTTGACTATACGTAACCCTTTTTCGGGATTGACGTTCAATGCCCCAAGTGACGAAGATGGAGGTTTGCCCCTTGTTACTCTGCACTTTGAGAGATTTCTTGGAATCTTGATTGGACTTCCCCAGGTGTGCTAGATATTGATGTGTCATGTCCCCCTGTTGATAGGAGATTTGTCAATGGAAGTGTCATCCTTCTTGAATTGATTTTGTTCACTGAGAGAGCTTTTGTTCATCGGATATTCGTTGTGTGAATTTCTCCGCTGTCAAACAAATAGCCAAATGCAAACAGTGATATTCAAGAAATGCAAAGTTTATGCTTGTTTTGAAGTTTTGAAAAATGCGTTTTTAGCAAGTAAAGAAGTTTGTAATTCAACTCTGGATTTTGAGTAAAGCCTTACACGAGTCAGGATACCTTTTGTAATAGTATTCTTTCGAACTAACCCATGCTTCAGTTAGGACTTTTGAAGGGTTGTAACGTGGCTTGGTTCACGGTTTTAAGAAATAAAGGATAAAGGCTCAAATGTATTTGTACCCACTCGTTCTTCATGATATTCTTCAGTCCTAAGCTTAGTTAATTGTGCGTTTGAACTCCAATGGAGTCTAGAATGACGTTTGGGTGATGGTTCAGACAAGTTAAGTTTATCGGAAGGCAATCATTTTTTTTGTTGAGGATTTGTAGTGACCTCTTTCTTTTAATTTGTTATCCCTAATTTTTGCCTGACTATTCCTGTTTTGAGATTACAGTCAGCGGGATGCCCCAGTTTTTCTCAAGTCTCCTTTGTAGGTTTTGACTTAGTGGTCTTTTCTTTTTGAGATATAATGACTGCCTATGTGATAGGGAACCATTACTGTCTTTTGATTCCAGAGGAATGTTTCTTGACGCCATTCGTTGTATTACGAGATGAGAGTTTGCAGCTTTAACGTGTGTTTGAATTAACTGAGAGACTACCCTGCCCCAGGTTTTGATTAATGGTTTCAATTTGTGTAAAAAGGAAACTTCTACTTCTTTGGCTCGAAGGGGTTGACTATGGATTATCTTCCTTATAACTCCAGTGTTTATGATTTGAAAAAATGCCTGTATATCTTCAGCAAGGTCTGTTCAAAAGCATAATGTATGAGATTATGTCATTGTTTGCGTCATCCTCCCTCTAAAGGCTTGTAACTTTTAGCAAGAGTTGAATATCATAAAGAGAGTAAAAAGCATAGTTTAAATGAAATGAAAACAAATGAAATAATTCAAGACAAACATATGGAATGCATTAATGAAACAAAGTTTGACATTAATAGATAAGTGTTTGAATAACAACGGAAATTACAATTGAAAATTCAAAATGAACAAGACGCTCTCAATGACTTGGCATAGGAGTAGTGATCATGTTTGGAGTCTCCAGAAGGTCGAACTCGATTTCCTTGGCGTCAATCAAATTCTGAATCTTGTACTTCAATGCCCAGCAATCGTTAGTGTCATGCTCGGGACTGTCAGAATGATAAGCACATGTTGCATTAGGATTGTAGTTAGGAGAAGAAGTTTTGGGGTTTGGATGAGGTCCTATCAATGCAATCAGATTCATCCTTAACAAGTGTTGTAGCGCTTGAGACAGCGGCATGTTGATGTTGGTGAACTGTCTTTTAGGCTCGTCTGGCCTTTGTTGATTTCCCTTTTGTTGTTGTCGGCGCGATGCAGAACCAGAGATCAGGACTGCCCCCACATGTTGATCATGACGACTCTTTTGACCATACATAGTATTGGACTCTTTCTTCCCATTGTATGGCAATTTCTGAGCATCAGAGGGTGTATCTCTTTAGATCTTTCCACTTTTGATGCCAGCTTCGACCCTTTCGCCCGTCAGTATTAGCTCGGTGAACCCGTCTGAGGAGCTTCCGATCAAGTGATTGAAGAAAGGTCCTGTCAAAGTTCCCATGAAGATGTCAATCAGCTCCCTGTCAGTTAAAGGGGGTTGCACCCTACCAGCCAGATCTCTCCACTTTTGGGCATACCCCTTGAAGCTCTCGTTGGAACCGATGGTCATGTTCTGCAATTGCACACGAGTTGGTGCAAGATCAGCATTATACTGATACTGCTTGTAGAAAGCAACAGCTAAATCCTCCCAAGTGTGGATGCGAGAACTCTCCAATTGATAGAACCATTTGAGCTGGGTCCCTACTAGACTTTCTTGGAAGAAATGGATCCAAAGCTTCGGATCAGTTGTGTATGGTTGAATCTTGCGGACATGAGACTTTAAGTGCATCTTAGGGCAAGAGACTCCATCGTACAGGACAAAGGTATGGACTTTGAACTTTGGCGGGATGACCACTCCAGAAACCAAGCCCATGTCTCCTAAATCCAAGCCAGGTATCTGCTGAATCTCCATAGCACTGAGGAGATCCTCCAACTGTTTGTACTTGTCGTCAGTGGAAGGATATTGTTCCTCGGAGTAGTCAGCTTCAACTTCATCAATCTCCAAATTGTGGTATTCTTCAAGACTATCCCCTATGTTGGATGAAGTTGAAAGATCTAGGGCTTTAGGTCTTCTTCTCAAGTTCAGGACGCCTACTGATTTCTTGGACTTCTTCCTCTTGTCTTTGAGAAGGAGAGCTTCCAGGTCCTCTTGCCCCTTATCCATAGCCAGAAACATTTGTTGGAATTGAGTGTTTTGAACTTGGAGATCTTTCACGGTTTGTTCCATATCCATCTTACTAAAATAAATAGTAGGAAGATAAGGAGACTTGTATGGGAGAAACCTGCCATGATATGATGCATGATATGTGGATGCATGTTTTCAAAGATCTCGCAGGGTAAACATAAGAAAAATTTAGAGATTGAATATTGATCAACATCTTTGATTGGAGAACTTTGCATCGGTGGATGTCCTTCCACGAGGATTAAGCTCACCATATCAAGTGGGTCATAGCCCTTGACTCAAGATTGTTGTACTTGATGTTTGACGGTGTTTGGTCAGAGGAAAATAAATCCCCCTGCCCCTTGCTAGACATTTGGTTCATCACAACCTGCATCAAAGACCCTCGAGGTCCTTGAAATGGTTATTGAAAATGCTATAGTATGATGTCATGATGTTATGTACAAGTATGCGAGGTAAGCAAGTGTATATACAAATAATCATATTCACACAAAGCTGACAAGTCCTTAGGTTTAGGCTTGCATGGAGTTTGTAGGTAAGTACCCTCTTGAAGTTTAGTTGGCTCAACCTGTCCTAGTTAATAGTAACCGGGTTCTAAGGGATCTCAATATCACTGACCTTTCCCACAAGCTTCATTCAATAAGCAATTGACTCACAATCAAATAAAACTCAGGGGTCAAGTCTCAATAAGTGTAGCATCGAGTATCTACCAACTTCAGACTGCACCAAAGCCGGTCATCTCACTACGTCCTAATGGCCAAGTTGGTCAAGTAAGGTTATAAGGTCAGTTGATGCTTTTCGACACCACGCGGCGGCCCCGTACTCTCCTTGACTGACTCAAGGGTTATCGGTACCAACCAAAGTGCCACATCAACGTAGCTACTGCTTCAACCATGTCGGTATACCCCGCACAGTTCCCTCACAGTTTATTGCTACTTACTTAAAAGGTGTCCCCAAATCCGGGTGTAGGATTTAAAACAAACCCAAACAAGGAACCAAAATATAAAGAAAACAAATCAAACAAGGTAAGCAAGTAAAGGTGATCTAGCCCTAAGGTAACCCCACTTTTAACAAATTCCCCAGCAGAATCGCCAGTTCTGTGATACGGTGGGAGAACTGACTTGAGGGGTTTTGTGTTTTATCGCAAATGTTGCGGTTTAGCAAGAGTCGCCACCGACTTTTCTTTTATCCAAAAAGGAAAGGTGAAAAAGCACAGGAAATACCTTTAGAGATGTTTTTGAGTTCGGGAGGTAGATTATGAAAAGGGAAGGTATTAGCACCCTTTCCATCCATGGTTTTCCATGGGCTCTTAGTTACTTTCTAGATCACTTGCTTTTTGTTTGAAAATTGTGTTTTTGTGTGGTTTTGAAAGTATTTTGAAAAAGGTGTCATCGTTTAGGCAAACTTTGCAATGATTCCCGTTCGTAAGAATGTATGGAAAGTGTTGAGCTTTTGAAAATGTTTCAAGTTTTGGAAAGATGATTGGAAAGTGTATGTGATTGTTTTAAAAATAGCAAGGATATTTGTTATTGAGAGTGAGCAAGTAACTAAAAGTAATCTACCTACTCAAAAGGTCTTAGATATGTTTTTCCTCCTCCTTTAGATGTTGCTATCTTACTATTGTTTTGGTAAGAAGCCCCATCGTTGGATGTGAAGGGACGAGCGTTGGGTCATCGTATGACCATGATAGCAATGTTGTGAGATAACTTAGCACTTTTCTTTTAGGGACTAAGATCATTTTTTGGAAGGCAACTTTGATAGCGTCATCGAGGGATTATGATCTTGTATTTTTCGTTTGTTTGTGTTAAGACATCCCACATGCATAACATGGCCATTTTGTAAGGTAACAAGTGGAATAACCCTAGGGGTGCTAGTGTGCAAGTGTATTTGATTGCATGCATTTGTCTTTGATTTTTGGTGGTCTACTTGTTGGTTTTATCTTGTCATACACGCCTAATTACTAGCATTTACATTTGAAAGCGATAAATTGCAGAAACGTAAAGTCCTATGCTATTACAATATTTAGGGGATGGGGGTACAAATTTATGAATGGGGGTTGTAAGTAAAAATAAGTCCTAAGTTACTATTACAGCCATATTGAATATGTACAATATAAGAAAGAAATTGACTTGTTTAGAAAATGTTTTTGTCTTAAGGAAATAAATTAAAAGGAAAATATTTGTGTTTTTTATGTTAATATATAAATAAAAAAGATGAAAAGGAAAATGAATGCAAGGTAGAAACAGCGTGTTGCTGTAAACAAAGAAACAAGGATCAGAAGTTCTGAAGCCAGGCGCGTGATTCAGCAGGAAATGTCAGTGGGATCAGAAGTTTTGGATTCGTACACTCTGAGGTCCTGCAAAAAACGTCAGAGGGAAAAGGAATAGAGGTTCTGGATGGATACACTCTGAAGTCCTGAAAAAAAAGTTAGAGGGAAAACACAGAGGTTCTGGGTGGTGTTCAACTAGTGAACCAAAAGTCAGAAGTTCTGTATTACACTAAAATAGTGAGCAAACGTCAGCAGTTCAGTGTAGTTGACATGTAAGGAGAACTCATAAGTTCTGTGATGTCTTAACATTATGAGTGAACATCAAAAGTTATGTATTGTGCTGAGCCAGTGGGTGAACATCAGAAGTTCTGTGTGTGTTAACAGTGAGAAAAATCATGGAAGTTCTGTGTGTTAAAACAGTGAAGAGAATTCAGAAGTTCTGCGTGCTTAAACAGTGAGAAAATCCTAGAAGTTCTGTGTGTTAA
Organism: Vicia faba; assembly: GCA_948472305.1. NCBI lineage: Eukaryota > Viridiplantae > Streptophyta > Magnoliopsida > Fabales > Fabaceae > Vicia > Vicia faba. The sequence goes on along the minus strand of OX451739.1, from coordinate 21,318,512 downwards.
AATGATGAGTGAAAAACAGAAGTTATGTGTTACATTTCAGCTCTTAATCAGCACAACAACAATTTATTCAGTTCAGCAAATCAGAATGATCACAGCACAATCAAATCATAGAAGTTCCAATCCTAAGTCTGAGCCTAGCATTATTCTAGAAGTTCTGATCCATAGTTTTTCTATTCATACAATGATATGTACAACATTAATACTATGATATTTATATGTTAATGATGTTCAGAATGAAAATCAAGTAAAGTCAGAAAGACTTACCTGGAGCGTGCTTGGAGCTTTGAGTGGATGCCTCTGGATGTTCTGAGTCAGTAAGAGAGACGAAAGAGTGGTTGTGTCCTTTTTTTCAAAGGGAAGAACAAAGGTTTGTTTTTATGTATGAGAAAATCTGGATTTTTATGAAGGTTTCACAACTTCCTTTTCTCTCTTTTGGCCAATCTCTATCTTCAAAAGCCAGCCCCTTGAACGTGTGATGGAGCCAAGTATTTATAGATGAATTTGTTGTGACTTTGAAAAAAAAGTGGGATTTAAACCTGTTTTGGCATCCTGTTCTTTTGCTTTTTCATCACAGTTTTTGTATGCTAGTTTGGTCTAATCATGGGATGCATGTGTAGGCTGAACCAGCTGTTGGTCATAGGTCTGCAGCAAGTTGTATAAGCCAGGTTTTTGGGATTTGGTCAAGTTCTGACCAAAGCGTCGAAAATAGCCTTCATGTGCTGAAGCGCTGCCTTGTCTTTGAAGAAAGCATGGTGGTTGTCAGCAGGAATTAAGGAAAAGCAAAAAGCAAAGCATGACCTTAGTAGCAAAGTTGTTATCCCAAGACAATAGAGGTACACATGGTGAAAATCCTTTGGATAAAGACTCATAAGGTGGTTGTGAGCATTAAATGAGCATTAAATGATGATGAGACTTATCACAACCAGAAATCCTGCAACGTGAAACTCTACACCATGGCTTAGTTCTGGGTCAAAAGTTATGCTCCTGCGTAGCATCCATCCTCTGATCTTTGTATCTTCTGGCTCCAGCATGTTCTGAAGGAGCTTTCAGACTTTCTGGGAAGCTTGCAGCATGCTCCTTAGCCTTCTTTGAATTAACCTGGCAAACTCTGACTGAACTTGCGTAGATGCTGAAGAGCCATGTTCTGACTGAAGGCTATGTGCTGAACCATATTTACAACTTCTGACCGCACCTACCTAGATGCTGGCTCAGAATTTCTGAAGTGTCATTTTTCTTAAATACTTAGAAAAATCCCAAGTATTTAGAAATTTGGCTTTTCCATAGTAATTTTGACTTTTTATCGTGAACATGACAATTTTGCCCTTGCAGGCGACTTTTCTTGAAAAATTTGTAATTCAAAGCTTGGGATTGGATGGAAGTAAACCTGAGGATCCAGGGTGATTTCTTGAGAAAATGAGAGGGCAAATTTTGGGGTACAACAACTGCCCCTGTTCAATCTTCTTTCACCTGAAGAGTTAGATTGGCGAGATTTGCCATTCGTGACTTGAAGGTGGAAGATGATTGAACACTAGAGTGCCCAGAAAATTTGCACTCAAAGATGTGTTAGTTGGTTATGTAGGGAATGGGCTTAAAGATTCCATTCGAAGAGATGATAGAATCTTGTTGGAGATGGGCTTGTAGATGCCATCAAAGAATGCTTGTTGAGATGTAATTTAAACATCAGAATGGCGTCCGTGTCTGGAGCGTATCTGTATTATATCAAAAGTTGGTTCTGAATGAGCATCAAAATGGCATCCGTATCCGATGCGTATCTGAACTGTATCAAAAGTTGATTCTGAATGAGCATCAGAATGGCATCCGTATTTGGTGTGTATCTGAACTGTATCAAAAGTTGAATTTGAATGAGTATCAGAATGGCATCCGTGTTTGGAACGTATATGAACTGTATCAGGAGGTTGGATTGTTTGATGATGAGTCCGTGTAAAACTTCATATGAAATTTCCTGAGAAGGAACCTGTGTAGGGTTGCTTCATGACGAGTCCGTGTAAAACTGCATCTTGGAAAAGAGGAACCTATGTAGGGTGGCCTGACGATGAGTCTGTGTAAAACTGCATCTGGAATTAAGAAGGAATCTGTGTAGGGTTACTTTATGATGAGTCCGTGTAAAACTGCATCTTGAATTGAGAAGGAACCTTTGTAGGGTTGCTTCATGATGAGTCAGTGTAAAACTGCATCTGAAATTTCCTGAGAAGGAACCTGTGTAGGGTTACTTCATGATGAGTTCGTGTGAAACTGCATCTTGGAAAAGAGGAACATATGTAGGGTTGCCTGACGATGAGTCCGTGTAAAACTGCATCTGAAATTTCCTGAGAAGGAACCTGTGTAGGGTTGCTTCATGATGAGTTCGTGTGAAACTGCATCTTGGAAATAGGAGGAACCTGTGTAGGGTTGCTGTATGATGAGTCCGTGTATAACTTCATCTAGAAAGAAGGAACCGGTGTAGGGTTACTTCATGATGAGTCCGTGTAAAACTGCATCTTGAATTGAGAAGGAACCTGTTTAGGGTTGCTTCATGATGAGTCCGTGTAAAACTGCATCTGAAATTTCCTGAGAAGGAACCTGTGTAGGGTTGCTTCATGATGATTTCGTGTGAAACTGCATCTTGGAAAAGAGGAACCTGTGTAGGGTTGCCTGACGATGAGTCCGTGTAAAACTGCATCTGAAATTGAGAAGGAACCTGTATAGGGTTACTTCATGATGAGTCTGTAAAACTGCATCTTGAATTGAGAAGGAACCTGTGTAGGGTTGCTTCATGATGAGTCCGTGTAAAACTGCATCTGAAATTTCCTGAGAAGGAACCTGTGTGGGGTTGCTTCATGACGAGTTCGTGTGAAACTGCATCTTGGGAAAGAGGAACCTGTGTAGGGTTTCCTGACGATAAGTCCGTGTAAAATTGCATCTGAAATTTCCTGAGAAGGAACCTGTGTAGGGTTGCTTCATGATGAGTTCGTGTGAAACTGCATCTTGGAAATAGGAAGAACCTGTGTAGGGTTGCCTGATGATGAGTCTGTGTTAAACTTCATCTGGAAAGAAGGAACCAGTGTAGGGTTGCTTCATGATGGTCGAGTAGATAGTTGCCCTGTCTGATTTTAGGTGTTAATCTCATGAGTCTCATGGTACAAGAATCAATGTCCAATTTTACCTATCCTACAAAGCCCTAAAACTCAACAAGAAACCCTAGCCATGGCAGTTTGTCATACAATCACCAAAAACACAATTGAATATGATGATTAGCTTGCAAACATGTTAAGGAATAAGAATATGCAGTCAAAACGTGCAAATGGTGTATAAATTGATTAAAACGAATTTGAGTTTGGAAGCAAATCGTGATACATGTAACTTACAATTCCAGGCGTGAAAAGGCTTGCAATTGATTGGAATATGTTCCTGGGATGTCCAGCAATCTATTGGCAGTGAGAATGGCACGAATCAACCTCTAGTATGGAAAATGGATCCCCATTTTTCTTAGATTTTTTGAGTTTTGTTTGCCTCTTTCACGACTGTTCCAACCTTCCTCATGCCTTGGCTTGCTTCTGTATATGTAATACAACCTATTAGGTCAACAAAAACGACCTCAATCTTGCTCATCATGGGGATAAGAGAGGAAGAACCCGGATAGTAAGGTTATGGGAAGGAACCTGGATAGTAGGGTTACTTCGAGATGAAAGCCTGGTAGTAGGGCTACTTCGAGATGAAAGCCTGGATAGTAGGGTTGTAAGAAGGAACCTGGATGGTAGGGTATCTTCGAGATGAAAGCCTAGATAGTAGGGATGTGAGAAGGAACCTGGATAGTAGGGTTACTTCGAGATGAAAGCATGGATAGTAGGGTTATGAGAAGGAACCTGGATGGTTGGGTTACTTCGAGATGAAAGCCTGGATAGTAGGGTTGTGAGAAGGAACCTGGATGGTAGGGTTACTTCGAGATGAAAGCCTGGATAGTAGGGTTGTGAGAAGGAACCTGGATGGTAGGGTTACTTCGATATGAAAGCCTGGATAGTAGGGCTGTGAGAAGGAACCTGGATAGTAGGGTTACTTCGAGATAAAAGCCTGGATAGTAGGGTTGTGAGAAGGAACCTGGATGGTAGGGTTACTTCGAGATGAAATCCTGGATAGTAGGGCTGTGAGAAAGAACCTGAATGGTAGGGTTACTTCGATATGAAAGCCTGGATAGTAGGGTTGTGAGAAGGAACCTGGATAGTAGGGTTACTTCGAGATGAAAGCCTGGATAGTAGGGCTGTAAGAAGGAACCTGGATAGTAGGGTTACTTCGATATGAAAGCCTGGATAGTAGGGCTGTGAGAAGGAACCTAGGTAGTAGGGTTACTTTGACATGAAAGCCTGGATAGTAGGTGTTGTACCCCAAAATTTGCCCTCCCATATTCTTCAAAACTTGCAAAGTCAAAGCTTCAAAATTCCCCAAGGGTGGCACAGTTCAAGGGCCTCCTAACAGTCAAAAACTAGGGTTTTGGTTCTGACAAAGAAAATGAAGTTTCCAAGGGTCCAATCAAGTCTCACATACCTACAAACATGGTCAAGCATCCCCATGCCAAGTTTCAAGACTTACAGCACAAAATTGCACAGTCAAAAACCCTAATTGCACTACAGTCAACTGTAGGGGCAAAATGGTCATTTGACAGTCAAAAGTTCAAATTTTTGGTCAACATCTCATTTTGAAGCCACAAACATCATTTGATCAATGCTGGATCATGATCCTCAAAGCTTGGCTCAAAAAGTCTCAAGATACAAAAGTTTCCATATTTGGACAATTGAAAAAGTCAACTGTAACTTGACCAGGGCATAACTTCCACATGGATTATCAGAAAAATTCCATCCAAAGCTCATTTTTAAGAGAAAGACATTTCCTACAACTCCTCTTCACACTTCAAGTCCAATAAATGCTCTCACAAAAAGTTATCAATTTCAACATTATAGGTCATTTTCAAAAGTCAACAAAAAGGGACTTTAAGTCAAAGGCCATAACTTGAGATTGGTATATCAAAATGACATGGGACCAAAGACATTGGTTAGAGGACTTCAAGACCTTTCCAAAATGTCCAATAACATGAGCAAAGCTTAAAACTTGAGCAAGATATGCCTTGTGGAAGTTGGGAAATTTTTGGATATTTTGAAAAGTCAATATTGCTTCAAATGTCTTAAAAATGCTAATGGGCCACATTTTCTTCCAAGAATCATCATCCAAAGCCTGTGCACGACCATTTGGCCCAAAGGGAAGTTTTTCATCATTTTTATTTATTTATTTGGATTTTTAATTGCCAATAATTCATTTAATTAAAATAAATATGTGGAAAATACCAAACCAATGCAATCAAATCTTTTTGTACATGAAATAACCTCAAGATTTCGTGCATGATCAGATTGGGAAAGAATCCATGTGATTGGACATGATTGGAACCAAATTAGCATGAAAAAGATTGAAAAATATATGCCATGAAAATCAATATTCTCTCCATCAATTCATTGATTCTTTGGACCAAAAACCTTACCCTAATCGTTCACACATATATACTCATGCAAACCCTACTCCTAAGAACCTCCCAGCTGCGCAAGAACACCATAACCAAGCTTGAGTTTTTTGACAAAAATTCCAAAACTGAAAACTATATTCCAGTGCGATTCAAGCCAAAATAATTATTCCATTGTCTTGCTGAGACATCAAGGAAGGTGCCTGGATCAAAATCATAGCTTGAAACATCAAGAATCGGTACCTAGCAGTTCAACTGTTTCACTCTTTTGCATAAATCGTATTTCATCATTCATGCCATGATTTTGAATTCTAATACTTGTTTTGTGTTACTCTCATCATTCTGAAGCTAACTGTATTGTTTAATTAAGTTGTCATCACCCATACGCGAAACTACCATGGACGATTATTAGGGTTCTTCAAATTTAAAATTGGGTACTTTCACCTACTGTAAAATTGAGACACCTCAATGCCATGGTTGAAATCAGGAAGCTTGGACGAATCGATTGCCATAGTCGCGCCTAATTTATATAACCATATGGCCTAATCGCTATTTTGGAAAAGTGCATATTTTGGGGGGGTTTAAAACCCCCGCTAACCCTTTTTTATGTTTCAGGAAAATCCAAACGAGGAAGAAGAAGGTTAGGTGGCACCATCTGATTGAACAATTTGAATTTTCGCGCTAAAGTCCCACTAGCTTCCGTTTTATCTCTTATTAATTGTTATTCATATAATATACAAAGTGATACAACAGCTCAGCTGGCAGGCGTGTGATTGGTAATCCCTGGGACCTGGGTTCGAATCCCAGGTCCCCCCTCTTCATATTATTTTTCTAAACGTACTTGCATGCAGCGCTCTCCCCTGATGACCATCCTACGCCCATAATCTCAATATGCCACTTGTCCCACAATCTCCATCCAATGGCCAAGATCTGAGGTCTATGGAACGCTGCAGTCAACGCACACACACGCTAGCCAAAAAGTCAGACAAGGCCTTGCAACAGGTGGGCCTAATTGCTAGGAATATACCTCCAATATTGGGGACAGAACCCCCTTGGTATTGTATTTCTTTCTATTTTCTTTGTTTTATTTTTATTATTTGTTTTAATTCCATTATTTTCTTTTAATTTAATAAAAATTAATTTCACATAAAAATAATATAAAAAATCAGAAAAGACAAAAAATTAAAATATGTTTTATTTAAATATTATCTTTTTTTTGTAAATAAATCTCACTAATTAATTAGATTTAAATTTAGGTTTAATTCAAATAATTTCTTAATAAATTAAAAAGAGTAGAATTAGGTTTTAATTTCATTTAATTCACATAAAAAACCATAAATACAAAAAAAAACCTCAAAAATAATTTTATTTTATTTTATTTTAATTAATTTGTTCATAATAATTTAATTTCATTAAAAAGGGTCCAACGCCCTCGCTTTCGATTTAATTCTCTTCGCATTTTTATTCCTTCTTTTAAATATTAATGTAATTCTCCCAAAGCCATGTAATTCAGACATTTTATATTTCTCGCACTTTCCTTTATTTTATGTCAAATCGGGTTCTGGATTTAATTTGGCGATGTGGACCCGCGCCTTTGTAATAGTTTAGAACTTTATATTTCTCGCAACTTTTTAACTGCTAATAAATCGCATGCAATAATGAATGTTAAAATAAAGCAAAAGCGTAGGTCACCCATGATATGACAAGACAAAAATAAATGAACATGACACACAAATCACACACCACCCCTAGGGTACGCCTCACTATTGCCTTACCTCGAAAGGTGATCGTCGAGTAGAGGATGTCTTAGTAAGTCCTCATGATCCGGGAACCTGGCATGAGGGTAGCTTCTAAGGTATCTTCCCATTGCTCCGGTGATCACCACGTCTCGAACTTCGAATTGACCCGAACACCTCCAATGGTGGTGCTACCTACCTCTCAATGGTGGGATGGTACTACTTTAAGGACATCTACACAGACGAATTCCTTAGGGTAGGTAGACGACTCTTAATACTTGCTCTAATTTCAAAAACAAATCAAAAAATACTTTTCACACTGACACATTTTCAAAAAGCTTTCGAAAGCAACTTTTCAAACACTCTTGAGGACTGATACAAGAGTCGAACTGAAATTTTCAAAGAAACTTTTTCTAAACCCACAGTTGAAAAGCAAACAAACCATTTTTGAAAACACAAGTGAGCAAGTATCTAAGAGCCCATGGATAACGATGGATAGAAAGGGTGCTAACACCTTCCCTTTCTATAATCTACCTCCCGAACCGAGAGCAATCTCTATAAGGAATTTTTCTGTGCTTTTGTCCTTTCCATTTGGAGAAAATAAAAGACGGTGGCGACTCTTGCTTCCGCGACATTTCGCGAACCAGCGTTAAACAGTCAGTTCCAGATCCACCGATCACAGAACTGGCGACTCTGCTGGGGATTTAAACTTAAAGTGAGGTGTACCTTAGGGTTAGTTCATAACTGTGTTTTCAATTGTATTGACTTGTCTGCTTTAAATTTGTGGGTTGCATGGGAGTTACATAGATCCTAACCCGGATCTGGGGATACCCTGTTTAGGTAGCATAAGCTGTGAGGGACCTGTCCGGCGTAGACCGACACGGGTGAAGCAGTGGCTACGCTGGTGTGGCACCTTGGTCTGTACCGATATCCCTTGTGTCGCAATGAGGAGAATATGGGTCTTCTGAGGAGTCATTAAGCACCAACAACCTTAGAACCTTAAATGACACAACTTGGCCATTAGAACAGTAGCAGTATGCTACGCCCATTAAGGCTAAACTCTCGTGATGGTTCTGGCCGCAAGAAAAGATTGCGATGCTGGAGTTATGACCGATTGAGGGTAGTCAATGATATTGGGATCCTCTAAGAACCCGGTTACTTTGATAGGACAGGTATGAACCAACAAACTGAAAGAGGGTAGTACCTAGACCTCATGCTGGCCTAAACTTTAAGGGCTTGTCTTGTGTGACTTGTGTGCCTTACCATGTTTGCCTTTGTAACTATTTGTGGTGTGCTTTATCATAACATCATAACATCATGAGCATTGCATGCATCCTGCATAAGGACTGACCATTTCAAAGACAAGAGGGTTTCACCTTTGCTCTGTTTTGTAGGACATCATGATGCCTGTGTGAAGGAATACTATCCGGTTCAACTTTGTTCACTCACCTGAGTTGCTTGAAGAGTTGGTTAGCAGAATTCCAAATACCACTTCCTTCATCCAGAGGCATGGTTCTCTTCTCCGTTTAGTCACTGCAAAGCGGGATCAACAGTTGATGAGTGTTCTGACCCAGTTCTATGACCCTCTGTACCAGTGCTTCACCTTTCAAGACTTCCAGCTGGTCCCTACCCTGGAAGAGTTCTCTGATTTGCTTGGTATCCCTATCTTGGATCAGACTCCCTTTACTGGTTGGGAAAAGACCCTCAGGCTTGAAGAGGTTGCTGCAGCTCTTCCCTTGACACATCAAGAGGTAATGGACAACTGGGTAACTAGAAGTGGAGTTAAGGGTTTCTTGGCCAAGTTTCTGATTGGTAAAGCTAACAGCTTCTGGAATGACCTGGACTTTAGGGCATATGAAGACATCTTGGCTCTCTTAATCTATGGGTTAGTCTTGTTTCCTAATCCTGACAACTTCATCAATGTCACTGCCATAAGGATCTTTATGTCTCAGAATCCTGTACCCACTCTCTTGGGTGACATCTTGCAACAACTTCATGCTCGTACTACCCGAAGACGAGGGACTCTATGGTGTTGTATCCCTTTGTTGGTGAGGTGGTTTATGTCGCACCTCCCTAAGTTCGTACTGAAGAACCAAGAAGGAAGAGGTTGGGCTCATAGGTTAATGTCTCTCACCGATAAAGACATCATTTGGACTTGCAGAGGTTTGGATGAGATAGCTATTATTGATCGATGCGGGGAATACCCTAATGTCCCTCTGATTAGTACCCAAGGAGGGATCTCTTACAATCCATGTCTAGCTCTCCGTCAGTTTGGAAGAGCCAGAAGAGCAGGCCCCCATGAGATGTTGGTGCCTCACATCAGTTTTGAGTTTCAGGTGGATAGTGACGAGCTGCGTCGTAGGTTCATCAAGGCTTGGGACAAAGTTCATAAAGCTGACCCACAAGAGTTGGGGCCAAAGACTTCTTTACCTATGGAAGCCTACTACAAATGGGTTCGCATTCGTGCTCAGAAGTTAGGTATGCCATACGAAGCCGTCAGACCTATCATTCTTGAGTATCCTGACAAAGATGGTGTTCCTCCAACTGTCCTTCCTCCTCAGGTACCTACTGATTATGAGACATTAAAGAGATCTTGGTCGCAACTGCGAGAAGAGTGGGATTCTTACCGGGAAAAGTTCAACGAGCAGGAATTGAAGATCCAGAAGCTGACAAAGCAGTTGGAGAATGAGCGAGCTCTGAATGCTTACATCCGTACTGAGAAGAGGAGACCATGGGATCAATAAGGAGCTCTGAATGTTCTTTTACAGTTTTATTTCCCTTTTCAGTATTTCCTTTCATGTAACGCCTAAAGGCAACCTATTGAAAAATTTAAGTTTCAAAGTTGAATCTAATGAAGTGTGTTCCTTTTTTGTTTACAAAGTTGATTCCCGATTGTCTTTGAAAACATAAATCATACGCATTCCATTCATCATGTGCATAGCAGGTTTTCTTCTTTTCAGGTTGCTTACCGTTCTTCGCTGTTTATTTCAGCATCATGAATCCTGACTCATCATCAACCGAGATGTCCATCAAGGCTCTTTAGGCGCAGAATGCGCAATTTCAAGAACTAATCATGGGTTTGGCTCAGGGCCAAGAAGAACTGAAGGCTCTGCTCCTGAAGAAGGAGAAGAAGAAGAAGAGAAGAACTGTTCTTTTCAACTCGGGCCGAAGGTTTGGCAACACTCTGCAAAATGAAGAGGCTGGTTCTTCTATAGGAAAGGGTAGTCCCCAAGAAGGAAAAGGTCCTAGTCCGGTAGTCTCTGACAACGAGACTGATTTTGATGAGGAACAGTATCCTCCTGCAGAAGACAGATACAAGCAGTTGGAGGACAGGTTGAATGCTATGGAGATCCAAAAAGTGCCTGGGCTGGATTTTGGAGACTTAGGTTTGTCTACTGGTGTGATCATTCCTCATAAGTTCAAAGCACCATCCTTTACCAAGTATGACGGGGCGTCTTGTCCCAAGCTACACCTCAGATCGTATGTGCGGAAGATTCAACCGTACTCAGTGGACAAGAATTTATGGATCCACTTCTTCCAGGAGAGTCTTTCAGGGACTCATCTCGAATGGTTCTATCAGCTGGATGGGACCAAGGTTCGTAACTGGGAGGAGTTGGCTACTGCTTTCTATAAGCAGTATCAATATAATGCCGACCTTGCCCCTACACGTACCCAGCTCCAGGGTATGTCGTTAGGGTCAAGTGAAGGTTTTAAAGAGTACGCACAGAAGTGGAGGGATCTGGCTGGCAGGGTGCAGCCTCCGTTGACTGATCGGGAGTTGGTAGACATGTTCTTGGGGACCCTATCTGGGCCATTTTTCAACCATCTTATTGGTAACTCGTCTGCAGGGTTTACTGATCTTATTCTGACCGGAGAGAGAATAGAGGCTGGGATGAAGTCTGGTAAAATTCAGAAGGGTGCATCGTCAAGTTCTGAGAAGAAACCCTTCAAAAAGGAGGCCAGTGCTGTATATGGCTCTAGAAGACAAGAGATACCTGAGCGTCGCCAATCTGTCAACGCGGTGATGATTGCTAAGCCTGCTGCCGCTCCTCGGCAAACCAATCCTCAAAGGGCTGAAAGACCCCGGAGAGAGTTTACCCGTTTGAGCATGACCCTATCGCAGATCTTGCCGCAGTTACTATCCACCAATCTAGTGACTGTCAGAGAGGCCCCAAAAGTTGTGAACACTGCCTCCCCCAAATACAATCCGAACGCCCGCTGTGCTTATCACTCCGATAGCCCGGGGCATTCCACTGATGACTGTTGGGCCTTAAGGAATAAGGTACAAGACCTTATTGATGCAAAAGAAATACAGTTTGAAGCGCCTGAGAGGCCGAATGTGGTGACTGCTCCTATGCCCCAGCATGGAGTAAATGCCGTTGATGAGGATGTGTACGCCGTTTCTGTGGATGATGTAGCTACTCCCTTAATGACCGTAAAGAGGAACCTACTGCTGGCCGGTTTATTTCCGGGTTGCAGTGAGGGTTGCCTGTTCTGTGCTGTTTCCCTATCTGGTTGTCCTTTGCTGAAGTTGGGCATCCAAAGCCTAATGGATAGCAAGGAGATTCTGTTCAAGAAGTCTGCTGTTCAGTTGGTCTCGGTAGAAGAAGTTTTTGTGGTTACGATCTTCAATAATCCAATCAAGGCTCTCCCAAGGAAGCCTGTTCAAATCATGACTGTCGCACCTGTTGTTATTACTGTTCCGGGGCCTCTCCCCTACGAATCCGATAAGGCTGTCCCCTGGCACTATGGGGCAGATGTGTACGTGAATGGAATCAAACAAGAGTTCAACACTGGCACCAGTATCAGCAATATCACTGGTCCAACAAAGGTTACCCGCAGTGGCAGGCTCTTTTCGCCTGACATTGCACCACCAGCTGTTCGAAGACCCCTTACTATAACACCTACAAGTGTACCTGTTCCTGCTTCTGATCAAGTTGTTTCCCCTGCTGCCGAGTCATCTAATGCTCGGGGCAAAGGGATTGAAGATGAGCCTGCCCGGATGGAGGCACCAAGACTGGTAAATGTTGAGGCCTCCCAACAAGAGATGGAGGAGATTCTAAAAATAATCAAGAAGAGTGACTTTAATGTTGTCGAGCAGCTGGGGCATACGCCCTCCAAGATCTCCATGCTCTCCTTGCTACTGTGTTCAGAGGCCCATGCTAAGGCCTTGATCTCATTTCTCAAGACGGCCCATGTGCCACAGGAGACATCTGCAATCCAATTTACTGATTGCGTAGCAAATCTGACAGCGGACAATGGCTTGGGTTTCTCAGATGGTGACCTTACTGCCAAGGGAAGAGACCACAATGACGCCCTGCATGTCTCTATTGAATGCAGGGGCACTACTCTTGCGCACGTGTTGGTGGACACTGGTTCTTCCTTAAATGTGCTACCTAAGAAAGCCTTAGACCGTTTGGATTGTGAAGGCCTGGAACTAAAACCTAGCAATATCATCGTCAGAGCCTTCGACGGTTCCAAGAGGATGGTTCATGGAGAGGTTGACCTTCCTATTCGAGTGGGTTCTCAGGTGTTCGACTCTACTTTCTATGTGATGGATATTCGTCCATCGTATTCTTGTCTACTGGGTCGATCTTGGATCCACAAAGCTGGGGCAGTGACCTCTACCTTGCACCAGAAGCTAAAATACCCTGTTAGAGGGAAGATCGTCACTGTGCAGGGAGAGGAAGAGTATATGGTGAGCCATTTGAATTCCTTCAGGTATATTGAGATGGACGGGGAGTTTATTGAGACCCCCTTTCAGCATTTCGAAGAGGTACCTCCAATCTTGGCAGCAGCAGAAACAGTGGTCGAAGAGGATGTTCCCTTGAAGATGGCTTCCCTAAAGGATGCCCGGGCTGTGATTCAGAAAGGTGAATGTGCTAATTGGGGCAGGCTCCCTGATTTTACACAGAAAACTGACAAGTTTGGGCTGGGTTTTACTGCAGAGGGACAGAAAGCTATGCAGAAGGCAAAGACCAGAAGACCTCCTGTGCTCATTACCAATCCAGGAGTGAATGCTGTTGAGGAGGATAATGAAGTGGATAAAGCTGAGTTCAATAGCTGGATCTACCCGACAACTGATGGCTGATTGACCAATTGGATTTATAAAGACCATACTCCTGTTACTTTTGTTACGCAGTAATAAACTTCTTCGTGTTGTTATTTGTAATAAACAATAAATTGAACTCTATGGCCCGGTGTCTTACCCGGGGCACTGTGGCTTTATTTGTGAGGGCATATAAATTGTCATTTCATATATCATGAATAAAGATCTTGGACGTTTTCTCGCAATTCAAATCTTATGCTCCTTTCCTTTCTTTTCTTTCTATATATTTCAAAACAGTTGTATTTACACACACTCACTTATACAGGTTTCAATCCACTCTGGATCTCACTGGTAACGACTCTGCTACTGCCAGTTATGACTTCGAAAATCCGATCAACTTAGCCGAAGACGAAGGTGAAGATGATTGTGAAGTGCCTGGCGAGCTTGCAAGACTGTTACTCCAGGAAGAGAGGGCAATTCAACCACATAAAGAGTCGGTGGAAACAATAAACTTGGGTACTGATACAGACAGAGAAAGAGGTCAGAGGCTTTTTAGGACGCCTGAATTACATTGCTCGATTCATCTCACACCTGACTGCTACCCGTGAGCCAATCTTCAAGCTGCTGAAGAAAGATCAGGTAGTACGTTGGAATGATGAATGTCAGGCTGCTTTTGACAGAATCAAGGAGTATCTCCAAGAACCACCCATCCTTATGCCACCGGTTGAGGGGAGACCTCTGATACTATACCTGACAGTACTTGACAACTCAATGGGGTGTGTGCTGGGGCAGCATGACGACTCTGGCCGAAAAGAGCATGCCATTTATTACCTTAGCAAAAAGTTTACCGACTGTGAGACCCGATACTCACTGCTCGAGAAAACTTGTTGCGCTTTGGTATGGGCTGCTCGCCGGCTGAGACAGTATATGCTGACTCACACTACCTTGCTGATTTCAAAGATGGATCCTATAAAGTACATATTTGAAAAGCCTGCTCTGTCTGGGAGAATAGCAAGATGGTAAATGATCTTGACGGAATACGACATTCAGTACACAACTCAGAAAGCCATCAAGGGAAGTGTATTGGCAGACAACTTGGCACATCAGGCCATAGACGACTATCAGTCCATGAACTTCGATTTTCCAGACGAGAGCATCATGATTGTGACTGATTGTGAAGTACCTGGACCGGATGAAGGACCTGAGGAAGGATCCCGATGGTCTATGCACTTTGACGGAGCCTCCAATGCTTTGGGTAACGGTATCAGCGCTGTGATCATATCCCCTCAAGGCACTCATACTCCACTCACTGCCCGGCTATGTTTTAACTGCACCAACAACATGGCAGAGTATGAGGCGTGCATCATGGGTCTTCAAGCTGCGATCGACCTAAGGATCAAGTTTCTGAGTGTCTTCGGAGATTCCGCTCTTGTGATCAATCAGATCAAAGGAGAGTGGGATATGAAACATCTGAATCTTATTCCTTACAGAGAATGTGTGTTGACTTTGATCCCCCACTTTACGAAAATAACCTTTGAACACTTTCCGAGAGAGGAGAATCAGCTGGCGGACGCGTTAGCTACGATGTCTTCTATGTTCAAGGTCAAATGGGACAATGAGGCTCCCCGGATCATCATCTGGAAACTGGACGAACCGGCATACTGTTGTGATCTCGAGACTGAATTGGTGACTGAGAAGCCTTGGTACCATGAGGTGAAGAGATATCTGGAAGCTCAGGAATACCCTGAAGGGGCGTCTGTCAACGATAAGAAGTTTCTGAGAAGGTTCGCAGCAAAGTTCTTCCTTAGCAACGACATCTTATACAAGCGAAACCATGATTCGACCTTACCGCGTTGTGTGGATAAGACAGAAGCAGAAAGGATCATGGAAGAGTTACATGAAGGGACCTTTGGTACACATTCCAGTGGACACACTATGGCGAAGAAAATCCTTCGGGTAGGGTATTTCTGGTCCACAATGGAGGCAGACTGTTACCAACATTCTCGGACATGCCATAAATGCCAGATATATGCAGACAAGGTGCATGTTCCTCCAGTTCCTCTAAATGTTCTGACTGCGCCTTGGCCGTTTGCAATGTGGGGCATAGACATGATTGGTGAGATTAAACCTACGGCATCTAACGGGCATCGCTTCATCCTGGTAGCGATTGATTATTTCACAAAGTGGGTCGAAGCAGCTTCCTACGCTACGGTAACCAAGACGGTTGTGGCACGATTCATTCGGCATAACCTGATCTGTCGATACGGCGTCCCAGAAAGAATTATTACAGACAACGGTACCAATCTCAATAACAAGATGATCACTGAGCTCTGCGAGCAGTTCAAGATACAGCACCACAACTCTTCTCCTTACAGACCGAAGATGAATGGGGTTGTAGAAGCAGCAAATAAAAACATTAAGAAAATTGTGCAGAAGATGACAGTGACTTATAAAGATTGGCACGAGATGTTACCGTTCGCTCTACATGGGTACCGTACCTCAGCCAGGACGTCAACCGGGGCAACTCCTTTCTCCTTGGTTTATGGTATGGAAGCAGTCTTGCCAATCGAAGTGCAAATACCCTCTCTCCGGATAATGAAGGATGCAAATCTAAACGAAGATGATTGGATCCAGACACGACTTGATCAGCTAAACCTTATTGATGAAAAGAGACTTGCTGCTATCTGTCATGGTCAGACATACCAAAAACGGATGATCAGGGCATTTAACAAGAAGGTCAGACCACAGGAATATCAAGTTGGGGATCTGGTAATCAAGCGAATCATCCTTCCTCAGAGTGATCCAAGGGGCAAATGGACCCCTACGTACGAAGGGCCATTTGTGGTTAAACATGTGTTCTCAGGAGGAGCCATGATTTTAACCAACATGGATGGTGACGACCTTCCTCACCCCGCTAATGCAGACATAGTAAAAAGATACTACGCATAAAAAAGACCCGCTAGGCTGACATGCCTAGGCAAAAATTAGGGCTTCCCGGCGAACCAAAAGGGTTCGGGCAAAATGAAGGGATGAAATGAAAAAATCTGTACACCCGGCAAGTCGAAAACCTGAAAAGGCGGCTTGGGCAAAAATGGGTATCCCGGTGGACTGAAAACCCGAAAGGGCGGTCCAGGCAAAAGTTAGGGATAAAGCGTAATACTATGTCTCATTGGATCACTTTGCATCCAGAATCCGGTATCTACACCAAGTTCAGACGGCATCGATCAGTCAGCTTCATCTTCAACTAAGGTCATCAAGTGATGAGACGCTCGGAGATATAAGGGCAATAGCAGAGTTGAAGCCCAGTGGGATCATTCATTTCACACAGCTGTTTTATTTTCTCTTGTACAAATTTGTATAAACTCTTTTGTTCGGCGGCGTTCTCTTACTAGGACGTCAGCCTCTTGTATATAAACGCCTATTTACGGGCAAATTCAAAATCAATACAAATATACCTTTCAGTTAAAATTGCCAATTGTTTTCCTTTTCTGTTTTATTTTGCGAAGAACGTCCAAGGTTCAATTTGTGATATATGCATTGACAATAATTTGCTAACTCATGAATATTTGCATACGAAACAAAGGATTAATTACAAGTAACATTAGAAACAGGGGCAATAAAGAGTTGTCTAAGCAATCTAATTGTTCTGTCCTCCAAGGTATCAAGGTAGGTTCAGCTAAAGAACATAACCAGTACATCCTAATTCCCCAGAGAGTGAGCCAGCAAGTCAGTACACTCTCCTCAAGCGAAACTACTATCAAACTTAAGGAAGTTGGGTATCCTCCAGCAGATCCCAACATCCCCCAGCAATATATACGTATTCTTAACAAGCATCCC
The DNA here is from genome assembly GCA_948472305.1 of Vicia faba. Classification (NCBI taxonomy): domain Eukaryota; kingdom Viridiplantae; phylum Streptophyta; class Magnoliopsida; order Fabales; family Fabaceae; genus Vicia; species Vicia faba. The sequence continues at coordinate 21,301,387 of OX451739.1, read as the reverse complement.
CGGCAGTCTTGGCCTAAAGATTGTTCCCCGGCGGTATATCAAACATTCAATGGAGTCACTTCCCCAATACAGCTCAAACTTCCCCAAGAGAGTCCAATCCAGTTTCCCTAGGAAAGTTGGAATCTGTCTCCCCAAGCAGTAAGCTTATCCCCAGTAGATTCTGGAAGCTTATCCTCGCAGAGCACGAACGCGTCCCCCGGCTTTATTCAAAGAGTTATTTCCTTACCAGGATATAACTGGGTTATCCTCAGCCAAAAGCCACGAAAAGAGTGTCCTCGACGGAGTCTTCTTATCCCCAGCGAAGTCTATTAACACTTCCAACACAACAAGGGCATCCCCAGCAAGTTATTATCACCCTCAGCAAAGTACCTCTCTTTCCCCACAGAGTATTGCTTCCCAGCAAGATCGCTAGAGTACTTTTCTCCCCGCCGAGTAATCCATTCGCCAAGTTTATTCCCAAACGGAGTCATCTTCTCCTACTGGTATTCTTGCAACTATCATCCCCAGCAGAAGCAAAGATCTATTCTTCAACATCAGCCCAGGAATGACTTCCCTGCACCTGTCAAGGATTTACTTTCCTGGACGACAAACATACATTCATAAACATCGCACTTCCATACATTACAGCATGCATATACGCATCATACCTTACAAATCTCATTTATGTTGAGAACATCATTGCTTGATCCATGTCATGCATCACATATGACTGACCTTTACCTTTCAGGAAAGATCCAGTTAAGTTCTCAGCTATATTCTAGACCTTGACCGGTTCAGTTAAATCGACCCTAAGATTTTACTGTTTCTTATCCAGTCAAAGGCCTTCTCTGGTTCAGTCAGATCGACCCTAAGATCTCCCTGTTTCTTATCCAGTTGAAGATTTCAAGACCTAGACCGGTTCAATTAAATCGCCCCTAAGATTTTTCTGTTTCTTATCCAGTCAAAGGCCTTCTCTGGTTCAGTCAGATCGACCCTAAGATCTCCCTGTTTCTTATCCAGTTGAAGATTTCAAGACCTAGACCGGTTCAGTTAAATCGCCCCTAAGATTTTTCTGTTTCTTATCCAGTCAAAGGCCTTCTCTGGTTCAGTCAGATCGACCCTAAGATCTCCCTGTTTCTTATCCAGTTGAAGATTTCAAGACCTAGACCGGTTCAGTTAAATCGACCCTAAGATTTTCCTGTTCCTTATCCAGTCAAAGGCCTTCTCTAGTCCAGTTAAATCGACCCCTAACAGATTTTCCTGATAAAGACTCAGTAGAAGATATCCAAGATTCTCTCAGCGTTACTGTTGAGGTAGAAGTCGTCCAAGATTCTCTCAATGATTACTGTTGAGGTTGAAGTCTCCCAAGATTCTCTCAATGATTACTGTTGAGGTTGAAGTCTCCCAAGATTCTCTCAATGATTACTGTTGAGGTTGAAGTCGCCCAAGATTCTCTCAATGATTACTGTTGAGGTTGAAGTCTCCCAAGATTCTCTCAATGATTACTGTTGAGGTTGAAGTCGCCCAAGATTCTCTCAATGATTACTGTTGAGGTTGAAGTCGCCCAAGATTTTCTCAATGATTACTGTTGACGTTGAAGTCGCCTGTGGTTCTCTCCCCGTTACTGTTGAGGTAGTAATCGCCCCAAGGTTCTCTCAGCGTTCCTGTTGAGGTAGTAACCATCCCTGGTTCATTCATCACCTTTTGAAGCTCCAGATTCAGCTCCTGTAACCAGTCAGGACACATCTACACAAAGAATTTGAAGACCAGCTCCTGTAATGGGTCAGGTAATCCTTTTCTTTTGCAGGTACGCAAGTTCTCGCTAAGGAATATCTTACGCGATCAACACCCAGATGGCATCTATAAGCCCATCCACCTTCCATCATCTCTTAGCATGGCATCTGTAAGCCCATCATCCTATCCATCAATCTCCAAATGGCATCTATAAGCCCATTCCCACACATCACACTACTATGTGAGCGCAAATTTCTGGACACTCTAGTGTTCAATCATCTTCCACCTTCGGATTACGAAAGGCACGTCAGCCAATCTGCATCCTCAGGTTTAAGAAGATTGAACAGGGGCAACTGTTGTACCCCAAAATTTGCCCTCCCATATTCTTCAAAACTTGCAAAGTCAAAGCTTCAAAATTCCCCAAGGGTGGCACAGTTCAAGGGCCTCCTAACAGTCAAAAACTAGGGTTTTGGTTCTGACAAAGAAAATGAAGTTTCCAAGGGTCCAATCAAGTCTCACTTACCTACAAACATGGTCAAGCATCCCCATGCCAAGTTTCAAGACTTACAGCACAAAATTGCACAGTCAAAAACCCTAATTGCACTACAGTCAACTGTAGGGGCAAAAAGGTCATTTGACAGTCAAAAGTTCAAATTTTTTGTCAACATCTCATTTTGAAGCCACAAACATCATTTGATCAATGCTGGATCATGATCCTCAAAGCTTGGCTCAAAAAGTCTCAAGATACAAAAGTTTCCATATTTGGACAGTTGAAAAAGTCAATTGTAACTTGACCAGGGCATAACTTCCACATGGATTATCAGAAAAATTCCATCCAAAGCTCATTTTGAAGAGAAAGACATTTCCTACAACTCCTCTTCACACTTCAAGTCCAAGAAATGCTCTCACAAAAAGTTATCAATTTCAACATTATAGGTCATTTTCAAAAGTCAACAAAAAGGGACTTTAATTCAAAGGCCATAACTTGAGATTGGTATATCAAAATGACATGGGACCAAAGACATTGGTTAGAGGACTTCAAGGCCTTTCCAAATTGTCCAAGAACATGAGCAAAGCTTAAAAATTGAGCAAGATATGCCTTGTGGAAGTTGGGAAATTTTTGGATATTTTGAAAAGTCAACATTGCTTCAAATGTCTTAAAAATGCTAATGGGCCACATTTTCTTCCAAGAATCATCATCCAAAGCCTGTGCACGACCATTTGGCCCAAAGGGAAGTTTTTCATCATTTTTATTTATTTATTTGGATTTTTAATTGCCAATAATTCATTTAATTAAAATAAATATGTGGAAAATACCAAACCAATGCAATCAAATCTTTTTGTACATGAAATAACCTCAAGATTTCGTGCATGATCAGATTGGGAAAGAATCCATGTGATTGGACATGATTGGAACCAAATTAGCATGAAAAAGATTGAAAAATATATGCCATGAAAATCAATATTCTCTCCATCAATTCATTGATTCTTTGGACCAAAAACCTTACCCTAATCGTTCACACATATATACTCATGCAAACCCTACTCCTAAGAACCTCCCAGCTGCGCAAGAACACCATAACCAAGCTTGAGTTTTTTGACAAAAATTCCAAAACTGAAAACTATATTCCAGTGCGATTCAAGCCAAAATAATTATTCCATTGTCTTGCTGAGACATCAAGGAAGGTGCCTGGATCAAAATCATAGCTTGAAACATCAAGAATCGGTACCTAGCAGTTCAACTGTTTCACTCTTTTGCATAAATCGTATTTCATCATTCATGCCATGATTTTGAATTCTAATACTTGTTTTGTGTTACTCTCATCATTCTGAAGCTAACTGTATTGTTTAATTAAGTTGTCATCACCCATACGCGAAACTACCATGGACGATTATTAGGGTTCTTCAAATTTCAAATTGGGTACTTTCACCTACTGTAAAATTGAGACACCTCAATGCCATGGTTGAAATCAGGAAGCTTGGACGAATCGATTGCCATAGTCGCGCCTAATTTATATAACCATATGGCCTAATCGCTATTTTGGAAAAGTGTATATTTTGGGGGGGTTTAAAACCCCCGCTAACCCTTTTTTATGTTTCAGGAAAATCCAAACGAGGAAGAAGAAGGTTAGGTGGCCCCATCTGATTGAACAATTTGAATTTTCGCGCTAAAGTCCCACTAGCTTCCGTTTTATCTCTTATTAATTGTTATTCATATAATATACAAAGTGATACAACAGCTCAGCTGGCAGGCGTGTGATTGGTAATCCCTAGGACCTGGGTTCGAATCCCAGGTCCCCCCCTCTTCATATTATTTTTCTAAACGTACTTGCATGCAGCGCTCTCCCCTGATGACCATCCTACGCCCATAATCTCAATATGCCACTTGTCCCACAATCTCCATCCAATGGCCAAGATCTGAGGTCTATGGAACGCTGCAGTCAACGCACACACACGCTAGCCAAAAAGTCAGACAAGGCCTTGCAACAGGTGGGCCTAATTGCTAGGAATATACCTCCAATATTGGGGACAGAACCCCCTTGGTATTGTATTTCTTTCTATTTTCTTTGTTTTATTTTTATTATTTGTTTTAATTCCATTATTTTCTTTTAATTTAATAAAAATTAATTTCACATAAAAATAATATAAAAAATCAGAAAAGACAAAAAATTAAAATATGTTTTATTTAAATATTATCTTTTTTTTGTAAATAAATCTCACTAATTAATTAGATTTAAATTTAGGTTTAATTCAAATAATTTCTTAATAAATTAAAAAGAGTAGAATTAGGTTTTAATTTCATTTAATTCACATAAAAAACCATAAATACAAAAAAAAACCTCAAAAATAATTTCTTTTTATTTTATTTTAATTAATTTGTTCATAATAATTTAATTTCATTAAAAAGGGTCCAACGCCCTCGCTTTCGATTTAATTCTCTTCGCATTTTTATTCCTTCTTTTAAATATTAATGTAATTCTCCCAAATCCATGTAATTCGGACATTTTATATTTCTCGCACTTTCCTTTATTTTATGTCAAATCGGATTCTGGATTTAATTTGGCGATGTGGACCCGCGCCTTTGTAATAGTTTAGAACTTTATATTTCTCGCAACTTTTTAACTGCTAATAAATCGCATGCAATAATGAATGTTAAAATAAAGCAAAAGCGTAGGTCACCCATGATATGACAAGACAAAAATAAATGAACATGACACACAAATCACACACCACCCCTAGGGTACGCCTCACTATTGCCTTGCCTCGAAAGGTGATCGTCGAGTAGAGGATGTCTTAGTAAGTCCTCATGATCCGGGAACCTGGCATGAGGGTAGCTTCTAAGGTATCTTCCCATTGCTCCGGTGATCACCACGTCTCGAACTTCGAATTGACCCGAACACCTCCAATGGTGGTGCTACCTACCTCTCAATGGTGGGATGGTACTACTTTAAGGACATCTACACAGACGAATTCCTTAGGGTAGGTAGACGACTCTTAATACTTGCTCTAATTTCAAAAACAAATCAAAAAATACTTTTCACACTGACACATTTTCAAAAAGCTTTCGAAAGCAACTTTTCAAACACTCTTGAGGACTGATACAAGAGTCGAACTGAAATTTTCAAAGAAACTTTTTCTAAACCCACAGTTGAAAAGCAAACAAACCATTTTTGAAAACACAAGTGAGCAAGTATCTAAGAGCCCATGGATAACCATGGATAGAAAGGGTGCTAACACCTTCCCTTTCTATAATCTACCTCCCGAACCGAGAGCAATCTCTATAAGGAATTTTTCTGTGCTTTTGTCCTTTCCATTTGGAGAAAATAAAAGACGGTGGCGACTCTTGCTTCCGCGACATTTCGCGAACCAGCGTTAAACAGTCAGTTCCAGATCCACCGATCACAGTAGGGCTGTGAGAAAGAACCTGGATAGTAGGGTTACTTCGGTATGAAAGCCTAGATAGTAGGGTTGTGGGAAGGAACTTGGGTAGTAGGGTTACTTCGATATGAAAGCCTGGATGGTAGGGCTGCTTCAGAATGAGTTTAGGTAAAACTGCAGAGGGAACCTTGGTATGGTTGTTCTTATCGCTTCGATGATTACTCTGTTTAGCTTCGAGTGTTGATCATGGACTTGTTGGAAATTATTGATAATAATGTCTTTCTTGAAAGAAATACAGGGTTAGTTATATGCGATGCATGAGATTTATATGTGATGTATGCACATGTCATGATGTATGAACATGAAATGCTGACATAACAATCTGAATCTAGGAAAATAAATCCCTGATTGCTATAAAAACCATAGTTCCTCTACTTCTGTCGGGGATGGTGAACAAAGATGACTATGCTGGGGATTTGCCCCTTGTCTGGTAAATATTATGCCGGACGAGACTCTGTCTGAAGACAACTCTGCGGGGAATAACTCTGTTGAAGAGGAGATACTCTGTTGATGTATCTGCTGACTTAGAGAAATAACTCAGCTGGGGATGAATTTCTGTTGCTGGTCATAAATAAACTCTGCTTGGGGAAAATTTTACCGACTCACTCGCGATTGTGAACCTTGGCTGGGGAGATTTGTGTCATGTTCGGGAAAGCTAACACCACTGTCTTTGGATACTTCTTACTTTGTGGGGAGTGTATGTACCACTTATCATGTTCTCAAGCTGGCTCTATCCCTGTACCTGATGAGCAGAGTAACTGTAAGGTTTTGGACACTTCTTGTTTGTCCTTGTTCCTGGAATTACGAGTAATTGTCTTTTGTTTTTTTTTTTGTAAATATTTATGAGCAACAATTATTTTCAAATGCATATATCAAAAATGAACCATTGGACGTTCTAGAAAAACAAAACAAGAAAAAGGAAATAACTCAAAGCTTTATGGAAATGACTTATATTGATTTTGAAGTTGGCCTGTAATAGGCGTTTTTTACAAGAGGACTGACGCTCTAGTAAGAGAACACCGCCAAAAGATAGAAATTACAATTTGTGTTTAAGAAAGAAGAACAACTATGTAAAACAATCCCATTGGGTTCCATCTCTGCTATTGCCTTTATATCTTCAAGCATCTCATCACTTTGTTGCTTGGCCGAAGGTGGATCAGATTTATTGGCGTCGTTTGAGCTTGATAGTCGATACCGAAGTCTGGTTGCGAGGTGATCCAATGAGACATAGGATTACGCTTCAATCCCTAATTTTTTCCTGGATCGCCCTTTCGGGTTTCAGTCCACTGGGATACCCTTTTTGCCCAAGCCGCCTTTTCAGGTTTTCGACTTGCCGGGTGTACAGTTTTTTTTTTCATTTTCATCCCTTACTTTTGCCCGAACCCTATTGGTTCGCCGGGAATCTCTTATTTTTTGCTAGGCCAGTCAACCTAGCGGGTCTTTGACTATGCGTAGTATCTTTTCACTATGTCTACATTGACGGGGTGAGGAAGGTCGTCACCATCCATGGTGGTTAGAATCATAGCTCCTCCCGAGAAAATGTTCTTAACCACAAATGGCCCTTCGTATGTAGGGGTCCATTTTCCCCTGGGATCACCTTGCGGTACTATGATGCGTTTGATCACTAGATCCCCGACTTGATATTCTTGACGTTTGACTTTCTTGTTAAAGGCCTTGATCATTCGCTTTCGATACGTCTGACCATGACAGATAACAGTAATCTCTTTTCATCGATTAGATTCAACTGATCAAGTCGGGTCTAGATCCAGTCGTCTTCGTTCAAACCCGCATCCTTCATAATCCTGAGAGAGGGTATCTGGACTTCGATGGGTAGGACTGCCTCCATGCCATACACCAAAGAGTAGGGTGTTTCCCCTGTCGACGTCTGTGCTGAGGTACGGTACCCATGAAGAGCAAATAGTAACATCTCATGTCAGTCTTTGTATGTCACTGTCATCTTCTGCACAATCTTCTTGATGTTCTTGTTAGCCGCTTCAACAGCCCCATTCATCTTCAGCCGGTAGGGAGAAGAGTTGTGATGCTGTATCTTGAACTGTTTGCAGAGCTTGGTGATCATTGTATTGTTGAGATTTGTACCATTGTCAGTGATAATTCTCTCTGGTACACCATATCGACAGATCAGATTGTGTCAGATAAATCGCGCCACGATGTTTTTGGTCACTGTAGCAAAGGAAGCTGCCTCAACCCACTTTGTGAAATAATCAATTGCTACCAGAATGAAGCGATTCCCGTTAGACGCAGTAGGTCTGATCTCGCCGATCATGTTGATGCCCCACATTGCAAAGGGCCAAGGAGCTGTCAAAACATTCAGAGGAACTGGAGGTACATGCACCTTATCAGCATAGACTTGGCACTTATGAAAGGTTCGAGAGTACTGATAACAATCGGCTTCCATAATGGATCAATAATATCCATCCCGTAGGATTTTCTTCTCCATGGTATGTCCATTGGAACAAGTCCCGAAGGTACCTTCATGTAATTCTGCCATGATTCTTTCCGCCTCGCTTTTGTCTACACACCGCAATAAGGTTGAATCATGGTTACGCTTATAGAGGATTCCATTACTGATGAAGAACTTCGTAGCGAACCTTCTCAGAAACTTCTTATCATTAAAAGATGCCTCGGTGGGGTATTCTTGAGCCTCAAGATACCTCTTTACCTCGTGAAACCAGGGTTTATCTGCTACCTCTTCAGCCTCAATGTTGCAGTAATGTGCGGGTTCGTTCAACTTCTCAATGGTAATCTGGGGAGCTTCATTGTCCCACCTGACTTTGAACATAGAAGACATGGTAGCTAGCGCGTCCGCTAACTGGTTCTCTTCTCTGGGGAAATGTTCAAAGGTTATCTCCTCTAAGTGCGGGAGCAATGTCAGTACATAATCTTTGTAAGGAATAAGATTTGGGTGCTTCGTATCCCACTCTCCTTTGATCTGACTTATCACCAGAGCGGAATCTCCGAATACACTCAAGAACTTAATCCTCGGGTCAATAGCAGCTTGAAGACCCATGATACACGCTTCATACTCCGCCATGTTGTTGGTGCAGTTAAAACATAATCCGGCGGTGAACGGAGTATGACAGCCTTCAGGAGATATAATTACAACGCCAATGCCATTACCCAATGCGTTTGAGGCTCCATCAAAATACATAGACCATCGGGATCCTTCCTCAGGTCCTTCATCTGGTCCATGTTCTTCGCAGTCGGTTACCAACATGATATTCTCATCCGGGAACACGAAATTCATGGACTGGTAGTCATCCACGGCTTGATGCGCCAAATGATCCGCCAATACACTCCTCTTGATTGCTTTTTGGGTTGTGTATTGGATGTCGTACTCAGTTAAGATCATATGCCATCTTGTTATCCTTCCGGAGAGAGCGGGCTTCTCAAAAATATACTTGATCGGATCCATCTTTGATATCAATAAGGTGGTGTGAGTCAGCATATATTGTCTCAGCCGGCGAGCAGCCCATGCCAAAGCGTAGCATGTTTTCTCAAGCAATGAGTATCGGGTCTCACAGTCGGTAAACTTTTTGCTAAGGTAGTAAATAGCATTGTCTTTTCGGCCATACTCGTCATGCTGCCCCAACACACACCCCATTGAATTGTCTAGCACAGTCAAGTATAAAATTAAAGGTCTTCCTTAAACTGGAGGCATCAAAATTGGTGGTTCTTGAAGGTATTCTTTGATTCTTTCGAAAGCGGTATGGCATTCATCATTCCACTTTACCACTTGATCTTTCTTCAGCAGCTTGAAGAGTGGCTCACAAGTAGCAGTCAGATGTGAAATGAACCTGGCGATGTAATTTAGACGTCCCAAGAAACCTCTGACTTCTTTTTCTATGCGGGGAGCTGGCATCTCTTGTATGGCCTTTACCTTGGAAGGGTTCACCTGAATACCTTGGTCACTGACAACAAAACCCAAGAGCTTACTAGACCTTACCCCGAAGGTACACTTGTTCGGATTCAACCTCAGCTTTTACGTCTTCAACCTGTCAAACAGTTTTTGGAGATGATCAAGGTGCTCCTCCTCAGTCTGGGACCTAGGTATCATGTCATCAACATAAACCTCGATCTCGTGGTGAATCATGTCGTGTAACAAAGCGACCATGGCGCATTGATAAGTTGTCCCAGCATTCTTCAACCCAAAAGGCATTACCTTGTAACAGAAGGTGCCCCACTGTGTAACAAAGGTTGTCTTCTCCATGTCCTCGAGAGCCATCTTGATCTGGTTGTAGCCAGAAAAACCATCCATGAAAGAGAAGATCTTATGATACGCGGTGTTGTCGACTAGATCATCAATGTGAGGAAGTGGGAAGTCATCCTTGGGGCTTGCCCTGTTCAGGTCTCTATAGTCCACACACATTTGTACCTTACCGTCCTTCTTAGGTACCGGAACAACATTGGCAACCCACTGCGGATAAGAAGTGACAGCTAAAAATCCAGCGTCAAACTGTTTCATGACCTCTGCCTTAATTTTCTCTGACATTTCGGGACGCATACGGCGAACCTTCTGCTTTACCAGAGGATAGTCTTCTTTGGTCGGCAGGCGGTGTACCATAATATCAGTGTCCAAACCAGGCATATCTTCATAGGACCAGGCGAAGATCTCAACGTGGTCGTGTAACATCTGTATTAACCGTTGTTTGACACTAGGCTCCAGATTCACACCTATCTTGACCTCTTTCCTGTCTTCCTTTGTACCCAAATTCACTGACTCAACTGGCTCTTCATGAGGCTGTATGGCCCTTTCTTCCTGCTGTAATAGTCTAGCAAGCTCTCCAGGCACCTCACAATTATCCTCACCTCTGTCCTCGGCTTGGTTGATCGGATTTTCAAAGTCATAACTGGCAGTAGCAGAGTTGTTATTAATGGGATCCAGAGTGGATATGGATCTGCAGTATGATACGTGAGTGTGTGTAAGAAAATAGTTGTCTTGATAAAGTGAGATACAGAAAAGAAAAACAAGGAGCGCAAAATTTGTAATGCAAGAAACGTCCAATGCTTTATTAATGATATATGAAATGACAAATAGTAAGCCCTCACAAGCAAAGCCAAGGTGCCTCGGGCAAGGCACCGGGCCACAAAGTTTTATCTGTTTATTACAAATCTTAAAACAAAAGTCAATTACTGTGGAATAAAAGAAACAGGTATGAAGTCCTTCGTTGTCCAGTTGTTCAGTCCATCATTGGTTGTTGGGTAGATCCAGCTGTCCACATCCGGGTTCTCATCATCTGCATCCCCTGTGGCGGAGACAACCTCAATAGCATTGATTCTCGAGCCATGCTTGGGCATGGGTGCAGTTATGACGTTGGGCTTCTCCGGAGCGTCAAACTCAATCTCTTTAGCATCCAGCAAATCTTGCACTTTGTTTCTCAGAGCCCAGCAATCGTTTGTATCATGGCCCTGACTCTCGGAAAGGTAGGCGCATCGCGCGTTGGGATTGTATCTGGGAGAAGCAATGTTTGGATTCTTGGGAGCCTCTCTCAAGGTTTCCAAGTTGGATTTCAGCATATGAGGTAGGAATTCAGCCAAAGTCATATTGATGCGGGTAAACTGTCGTTGTGGTCTTTCCACCCCTTGTTGATTGTTGCACTGTGGAGCAACTGCGGGTCTTGGTATCACTACAGCATTCACTGTTTGAAGATTTTCAGATCTGCTTTGGCCCCTCAGGCCATAGACTGCACTAGCTTCCTTCTTACCAGTGAAAGGCTTCTTTACCGAACTCGAAGAGGCGTCCTTCTATATTTTACCACTTCGAATGCCAGCTTCTACTCTTTCTCCAATCAAAATCAACTCAGTAAACCCGGATGACGAGCTTCCGATCAAGTGATTTAAAAATGGACCAGATAACGTCCCTAGAAACATGTCAACCAACTCCCTATCAGACAAAGAGGGTTGGACTCTTCCAGCCAAGTCTCTCCACTTTTGAGCATAGTCCTTAAAACCTTCACCTGCACCCATGGACATACCCTGGAGTTGAGTACGAGTGGGAGCAAGGTCAGTGTTGTAATGATACTGCTCGTAGAAAGTAGCAGTAAGATCTTCCCAATTTCGAAAACTGGCTCCCTCCAACTGATAGAACCATTCAAGCTGAGTCCCTGACAGACTATCTTGAAAGAAATGCACCCACAAACTTCTGTCAGCAGTGTGGGGTTGGATCTTTCGGACATACGAGCGGAGATGGAGTTTTGGGCAGGATACTCCATCATATTTAGAAAAAATTGGAGCTTTGAACTTATGAGGGATGACCACTCCTGATACCAGTCCCATTTCTCCGAAGTCCAAACCAGGGATCTTCTGAATCTCCATAGCACTCAGACGGTCTTCTAACTGCTTGTATATATCCTCGGCAGGAGGATATTGCTCATCATCGTAATCCGTATTGTTATCAGAAACTGCGGGACTAGGGTCCTTTGCTCTTTCTTGGTTCTCCCCGTCCTTGGATGAGGAGGTCAGATCAGCTGGTTGTCTCAACCTTTCTCCGAATCTTCTACCCATGTTCAGAATTCTGACCTTCTTCTTCTTCTTCTTCTTCTCTTTTAGAATAAGGGTCTTCAGATCCTCTTGCCCTTTAGCCATACTTATGAACATCTGTTGGAATTGGGTGTTCTGCGCCTGAAGACCTTTGATGGCTTGCTCGGAATACATTTCGTGCTGAAATAAACAGCAAAGAAGATGAGAAACCTGTAAGGGTACCTGTAATGATGTGCATGACAATGGGATGCGCATGCAATGATTTCAAAGACTTTGGGAGATTTAAATTTGCAAACCAAAAATAAACAAACTTTATTAGATTAACTTTGAAAGGTTCAACAATGCCTTTAAGGCGTTACAAAGAAGTAAATAAAACAAGATCTAAAACTAGAAAAAGCAAAATCAAAAGTCCCATGGTCGTTTCCTCCTTGTGCTGATGTAGTCATTGATCACTCTTTCTTCCTTGAGCTTCCTGGTGAGCTTCAAAACCTTTCTTTCTTGCTCATGGTACTGTTCCCGCTAAGTATCCCGCTCATTCTTCAGCTGAATCCAAGACCTCTGCAACTCCCCAGGATCAGTGGGCATGTAAGGATAGAGAACCGTGTAAGGAATGCCTTCTTCATTAGTGGGCTCCACAATCACTGGTAATACGGCCTCATAGGGCATCCCAAGCTTCTGAGCATGGGCTCGGACCCATTGGAGGTAAGTCTGCATAGGAAGAGAAGTCTTTAGTCCCAACTCTTGGGGGTCAGATCTGTTCACCATGCCTCAAGCTCGTATAAACCTCTGGCGGTGCTCCTTAACGTCCTCCTTGTATTCAAATACAATGTCCTCAAGAAGTAATTCATGGGGACCATCTCTCTGAGCACGACCAAATTATCGTAAAGCTAGACAAGGATTGTAAGTTATACCCCCTCTGATTCTAAGCAATGGGACATTAGGGTATCCCCCACAACGGTCAATAACAGCAGTGTCTTCCATAGCCCGGGAACACCAAAGAATATATGTATGAGCAAGGGACATTATTCTGTAGAACCAACCCAAACCTTCTTCGTTCTTCAGCACAAACTTAGGGAGGTGAGAAATAAACCACCTCGACAACAACGGCATGCAACACATAAGAGTCCCTCTTCTCCTCACAGTACGAGTGTAGAGAGCATCAAAATAGGAGGATCTTGTAAGTACTCTTTGATCTTGTCAAAAGCAACCTGGCATTCATCGTTCCATCTGATTACTTGATCTTTCTTTAATAGTTTGAAGATTGGCTCACAAGTTGCTGTTAGGTGAGAAATGAATCTGGAAATATAGTTCAGGCGCCCCAAGAATCCTCTGACTTCCTTCTCAGTATGAGGAGAAGGCATTTCTTGTATTGCTTTAACCTTGGCAGGATCGACCTCAATGCCTTTGTTACTGACGACAAAACCTAAACGTTTACCGGACCGTACTCCGAATGTGCACTTGTTTGGATTCAACCTTAACTTGTACTCCTTCAATCTCTCAAACAGCTTTTGCAAGTGATCAAATTGCTCTTCTTTCGTTTGTGATCGGGCTATCATATCGTATATGTAGATCTATATTTCATGATGTATCATATCATAAAACAAAGCTACCATGGCGCACTGATAGGTGGCCCCAGCATTCTTCAGTCCGAATGGCATCACTTTGTAGCAGAATATGCCCCACTGTATGACAAATGTAGTTTTCTCCATGTCCTCAGGTGCCATTTTGATTTGGTTATAACTTGAGAATCCATCCATGAAGTAAAACACTTTGTGTTGGGCCGTATTGTCAACCAGGATATCAATGTGGGGGAGTGGAAAATCATCTTTAAGGCTGGCCCTATTCAAATCTCTATAGTCTATGCACATTCGTACTTTTTCGTCCTTTTTAGGCACGGGAACAATGTTGGCAACCCATTGGGGATAGGAAGTGACGACCAAGAATCCAGCATTGAATTGTTTTATGACTTCCGCTTTGATCTTCTCTGACATGTCAGGTCTCATGTGGCGGACTTTTTGTTTTACTGGTGGACAGTCTTCTCTTGTTGGCAGACGATGTACCACGATGTTTGTATCAAGTCCTGGCATGTCTTCATATGACCAGGCAAAGATCTCAACGTAATCATGCAACAGCTGAATTAGATGCTCCTTAACACTGGGCTCCAGATTGACACCCACCTTGACCTCTTTTTTATCCTCCTCGGTACCTAGGTTGATTGTATCCACAGGTTCCTCGTGAGGCTGAATGGATCTTTCCTCTTGTTGTAGTAGTCTGGCCAGTTCCCCTGGTACTTCACAATCTTTCTCACCTTCGTCTTCGGCTTGGTAGATTAGATCTTCAGAGTCACAAAAGGTCATAGCAGTATCGTTACCCATGGGATCCGGAATGGAGGGGTACCTGCATTTGTGAGTGTAGGTGTGTGTAAGGGTATAGCCATCTTTTAAAAAATGTAAAAGAAAAATAATGAGCACAAAAGTTTGTATGTGAAAAACGTCCATGATTCATTGAATGTCATATGAAGATGAAATAAAAACCCTTACAAATGGACCATTGTACCTCGGGCAAGACACAAGGTTTTAAATGTGCGAATTTTTTGTGAATATTACAAGTCCAACAGAAATGCAAAGATAAATTACTGAAGGATGAAAGTTATTGGGACAAAGTCTCTGGCTTCCCAATTGTTAAGTCCTTCGTTGATAGTAGGAAAGATCCAATCCTCCAAGCTGCAATCCTCTTCACTGTCTTCCACCGCATTGACCTCTCGGTTGCTAATCTTCAAGGGTGGCTGTTGTACCCCAAAATTTTCCCTCCCATATTCTTCAAGATTTGCCAAGATCAATCTCCAGATGATTCAAAATCTCTCAAGGATTGCACAGTCCAATTGCCTCCTAACACAGTCAAAATTAGGGTTTTGGTTCTAACAAAGAAATTGAAGTTTCCAAGGGTCCAATCAAGTCCCACATGCCTATAAACATTTTCAAGCATTCATATGTCAAGTTTCAAGACTCACAACATCAAATTGCACAGTCAAAAACCCTAAATGCTTCACAGTCAATTGCAGGGGCAAAATGGTCATTTGACAGTCAAAAATCCAAATTTTTGGTCAACATCTTATTTTGAAGCCACAAACATCATTTGATCAATTCTTGATCATGATTTCACAAGCATGGCTCAAAAAGTCTCAAGATGCAAAAGTTTCTATTTTTGGACAGTTGAAAAAGTCAACTGCAAATTGACCAAGGCATAACTTCCTCATGGTTTATCAGAAAAATACCATCTAAAGCTCATTTTGAATAGAATGAAATTTCCTACAATTCATCTTCACACTTCAAGTCCAAGAAATGCTCTCACAAAAAGTTATCAATTTCAACATTATAGGTCATTTTCAAAAGTCAACAAAAAGGCACTTTAAGTCAAAGACCATAATTTGAGATTGGTAAATCAAAATTACATGGGACTAAAGGCATTGGTTAGAGGACTTCAAGACCTTTCCAAAATGTCCAAGAACATGATCATAACCTCAAAATTGAGCAAGATATTCCTTGTGGAAGTTGGGAAATTTTTGGGAAATTTGAAAAGTCAACTTTGCACAAAAGACTTCAAAATTGCTAATGGGCCACAAATTCTTCCATGAATCATTACCCAAAGGCTATGCACGACCCATTAAGCTCAAAGGGAGTTATTTTCTTATTTTTTATTAATTATTTGAATTTTTATTATCATTAATTCATTTAATTAAATTTAAATATAAGAAAAATACCAAATCATGTTTTTAAATCTTTTTATGTAGCAAATATCCTCCTCACATGTAAGAGATCTCGTGCATCAAACAAAAGGGACAAAATCATCCAAATTTGGCAAGAATTGCATGGAAAAAGATTGGAAAAGATATGAACAAAATCAAATATTGGAAACATGAATACATGGACTTTGGGCTTGGCTTTTTAACCTAATTCCATTCACTTACATATGCATAACCTAAACCTATTCCATTGGACACGAAAGAGCTGCTAGAGAGGCAGAACCAAATTGCATTTTTTCCATAAAAAGTTGAAATCTGAAATCCTAGTTAGAGGACGATTCAAGGCTTGAAAAGCATCCCAATACATTGCCAAGACATCCAGGAAGCGATTACAATCAAAACCAGCTCTCCATACCTCAAGAATTGGTAGAACAGTATTGCACTTTTCATGAACTTTTCCATTATCGTGTTTTAATTTTCAAGCATTATTCATGTGTGTTGTTAATTGATTTACACTAATATTGATATTCTGAAGCTAATGGTACCATTTAATTGTCCTAACAATGCCTGTATCAAGAGTTGCCATTAACGTTCTCTAGGGTTTCAGAAGCTTCGATTTAGGGGTTTACACATATGGCAAAATTGGACCCTCAAACTGGTATCATTGAATTCGTGACATGAAGACGAAGCTAACCATGACCTCGCGCCCTTTTTATATTTGGCTACATCCTATTCGCTATTTTTGCAGGTTGTGTTTAGTGGGGGTTTAAAACCCCCGCTAATTGCTTATATTACAGGTACAAAAGGAAGAAGAAGGCTAGCGTGTCTGAGTGTGATTGGACAATTCAAACGTTGGTGCGTTTTTTTGATTGTTTCAGCATAATATTGTTTTTTTCATATATAATAATTATATTCCATTAACATTACAAATGCGCTCAATAGATCAGTTGGTGGCTGAGGTGTCTGGTAAGCATTGGGACCTGGGTTCGATTCCCAGGTCCCCCATATTATTCATAATTTTTGTTACAACATGTTCCCATGCAGTTTCTATCCAGTGGTTCACCATACGCGCATATGCTGAGGCTTGACAAGTGGCTTCATGATCAATCCAAAGGCCAGAACGTGAGGACCACCATACACGCTTGTCAACCATTCCACATGCAAGCACAGAAAGTCAAAAAGGCTTTGCATTCTTGGGCCAGATTTCTCCAATACACCTCCAAATGGGCCAGACACCCCCCGTGGTTTGCATCAATTTTATTTTTTATTTGATTTTCCTTTTTATTCTTTTAATTGTTTTTAATTGTTTTCTTTAATTTCATAAATTAATTTTCACAATATAAAATACAGAAAAATTAAAATATGTTTAGTTAATATTTAATTCATTATTATTTTTTTGTAAATAAATGTCAAATAATTAATTTAGTTAAATTAGGTTTTAAAACTTAAATCTTTTTCTTAACAAATTAAAATATGTAGAAATTAGGGTTTTTTAACATTTTCATCTTTTTTTTAATAAATAATTTTCTCATTGTCATTATTATTAATTGCTAATTTATTTTGTAAATAAATATGTAAATAATTAATTAGCATAAATTAGGTTAAACTTTAACATTTTTCATTAATAATTAAAAATAACTTAGAATTAGGGTTTCTTTTAATTTTAATTTTCTTTATTCCATAAATACCAAAAAACCTAAAAAACATTTCTTTTAAATTTTAATTTCAATTTAATTTCAAAAGGGTCCAACGCCCTCGAACATTCGATTCTAATTTCTTTTCGCGCATTTATTCTTATTTATTTCCTTCCGAATATTATGTAACTGCTCAAGCCATGTAATAGTGATTAGGAATTTATTTACTTTCCGCATTTTTATTAAAATGGGTCTTTGTAATTTGGTGATGTATAGACCCGCGCCTTGAAATAGCGTAGGATTTATCTTTCCGCATTTAAATTTCCGCACTCTTAAAACTGCTAAACTTTGCATGAAAGAATGTATGGCCTAAATTAAAAACAAGCGTAGATCACCATGATACGTGTACAAGATAAAACATAAACTGAAAACAACACACCAATTCACACACCACTCTTAGGGTACGCCTCACTGTTGCCTTGCCTCCGAAAGGTGGTCGTCGAGTATAGGACGTTTTAGTAAGTCCTTATGTCCATGACATGATCCAGTTGCCTCAAAATAGTTTCCTCGGAATAAAAAAAGGATCAATGGCATAAGGGTAGCTTCTAAGGTGTCCTACTGTTGCTCTGGTGACCATATTGTCCCTATAAACGAATTGACCCGAACACCTTCAACGGTGGTGCTGCCTACCTCTCAATGGTGAGATGGCACTACCTTAAGGACATTTACACAGCCTAATTCCTTAGGGTAGGTAGATGACTCGTAGATACTTGCTCTATTCAAAACAAAGAAAACTCTTTTCACACCGACACTTTTCAAAAAGCTTTCAAAACAATTTTTCAAACACTCTTGAGGACTGATACAAGAGTCGGTCTGAAATTTTTAAACGGAACTTTTTTCAAAACTCACTCACAATTGAAAAGCAAACACTTTGAAAACACAAAGGAGCAAGTATCTAAGAGCCCATGGATAACCATGGATAGAAAGGGTGCTAACACCTTCCCTTTCTATAAATCTACCTCCTGAACCGAGAAACTATCTCATAAGGAATTTTGCTGTACTTTTGTCCTGTCCATGTTGGAGAAAATAAAAGACGATGGCGACTCTTGCTTCCGTGACATTTCGCGAACCAGCGTTAAACAGTCAGTTCCAGATCCACCGATCACAGAACTGGCGACTCTGCTGGGGAATTATTAAAGTGAGGTGTACCTTAGGATAGATCACTTGTGTTTTTAATTGCTGTGTTTGTTTGCTTTATTATTGTGGGCTGTTTCGGAGTTACATAGATCCTAACCCGGATCTGGGGATACCCTGTTAGGTAGCATAAGCTGTGAGGGACCTGTCCGGCTTAGACCGACATGGGTGAAACAGTGGCTACGTTGGTGTGGCACCTTGGTCTGTACCGATATCCCTTGTGTCACAACGAGGAGAATATGGGTCTTCTGAGGAGTCATTAAGCACCAACCGACCTTAGAACCTTAAATGACCCAACTTGGCCAATAGAACAGTAGCAGTATGCTACGCCCATTGAGGCTAAACTCTCGTGATGGTTCTGGCCGCAAGAAAATATTGCGATGCTAGAGTTATGACCGATTGAGGGTAGTCAGTGATATTGGGATCCTCTAGAACCCGATTACTTCTGATAGGACAGGTCTTAACCAACAAACTGAAAGAGGGTAATACCCAGACCCCATGCTGGCCTAAACTCTAAGGGCTTGTCTTGTGTGACTTGTGTGCCTTATCATGTTTGCCTTTGTGAATATTTGTGGTGTGCTTTATCATAACATCATGCCATCATAAACATTGCATGCATCCTGCATAAGGACTGACCATTTCAAAGACAAGAGGGTTTCACCTTTGCTCTGTTTTGTAGGACATCATGATGCCTATGCGAAGGAACACTATCCGGTTCAATTTTGTTCACCCACCTGAGTTGCTTGAAGAGTTGGTTAGCAGAATTCCAAATACTACTTCCTTCATCCAGAGGCATGGTTCTCTTCTCAGTTTAGTCACGGCAAAGTGGGACCAACAACTGATGAGTGTCCTGACCCAGTTTTATGACCCTCTGTACTAGTGCTTCACCTTTCAAGACTTCCAGTTGGTCCCTACCCTGGAAGAGTTCTCTGATTTGCTTGGTATCCCTATCTTGGATCAGACCCCCTACACTGGTTGGGAAAAGACTCTTAGGCTTGAGGAGATTGCTGCAGCTCTTCCTTTGACCCACAAAGAAGTAATGGACAACTGGGTGACTAGAAGCAAAATTAAGGGTTTATTGGCCAAGTTTCTGGTTGGTAAGGCTAACAGTTTCTGGAATGACTTGGACTTTAGGGCGTATGAAGACATTCTGGCTCTCTCAATCTATGGTCTAGTTTTGTTTCCTAATCCTGATAACTTCATTAACGTCACTGCCATAAGGATCTTCATGTCTCGGAACCCTGTGCCCACTCTCTTGGGTGATATCCTGCAAGCCCTTTATGCATGTACTGCCCGAAGACGAGGAACTTTGTGGTGTTGTATTCCTTTGTTAGTGAGGTGGTTTATTTCGCACCTCCCTAAGTTTGTGCTGAAGAACAAAGAAGGAAGAGGTTGGGCTCATAGGTTAATGTCTCTCACTGATAATGATGTCATTTGGACTCTCAGAGGTTTGGATGAGGTAGCTGTTATTGATCGATGCGGAGAATATCCTAATGTTCCTTTGATTGGTACCCAAGGAGGGATCTCTTATAATCCATGTCTAGCTCTCCGACAGTTTGGAAGATCCAGAAGAGCAGGGCCCCATGAGATGTTGGTGCCTCACATCAGTTTTGAGTTTCAGGTAGATAGTGACGAGCTGCGTCGTAGGTTCATCAAGGCTTGGGACAGAATTCACAAAGCTGACCCACAAGAATTGGGACCAAAGACTTCTCTACCTATGGAAGCCTACTACAAATGGGTCCGCATCCGTGCTCAGAAGTTAGGTATGCCGTACGAAGCTGTCAGACCCATCATTCTTGAATATCCTGATAGAGATGGGGCTCCTCCAACTGTCCTCCCTCCTCAGATACCTACTGATATTGAGACACTAAAGAGGTCTTGGGCGCAACTGCGAGAAGAACGGGATTCTTATCGGGAAAAGTTCAACGAGCAGGAATTGAAGATCCAGAGGCTGACAAAGCAGTTGGAGAATGAGCGAGCTCTGAATGACTACATCCGTACTAAGAAGAGGAGACCCTGGGATCAATGATGGGCTTTGGATGTTCTTTTACAGTTTTATTTCCCTTTTCAGTATTTTCATTTTATGTAACGCCTAAGGGCAATCTGTTAAACAATTTAAATGTCAAAGTTGAATCTAATGAAGTGTGTTCCTTTTTGTTTACAAAGTTGATTCCCGATTGTCGTTGAAAACATAAATCATACGCATTCCATTCATCATGTGCATAGCAGGTACTCTTCTTTTCAGGTTGCTTAATGTTCTTCGCTGTTTATTTCAGCATCATGAACCCTGAATCATCTACCGAGCAGTCCATCAAGGCCCTTCAGGCTCAGAACGCCCAATTTCAAGAGCTGATCATGAGTCTGGCCCAAGGTCAAGAGGAGTTGAAGGCTCTGCTGGTTAAGAAGAAGAAAAAGAAGAGAACTGTTCTATTCAACACAGGCCGGAGGTTTGGTAACACACTGCAGAATGAGGTTGAGCAAGCTGGTTCTTCTGTAGGCAAGGGAAGTCCCCAGGGGGGAAGGGTTCCTAGTCCGGTAGTCTCTGACAACGAGACTGATTTTAACGAGGAACAGTATCCTCCAGCTGAAGACATGTACAAGCAGTTGGAAGACCGTCAGAATGCCATGGAAATTCAACAAGTGCCTGGGTTGGATTTCGGAGACTTGGGTCTATCTTCTGGTGTGGTCATCCCACACAAGTTCAAAGCACCATCTTTCGCAAAGTATTACGGGGCGTCCTGCCCTAAGCTACATCTCAGATCTTATGTGCGGAAGATCCAACCATACACTGTGGACAAGAACTTGTGGATCCACTTCTTCCAGGAGAGTCTTTCAGGGACTCATCTCGAATGGTTATATCAGCTGGATGGAACCAAGGTTCGTAACTGGGAGGAGCTGGCTACTGCTTTTTATAAGCAGTATCAATATAATGCCGACCTCGCTCCTACACGTACCCAACTCCAGGGTATGTCGCTAGGATCGGGAGAAGGTTTTAAAGAGTATGTGCAGAAATGGAGGGACCTGGCTGGCAGGGTGCAGCCACCATTAACAGAACGTGAGCTAGTGGACATGTTCTTGGGGACCCTATCCAGGCCGTTCTTCAATCATCTCATTGGCAATTCGTCTGCAGGGTTCACAGACCTCATTCTGACTGGAGAAAGGATAGAGGCTGGCATGAAATCAGAAAAAATTCAGAAAGGTGCGTCCTCAAGTTCTGAGAAGAAGCCTTTCAAAAAGGAAGCCAGTGTTGTGTATGGACCTAGGAGGCAGGACAAACCAAAACGTCGCCAAGCTGTCAACACGGTGGTAATTGCTAAGCCTGCTGCCGCTCCTCGGCAACCTAACCAACCAAGGGGTGAGAGGCCTAGAAGAGAATATACTCTGCTTAGTATGACCTTGTCACATATCTTGCCGCAACTGCTATCGACCAACTTGGTGACCGTCAGAGAGGCTCCGAAGGTTGTGAACACGACTTCTCCGAAGTATAATCCAAATTCCTGCTGTGCCTATCACTCCGATAGCCCGGGGCATTCTACTGATGATTGTTGGGCCCTAAGAAATAAGGTTCAAGACCTTATTGATGCTAAGGAGGTTCAGTTTGAGGCACCTGAGAAGCCAAATGTGGTGACAGCTCCCCTACCTGACCATGGAGTGAATGCTATCAGGGATGGTGACGAGGTGGAAGAATCTGAGTTCAACAGTTGGATCTACCCGACGGCCGACAGTAGACCTAGCAATTGGACTGCAAAAGACAACATACTTGTTACTTTTGTTATGCAGTAATGAATTCCTTTGTTTTAATTTTGTAATGAACAATAAATTGAAACTTTCTGGCCCGATGTCCTACCCGGGGCACCGTTGGCTTCATTTGTAAGGGCTTATTACTTGTCATTTCCATATATCATGAATAAAGACATTGGACGTTTTTCGCATTTCAAATCTTGTGCTCCCTTTCTTTCTTTATTTCTTTCTTTCTTTATATATTGCAAAACAGCTATATCTACACACACTCACCCATACAGGTTTCAATCCACTCTGGATCTCACTGGTAACGACTCTACTACTGCCAGTTATGACTTCGAAAATCCGATCAACTTAGCCGAAGACGAAGGTGAAGATGATTGCGAAGTGCCTGGCGAGGTTGCAAGACTGTTACTCCAAGAAGAGAGGGCCATTCAGCCACATGAAGAGCCAGTGGAAACGGTGAATCTGGGTACCGAGACAGACAGAAGGGAAGTGAATATTGGTGCCAATCTAGAGCTTAGCGTAAAACAACGGTTGGTTCAGATGTTACATGATTATGTGGAGATCTTCGCCTGGTCTTACGAAGACATGCCTGGGTTGGATACCGACATTTTGGTCCATCACTTGCCTACTGTTGTACCCCAAAATTTGCCCTCCCATTTCCTCAACATTTTCTCATCACAAAACCCTTGGAGTTCAAGATCCAGTTAGGGTTCCCTCTGCTCAAGACTTCTCCTTGCACTGTTGACCCAAATTAGGGTTTGTGTTTGCACAAAGATGTTTTGACCTAAAAAGCCTAAGATGACTTTCATGCTTCATGTTGGACTCCCAAGTTTATTCATACAAAGTTTCAAGTCTTGATTCCAAATTTTGCCCAGTCAATTGGACAGTTGACCTAGAAATCAACTGTATTGGGGAAAAAGTCAACTGTGGCCAATTGACAGTAAAATCTCATGAAAATTGACCCACATCAAAATTATGAACTCACATAGACCATTTGATCAAGTTTGGATCACAATTCCACAAGAAATTTGATCAGATCATCAAAAGGGCAAAATGGTCATTTTTAGGGTTTTGACTGCACCAAGGCAATTTTTGACTATTTGACCTAGCCAATGGCAAACCAAGCTCACATATGGACTCAAGGGCCCCATGGAATTATCTTGACATGCTCAACAAGTTCAAAAGATCCCAAATACACAAGATTGATAGTTGAATTTCTCAGTCAATTGATCAATTTTGATTGTATACTGAAAAGTCAAACTTTGACTTTTTGGCCAAAATCAAGAGTCAAGATTCATTTTTCATCAAAACATGCCAAATCATGAAACTTGTTCACCAAGAAATCAAAAAATGCAAATTAGGGTTTGAAATGGAAATTTTTCATAACTTAGAATTTTTCTAAGTTATGGAAAACCCTAATTTTTTCCCAACTTTGCCCCACTTTCTCACCAAGATTTATTTGGATTCAAACAAAAGTCAAAACATGAAAGTTGTAGCTTGTTGCATAATATATAATTTTGATTCACAAAGTTTTCCCAAATGAGGCTTGTATCTCAAGTTACAATTTTTGGAATAAGGGTGCCAAACCATTCTTAACTTAGTGAAAATTTGACCTATTTTGGACAAGTTTTTACCCAACTTCAAGGCCATTTTCCATACACTTCCACTTGGAATTTCAATTTGCATTTCAAAGATGGATTGTATTACACATTCCAAGCTTTCCAAAATGTCCAAGAACTCACCAAACAACCTCATAACTTGAGAGAATCGAATTTCACAATATGGCAAAAACTCACTTTTGATTAGGCCAAGTTACATGTTCATAGCACTATGCATTTCAATCTCAGCTTGCACAACTTGATTACAGGTCTTTTATCTCAATTACACTCATAAATTTAATGCCAATCCTTTGTGCCAAGACCATGTTTTGTGTGTTCAAGCATTGCCTAAAGGATTAATCCCAAAATAGATAAAGCATTTCTTCCATTTTTGTAAAAGGTAGCTTTATGTCCAATTGAAAATCCAACAAGTACAGATACAATCTAATTGGCACAAGATTATGAGCATAACACACTGATCAAGGAGGAGTTTTGCAGCATGATTAGGGGCCCTCTACATGCCTAGAACACAATTTGACTTTGCTTGCTTAAGTGTGAAGAAAAGTATCATAACACGACAGAACTTTCATCTCAGCATTAGTAACCTTAAGCAAATATTGTAGACACTCTCTAATCATCCTAACCAAGCTAGAACACGAGCAAGCAAGGTCCCAAACACTCCCATTCCCAGAATCACCATCAAACTGCCAAAACAGAGTGACCTCTGCAGATTGAGTGCCAACTCTCATCCCTTGCATGATTTCTTGCCCAAAGCTCATCAAACACATTCCCTAGCATCAATGCAAGCTAACCAAAACCTAAAACACGACCTGTAATTCCTCTAACCAGTTCCACCATTTTCATTTTCTTGTTTTGCAGTTGAAGTTCTCTAGCACGATTCAAGAAGTTTCAAGACAAAGTAAAGCTTGGAATAGCATCCCTGGACCTCAAGGAAGCTATACCAATCATCACCTTGCACTGAAAGCTTCTCCATTGCCAGATAGAAGTTCAACTGAACAGGTAAGTTCATGAACTCGTATCTCTCTTATTAGGCATTGTTAGTTTTAGGTTTGTGAAGAAAACATGTCACAATCATAGCCCTGAACATGCCCATATGATTAGATTTCATTTATATTATGTGTGCTGCAAGAATTTTGAGTCTGAACATGGCATAAAAACTAGGTCAGAAATTGGGGGAGAAGAAATTCTCCCTCATCTTAGAGAGTTAAGTCAAGTTCTTTACATGGTTGGATTCGTCTTCTCATGCTCTACACTTTTCATGTTATGAGTTTTGCTTGAAAGTCCAGGAATCAAGAGATGGAAAACGCGTGTTCTTTGTTCATACAGGTCTGAGGTTGAAGACAAAGTCTTCTTGGGCTGGGCCTGAGTTGACTTTCCTATTTGCACCCTTTTGCTACTTTCACACCCCCCAAGCCATTTTGCTTATTTCTTTGACTTTCTGACTTTTTCTTTTTTTGGATTGACTTATTTATTTTTTTCTCATGATACTAAAAATATGAAAAATATTTTTCTCACCATTTTTGAATTATTAGGCATTTATTTGGTTTTCTTTTAGTTTGTACATAAATAAATAAATACACATACTTTTATTTAAAATATTAAAATAGGGCAAATACATTTTATACATTTTTTTATTTTGTTTTACCTTCTGAAAATATTTTATAGAAAAAATATTTTTTTTATTAAATATTAAATATTATTAATTTGTATATATAATACATATTTAGCAAATAATGCATATATATATATATATATATATATATATATATATATATATATATATATATATATATATATATATATATATATATATATATATATATATATATATATATATATATATATATATATATATATATATATATATATATATATATATATATATATATATATATATATATATATATATATTAGTATATTTAGGTTAAAATACAAAAATATATATACATTTTTATTTTATTAATATTTGATATGAAAAATACTTTTTTATGAATATACTCCATTTTATTTTATTTTTGTATATAATTATTAAATATTATACATATTAATTAAGATATATGTTTACTTAATAAAAATTAGGGTTTTACTCTTAAAATACAAAAACTCCAAAAATAATACTTTTTTTATTTTTATTTATATGACATAAATAATACTTTTTTTTCATACATAAAAACCTCTTTTTTTGCATTTTTGCATCTTTATTTTATTTCCCATTTAATTTATGCAATCAATTATTTGTAAATATTCCAAAAAATGATGTAATAGCTAGGTTTAATTTCTTTGTCTAAATATCCCCCCATTTGAACATTTGTACCCCCCTTCCCATATTGTGTTGTAATAGTGTAGGAATTTTAATTTTTCGCACTTTAAACGCTTTCTAAATATACCATGCTAGAGTTAGGGTTTGTATGCAAATAAAAAGAACAAAATAGTTTGACCTAATTTCAAGATAATCAAAGCATGAAAAATGGACAACACATATCACACTTGCACCCCCCTAGGGTATTCCACTTTGTTGCCTTCAAATAAATGGGCCATATTGCATGTTAGGTCTCTTTGGGCAAAACAAACAAATCAAATGATCATAGTCCCTCGATGACGCTTTCAAAATGTTGCCTAAACAAATGATCAAGTCCCTTAAAGAAAATGCCCAAAGATACTTAGCACCATTGCAATTATGGTCTAAACGATGACCCGCGCCCGTCCCTTTCACATCCTAACATGAGATTGTCCACCAAATACAATGGTGGAACAAACTTGTTAAAAGGGTTTAAACATAGCAATAAACTTTGAGAAATTTAGGAGTAGATAACCTCTTAGTTACTTGAATCAAACTTGCGAAGACAAATCACTTGCCTATTTTCTAAAACCACACCTCACAACACTTTCAAAACAACTTTCAAAAACAAATGAAAACCTTTTCAAAAGACATACATCTTTGTATACATCCCCACATGGATCATTATAAAGGTTGCCACCACATTGGTTTCTTTTCAAAACATTTTCAAACCCACACACACAAGCACCATTTCAAACAATTGAAAACAAAAGGCAAGTGATCTAAGCAAGTAACTAAGAGCTCATGGATAACCATGGATAGAAAGGGTGCTAATACCTTCCCTTTCTATAATCTACTCCCCGAACCCAAGAAAACATCTCAAAGGTTTTTGCTGTACTTTTTAAACCTTTCCTTAGGATAAAATAAAAAGTCGGTGGCGACTCTTGCTCAACCGAAACATTTGCGAAAACAAACGCAAACTCACAGTCAGTTCTCCTACCGTATCACAGAACTGGCGACTCTGCTGGGGAAATTTTAAAAGTGGAGTAACCTTAGGGCTTAGATCACCCTTTTGCATGACTAATTGTTTGAATTGATTGCTTTATATCTTGACTCTATTGTTTGGGTTTGCAATCCTACACCCGGATTTTGGGAAACATTTCATAGATAGCAATACGTTGTGGAAACTGTGCGGGGTATACCGACATGGTAGAAGCAATAGCTATATTAGTGCGACATATTTGTGAGTACCGGTAACCCTTGAGTTCAATCAAGGAGAGTACGGGGCCGCTGAGTGATGTCACTAAGCACTAATGACCTAGAACCTTACTTGACCATCTTGGCCTTTTATTAGGGGTAGTGAGATGACCGGCTTTGGTGCAGTCCGAAGTTGGTAGATACTCGATACTACACTCATTGAGGGTTGTTTTTCTTGGAATATTTTGGTCGCTAGTTAAGTGGCTAAACCAAAACAATGAACAATGAAAACAATCCCGTGATATTGAGCTCCTTAGAACCCAATTACTATTTATAGGACAGGTTTTTAAGCCAACTACACTCAAGAGGGTACTTACCTATGAAACCCCATGCAAGCCTGAAACTAGGGTTTGGTGTGAATTGCTTGTACATATGTTTTGTGCATACATCATGAACATCATAAACATCATAAAACATCATATGCATTGACTAACCATTTCAAGGGTTTTGGATCTTCATCTTTGTTCTTGTTTTGTAGGACATGGAAATTCCTTGCAGAAACACCATTCAAGTCAACCTTGTGAGAATCTCTCCTCAACTCAAGGAGCTCACCTCAAGAATTCCGGAAAATTCATCCTTCAGTGAAAGACATGGTAGACTGCTCAGCCTAGTCAACACCAACATTGAAGAAGACATGATGAAAGTACTATTCCAGTTCTTTGACCCTCTTCACCACTGTTTCACTTTCCCCGATTACCAGTTGGTGCCCACTTTGGAGGAGTTTTCTCAACTCCTGAGAATTCCTATCCTTAATCAACTACCCTTCAACGGTACGGAAAAGGAACCAAAGCCGGAAGATGTTGCTCGAGCATTACATCTACAACCATCTGAAATCAAGGGGCATTGGGAAACCAGAAGCGGCGTCAAGGGATTCTTAGCAAAATTCTTGTTTGAGAAGGCACAAGAATGTTGGAACTCATTGGACCTACAAGCCTTTGAAGAAATTGTGGCACTCATTATCTATGGGTTGGTCTTGTTCCCAAATCCTGACCAATTGGTAGATGTCAACGCCGTCAAAATCTTCTTGTCCAGAAATCCAATACCAACATTGCTTGGGGACATCCTTCACTCATTTTACACACGAACAATGAGAAAGAGGGGTGTTCTCATGTGCTGTACTCCTCTCCTTGCAAGGTGGTTTATTTCGCACCTTCCACAATCTGTCCTGAAGAATGACCAAGGCTCAAGGTGGTCCCAACGGTTGATGACTCTTACTCACTCTGATGTACATTGGTGTTCTCGGTCCAGAGAAAATGTCATCATCGTCGATCGTTGCGGAGAATTTCCTAATGTTCCTTTACTTGGAATTAGAGGAGGTATCACCTACAACCCTTGCCTAGCTTTGAGACAATTTGGATATGCACGGAGGGATGGCCCTCATGACATGTTGATTCCTGACCTAGTTTTTGACTTCGACAACGATGCGTAAGGACTTCACCAAAGATTCATCAGAGCTTGGGGAAAACTCAACAAGGTTGATAGCAAGACTCTGGGACACAAGAACTCCATCCCTCTTGAGCCTTATCTCAAGTGGGTACGAGCCTGAGCCCAAAGTCTGATGATGCCTTATCCTCATGTTCTCCCTGTGATTAAAGAGCCCTTCAAGGAAGGAGAGGTTCCCTAAACCATCCTACATCCAGACATGCCTACATCGTGGGAGGAAATGCAGAAGAGTTGGATTCAGCTCAAGGAAGAACAGAATACTTTTGAAGCTAGCTTCTACGCCAGTGAGAAGAAGGTTCTAGAGCTTACCCGCCGACTCCATGAGCAAGAGGCCCTCAACACCTACATCGCACCAAAAAGGATGCGCAATGTCTTTTTGCCTTAAGAAGTTTATTTTGTAATATTTGGCCCATGGGGCATTTATGTACTGACAAATTTCTTCTTATTAATATGACGTGCGTTCTTCTTTGTCTGAAACAATTTTGAATGTCCTAAATCCTTGAATGCATTGCATACATAAGCATACCATTCATCATGTGCATAAGCAGGTCTCATTCCAGGTTTCCTTATTTGTCTGCTGTTTATTACAGTAGGATGGATCTCGAGCAAACAGTCAAAGACCTACAAGCTCAAAATGCACAGTTCCAGCAACTCCTGATGACCTTGGCTAAGGGTCAGGAAGATATCAAGACTCAATTGGGGAACAAAGACCCAGTGAAAAAAAAGAAAAAGAGACTCGGGGTGGCTACTTTGGGGAGAAGATTCGACGGAGAAGCTCGGAGAGTGCTTGAATTCCCTCCTACTTCTGATGAAGGAACCAGCAAAGGAGGTGGAGCTGCGGTACCTTCCGAGTCTGATGCGGAAGAAGAAGAGGTCGAAGAGGATGAAGATTATACTGATCAACAATACCCTCCAGCTGATGATAAATACAAAGGGCTAGAAGACATGTTGGCCGCCATGGAGCTACAAAGAGTACCAGGTTTGGATTTTGAAGACTTGGGTTTGGTTGCCGGGATTATGATTCCCCCAAAAATCAAAGTGCCAGTGTTTGTAAGGTATGATGGGCTGTCCTGTCCAAAAATGCATCTTAGGTCCTACGTGAGAAAGATCCAGCCCTATACGGCAGATAAAAACCTTTGGATTCATTTCTTTCAATACAGCCTTTCTGGAGCTCAATTGGAGTGGTTTTATCAGCTAGAGGGAACCAGCGTTCGAAATTGGGAAGATTTGTCCACCGCTTTCTACAAACAATACCAATACAATTCTGACCTTGCCTCTACTCGTACCCAACTTCAGGGTATGTCATTAGGAATAGGCGAAGGATTCAAAGAATACGCACAAAAATGGAGGGATTTGGCTGGCAGGGTGCATCCTCCTTTAACCGACCGTGAACTTGTTGATATGTTTCTAGGGACCCTATCTGGGCCATTTTTCAATCATCTGATTGGTAACTCTTCCGCGGGGTTTACCGATTTGATCTTAACGGGCGAAAGAATAGAAGTTGGCATCAAGTCAGGAAAGATTCAGAAGAGTGTTGCTGCAAGTACTGAGAAGAGGCCTTTCAAGAAAGAAGCAAGTGCCGTCTATGGTCCTAGAAGACAAGTCAAGCCAGAAAGTCGCCAAGCCGTCAATGCTTTGGTCATTTCCAAACCTGTTGCTGCTTCTCAGCAGTACAATCAACAAAGAGGTGAAAGGCCCAAGAGACAGTATACTCGGTTGAGTATGACCTTGTCACAAATTTTACCCCAACTGTTATCAACCAACTTGGTGACCATCAAAGAAGCTCCTAAAGTCGTGAATACTGCATCTCCTAAGTATAACCCAAATGCCCGTTGTGCTTATCATTCTGATAGCCTCGGGCATACTACTGATGATTGCTGGGCCTTGAGAAACAAAGTGCAAGATCTTATCGACGCGAAGGAAATTCAGTTTGAAGCGCCTGAGAGGCCGAATGTTGTAACCGCTCCTATGCCCCAGCATAGAGTAAATGCCATTGAGGAAGATTTGTATGCTGTTTCGGTGAATGACGTTGCTACCCCTCTTTTGACTGTTAAGAGGAACTTACTACTAGCTAGTTTATTTCCAGGTTGTAGCAAGGGTTGTCTCCTATGTGCTGTTATCCCTACCGGTTGTCCGTTGCTGAAATCAGGCATCCAAAGCTTGATGGATAACAAGGAAATTTTGTTCAAGAAAACTGCTATTCCGTTTGTTTCCATTGAAGAAATATCTGTTGTCACAATTTACAATCCTGCCAAAGCTCCCATGAAGAAACCAGTCCAAATTATGCCTGTTGCACCCATTACTATTATTGTTCCGGGGCCTCTCCCATATGAGTCTGATAAAGCGGTCCCTTGGCATTATGGGGCCGACATATATGTGCTTGGAGAAAAGCAGGAGTTCAACACCAATACCAGTATCAGTAACATCACTGGTCCCGCCAAGATTACCCGCAGTGGCAGGCTCTTCTCGCCTGACATTGCACCGCCAGTTATCCGAAAACCTCTCACCATCACACCCGCAAGTGTGCATGTTCCAATTCAAGTTCCTGTGTCTACTACTGCCGCCGAGTCCTCTAATACTCGGGGCAAAGAAGTTGCTACCGATTTGCCTGCCAGGACGGAGGCACCAAAAAAGACTGCTGTGGAAGCCTCCCAACAAGAAATGGAGGAAATTCTTAAAATCATCAAAAGGAGTGACTTTAACGTTGTTGAACAGTTGGGGCATACTCCCTCCAAAATCTCTATGTTATCATTGCTGCTATGCTCAGAGGCCCATGCAAAAGCCCTGATTTCATTTCTGAAAACGGCCCACGTGCCGCAAGAGACCTCTGCGGATCAATTCACTGACTGTGTGGCTAATTTGACGGCTGACAATGGCTTGGGGTTCTCGGATACTGACCTTACCGCCAAAGGGAAAAATCACAATGATGCCCTGCACGTCTCTATCGAGTGCAGGGGCACTACTCTCGCACACGTGTTGGTGGATACCGGTTCTTCCCTGAATGTCTTGCCCAAGAAGGCATTGGATCGCTTGGATTGTGAGGGTCTGGAGTTGAAACCTAGTAACATCATTGTTAGAGCCTTCGACGGTTCTAAGAGGATGGTGCACTGTGAGGTAGACATTCCTATTCGTGTGGGTTCCCAAGTTTTCGACTCAACGTTCTATGTAATAGACATTCGTCCATCTTACTCCTGCTTATTGGGTCGACCCTGGATTCACAAGGCTGGGGCAGTAACATCCACTCTACACCAAAAGCTCAAGTACCCTGTCAAAGGGAAGATTGTTACTGTGCAGGGTGAGGAGGAATACATGGTTAGTCACTTGAATTCATTCCGGTATATCGAGATGGACGGGGAGTTTATTGAAACCCCTTTTCAGCATTTTGAGGAAGTACCTCCAACGTTGGCATCGGCTGAGGCAGTGGTTGAAGAAGACTTTCCGTTGAAGATGGCATCCTTGAAGGATGCCCGGGCTGTAATCGAGAAAGGCAATTGTGCAAACTGGGGTCAGCTTCCTGACTTCACTCAAAAGAACGACAAGTTTGGGCTGGGCTTTACTGCAGAGGCTCAGAGGGCTGTGCGCAAGGAAAAGATCAGAAAGGCTCCAATGTTTATCACCAGTCCAAGGGTGAATGCTATTGAGGA
This sequence comes from Vicia faba, assembly GCA_948472305.1. Taxonomy (NCBI): domain Eukaryota; kingdom Viridiplantae; phylum Streptophyta; class Magnoliopsida; order Fabales; family Fabaceae; genus Vicia; species Vicia faba. Next base: position 21,268,679 of record OX451739.1, on the reverse strand, counting down.
GGATGTAGAGGAAGCAGAGTTTGACAGTTGGATCTATCCAACTACCAGCAACGGACCAAGCAACTGGACGGCAAAAGATTTTACACCTATCACATTTTTCACGCAGTAATTATTTCTTTTAATTTCCAATTTGTAACAAACAATATGTTAAAACTTTATTGGCTCGGCGTCCTACCCGGGGCATCGTAGCTCCATTTGTGAGGGTTTTTTGTATGACATTTTCATATATCATCAATCAAAACATTGGACGTTTGTTGCATTTCAAATCTTGCGCTCTTTTTCTCTCTGTGTTATATATTGCAAAACAGCTATATTTACACACACTCACTTATACAGGTTTCAATCCACTCTAGATCTTACTGGTAACAGCTCTGCTACCGCCAGTTATGACTTCGAGAATCCGATCAACTTGGCCGAAGACGAAGGTGAAGATGATTGCGAAGTGCCTGGTGAACTCGCAAGACTACTACTCCAGGAAGAGAGGGCTATTCAACCACATGAAGAGCCGGTGGAAACAATTAACCTGGGTACGGAGACAGATAGGAAAGAGGTCAAGATTGGGGCTAATCTAGAGCTCGGCGTGAAGCAACGATTGATCCAGATGCTACATAATTACATGGAAATCTTTGCTTGGTCTTACGAAGACATGCCCGGTTTGGATGCCGACATCGTAGTTCATCACCTGCCTACCAAGGAAGACTGCCATCCGGTAAAGCAAAAGGTCTGCCGTATGCGCCCAGAGATGTCCGAAAAGATCAAAGCTGAGGTTATGAAGCAATTCGATGCCGGATTTCTAGCAGTAACTTCTTACCCTCAGTGGGTTGCCAACGTGGTGCCAGTGCCAAAGAAGGATGGTAAATTCAGAATGTGTGTTGACTACAGGGATTTGAACAGGGCAAGCCCCAAAGATGATTTCCCTCTGCCTCACATCGACGTTCTTGTTGACAATACTGCTCAACACAAGGTGTTCTCCTTCATGGATGGTTTTTCAGGGTATAATCAGATCAAGATGGCTCCGGAAGATATGGAAAAGACTACCTTTGTGACTCAGTGGGGCACCTTCTTCTACAAGGTCATGCCATTCGGGTTGAAAAATGCTGGGGCAACCTACCAACGTGCCATGGTTGCTTTATTTCATGATATGATCCATCATGAGATTGAGGTATATGTTGATGACATGATTGCAAGGTCTCAAACTGAGGAGGAACACCTTGACCATCTGCGGAAGCTGTTTGACCGATTGAAGTTATACAAGCTGAGGTTGAATCCCAACAAATGCACCTTTGGGGTGAGGTCTGGAAAGTTGCTAGGTTTCATTGTAAGCGATAAAGGTATTCAGGTGGACCCTGCCAAGGTAAAAGCCATACAAGAGATGCCGACTCCCAAGACAGAGAAAGAAGTCAGAGGCTTTCTGGGACGACTGAATTACATTGCTCGTTTCATCTCACATCTAACTGCTACCTGTGAGCCAATTTTCAAGTTGCTGAAGAAAGATCAGGTAGTACGTTGGAACGATGAATGTCAGGCTGCTTTCGAAAAGATAAAGGAGTACCTCCAAGAGCCACCCATTCTTATGCCTCCAGTGGAAGGGAGACCTCTGATACTATACTTGACAGTACTTGACAACTCAATGGGGTGTGTGCTGGGGCAGCATGACGAGTATGGCCGAAAAGAGTACGCTATTTATTATTTGAGCAAAAAGTTTACCGACTGTGAGTCTCGTTACTCACTGCTTGAGAAAACTTGTTGCGCTCTAGTATGGGCTGCTCGCCGGCTGAGACAGTATATGCTGACTCACACTACTTTATTAATTTCAAAGATGGATCCCATCAAGTACATATTTGAAAAGCCCGCTCTGTCTGGAAGAATAGCGAGATGGAAAATGATCTTAACAGAATATGATATCCAGTATACAACTCAAAAAGCAATTAAAGGAAGTGTACTGGCAGATCATTTGGCACACCAACCTGTGGACGATTACCAATCATTGAACTTTGATTTTCCGGACGAAGACATCATGGTGGTAACTGACTGTGAAGTACCTGGACCGGATGAAGGACCTGAGGAAGGATCTCGATGGTCTATGCATTTTGACGGAGCCTCCAATACTTTGGGTAACGGCGTCGGCGCTGTAATCATATCTCCCAAAGGAACTCATACTCCACTCACCGCCCGATTATGTTTCAACTGCACCAACAACATGGCAGAATATGAGGCATGTATCATGGGTCTACAAGCTGCAATCGACTTAAGGATTAAATTTCTGAGTGTCTTCGGAGATTCCGCTCTCGTGATCAATCAGATCAAAGGCGAGTGGGATACGAAACACCCAAATCTTATTCCTTACAAGGAGTATGTGTTGACCTTGCTTCCCCACTTTGAAGAGATAACTTTTGAGCACTTCCCAAGAGAGGAGAATCAGCTAGCGGACGCACTAGCTACGATGTCTTCAATGTTCAAAGTTAAATGGGACAATGAGGCTCCCCGGATCATTATCTGGAAGTTGGACGAACCGGCATACTGCTGCGATCTTGAGGCCGAAAAGGTGACTGAAAAACCCTGGTATCATGAGGTGAAGAGGTACTTGGAAGCTCATGAATACCCTGAAGGTGCATCTGTCAATGACAAGAAGTTCATGAGGAGGTTTGCGGCAAAATTCTTCCTCAGCAACGGCATCCTCTACAAACGGAATCATGATTCAACTCTACTACGTTGTGTGGATAAGGCTGAAGCGGAGAAAATCATGATAGAATTGCACGAAGGTACATTCGGAACACATTCCAGTGGACATACCATGGCAAAGAAAATCCTACGGGCAGGATATTTCTGGTCCATAATGGAAGCCGATTGTTACCAACACTCTCGAACTTGGCACAAATGCCAGATCTATGCTGACAAGGTGCATATACCTCCAGTTCCTCTGAAAGTCTTGACGACACCTTGGCCTTTTGCAATGTGGGGCATTGATATGATTGGCGAGATCAGACCTACGACATCCAACGAGCATCGTTTCATCCTGGTAGCGATTGATTACTTTACGAAGTGGGTTGAAGCAGCTTCCTTTGCTACGGTAACCAAGAACGTCGTGGCACGGTTCATTCGGCATAACCTGATCTGTCGATACGGTGTACCAGAGAGGATCATTACGGACAATGGTACCAATCTTAACAACAAGATGATCACTGAGCTCTACGAACAATTCAAGATACAGCATCATAACTCTCCTCCCTACCGGCCGAAGATGAATGGGGTTGTCGAAGCAGCAAATAAGAATATTAAGAAGATTGTGCAGAAGATGACAGTGACATACAAAGACTGGCACGAGATGTTACCATTTGCTCTTCACGGGTACCGTACCTCAGCACGGACGTCAACAGGGGCAACACCCTATTCCTTGGTATATGGCATGGAGGCAGTCTTGCCTATCGAAGTTCAAACACCCTCTCTCTGGATCATGAAGGATGCAGGTTTAAATGAAGATGACTGGATCCAGACTCGACTTGATCAATTAAACCTGATTGACGAGAAGAGGCTCACTGCTATCTGTCATGGTCAGACGTATCAAAAACGGATGTCTCGAAACCCTGTGCCCACTCTCTTGGGTGATATCCTGCAACAACTTTATGCCTGTACTGCCCGAAGACGAGGAACTCTGTGGTGTTGTATTCCTTTGTTAGTGAGGTGGTTTATTTTGAACCTCCCTAAGTTCGTGCTGAAGAACAAAGAAGGAAGAGGTTGGGCTTATAGGTTAATGTCTCTCACTGATAATGACGTCATTTGGACTCTCAGAGGTTTGGATGAGGTAGCTGTTATTGATCGATGCGGAGAATATCCTAATGTTCCTTTGATTGGTACCCAAGGAGGGATCTCTTATAATCCATGTCTAGCTCTCCGACAGTTTGGAAGAGCCAGAAGAGCAGGGCCCCATGAGATGTTGGTGCCTCACGTCAGTTTTGAGTTTCAGGTAGATAGTGACGAGCTGCGTCGTAGGTTCATCAAGGCTTGGGACATAATTCATAAAGCTGACCCACAAGAATTGGGACCAAAGACTTCTCTACCTATGGAAGCCTACTACAAATGGGTCTGCATCCGTGCTCAGAAGTTAGGTATGCCGTACGAAGCTGTCAGACCCATCATTCTTGAATATCCTGATAGAGATGGGGCTCCTCCAACTGTCCTCCCTCCTCAGATACCTACTGATATTGAGACACTAAAGAGGTCTTGGGCGCAACTGCGAGAAGAACGGGATTCTTATCGGGAAAAGTTCAACGAGCAGGAATTGAAGATCCAGAGGCTGACAAAGCAGTTGGAGAATGAGCGAGCTCTGAATGACTACATCCGTACTGAGAAGAGGAGACCCTGGGATCAATGATGGGCTTTGGATGTTCTTTTACAGTTTTATTTCCCTTTTCAGTATTTTCATTTTATGTAACGCCTAAGGGCAATCTGTTAAACAATTTAAATGTCAAAGTTGAATCTAATGAAGTGTGTTCCTTTTTGTTTACAAAGTTGATTCCCGATTGTCTTTGAAAACATAAATCATACGCATTCCATTCATCATGTGCATAGCAGGTACTCTTCTTTTCAGGTTGCTTAATGTTCTTCGCTGTTTATTTCAGCATCATGAACCCTGAATCATCTACCGAGCAGTCCATCAAGGCCCTTCAGGCTCAGAACGCCCAATTTCAAGAGTTGATCATGAGTCTGGCCCAAGGTCAAGAGGAGTTGAAGGCTCTGCTGGTTAAGAAGAAGAAAAAGAAGAGAACTGTTCTATTCAACACAGGCCGGAGGTTTGGTAACACACTGCAGAATGAGGTTGAGCAAGCTGGTTCTTCTGTAGGCAAGGGCAGTCCCCAGGGGGGAAGGGTTCCTAGTCTGGTAGTCTCTGACAACGAGACTGATTTTAACGAGGAACAGTATCCTCCAGCTGAAGATAGGTACAAGCAGTTGGAAGACCGTCTGAATGCCATGGAAATTCAACAAGTGCCTGGGTTAGATTTCGGAGACTTGGGTCTATCTTCTGGTGTGGTCATCCCACACAAGTTCAAAGCACCATCTTTCGCAAAGTATGACGGGGCGTCCTGCCCTAAGCTACATCTCAGATCTTATGTGCGGAAGATCCAACCATACAATGTGGACAAGAACTTGTGGATCCACTTCTTCCAGGAGAGTCTTTCAGGGACTCATCTCGAATGGTTCTATCAGCTGGATGGAACCAAGGTTCGTAACTGGGAGGAGCTGGCTACTGCTTTTTACAAGCAGTATCAATATAATGCCGACCTCGCTCCTACACGTACCCAACTCCAGGGTATGTCGCTAGGATCGGGAGAAGGTTTTAAAGAGTATGCGCAGAAATGGAGGGACCTGGCTGGCAGGGTGCAGCCACCATTAACAGACCGTGAGCTAGTGAACATGTTCTTGGGGACCCTATCCGGGCCGTTCTTCAATCATCTCATTGGAAATTCGTCTGCAGGGTTCACAGACCTCATTCTGACTGGAGAAAGGATAGAGGCTGGCATGAAATCAGGAAAAATTCAGAAAGGTGCGTCCTCAAGTTCTGAGAAGAAGCCTTTCAAAAAGGAAGCCAGTGTTGTGTATGGACCTAGGAGGCAGGACAAAGCAGAACGCCGCCAAGCTGTCAACACGGTGGTAATTGCTAAGCCTCTTGCCGCTCCTCGGCAACCTAACCAACCAAGGGGTGAGAGGCCTAGAAGAGAATATACTCGGCTTAGTATGACCTTGTCACAGATCTTGCCGCAACTGCTATCGACCAACTTGGTGACCGTCAGAGAGGCTCCGAAGGTTGTGAACACGACTTCTCCGAAGTATAATCCAAATGTCCGCTGTGCCTATCACTCCGATAGCCCGGGGCATTCTACTGATGATTGTTGGGCCCTAAGAAATAAGGTTCAAGACCTTATTGATGCTAAGGAGGTTCAGTTTGAGGCACCTGAGAAGCCTAATGTGGTGACAGCTCCCCTACCTGACCATGGAGTGAATGCTATCAAGGATGGTGACGAGGTGGAAGAATCTGAGTTCAACAGTTGGATCTACCCGACGGCCGACAGTAGACCTAGCAATTGGACTGCAAAAGACAACATACCTGTTACTTTTGTTACGCAGTAATGAATTCCTTTGTTTTAATTTTGTAATGAACAATAAATTGAAACTTTCTGGCCCGATGTCCTACCTGGGGCACCGTTGGCTTCATTTGTGAGGGCTTATTACTTGTCATTTCCATATATCATGAATAAAGACATTGGACGTTTTTCGCATTTCAAATCTTGTGCTCCCTTTCTTTCTTTCTTTCTTTCTTTCTTTATATATTGCAAAACAGCTATATTTACACACACTCACCCATACAGGTTTCAATCCACTCTGGATCTCACTGGTAACGACTCTGCTACTGCCAGTTATGACTTCGAAAATCCGATCAACTTAGCCAAAGACGAAGGTGAAGATGATTGCGAAGTGCCTGGCGAGCTTGCAAGACTGTTACTCCAGGAAGAGAGGGCCATTCAGCCACATGAAGAGCCAGTGGAAACGGTGAATCTGGGTACCGAGACAGACAGAAGGGAAGTGAAGATTGGTTCCAATCTAGAGCTCAGCGTAAAACAACGGTTGGTTCAGATGTTACATGATTATGTGGAGATCTTCGCCTGGTCTTACGAAGACATGCCTGGGTTGGATACCGACATTGTGGTCCATCACTTGCCTACTATTGTACCCCAAAATTTGCCCTCCCATTTCCTCAACATTTTCTCATCACAAAACCCTTGGAGTTCAAGATCCAATTAGGGTTCCCTCTGCTCAAGACTTCTCCTTGCACTGTTGACCCAAATTAGGGTTTGTGTTTGCACAAAGATGTTTTGACCTAAAAAGCCTAAGATGACTTTCATGCTTCATGTTGGACTCCCAAGTTTATTCATACAAAGTTTCAAGTCTTGATTCCAAATTTTGCCCAGTCAATTGGACAGTTGACCTAGAAATCAACTGTATTGGGGAAAAAGTCAACTGTGGCCAATTGACAGTCAAATCTCATGAAAATTGACCCACATCAACATTATGAACTCACATAGACCATTTGATCAAGTTTGGATCATAATTCCACAAGAAATTTGATCAGATCATCAAAAGGGCAAAATGGTCATTTTTAGGGTTTTGACTGCACCAAGGCAATTTTTGACTGTTTGACCTAGCCAATGGAAAACCAAGCTCACATATGGACTCAAGGGCCCCATGGAATTATCTAGACATGCTCAACAAGTTCAAAAGATCCCAAATACACAAGATTGATAGTTGAATTTCTCAATCAATTGATCAATTTTGACTGTATACTGAAAAGTCAAACTTTGACTTTTTGGTCAAAATCAAGAGTCAAGATTCATTTTTCATCAAAACATGCCAAATCATGAAACTTGTTCACCAAGAAATCAAAAAATGCAAATTAGGGTTTGAAATGGAAATTTTTCATAACTTAGAATTTTTCTAAGTTATGGAAAACCCTAATTTTTTCCCAACTTTGCCCCACTTTCTCACCAAGATTCATTTGGATTCAAACAAAAGTCAAAACATGAAAGTTGTAGCTTGTTTCATAATCTACAATTTTTATGCACAAAGTTTTCCCAAATGAGGCTTGTATCTCAAGTTACAATTTTTGGAACAAGGGTGCCAAACCATTCTTAACTTAGTGAAAATTTGACCTATTTTGGACAAGTTTTTACCCAACTTCAAGGCCATTTTCCATACACTTCCACTTGGAATTTCAATTTGCATTTCAAAGATGGATTGTATTACACATTCCAAGCTTTCCAAAATGTCCAAGAACTCACCAAACAACCTCATAACTTGAGAGAATCGAATTTCACAATATGGCAAAAACTCACTTTTGATTAGGCCAAGTTACATGTTCATAGCACTATGCATTTCAATCTCAGCTTGCACAACTTGATTACAGGCCTTTTATCTCAATTACACTCATAAATTTAATGCAAATCCTTTGTGCCAAGACCATGTTTTGTGTGTTCAAGCATTGCCTAAAGGATTAATCCCAAAATAGATAAAGCATTTCTTCCATTTTTGCAAAAGGTAGCTTTATGTCCAATTGAAAATCCAACAAGTACAGATACAATCTAATTGGCACAAGATTATGAGCATAACACACTGATCAAGGAGGAGTTTTGCAGCATGATTAGGGGCCCTCTACATGCCTAGAACACAATTTGACTTTGCTTGCTTAAGTGTGAAGAAAAGTATCATAACACGACAGAACTTTCATCTCAGCATTAGTAACCTTAAGCAAATATTGTAGACACTCTCTAATCATCCTAACCAAGCTAGAACACGAGCAAGCAAGGTCCCAAACACTCCCATTCCCAGAATCACCATCAAACTGCCAAAACAGAGTGACCTCTGCAGATTGAGTGCCAACTCTCATCCCTTGCATGATTTCTTGCCCAAAGCTCATCAAACACATTCCCTAGCATCAATGCAAGCTAACCAAAACCTAAAACACGACCTGTAATTCCTCTAACCAGTTCCACCATTTTCATTTTCTTGTTTTGCAGTTGAAGTTCTCTAGCACGATTCAAGAAGTTTCAAGACAAAGTAAAGCTTGGAATAGCATCCCTGGACCTCAAGGAAGCTATACCAATCATCACCTTGCACTGAAAGCTTCTCCATTGCCAGATAGAAGTTCAACTGAACAGGTAAGTTCATGAACTCGTATCTCTCTTATTAGGCATTGTTAGTTTTAGGTTTGTGAAGAAAACATGTCACAATCATAGCCCTGAACATGCCCATATGATTAGATTTCATTTATATTATGTGTGCTGCAAGAATTTTGAGTCTGAACATGGCATAAAAACTAGGTCAGAAATTGGGGGAGAAGAAATTCTCCCTCATCTTAGAGAGTTAAGTCAAGTTCTTTACATGGTTGGATTCGTCTTCTCATGCTCTACACTTTTCATGTTATGAGTTTTGCTTGAAAGTCCAGGAATCAAGAGATGGAAAACGCGTGTTCTTTGTTCATACAGGTCTGAGGTTGAAGACAAAGTCTTCTTGGGCTGGGCCTGAGTTGACTTTCCTATTTGCACCCTTTTGCTACTTTCACACCCCCCAAGCCATTTTGCTTATTTCTTTGACTTTCTGACTTTTTCTTTTTTTGGATTGACTTATTTATTTTTTCTCATGATACTAAATATATGAAAAATATTTTTCTCACCATTTTTGAATTATTAGGCATTTATTTGGTTTTCTTTTAGTTTGTACATAAATAAATAAATACACATACTTTTATTTAAAATATTAAAATAGGGCAAATACATTTTATACATTTTTTTATTTTGTTTTACCTTCTGAAAATATTTTATAGAAAAAATACTTTTTTTATTAAATATTAAATATTATTAATTTGTATATATAATACATATTTAGCAAATAATGCATATATATATATATTTATTAGTATATTTAGGTTAAAATACAAAAATATATATACATTTTTATTTTATTAATATTTGATATGAAAAATACTTTTTTATGAATATACTCCATTTTATTTTATTTTTGTATATAATTATTAAATATTATACATATTAAATAAGATATATGTTTACTTAATAAAAATTAGGGTTTTACCCTTAAAATACAAAAACTCCAAAAATAATACTTTTTTATTTTTATTTATATGACATAAATAATACTTTTTTTCATACATAAAAACCTCTTTTTTTGCATTTTTGCATCTTTATTTTATTTCCCATTTAATTTATGCAATCAATTATTTGTAAATATTCCAAAAAATGATGTAATAGCTAGGTTTATTTTCTTTGTCTAAATATCCCCCCATTTGAACATTTGTACCCCCCTTCCCATATTGTGTTGTAATAGTGTAGGAATTTTAATTTTTCGCACTTTAAATGCTTTCTAAATATACCATGCTAGAGTTAGGGTTTGTATGCAAATAAAAAGAACAAAATAGTTTGACCTAATTTCAAGATAATCAAAGCATGAAAAATGGACAACACATATCACACTTGCACCCCCCTAGGGTATTCCACTTTGTTGCCTTCAAATAAATGGGCCATATTGCATGTTAGGTCTCTTTGGGCAAAACAAACAAATCAAATGATCATAGTCCCTCGATGACGCTTTCAAAATGTTGCCTAAACAAATGATCAAGTCCCTTAAAGAAAATGCCCAAAGATACTTAGCACCATTGCAATTATGGTCTAAACGATGACCCGTGCCCGTCCCTTTCACATCCTAACATGAGATTGTCCACCAAATACAATGGTGGAACAAACTTGTTAAAAGGGTTAAAACATAGCAATAAACTTTGAGAAATTTAGGAGTAGATAACCTCTTAGTTACTTGAATCAAACTTGCGAAGACAAAACACTTGCCTATTTTCTAAAACCACACCTCACAACACTTTCAAAACAACTTTCAAAAACAAATGAAAACCTTTTCAAAAGACATACATCTTTGTATACATCCCCACATGGATCATTACAAAGGTTGCCACCACATTGGTTTCTTTTCAAAACATTTTCAAACCCACACACACAAGCACCATTTCAAACAATTGAAAACAAAAGGCAAGTGATCTAAGCAAGTAACTAAGAGCCCATGGATAACCATGGATAGAAAGGGTGCTAATACCTTCCCTTTCTATAATCTACTCCCCGAACCCAAGAAAACATCTCAAAGGTTTTTGCTGTGCTTTTTAAACCTTTCCTTAGGATAAAATAAAAAGTCGGTGGCGACTCTTGCTCAACCGAAACATTTGCGAAAACAAACACAAACTCACAGTCAGTTCTCCCACCGTATCACACCTACCAAGGAAGAATGCCCTCCGGTTAAACAAAAGGTCCGCCGTATGCGTCCAGAGATGTCCGAGAAGATCAAAGCTGAGGTTATGAAGCAATTTGATGCCGGGTTTCTAGCAGTGACTTCTTACCCTCAGTGGGTCGCCAACGTGGTTCCAGTACCAAAGAAAGATGGTAAGGTCAGAATGTGTGTCGATTACAGGGATTTGAACAGGGCCAGCCCCAAGGATGACTTCCCCCTACCTCACATAGACGTTCTGGTTGACAATACTGCTCAGCATAAGGTGTTCTCCTTCATGGATGGTTTTTCAGGATATAATCAGATCAAGATGGCTCCTGAAGACATGGAAAAGACTACCTTCGTTACTCAGTGGGGCACCTTCTGCTACAAGGTCATGCCTTTTGGACTGAAAAATGTTAGGGCAACCTACCAACGTGCCATGGTTGCTTTATTCCATGATATGATCCATCATGAGATTGAAGTGTATGTTGATGATATGATTGCAAGGTCCCAAACTGAGGAGGAACACCTTGACCATCTACAGAAGTTGTTTGACCGTCTGAAGTTATACAAGCTAAGATTGAATCCAAACAAGTGCACCTTCGGGGTAAGATCTGGAAAGTTGCTAGGCTTCGTCGTGAGCGACAAAGGTATTCAAGTGGACCCTGCCAAGGTTAAAGCCATTCAAGAGATGCCAGTTCCTAAGACAGAGAAAGAAGTCAGAGGCTTTCTAGGACGTCTGAATTATATTGCCCGATTCATCTCGCACCTAACTGCTACTTGTGAACCAATCTTCAAGCTGCTGAAGAAAGATCAGGTAGTACGTTGGAACGATGAATGTCAGGCCGCTTTTGACAGAATCAAAGAGTATCTCCAAGAACCACCCATTCTTATGCCACCGGTTGAAGGGAGACCTCTAATACTATACCTGACGGTACTTGACAGCTCAATGGGGTGTGTGCTGGGGCAGCATGACGAGTCTGGCTGAAAAGAGCACGCCATTTATTACCTTAGCAAAAAGTTTACCGACTGTGAAACCCGATACTCACTGCTCGAGAAAAATTGTTGCGCTTTGGTATGGGCTGCTCGCCGGCTGAGACAGTATATGCTGACTCACACTACCTTGTTGATCTCAAAGATGGATCCAATAAAGTACATATTCGAAAAGCCTGCTCTGTCTGGGAGAATAGCAAGATGGAAAATGATCTTGACGGAATACGACATCTAGTACACGACTCAGAAAGCTATCAAGGGAAGTGTATTGGCAGACCACTTGGCACACCAGGCAGTGGATGACTACCAGTCAATGAACTTTGAGTTTCCAGACGAGAGCATCATGATAGTGACTGATTGTGAAGTACCTGGACCGGATGAAGGACCTGAGGAAGGATCCCGATGGTCTATGCACTTTGATGGAGCCTCCAACGCTTTAGGTAACGGCATCGGCGCTGTGATCATATCCCCTCAAGGCACTCATACTCCACTTACTGCCCAGCTATGTTTCAACTGCATCAACAACATGGCGGAGTATGAGGCATGCATCATGGATCTTCAAGCTGCGATTGACTTAAGGATCAAGTTTCTGAGTGTCTTCGGAGATTCCGCTCTCGTGATCAATCAGATCAAAGGCGAGTGGGATACGAAACATCCGAATCTTATTCCTTACAAAGAATGTGTGTTGACATTGATCCCCCATTTCACAGAGATAACTTTTGAACACTTCCCAAGAGAGGAGAATCAGTTGGCGGACGCGTTGGCTACAATGTCTTCCATGTTCAAAGTCAAATGGGACAATGAGGCTCCCCGGATCATCATCTGGAAACTGGACGAACCGGCATACTGTTGTGATCTTGAGGCTGAGACAGTAACTGAGAAACCCTGGTATCATGAGGTGAAGAGGTACTTGGAAGCTCAGGAATATCCTGAAGGTGCATCTGTCAACGACAAGAAGTTTCTGAGAAGGTTCGCAGCAAAGTTCTTCCTCAGCAATGGCATTCTGAACAAGCGGAACCATGACTCGACCTTACTGCGTTGTGTGGATAAAGCTGAAGCAGAAAGGATCATGGCAGAACTACATGAAGGTACCTTCAGAACACATTCCAGTGGACATACCATGGCAAAGAAGATCCTTCGGGCAGGGTATTTCTGGTCCACAATGGAAGCTGACTGTTACCAACATTCTCGGACATGTCATAAGTGCCAGATATACGTAGATAAGGTGCACGTTCCTCCAGTTCCTCTGAACGTCCTGACTGCACCTTGGCCTTTTGCAATGTGGGGCATCGACATGATCGGTGAGATTAAACCTACAGCATCCAACGGGCATTGCTTCATCCTGGTGGCGATTGATTAATTTACAAAGTGGGTTGAAGCAGCTTCCTATGCCACTGTAACCAAGAACACCGTGGCTCAGTTCATTCGGCATAACCTGATCTGTCGATACGGCGTCCCGGAAAGGATCATTACGGACAATGGTACCAATCTCAATAACAAAATGATCACTGAGCTCTGCGAGCAATTCAAGATACAGCACCACAACTCTTCTCCTTACCGGCCGAAGATGAATGGGGCTGTAGAAGCAGCGAATAAGAATATCAAGAAGATTGTGCAGAAGATGATGGTGACCTATAAATATTGGCACGAGATGTTACCGTTCGCTCTTCATGGGTACCGTACCTCAGCAAGAACGTCAACCGGGGCAACTCCCTTTTCCTTGGTCTATGGCATGGAGGCAGTCTTGCCGATTGAAGTGCAGATACCCTCTCTCCGGATAATGAAGGATGCAAACTTAAGCGAAGATGATTGGATCCAGACACGACTTGATCAGCTAAATCTAATCGACGAAAAGAGACTCGTTGCTATTTGTCATGGTCAGACGTACCAAAAACGGATGATCAGGGCATTTAACAAGAAGGTCAGACCACAAGAGTATCAAGTTGGGGACCTGGTAATCAAGCGTATCATCCTTCCTCAGAGTGATCCCAGGGGCAAATGGACCCCTACCTACGAAGGGCCATTTATGGTTAAACATGTGTTCTCAGGAGGAGCCATGATTCTAACCACCATGGATGGTGACGACCTTCCTCACCCCGCCAATGCAGACATAGTAAAAAGATACTACGCATGATAAAAGACCCGCTAGGTTGACATACCTAGGCAAAAATTAGGGCTTCCCGGCGAACCAAAAGGGTTCGGGCAAAATGAGGGATGAAATAAAAAAATCTGTACACCCGGCAAGTCGAAAACCTGAAAAGGCGGCTTGGGCAAAAATGGGTATCCCGGTGGACTGAAAACCCGAAAGGGCGGTCCAGGCAAAAGTTAGGGATTAAAGCGTAATACTATGTCTCATTGGATCACCTTGCATCCAGAATCCGGTATCGACTATCAAGTTCAAACGGCATCGATCAATCAGCTTCATCATCAACTGAGCAGCAAAGTGATGAGACGCCCGAAGATATAAAGGCGATAGCAGAGTTGGAACCCAGTGGGATTATTCTTTTAACATAGTTGTTTTGTTTTCCCTTTTTCACAAAATTGTATAAATTCTGTTATTCGGCGGCGTTCTCTTACTAGGACGTCAGCCTCTTGTACAAAAACGCTTATTCACAGGCCAATTCAAAAATCAATACAAATTCACTTTTCAGATCAATTGCCAATTGTTTTTCCTTTTTCTGTTTTGTTTTGCGAAGAACGTCCAATGTTCAAATTTTGATATATGCATTTGACAATAACTGCTAACTCATAAATATTTGCATGCGAAACAAAGGATTAATTACGGGTAACATTAGAAACAGGGGCAATAATGAGTTGTCTAAGCGATCTAATTGCTCTGTCCACCAAGGTACCAAGGTAAGTTCAGCTGATGAACGTGACCAAGATATCTTAAATCCCCAGAGAGTGAGCCAGCAAGTCAACATACTCTCCCCAAGCAAAGTTATACTGTCAGCCTTAAGGAAATTGGGTATCCCTAGCATATCTCAACATTCCTCAGCGGAGTATTCAAACATTCTTAACAAGCATCCCCGGCAGTCTTGATCTAAGATTGTTCCCCGGCGGTATACCAGACGTATAGTGGAGCCACTCCCCCAGCATATCTCAAAAGTTTCCCCAGGAAAGTCCAGTCCAATCTGAAAAGTTTCCCCAGGAAAGTGGAATTCATCTCCCCAGCAGGAAGCTTATCCCCAGTAGATTCTGGAAGCTTGTCACCTGCAGAGCCCGAACGCTCCCTCGGCTCTATTCAGAAGGTTATTTCCCTACCAGGATATTACTGGGTTATCCTCAGCCAATAACCACGGAAGGACCGTCCTCGGCGGAGTTCCTCCTATCCTCAGTGGAGTTCATCAATTCTTTCAACACAACACATCAATGGTATCCCCAGTGGAGTTCATCAATTCCTCCAACATAACCTATCAATGGTATCCCCAGCGGAGTTATCATCAGCATCTCAGCAAAGTCTCTCTCTCCCCACAGAGTGTATCTCCCCGTAGAGTAATCTATTCGCCAAGTTTATACCCCAACGGAATCATCTTCTCCTACCGGTATTCTTGCAACCATCATCCCCAGCGGAAACAGAAAGCACTATCCTTCAAACATCAGCCTAGGAGTTACTTCCCGGCACCCGTCAAGGATTTTTTTTCCTAGACGAAAATACATTTCATAAACATCACATCTTCATACACTATAGCATGCATATACGCATCATGAACATATAATCTCACTTATTCTGAGAACATCACGCATGTCATACATCATGACATTGCATACAACTAACGTTTTGTCTTTTCAGGACAAAGATCAATACAAAGATAATTACTATCAACTGTCGTGATTCCATATCCGATTCCTGTATCTTGCCAGGGTGTATCTGTTGACGACTAATTCCAGACTCGATTCCTGTATCTTGCCAGGGCACGTCTGAAGAGTTCGAAGATCTGATTCCTGTATCTCGCCAGGGTGTATCTGTTGACGGCTAACATTACCAGACTCGATTCCTGTATCTTGCCAGGGCACGTCTGAAGAGTTCGAAGATCCGATTCCTGTATCTCGCCAGGGTGTATCTGTTGACGACTAACATTACCAGACTCGACTCCTGTATCTTGCCAAGGCACGTCTGAAGAGTTCGAAGATCCGATTCATGTATCTCGCCAGGGTGTATCTGTTGACGACTAACATTACCAGAATCGATTCCTGTATCTTGCCAGGGCACGTCTGAAGAGTTCGAAGATCCGATTCCTGTATCTCGCTAGAGTGTATCTGTTGACGACTAACATTACCAGACTCGATTCCTGTATCTTGCCAGGGCACGTCTGAAGAGTTTGAGGATCTGATTCCTGTATCTTGCCAGGGTGTATCCGTTGACGACTAACATTACCAAACTCGATTCCTGTATCTTGCCAGGGCACGTCTGAAGAGTTCGAAGATCTGATTCCTGTATCTCGCCAGGGTGTATCTGTTGACGACTATATTCTCCGGACTCGATTCCTGTATCCTGCCAGGGCACGTCTGAAAAGTTTAAAGATTCGATTCATGTATCTAGCCAGGGCACATCTACATAAAGAGATTGAAGATCAACTCCTGTAACAGGCCAGGTAATTATTTTCTTTCTCAGGTACGCAAGTTCTCGCTAAGGAATCTCTTACGCGATCGACACCTAGATGGCATCTATAAGCCCATCCACATACCAACAGTCTCCAAATGGCATCTATAAGCCCATTCCCGCCATCACATTGCTGATACTACACCATGCGAGTGCAAATTTCTGGGCACTCTAGTGTTCAATCATCTTCCACCTTCGGATCACGAAAGGCACGCCAACCAATCTACATCCTCAGGTCTAAGAAGATTGAACAGGGGCAACTGTTGTACCCCAAAATTTGCCCTCCCATATTCTTCAAGATTTGCCAAGATCAATCTCCAGATGATTCAAAATCTCTCAAGGATTGCACAGTCCAATTACCTCCTAACACAGTCAAAATTAGGGTTTTGGTTCTGACAAAGAAATTGAAGTTTCCAAGGGTCCAATCAAGTCCCACATGCCTATAAACATTGTCAAGCATTCATATGTCAAGTTTCAAGACTCACAGCATCAAATTGCACAGTCAAAAACCCTAAATGCTTCACAATCAACTGCAGGGGCAAAATGGTCATTTGACAGTCAAAAATCCAAATTTTTGGTCAACATCTTATTTTGAAGCCACAAACATCATTTGATCAATTCTTGATCATGATTTCACAAGCATGGCTCAAAAAGTCTCAAGATGCAAAAGTTTCTATTTTTGGACAGCTGAAAAAGTCAACTGCAAATTGACCAAGGCATAACTTCCTCATGGTTTATCAGAAAAATCCCATCTAAAGCTCATTTTGAAGAGAATGACATTTCCTATAATTCATCTTCACACTTCAAGTCCAAGAAATGCTCTCACAAAAAGTTATCAATTTCAACATTATAGGTCATTTTCAAAAGTCAACAAAAAGGCACTTTAAGTCAAAGACCATAATTTGAGATTGGTAAATCAAAATTACATGGGACTAAAGGCATTGGTTAGAGGACTTCAAGACCTTTCTAAAATATCCAAGAACATGATCATAACTTCAAAATTGAGCAAGATATGCCTTGTGGAAGTTGGGAAATTTTTGGGAAATTTGAAAAGTCAACTTTGCACAAAAGACTTCAAAATTGCTAATGGGCCACAAATTCTTCCATGAATCATTACCCAAAGGCTATGCACGACCCATTAAGCTCAAAGGGAGTTATTTTCTTATTTTTGATTAATTATTTGAATTTTTATTATCATTAATTCATTTAATTAAATTTAAATATAAGAAAAATACCAAATCATGTTTTTAAATCTTTTTATGTAGCAAATATCCTCCTCACATGTAAGAGATCTCGTGCATCAAACAAAAGGGACAAAATCATCCAAATTTGGCAAGAATTGCATGGAAAAAGATTGGAAAAGATATGAACAAAATCAAATATTGGAAACATGAATACATGGACTTTGGGCTTGGCTTTTTAACCTAATTCCATTCACTTACATATGCATAACCTAAACCTATTCCATTGGACACGAAAGAGCTACTAGAGAGGCAGAACCAAATTGCATTTTTTCCATAAAAAGTTGAAATCTGAAATCCTAGTTAGAGGACGATTCAAGGCTTGAAAAGCATCCCAATACATTGCCAAGACATCCAGGAAGCGATTACAATCAAAACCAGCTCTCCATACCTCAAGAATTGGTAGAACAACATTGCACTTTTCATGAACTTTTCCATTATCGTGTTTTAATTTTCAAGCATTGTTCATGTGTGTTGTTAATTGATTTACACTAATATTGATATTCTGAAGCTAATGGTACCATTTAATTATCCTAACAATGCCTGTATCAAGAGTTGCCATTAACGTTCTCTAGGGTTTCAGAAGCTTCGATTTAGGGGTTTACACATATGGAAAAATTAGACCCTCAAACTGGTATCATTGAATTCGTGACATGAAGACGAAGCTAACCATGACCTCGCGCCCTTTTTATATTTGGCGACATCCTATTCGCTATTTTTGCAGGTTGTGTTTAGTGGGGGTTTAAAACCCCCGCTAATTTCTTATATTACAGGTACAAAAGGAAGAAGAAGGCTAGCGTGTCTGAGTGTGATTGGACAATTCAAACGTTGGCGCATTTTTTTTATTGTTTCAGCATAATATTGTTTTTTTCATATATAATAATTATATTCCATTAACATTACAAATGCGCTCAATAGATCAGTTGGTGGCTGAGGTGTCTGGTAAGCATTGGGACCTGGGTTCGATTCCCAGGTCCCCCATATTATTCATAATTTTTGTTACAACATGTTCCCATGCAGTTTCTATCCAGTGGTTCACCATACGCGCATATGCTGAGGCTTGACAAGTGGCTTCATGATCAATCCAAAGGCCAGAACGTGAGGACCACCATACACGCTTGTCAACCATTCCACATGCAAGCACAGAAAGTCAAAAAGGCTTTGCATTCTTGGGCCAGATTTCTCCAATACACCTCCAAATGGGCAAGACACCCCCCATGGTTTGCATCATTTTTATTTTTTATTTGATTTTCCTTTTTATTCTTTTAATTGTTTTTAATTGTTTTCTTTAATTTCATAAATTAATTTTCACAATATAAAATACAGAAAAATTAAAATATGTTTAATTAATATTTAATTCATTATTATTTTTTTGTAAATAAATGTCAAATAATTAATTTAGTTAAATTAGGTTTTAAAACTTAAATCTTTTTCTTAACAAATTAAAATATGTAGAAATTAGGGTTTTTTAACATTTTCATCTTTTTTTTAATAAATAATTTTCTCATTGTCATTATTATTAATTGCTAATTTATTTTGTAAATAAATATGTAAATAATTAATTAGCATAAATTAGGTTAAACTTTAACATTTTTCATTAATAATTAAAAATAACTTAGAATTAGGGTTTCTTTTAATTTTAATTTTCTTTATTCCATAAATACCAAAAAACCTAAAAAATATTTCTTTTAACTTTTAATTTCAATTTAATTTCAAAAGGGTCCAACGCCCTCGAACATTCGATTCTAATTTTTTTTGCGCATTTATTCTTATTTATTTTCTTCCGAATATTATGTAACTGCTCAAGCCATGTAATAGTGATTAGGAATTTATTTACTTTCCGCATTTTTATTAAAACGGGTCTTTGTAATTTGGCGATGTATAGACCCGCGCCTTGTAATAGCATAGGATTTATCTTTCCGCATTTAAATTTCCGCACTCTTAAAACTGCTAAACTTTGCATGAAAGAATGTATGGCCTAAATTAAAAACAAGCGTAGATCACCATGATACGTGTACAAGATAAAACATAAACTGAAAACAACACACCAATTCACACACCACTCTTAGGGTACGCCTCACTGTTGCCTTGCCTCCGAAAGGTGGTCGTCGAGTATAGGACGTTTTAGTAAGTCCTTATGTCCATGACATGATCCAGTTGCCTCGAAATAGTTGCCTCGGAATAAAAAAAAGGATCAATGGCATAAGGGTAGCTTCTAAGGTGTCCTACTGTTGCTCTGGTGACCACACTGTCCCTACAAACGAATTGACCCGAACACCTCCAACGGTGGTGCTACCTACCTCTCAATGGTGGGATGGCACTACCTTAAGGACATTTACACAGCCTAATTCCTTAGGGTAGGTAGATGACTCGTAGATACTTGCTCTATTCAAAACAAAGAAAACTCTTTTCACACCGACACTTTTCAAAAAGCATTCAAAACAATTTTTCAAACACTCTTGAGGACTGATACAAGAGTCGATCTGAAATTTTTAAACGAAACTTTTTTCAAAACTCACTCACAATTGAAAAGCAAACACTTTGAAAACACAAATGAGCAAGTATCTAAGAGCCCATGGATAACCATGGATAGAAAGGGTGCTAATACCTTCCCTTTCTATAAATCTACCTCCTGAACCGAGAAACTATCTCATAAGGAATTTTGCTGTGCTTTTGTCCTGTCCATGTTGGAGAAAATAAAAGACGGTGGCGACTCTTGCTTACCGCGACATTTCGCGAACCAGCGTTAAACAGTCAGTTCCAGATCCACCGATCACAGTGGCCCTCCAGCACGGGCACGGCGCACAGCCTTCTGAGCACTTGAAGTGAATCCTAAGCCAAACTTGTCAGATTTATACGGAATATCCAGAAGTTGCCCCCAGATGGTGCATCCACCCTCCTCTACTACTGCCTTGGCGTCCTTCAGAGATGACATCCGGAGTGGAGGTCTCGTAATCTTGGGAATCTGGGATACAGTCTTGGTTACTGCTACCTCTTGGGGAACCTCTTCGAAATGTTGAAAAGGAGTTTCAATGAACTCACTGTCCAATTCCACATACTGAAAGGAATTGAGGTGGCTAATCATATGTTCTTCCTCTCTGTGGACAGTGATAATCTTTCCCTGGACCGGATATTTCAAAATCTGGTGCAGTGTAGAGGTGACAGCGCCGGCATTATGGATCCATGGTCGTCCTAGCAGACATGAGTAAGAGGGGCGGATGTCCATTACATAGAAGGTTTAGTTGAAAGTTTGAGTCCCAACCTTTATGGGGATATCCACCTCCCCGTGCACCATCCTCTTTGAGCCATCAAATGCTCTTATGACTATGTTACTGGGTTTCAACGTCAGTCCTTCACAGTCCAGTCTGTCGAGAGCTTTCTTCGGTAAAACATTCAAAGATGAAACTGTGTATACCAAGACATGGGCCAGAGTTGTTCCTCTATATTCCATAGAGACATGCAATGCCTCGTTGTGCTTTCTTCCCCTTGGTGTCAGATCAGCATCTGAGAAGCCCAGGCCGTTATCCATCGTCAAGTTGGCCATGCAATCTTGAAATTCGTCAGCGGATGTCTCTTGAGGCACATGGGCTGTATTTAGAAACTTCACCAGGGCTTTCGTATGTGCCTCGGAGCACAGTAACAATGCCAGCATGGAGATTTTGGAGGGAGTTTGCCCCAACTGTTCGACTACGTCGTAGTCGCTCTTCTTTATTATTCTCAGGATCTCCTCCATTTCCTTCTTGGAGGTTTCAGGGATAGTCAGCGGTTGAGCCTTCGTCTGGACAGGCTCTTCTTGAGTACTTCTTCCTCGAGTTTCAGCAGTAGAAGTGTTGGTAGGGATAACAGCGGGGGTTGTGTCGTCTTCGTCAATAGGCGTACTTGCAGGTATAATTATTGGTACGGGGGTAACCTTTGGAGCAGCCACGGGTCCAAAAATTTCCTTTGGGGGGGCAATTTCTGGAGAGAAGATTCTACCGCTTCGGGTAATCTTACTGGTTCCGGCAATATTGCTAATATCGGAGTCTTCTTATTCGGAGTTTATCTCTTCGGCGACCAGCCCATCTTGTTTGATGTCATGGTAGTAGATGTCTCCACCGTAATTCCACGGCACAATTTTGTCTGATTCATACGGGACTGGCCCAGGCATTGTGATTATAAGAGGAGTAGTTTTTGGAACCGATGTAATCCTAACGGGTCTTTTGGGGACCCTGGAAGAATTGGCGGCGATGGTGATGATTGAAACGTCTTCAACAAGAACAGGTGAAACAGGAGTACTTTAAAACAGAATCTCTTTGTTGTCTATCAAGCGTTGAATTCCTGTTTTCAACAAAGGGCAAACAATTGGTGAGGATAAGCAAAGATGGCAGTCTTCATTACAACCCGGGAACACACCGGCTTTTAACAAATTTATCTTAATGATTGGGAGTGGAGTCAAGAGTTCATCAATTGTGGTAACAAACAAATCTTATTCAATAGTGTTGTACCCCAAAATTTTCCCTCCCATATTTCTCAATACATTTCAAGTAAGGTATTCAAATTTCCCAAGGAAGTCCAAGAGTTGACCAGACAAACTCTCTCCTAAAGGCAGTCTACCTCAAATTAGGGTTTCATTTTGCATCAAGATGTTTGATTAAAAAGGGTCCCAAATGCTCATTGTTGTCCTAATATGTTCTTAAGATCATCCATGTCAGTTTCAAGCCTTGCAGAGGAAGTTTGCTCAGTCAATTGCTCAAAGGCCTGAAAGTCGACTGTGCTAGGGCAAAAGTCAACTATGGCCCACATACAGTCAAACTTCAAGATTTTTGGTCAACATCCTCATTTTGAAGTATTATTCATCATTTGATCAAGGGTTGATCATGATTCCTCAAGGATTGCTCACAATTCATCAAAACCCAAAAGTTGCTAAATTAGGGTTTTGCAGGAAAAGTCAACTCAACTTTGACCAAGCATAACTTTCTTATGCTTTATCAGAAATGACCCATCCAAATCTCATTTTAAGAGGATATAATTCCATACAATTCATCTTCAGTTCCCAAGTTCAAAATATGCACTCACAAGAAGATATAAATTTGGACATTATAGGTCATTTTGAAAAGTCAACAAAAATACCTTTTGGGTCAAAGATTCTTACATGAATATGGAAGATCCAATTGATATGAAACCAAAAAGGTTGCTTAGGGGACATCCTAAGATTTCTAAAAAGTCCAAGAACACCCTCATAAGGTTAAAATTGAGAGAGATATGCATTGTCAAAGTTGGATAATTTTTGAAAAAAATGCATGAAGCAAATATTGACCAAACTTGGATTTTTTTCCAAATGGGCCTATATTTTCAAGTTTGAAACTCATTCCTAACATGGTCCAAGACCTCTAAGCCCACCCATACATTTTTCTACTATTTATGCTATTTATTTTGATATTTTATTCATTAAAATTCAGAATTAAATAAATAAATAATAGAAATAATGTAAATTTTGATGTGAATCCATTTTGGGCAAGTTTTACGCTGGTTTATGTCAATTGATTTCGTGCAACAATCCTTCAAATATGTCCAGGTTCATTCACATGTGAAAATGGCATAAAATCATCAAATATGACATTTTTTTCAAATCTTGATCATGGTCTTAAAACACAATATTATGAGGGAGATTCTTTCCATGCTTTCTTGTCTCCTCATTCTCCTCTATAAATATAGATCCATACAAGCTTGAAAGGGACGCAATTCCTATCTAAAAAAGCTCTCAAAAAGCTCTTTAAAAAGCTCTCCAAAAGCTCTTCAAAAAGCTCTCCAAAAATCAAAGAATTGGTGCAAGTCATATCTCGAGGTTCCGATCTCTCTCAATTGACATCAAGCCTCAAACCATCCTCTTGAAGTCCTCAGGAGTCTTACAAGGCCCAAGAGAAATCCATCACATGCCTAACACACCCCCATTTGACAATACCGGTTTGGTAAAATTTTAAAGTTCGAATCTCTAATTTTAATCACATTATATGGTATGCTAACGTTTGTTTGAGTTTATATAGAACAATTATGGATGGTTGAATTATAGATTCCACGCAAGAATAAAAAAACACCATAGTTAGAGCATGAAGCTTTCGAAGATTCAGGCCTAGGGATTTTTGATGATTGCACCCCCTGATTACTTTTGCTACTAGGCCCATCTTTATTTTCTTGTTTTATTCATTTCATTTATTTCTTTTAATCCCTTTTTATTTATCAATAAACAAATATAAAAATCGCATAAAAATAGATTTAGGATTTTTTATTAATTAAATTTTAATTTTGGTAAATTAATTAACTAAACACTTTAACTTTTTTTAAAAAATTAAAATTAATAGAACTTAGGTT
Source organism: Vicia faba (assembly GCA_948472305.1). Taxonomy (NCBI): domain Eukaryota; kingdom Viridiplantae; phylum Streptophyta; class Magnoliopsida; order Fabales; family Fabaceae; genus Vicia; species Vicia faba. The sequence continues at coordinate 21,244,661 of OX451739.1, read as the reverse complement.
TAATTTCATTTTAATTCATTTTTCTTTTCGTAACAAAAATACCAAAAAAACATAGAATTAATTTCTTTTATTTAAATTTCATGTTTCTTTAATAATTATCTTTTTTTAAATATAGATCTAGATTAATTATTTTTTAACTTAAACCATTTTTATAAATTAAAACAAAAAAACAACAAAAAGATTTTTTTATATCTTAGGATTTTTTAGACGTCTTTTCAAATTTGCGCGTTATTATTCTTCCGCGTTTCATTTTATTATTGTAACTGTATATTGGGATATAATAGATGATTAGTAGGACCTTTACCACTTTTATTTATTTTTCCCCCAGTTTTGGATATGTACATAATTCCCCTCCCCAAAGCCTTGTAATAGCTAGGTTTTATATTTCTGCACTTTTAAATTACTGCAATTATTAACTGCTAGATGTATGACTAATAGGATTATATGGCAAGAATAATCAAACATTAGCAAACTTAACACAAGACTACAATAACTGAACATAACACACCTTGCACATATGCACCCTTAGGGTATACCTCACTTGGTTGCCTCGGAAAATAATGGTTATGTCCCTCTAACGTAGGGATACCCTTAGCAAAGGCTCTCGGTTAAAATCATCATAAAGATCATGGTCCCTCGATGTCCCTCGAAGTTGCCTACGGTATATGATCTTGTCCCTCGATGTTGCCTACGAATATATGATGGCAGTCCCTTCGAAATGCTAAGGTATCCTTACATGTTGCCTTCAATGACCATTACGTCCCTTTCGAATTGACCCTTACAAATTCCAATGACGGTGCTACCTATTTCTCAATAGTAGGATAGTGTTGTCTAAAGGAACAAGAATAGAAACGATCTTTTTTCGAGTAGGTAGATGTTAGTAGGTACTTGATCAAATCAAACTTTTTCACACAAACACTTTCAAAATAGTTTTCAAAAACAACTTCGTAACACTCTTGAGGACAGAAACAAGGGTTAAAACGAAGTAAAACAAAACTTTTCAAAACAAGCACACACAAGCAATTTCAAAATGAGCAAGTACCTAAGAGCCCATGGAAAACAATGGATAGAAAGGGTGCTAACACTTTCCCTTTCTATAATCTACCCCCCGTACTCAGAAACATATCGAAAAAGGTTTTTTCTGTTCTTTTTCCTTTTCCTTGTTGGATAAAATAAAAGTCGGTGGCGACTCTTGCTTACCGCGACATTTTGCAAACAAAAAACATAAAACGCAAACCAGTATTAAACAGTCTGGTTCTGCCACCGTATCATAGATAACATTGGTGTTATGGCCATGCTTGGGCATAGGAGAAGAAATGGCGTTTGGCTTCTCGGGCGCATCAAACTCAATCTCTTTTGCCTCTATAAGATCTTGAATTTTGTTTTTCAAGGCCCAACAGTTGTTAGTGTCATGACCTGGACTTTCGGAATGATATGCGCATCTGGGTTTTGGGTGATAGTGAGGGGACGCCGTGTTAGGGTTCTTTGGAGCTTCTTTTAAAGTTACCAAATTGGATTTCAGAAGGTGCGGTAAAACCTGGGATAGAGTCATATTGATTCTGGTGAATTGCCGGACTGGCCTTTCCACCCTCGGTTGATTACTTCTTGGTTGATCAGATGTAGGCTTTGGGATCATAACAGCCCCTACCATCGGTCGACGCTCGACTCTCCCTTGGTTCCTTTGTGGATAAACAGCAGATACCTCCTTCTTCCCCATGAAAGGTTTTCTCACAGCTGTAGAGGCAGATGAATCCTTCTGAATCTTTCCACTTTTTATGCCAGCTTCCACCCTTTCTCCGATCAGTATTAACTCAGTAAATCATGTAGATGAGCTTCCAATCAGATGGTTGAAGAAAGGTCCCGATAGAGTGCCTAAGAAAATATCCACCAACTCCCTTTTAGACAGAGGGGGTTGAACTCTCCCAGCTAGATCTCTCCACTTTTGCGTGTAATCCTTGAAACCTCCATTGGAAGCCATGGTCATACTTTGAAGTTGAGTACGGGTAGGCGCCAAATCTGCATTATATTGGTATTGCTTATAGAAATCTGCGGCGAGATCTTCCCAGTTGTGGATGTTAGCCCTTTCCAATTGGTAAAACCAATCGAGTTGTGTTCCAGATAGGCTATCTTAGAAAAAATGCACCCACATGTCTTTATCGGCGGAGTGCGGCTGGATCTTTCTCACATATGATCGGAGGTGCATCTTAGGACATGACACCCCATCATATTTTGCAAACAACGGTACTTTGAACTTCGGTGGGGTCACAATTCCCAACACTAGTCCCAATTTTTCAAAGTCTAGACCTGGCACCTTTTGTATTTCCATAGCGCTCAAACGCTCTTAAAGATGTATGTACTTATCATCTGCTGGAGGATACTGTTTCTTAGAGTAGCCTTCCTCTTCTTCCTCCTCTTCAGATTCTGACGGAACCGCTGTTTCCTTTCCTTTCCCTTCTCCTTCACCGGAGGTTGTTGCGAAATTCAAGGTTCTTCTAGTCTGTCCCTGAAACCTTCTCCACATGTTTAAACCCCAGTGACTTTCTTTGTTTTCTTTTTTCTTTCTGCAGCTAACAGAGTCTTCAACTCTTCTTGCCCCTTGGCTAGGGTCATGATTAACTGTTGAAACTGCGTGTTTTGAACTTGAAGATCCTTGACTTTCTGTTCGAGATCCATCTTACTGAAATAAACAGTAGAGAGATGAGGAAACTCATTGCAAAAGACTTGTTTATGTTATGATGAATGATATGTGCATATGTAATGTTTTCAAGGATTTTTAAAGATTCACGTTCGTTTTAGACAAAAAGAAACACACCTTATATTAATAAGATAGAGTTTGAGTACATCAATGCCCCTTGGGCAAAATAATACAACACTCTAAGATAAAAAAGTAGTGCGCATCCTCTTTGGTGCAATGTAGGCATTTAGAGTCTGCTCCTCATGAAGTAGCCTAATGAGTTCCAAAACATTCTTCTCGCTTGCGTAGAACTGGGCTTCGAAAGTATCTCACTCTCCTTTGAACTGTATCCAATCCCTTTGTATGTCTTCAAGAGATGTGGGCATGTCAAGATGTAGGATAGTGTATGGAACTTCTCCTTCCTTAACAGGCTCAATGATCACCAGGAGAATGGAAGGATAAGGCATCATAAGACTTTGAGCGCGGGTTCGTACCCACTTGAGATAAGGCTCAAGAGGGATGGAATTATTGTGTCCCAAAGTCTTGTTATCCACCTTGTTTATCATCCTCCATGCTCGGATGAATCTCTGGCGAAGACCTTGATCGTCGTGGTCGTAGTCGAATACCAAGCCTTGAATCAACATCTCATGTGGGCCATCCCTTCGGGCATAACCAAACTGTCTTAGAGCTAAGCATGGGTTGTAGGTGATGCCTCCCATAATGCCAAGTAGATGGACATTAGGGAATTCCCCACAACGGTCAACAATGATAACATTCTCTTTGGATCGGGAGCACCAATGAATATCTGAATGTTTGAGCATCATTAACCTTTGTGACCACCTTGAACCTTGCTCATTCTTTATGACTAATTAGGGAAGATGAGAAATAAACCATCTTTCCAGGAGAGGAGTGCAACACATAAGGACACCTCTTTTCCTTATTGTGCGAGTGTGAAAAGAGTGTAGGATATCCCCTAGGAATGTAGGCACCGGGTTGCGTGATATAAAGATTTTGACAATGCTCACATCTATGAGTTGGTCAGGATTGGGAAACAAGACCATCCCATAGATAAGAAGAGCCAAAATTTCTTCAAATGCTTGCAAGTCTAAGGAATTCTAACAACTTTGGGCTTTCTCAAACAGAAACTTTGCTAAGAAACCTTTGACACCACTTCTAGCTTCCCAATAAGTTGTGACATCAGATGAGTGCAAGTGCAAAGCTTGAGCAATATCTTCTGGCTTTGGGCATCTTTCTGTACCGTTGAAAGGTAGTTGATTGAGAATGGGAATCCTCAAGAGTTGATAGAAATCTTCCAAAGTAGGCACAAGCTGATAGTCGGGAAATGTGAAGCAATGGTGTAAAGGATCAAAGAACTAGAAGAGCACTTTTATCATATCCTCATCTGTGTTAGAGGTGACCAAGTTAAGTAGACGACCATGTCTCTCGGTGAATGGAGAGTTCTCAGGGATCCTTGAAGCTAGCTCCTTAAGTTGTGGAGGAATTCTTACAAGGTTGACTTGGATAGTTTTCCTGCGAAGTGAATCCATATCCTACAAAACAAGAACAAAGATGAATCTCCAAAATCCTTGAAATGGTTAGTGATTGTGATACGGTGGGAGAACTGACTTGAGGTTTGCGTTTGTATTCGCAAATGTTGCGGTTAGCAAGAGTCGCCACCGACTTTTTATTTTATCCTAAGGAAAGGTTAAAAAGCACAGCAAAAACCTTTTGAGATGTTTTCTTGGGTTCGGGGAGTAGATTATAGAAAGGGAAGGTATTAGCACCCTTTCTATCCATGGTTATCCATGGGCTCTTAGTTACTTGCTTAGATCACTTGCCTTTTGTTTTCAATTGTTTTAAATGGTGCTTGAGTGTGTGGGTTTTGAAAATGTTTTGAAAAGAGGCCAATGTGGTGGCAACCTTTGCAATGATCCATGTGGGGATGTATACAAAGATGTATGTCTTTTGAAAAGGTTTTCATTTGTTTTTGAAAGTTGTTTGGAAAGTGTGGTGAAGTGTGGTGAAGTGTGGTTTGAAAAATAGGCAAGTGATTTGTTTTGCAAGTTAATTCAAGTAACTAAGAGGTTATCTACTCCTAAATTTCTCAAAAGATCATTGCTATACTTTAACCCTTTTAACAAGTTTGCACCACCATTGTATTTGGTGGGCAACCTTGTGTTAGGATGTGAAAGGGACAGGCGCGGGTCATCGTTTAGACCATAATTGTAACGACGTTAAATGTCTTTGGGCAATTTCTCTAAGGGACTTGATCATTTGTTTTGTTTGTTTTGAAAAGTTTTATCGAGGGACTATGATCTTTCAAACTGTTTGCTTTGCCCAAAGATGTTCAACATACAATATGGCCCATTTATTTGAAGGCAACAAGTGGAATACCCTAGGGGGTGCAAGTGTGATTTGTGTGTCCATTTTCATGCTTGTTTGTCTTGTATTAGGTCAAACTATTTTTTATCGTTTTTTCGCATACAAACCCTAATTCTAGCATGTTATTATTTAGAAAGCAATAAAGTGCGAAATTAAAGTTACTAAGCTATTACACAACCAAATATGGGAAGGGGGGTACAAATGTTCAAATGGGGATATAGACAAGAATTTAAATCTAGATTATTACAACAATTGGATATTTGCATAGTAAATAAATTGCATAATTTAAATGTAAATAAAATAAATATGTAAAATGTAAAAAAAAGAAAGTTTTTTATGTGTATGAGAAAATATTTATGTAAAAGGAAAAAGAAATAAAAATGTATTTATTTTTAGTATTTTGAAACTTAGGGTAAGAAACCCTAATTTTTATATAAAAAAGTATTATTATTTAATTTAATTCTACTATCTATTTATTATGTACAAAAATAAAATAAAATGAAGTATTTTGTGAAAAAAGTATTTTTGTATCAAACATTAATAAAAATGAAGAAAATCAAGTATTTTATATTTTTATCTTAAATATATTAATAAACATGTATATATACATATATTAAACCCTAAATGAGTATTATACAAAATAAATATTTATTTAATATTTTAATAAAATAAATAAAAGTATTTTTTGTGTGAAATATTTTCAGAGAGTAAAAATAAAAATAAAAATGTATCTACATTATTTTCTATCTATTTTAATAATAGTATATATATATATATTTGTATATAAATAAAAGAAATAAACAAACAAATATGCCATAAATACAAAAATGATGGAAAAAATATTTTAAAAATTTTAATGGCATGAGAAAAAATAAACAAAGTCAACCCAAAAAGAAAACATCAAAAATGTTGAAAAATAAACAAATGGGCTCAGGGGGGTGTAAACCAAAAAATGGGGTGTGAAAAGCAACACAAATCCAAGCCCAGCCCACTTCACTCCTTCTTCAACCTCCAGCACAGGTTATTTGAAAAACGCGCGCCAATGTTCAGTCCCTTCTAACTCTTGATTCCTGGCTTTTTAGCAAAAACTCATAACACAAGAAATGTTCAGCATGAAGAGACGGTTCTAACCATATAAAGAACATGACCTATCTCTCCAAGATGAGGGAGAATTTCTCTCCCCCTCTTTTCTGACCTAATTTTTCTACCATTTTCAGAGCTCAAATTCTCTCTACTCAGGCAAAAGAAATGAAAAGTGAAGCTATGTACATGTTCAGGGCTATGAGTAGGACTTTGTTTCTTCACAAACTTAAGACTAAATATGCCTAATAAGAGAGATACGAATTCAAACTTTTACCTGTGCAGTTGAACTTCTATGTGGAGAATGAGAGACTTTCAGTGCAATGTAATGATTGGAAAAGCTTCCTTGAAGTCCAGAGATGCTTTTTCAATGCTCACTTTGTCTTGAAGCTTCTTGTACCAAGCTATAGAACTTCACCTGCAAGCTAAAGATGTGAAAATGGTGGAAGTGGTTAGAGCAACTACAGATCGTGCCTCAGCTTCTGGATAGCTTGCATATGTTGTAAGGAAGGTAGAGGAACAGGTTTGGACAGAAATGCTTGAAGGGATTGAGAGATTGCACTCAAACTGCAGGGGCACCCCTGTTTGTGCAGTTTGAGGATGATTCTGAGATGGAGAGGGTTTGAAAGGCAAATGGCTCGAGCAAAAGCTTCAATGTGGTCTATGGAATGTGTTTGATATCTTTTGTGTTGTGTTCCTTGACTGATATGAGAGATAGCATATGTTATGGACCTTTCTTCACACTTAAGCTACCAAAAGCAAATTGGTGTTCTAGGTCAGTATAGGACCCCCTAATGTGCTGCATCAACTCCTCTTGATCAGTGTGTTATGCCCATAATCTTGTGTTAGGCAGATCTTCTTTGTACTTGTTGGATTACAAACTTGACATAAAGCTAAACTTTTCAAAAATGGAAATTCCACTTTATCTAGTTTAGGATTAAACCATTATGCAATGTTAGAACACAAAGAACATGACCTTAACACATTGAATATGCATTAAATTATTGAGTATGGATTGGTTCAAGGACCTGTAATTAAGCATAAAGCAAACTGAATTCAAATTTGCAAATTTGTGAACATGTCTTGGTGAAGAACAAAAGTGAATTTTTGCCAACTTGTGAAATTCGAATCTCTCAAGTTATGAGGTTGTTTGATGAGTTTTTGGACATTTTGGAAAGCTTGGAATGTGTACTACAATCCATCTTTGAAATGCAATTTGAAATTCCAAGTGGAAGGGTATGAAAAGTGGCCTTGAAGTAGGGTAGAAAACCTTGTCAAAATAGGTCAAATTTCACTAAGTTAAAAGATGGTTTAGTGCCCTTATTCAAAAAATCATAACTTGAGATACAAGCTTCAAATGAGAAAACTTTGTGAATCAAAGTTGTAGATTTTGCAACAAGCTACAACTTTCATGTTTTGACTTTTGTTTGAATCCAAATGGATCATGGTGAAAAGATGGGGCAAAGTTGGGAAAAAATTAGGGTTTTTTCATAACTTAGAAAAATTCTAAGTTATGAAAAATTCCATTTTCAAACCCTAATTTGCATTTTGTGATTTCTTGGTGAACAAGTTTCATAATTTGGCATGTTTTGATGAAAAATGAATCTTGACTCTTGATTTTGACCAAAAAGTCAAAGTTTGACTTTTCAGTATACAGTCAAAATTGATCAATTGACTGGGAAATTCAACTATCAATCTTGTGTACTTGGGATCTTTTGAGCTTGATGAGCATGTCAAGATAATTCCATGGGGTCCTTGAGTCCATAAGTGAGCTTGGTTTGCCATTGGCTAGGTCAAACAGTCAAAAATTACCTTTGTGCAGTCAAAACCCTAAAAATGACCATTTTGCCCTTTTGGTGATCTGATCAAATTTCTTATGGAATTGTGATCCAAACTTGATCAAATGGTCCATGTGAGTTCATAATGTTGATGTGGATCAAATTTCATGAGGTTTGACTGTCAATTGGCCATAGTTGACTTTTTCCCCAATACAGCTGATTTCTAGGTCAACTGTCCAATTGACTGGGAAAAACTTGGAATCAAGACTTGAAACTTGGTATGGGTAAACTTGGGAGTCCAATATGAAGCATGAAAGTCATCTTAGGCATTTTAGGTCAAAACATCTTTAGGCAAACACAAACCCTAATTTGAGTCCACAGTGCAAGGAGAAGTCTTGAGCAGAGGAAACCCTAATTGGACCTTGATCTTTAAAGGTCTTGTGATGAGAAAATGATGAGGAAATGGGAGGGCAAATTTTGGGGTGCAACAGTTGCCCCTGTTCAATCTTCTTGGACCTGAAGAGTTAGATTGGCAAGTTTGCCTTTCGCGACTCGAGGGTAAAAGGAGATTGGACACTAGAGTGCCCGGAAATTTGCACTCGCATGCTGGAGTCTCAACAATGTGGTGTCGGGAATGGGCTTATAGATGCCATTTGGAAGTGTTGATCGCATAAGAGGTTCCTTAGCGAGAACTTATGTATTTTAAGAAAGACAGATGTTTTCCTGGCTTGTTACAGGTGTTTGATCTTCAGTCTCCTTATGCAGATATGCCCTGGCTGGATACAGGTATTGAATCTACAACCGGTTGCTCACAGATGTGCCCTGGCTGGATACAGGAGTCGAATCTGGAAATAGTCGTCAATAGATATGCCCTGGCTGGATACAGGAGTCGAATCTTTGAATTCTGCAGACGTGCCCTGGCTAGATACAGGAATCGAGTCTGGAAATGTGGTTAACAGATATGCCCTGGCTGGATACAGGAATCGAATCCGGAAATGTTGTAGCTGATAGATGTGCCCTGGCTGGATACAGGAGTCGAATCTTCGAACCCTTCAGACGTGCCCTGGCTAGATACAGGAGTCGAGTCTGGAAACTGATCACTCTCAGATGTGCCCTGGCTAGATACAGGTATCGAATCTGGAATTGTGACAGTTGAAAGTAGTCGTTTTTGAGATTGTCTTTTTCCTGAAAAGGCAAAGACGTAAGCTGTATGCAATGTCATGATGTATGATATGCATGATGTCATGATGTTCGACATTTGATGTTGCATGTGTTTCATCATGTAGGTAAGCAAGATGTATGAAAATGTGAAATGTTTATGAGTGTAATTTCATCTTAGGAAAATAAATCCTTGACGAATGACCGGGAAGCTGTTCTGCGGAAGAGATGCTTGACCGAAGCTCTGATGAGAGGCCTACTGAGGACTTTAACAATGGATTCCGCTGAGGATAATGATGATAAACTCCGCTGGGGAAAACCAAAGATAGACTTCGCTGGGGATTGAAGGAACTTTTGCCGGGAACGGTCTTCCGTGGCTTTTAGCTGAGGATAACCCAGTTATAAGTCCTTGTGAAGAAATAACTCTAAATAAAACTTGGGCGAGACGTTCGTACTTCGTCGGGGATAAGCTCGCAGAATCTACTGGGGATGAGCTTTTAAGACCTGCCGGGGGATGTTTTGCCTTTTTCAGGATCGACGGGGAATCGACTCCTGCTTGGGGAAAGTGCTGCTGAATTTGCTTTACTCTGCGGGGAGTTGAGATGATTTGGTCACATTTTCAGTTGAACCTGCCTTGGTGCTTTGGCGGACAAAACAACTAGACCGCATTAGACAACTCCACATTGCCCCTGTCTTTGATGTCACTTGTAATTAATCTCTTTTCATATGCAAACATTTATGAATCAGCAATTTAATGTCAAATGCATATATCAAAAATGAACATTGGACGTTCTTCGCAAGACAAAACAACAAAAGAAAAACAATGGCAATTTGTATGGACAAGTGAATTTTCATTGATTTAAACTTTGCCTGTGAATAGGCGTTTTTTTTGTACAAGAGACTGACATCCTAGTAAGAGGACATCGCCAAATAACATAGAGTTTACAATTTGAAAAACAAAACAGCTATGTGAACCATCCCACTGGGTTCCAACTCTGCTATTGCCTTTATGTCTTCGAACGTCTCATCGCTTTGCTGCCTGGTCGAAGATGAAGCTGATTGGTCGATGCCGTAATCTGAGCCAGATAGTTGATGCCGAAATCCGGGTGCGAAGTGATCCAATGAGACATAGTGTTACGCTCTTATCCCTAACTTTTGCCTGGACCGCCCTTTCGGGTTTTCAGTCCAACGGGATACCCTTTTTTTCCCAAGCCGCCCTTTCAGGTTTTCGACTTGCCGGGTGTACAGATTTTTATTTATTTCATCCCTTATTTTTGCCCGAACCCTTTTGGTTCGCCGGGAAGCCCTTATTTTTGCCTAGGTATGTCAACCTAGCGGGTCTTTTATTTATGCGTAGTATTTTTTCACTATGTCTGCATTGGCGGGGTGAGGAAGGTCGTCACCATCCATGGTGGTTAGGATCATGGCTCCTCCTGAGAACACACGTTTAACCACAAATGGCCCTTCATAAGTAGGGGTCCATTTGCCCCGGGGATCACTTTGAGGAAGGATGATGCGTTTGATTACCAGGTCCCCAACTTGATACTCTTGCGGTCTGACTTTCTTGTTAAATGCCCTGATCATCCGTTTTTGATACGTTTGACCGTGACAGATAGCAGTGAGCCTCTTTTCGTCAATCAGATTTAGTTGATCAAGTCGAGTCTGGATCCAATCATCTTCATTCAAGTCTGCATCCTTCATTATCTGGAGAGAGGGTATCTGGATTTCGATCGGCAAGACTGCCTCCATGCCATAGACTAGGGAGAAGGGAGTTGCCCCGGTTGACGTCCTTGCTGAGGTGCGGTACCCATGAAGAGCGAACGGTAACATCTCGTGCCAATCTTTATAGGTCACTGTCATCTTCTGCACAATTTTCTTGATATTTTTGTTGGCTGCCTCTACAGCCCCATTCATCTTCGGCCGATAGGGGGAAGAATTGTGGTGCTGTATCTTGAATTGTTCGCAGAGTTCAGTGATCATTTTGTTATTGAGGTTGGTACCGTTGTCCGTAATGATTCTTTCCGGGACTCCGTACCGACAGATCAAATTATGCCGGATGAAACGCGCCACGACGCTCTTGGTTACTGTGGCATAGGAAGCTGCCTCGACCCATTTCGTGAAGTAATCGATCGCCACCAAGATGAAGCGATGCCCATTGGATGCTGTTGGTCGGATCTCACCGATCATATCGATGCCCCACATCGCGAAAGGCCAAGGTGCCGTTAGGACATTCAAAGGAACTGGAGGGATATGCACCTTGTCAGCATAAATCTGGCACTTATGACAAGTTCGGGAGTGCTGGTAACAATCGGCTTCCATTGTGGACCAGAAATATCCTGCCCGAAGGATTTTCTTAGCCATGGTGTGTCCACTGGAATGGGTTCCAAAGGTACCTTCATGCAGTTCTATCATAATTTTCTCTGCTTCAGCCTTATCCACACAACGTAACAGGGTTGAATCATGATTCCGTTTGTAGAGAACGCCGTTGCTGAGGAAGAATTTTGCAGCAAATCTCCTCATGAACTTCTTGTCGTTGACAGATGCACCTTCAGGGTATTCCTGAGCTTCCAAGTACCTCTTCACCTCGTGATACCAGGGTTTTTCAGTCACCTTCTCGGCCTCGAGCTCGCAGCAGTAAGCCGGTTCATCCAACTTCCAGATTGTGATTTGAGGAGCCTCATTATCCCATTTAACTTTGAACATCGAAGACATCGTGGCTAGTGCGTCCGCTAGCTGATTCTCCTCTCTAGGGAAGTGCTCAAAAGTTATCTCTTCAAAGTGAGGGAGCAAGGTCGACACATACTCCTTGTAAGGAATGAGATTCGGGTGTTTCGTATCCCACTCGCCTTTGATCTGATTGATCACGAGAGCGGAATCTCCGAAGACACTTAGGAACTTGATCCTCAAATCGATCGCAGCTTGTAAACCCATGATACATGCCTCATATTCTGCCATGTTGTTGGTGCAGCTGAAACATAATCGGGCGGTGAGTGGAGTATGAGTCCCCTTGGGAGATATGATTACAGCGCCGACGCCGTTACCCAAAGCATTGGAGGCTCCATCAAAATGCATAGACCATCGGGATCCTTCCTCAGGTCCTTCATCCGGGCCAGGTACTTCACAGTCAGTTACCACCATGATGTCTTCGTCCGGAAAATCAAAGTTCAATGATTGATAATCGTCCACAGGTTGGTGTGCCAAATGATCAGCCAGTACACTCCCCTTAATTGCTTTCTGAGTTGTATACTGGATGTCATATTCTGTTAAGATCATTTGCCATCTCGCTATCCTCCCAGACAGGGCGGGCTTTTCAAATATGTACTTGATGGGATCCATCTTTGAAATCAATAAAGTAGTGTGAGTCAGCATATACTGTCTCAGCCGGCGAGCAGCCCATACAAGAGCGCAGCAAGTTTTCTCAAGCAGTGAGTAACGAGACTCACAGTCGGTAAACTTTTTGCTCAAGTAATAAATAGCGTGCTCTTTTCGGCCAGACTCGTCATGCTGCCCCAGCACACACCCCATTGAATTATCAAGCACTGTCAAGTATAGTATCAGAGGTCTTCCTTCCACTGGTGGCATAAGAATGGGTGGCTCTTGGAGGTATTCCTTTATTCTTTCAAAGGCGGCCTGACATTCATCATTCCAGCGTACCACTTGATCTTTCTTCAGTAATTTGAAGATTGGCTCACAAGTAGCAGTCAGATGTGAGATGAATCGGGCAATGTAATTCAGTCGTCCTAGGAAACCTCTGACTTCTTTCTCTGTTTTTGGAGTCGGCATCTCTTGAATAGCTTTAACCTTGGCAGGATCCACCTGAATACCTTTATCACTTACAATGAAACCTAGCAACTTTCCGGATCTTACCCCAAAGGTGCATTTGTTGGGATTCAACCTCAGCTTGTATAACTTGAGTCGGTCAAATAACTTCCTCAGATGGTCAAGGTGCTCCTCCTCAGTTTGAGACCTTGCAATCATGTCATCAACATATACTTCAATCTCATGATGGATCATATCATGGAATAAAGCAACCATGGCACGCTGATAGGTTGCCCCAGCATTTTTCAGTCCGAATGGCATGACCTTATAACAGAAGGTCCCCCACTGAGTTACAAATGTAGTCTTCTCCATATCTTCAGGAGCCATCTTGATCTGATTATACCCTGAGAAGCCATCCATGAAGGAGAACACCTTGTGTTGAGCTGTATTGTCAACAAGGACATCAATGTGAGGTAGGGGGAAATCATCTTTGGGGCTGGCCCTGTTCAGATCCCTGTAGTCGACACACATTCTGACTTTACCGTCCTTCTTCGGCACTGGCACAACATTGGCAACCCACTGAGGGTAAGAAGTTACTGCAAGGAAACCCGCATCAAACTGTTTCATCACCTCAGCTTTAATCTTCTCAGACATCTCTGGACGCATTCGTCGAACTTTTTGCTTTACTGGAGGGCAATCTTCCTTGGTTGGCAAATGGTGAACTACAATGTCGGCATCCAAACCAGGCATATCCTCATAGGACCAAGCAAAAATCTCCATGTAGTCCTGTAGCATCTGGATCAATCGTTGCTTCACGCTGAGCTCTAGATTGGCACCAATCCTGACCTCTTTCCTCTCTGTCTCAGTACCCAAGTTAACTGTCTCCACAGGCTCTTCATGTGGTTGAATAGCCCTCTCTTCCTGCAGTAGCAGTCTTGCGAGTTCACCAGGCACTTCGCAATCATCTTCACCTTCGTCTTCGGCCAAGTTGATCGGATTTTCGAAGTCATAACTGGCGGTAGCAGAGCTGTTGCCAGTGAGATCCAGAGTGGATTGAAACCTGTATAAGTGAGTGTGTGTAAATATAGCTGTTTTGCAATATGTATAACACAGAAAGAAAAAGAGCACAAGATTTGAAATGCAACAAACGTCCAATGTTTTGATTGATGATATATGAAAATGTCATACAAAAAGCCCTCACAAATGGAGCTACGATGCCCCGGGTAGGACACCGAGCCAATAGAGTTTTAACATATTGTTTGTTACAAATTTGGAAATCAAAAGAAATTAATTACTGCGTGACAAATGTGATAGGGGTAAAATCCTTTGCTGTCCAGTTGCTTGGTCCGTCGCTAGCAGTCGGGTAGATCCAATTATCAAACTCAGCTTCCTCCACATCCTCCTCGATAGCATTCACCCTTGAACTGGAAATAAACACCGGAGCCTTTCCAATCTTCTCTTTGCGCATTGCCTTCTGAGCCTCTGTAGTAAAGCCTAGCCCAAACTTGTCGTTCTTCTGAGTGAAGTCAGGAAGCTGACCCCAGTGTGCACCATCGCCTTTCTGAACCACAGCCCGGGCATCCCTTAGGGAAACCATTTTCAAGGAATCATTCTCTTCGGCCATTGTCTCCGCAGCTGCTGAAATTGGATGTACCTCCTCGAAATGTTGGAAGGGAGTTTCAATAAATTCTCCGTCCATCTCGATGTACCTGAAGGAATTCAAATGGCTCACCATATACTCCTCTTCTCCTTGCACAGTGACAATTTTCCCCCTGACGGGATACTTCAGCTTTTGGTGTAAGGTGGAGGTCACTGCCCCAGCTTTGTGGATCCAAGGTCTACCCAACAGACAGGAGTACGATGGACGTATATCCATCACGTAAAAGGTAGAGTCGAACACTTGAGAGCCCACACGAATTGGGATGTTAACCTCTCCATGAACCATCCTCTTGGAGCCGTCAAAGGCTCTGACGATGATATTGCTGGGTTTCAACTCCAAGCCCTCATAATCCAGACGATCCAAAGCCTTTTTCGGAAGAACATTCAAGGAAGAACCAGTGTCCACCAATACATGTGCCAGAGTAGTGCCCCTGCATTCAATAGAGACATGCAGGGCATCATTATGGTTTCTCCCTTTTGCGGTTAGGTCAGCATCTGAAAAGCCCAAGCCGTTGTCCGCCGTCAAATTTGCTATGCAGTCAGTGAACTGAACTGCAGACGTCTCCTGCGGCACATGGGCCGTCTTGAGAAATGAGATCAAGGCTTTTGCATGGGCCTCGGAACATAGTAATAAGGAAAGCAGGGAGATCTTGGAGGGTGTGTGCCCTAACTGTTCGACAACATTAAAATCACTTTTCTTTATTATTTTCAGAATCTCCTCCATTTCTTGTCGGGAGGCCTCAGCATTCACGGGTATTGGTGCCTCCATCCGGGCAGGCTCTTCTTCAATCCCTTTGCCCCGAGCATTTGATGACTCGGCAGCAGGGGACACAATTTGATCAGCAACAGGACTTGGTAAACTTGCAGGTTTTATGAGGAGGGGTTTTCGAATGGCGGGTGGCGCAATGTCAGGCGAGAAGAGCCTGCCACTGCGGGTGACTTTAGCTGGACCGGTGATATCGCAGATACTGGCACTAGCATCAAATTCTTGCTTGATTCCATTTACATATACGTCTGCCCCATAATGCCAGGGGACAGCCTTATCAGACACGTAGGAGAGGGGTCCTGGAACAGTAATGATCACAGGCGCAACTGTCAAGATTTGAATAGGCTTCTTTGGGGGAGCCTTGATTGGATTTTTGAAGATGGTAATCACGGAAACTTCTTTCATTGGAACCAAATGAACAGCAGTCTTTTTGAATAAAATCTCCTTGCTATCCATTAGGCCTTGGATGCCTAACCTTAGCAAGGGACAATCGGATAGGGAAACAGCACAGAATGGGCAACCTTCGCCGCAACCCGGAAATAAACCGGCCCGCAGTAGGTTCTTCTTAACAGTCTTCAAAGGGGTAACAACTTCATCTATCGAAACAGCATACACTTCTTCCTCAATGGCACTTACCCTATGCTGGGGCATAGGAGCCGTTACAACATTCGGTCTTTCCGGCGCTTCAAATTGAATTTCTTTTGCGTCAATTAGATCTTGCACTTTGTTTCTCAAGGCCCAACAATCATCAGTAGTGTGCCCGGGACTATCAGAATGATAAGCACACCGGGCATTCGGGTTGTATTTAGGGGACGCAGTGTTGACGACCTTAGGAGCTTCTTTGAGGGTCACCAGGTTGGTGGATAATAGTTGGGGTAAAATTTGAGATAATGTCATACTCAATCGGGTATACTGCCTCTTGGGCCTTTCACTTCTTTGCTGATTGTACTGCTGAGGAGCAGCAACAGGTTTAGAGATGACCAAAGCATTAACGGCTTGGCGACTTTCGGGCTTGACTTGTCTTCTAGGGCCATAGACGGCGCTTGCTTCTTTCTTAAATGGCCTCTTCTCAGCACTTGTAGAGGCAGCTTTCTGTATCTTGCCTGACCTGATACCAGCCTCAATTCTTTCTCCTGTTAATATCAGATCTGTGAACCCAGCGGAGGAGTTACCAACCAAATGATTAAAAAACGGACCAGATAACGTTCCCAGAAACATATCAACCAGCTCTCGATCAGTTAATGGAGGCTGCACCCTGCCAGCCAAATCTCTCCATTTTTGAGCGTACTCTTTGAATCCTTCACCCGTCCCTAGAGACATACCCTGAAGTTGGGTACGCGTAGGAGCGAGATCAGAATTATATTGGTATTGTCTGTAGAAAGCAGTCGCCAAATCCTCCCAGTGCCGGATGCTAGCTCCGTCTAATTGGTAGAACCATTCAAGCTGAGACCCCGAGAGGCTGTCTTGGAAGAAGTGAATCCAGAGGTTTTTATCCGCCGTGTAAGGTTGGATTTTCCTTACATACGACCTCAGATGCAGCTTTGGGCAGGAGACCCCATCATACTTGGCGAAGGCAGGCGCCTTAAACTTGTGTGGAATTACTACTCCAGAAGATAATCCCAAATCCCCGAAATCCAGTCCCGGCACGTTCTGAATTTCCATAGCGCTCAAACGGTCCTCCAATTGTTTGTATCTGTCAGCAGCAGGTGGGTATTGTTCCTCGTTATAGTCCGTCTCGTTGTCGGAGACTGCGGGACTAGGTGCTTCTCCCCCTTGGGGACTGTTTTTCTCAGCAGAAGAAGTGGTCGGATCAGCTTCATTGTGGAGTGTGTTCCCAAATCTGCGTCCGGTGTTGAACATTGCCGTCCTCTTTTTCTTCTTCTTCTTCAGGAGTAGAGTCTTCAACTCTTGCTGACCCTGGGCTAGGCTTAGGACCATCTCTTGAAACTGTGCACTTTGGGCCTGAAGGGCCTTGATTGCTTGTTCACTGGATGACTCCGAATTCATGATGACTGTGCACACAAACAGCGAAGAAAATTAAGCAACCTGTGAATTAGGGTACCTGCTATGCATATGGTGCAATGGAATGCGTATGTATGCAATGCATTCAAGGATTTAGAACATTCAAACTTTGTTGTAGACAAAAAGGAACGCACATCATATTAATAAGGAGAAATTCGTTAGTACATAAATGCCTCATGGGCCAAATATTACAAAATAACCCCTTAAGGTAAAAAGACATTGCGCATCCTTTTTGGCGCGATGTAGGTGTTGAGATTCCTTTCCTCGTGCAGCAGGCGGGTGAGTTCCAGGACCTTCTTTTCACTAGCATGTAGACTGGTCTCAAGAGAATTCCGTTCTTCCTTAAGTTGGATCCAGCTCTTCTGCATCTCTTCCCAGGAGGTGGGCATGTCAGGATGTTGAATGGTGTAGGATGCTTCTCCTTCCAAGATTGGCTCTTTGATTACAGGTAGCACGTGAGGGTAAGGCATTACTAACTTCTGAGAGCGGGCCCGTACCCACTTGAGGTAAGGCTCCAACGGGATGGAGTTCCGGTGCCCCAGTGTTTTGCTGTCTATCCTACTTGGCATCCTCCAAGCTCTGATAAATCTCTGACGAAGCCCTTGAGTATCGTTGTCGAAGTCGAAGACTATGTCAGGAATTAACATGTCATGAGGGCCATCCTTCCGAGCATAACCAAACTGTCTCCAAGCCAGGCATGGGTTGTAGGTTATACCTCCTTTGATTCCAAATAAAGGAACATTAGGGTATTCCCCACAACGATCAATGATAGTGACGTCTTCCCGGGACCTAGGACACCAATGTATATCTGCATGCGTGAGAGTCATTAACCGTTGTGACCATCTCAAACCCCGCTCGTTCTTCAAAACTGTTTGTGGAAGATGCGAAATAAACCACCTTCCCAAGAGAGGAGTGCAGCACAAAAGGACACCCCTTCTTCTCATGGTTCGAGTGTAACATGAGTGAAGGATGTCCCCCAACAGTGTAGGTATAGGATTCCTGGTCATAAAGATCTGGACAGCACTGACATCGATAAGCTGATCTGGGTTAGGGAACAACACCAAACCATAGACAAGGAGGGCTACAACTTCTTCAAAAGCTCGTAGGTCAAGAGAGTTCCAACATTCTTGGGCCTTATCAAACAGAAACCTAGCTAAGAACCCTTTGATACCACTTCTCGCTTCCCAATGTCCTTTGAGGTCGGATGTCTGTAGGTGCAAGGCTTTAGCAATCTCTTCAAGTCTGGGTTCCTTTTCCGTACCGTTGTAGGGTAGTTGATCGAGGATAGGGACCTTCAGAAGTCGGGAGAATTCTTCTAATGTAGGCACCAACTGATAATCCGGGAAGGTGAAACAGTGATGCAGAGGGTCAAAGAATTGGAACAGGACCTTTATCAAGTCCTCCTCAATGTTGGTGTTAACCAAGTTGATGAGTCTTCCATGCCTCTCACTGAATGAAGAACTCTCGGGAATTCTGGACAGAAGCTCCTTAAGCTGAGGAGGGATCTTTACAAGGCTAATCGGAATTGTCTTTCTGCGAACAGTTTCCATGTCCTATAAAACAAGAACAAAGATGAAGATTCGAAACCCTTGAAACGGTTAGTCAATGCTCATGATGTTTGTATGATGTAATGATGTGATGATTAAATGCACTATAAACATTCACAAAGGCAAACATGGTAAAGCATACAAGTCACACAAACCCTTAGAGTTTAGGCCTGCATGGGGTCTGGGTATTACCCTCTTGAAGTTTTGTGGGCTCAACCTGTCCTATCAAAAGTAACCGGGTTCTAAAGGTCCCAATATCACTGGATTGCTTTCATTGTTCATCGTTTCGATTTAGCCACTGAACTGGCGACCGAAATATTCCAGGAAAGCAACCCTCAATTGAGTGTAGTATCGAGTATCAACCAACCTCGGACTGCACCAAAGTCAGTTATCTCACTACCCTAAGAAGGCCAAGATGGTTCAATTAAGGTTTCTAAGGTCAGTTGATGCTTCATGACACCACGCGGCGGCCCCGTACTCTCCTTGACTGAACTCAAGGGTTACCGGTACACACCAAAGTGTCACATCAACGTAGCAGACTGCTTCAACCATGTCGGTATACCCCGCACAGTTCCCTCACAGCCTTATTGCTACCTAAAAGGGTTTCCCCAGATCCGGGTTAGGATCCATAAAACTCCGATACAAAGCCCACAATATGTAAAAGCAAACAAAGCAAGCAATTGAAAACAAAGGTGATCTAAACCCTAAGGTTACTCCACTTTAAAAGTTATCCCCAGCAGAGTCGCCAGTTCTGTGATACGGTGGGAGAACTGACTTGAGGTTTGCGTTTGTATTCGCAAATGTTGCGGTTAGCAAGAGTCGCCACCGACTTTTTATTTTATCCTAAGGAAAGGTTAAAAAGCACAGCAAAAACCTTTTGAGATGTTTTCTTGGGTTCGGGGAGTAGATTATAGAAAGGGAAGGTATTAGCACCCTTTCTATCCATGGTTATCCATGGGCTCTTAGTTACTTGCTTAGATCACTTGCCTTTTGTTTTCAATTGTTTTAAATGGTGCTTGAGTGTGTGGGTTTTGAAAATGTTTTGAAAAGAGGCCAATGTGGTGGCAACCTTTGCAATGATCCATGTGGGGATGTATACAAAGATGTATGTCTTTTGAAAAGGTTTTCATTTGTTTTTGAAAGTTGTTTGGAAAGTGTGGTGAAGTGTGGTGAAGTGTGGTTTGAAAAATAGGCAAGTGATTTGTTTTGCAAGTTAATTCAAGTAACTAAGAGGTTATCTACTCCTAAATTTCTCAAAAGATCATTGCTATACTTTAACCCTTTTAACAAGTTTGCACCACCATTGTATTTGGTGGGCAACCTTGTGTTAGGATGTGAAAGGGACAGGCGCGGGTCATCGTTTAGACCATAATTGTAACGACGTTAAATGTCTTTGGGCAATTTCTCTAAGGGATTTGATCATTTGTTTTGTTTGTTTTGAAAAGTTTTATCGAGGGACTATGATCTTTCAAACTGTTTGCTTTGCCCAAAGATGTTCAACATACAATATGGCCCATTTATTTGAAGGCAACAAGTGGAATACCCTAGGGGGTGCAAGTGTGATTTGTGTGTCCATTTTCATGCTTGTTTGTCTTGTATTAGGTCAAACTATTTTTTATCGTTTTTTCGCATACAAACCCTAATTCTAGCATGTTATTATTTAGAAAGCAATAAAGTGCGAAATTAAAGTTACTAAGCTATGACACAACCAAATATGGGAAGGGGGGTACAAATGTTCAAATGGGGATATAGACAAGAATTTAAATCTAGATTATTACAACAATTGGATATTTGCATAGTAAATAAATTGCATAATTTAAATGTAAATAAAATAAATATGTAAAATGTAAAAAAAAGAAAGTTTTTTATGTGTATGAGAAAATATTTATGTAAAAGGAAAAAGAAATAAAAATGTATTTATTTTTAGTATTTTGAAACTTAGGGTAAGAAACCCTAATTTTTATATAAAAAAGTATTATTATTTAATTTAATTCTACTATCTATTTATTATGTACAAAAATAAAATAAAATGAAGTATTTTGTGAAAAAAGTATTTTTGTATCAAACATTAATAAAAATGAAGAAAATCAAGTATTTTATATTTTTATCTTAAATATATTAATAAACATGTATATATACATATATTAAACCCTAAATGAGTATTATACAAAATAAATATTTATTTAATATTTTAATAAAATAAATAAAAGTATTTTTTGTGTGAAATATTTTCAGAGAGTAAAAATAAAAATAAAAATGTATCTACATTATTTTCTATCTATTTTAATAATAGTATATATATATATATATTTGTATATAAATAAAAGAAATAAACAAACAAATATGCCATAAATACAAAAATGATGGAAAAAATATTTTAAAAATTTTAATGGCATGAGAAAAAATAAACAAAGTCAACCCAAAAAGAAAACATCAAAAATGTTGAAAAATAAACAAATGGGCTCAGGGGGGTGTAAACCAAAAAATGGGGTGTGAAAAGCAACACAAATCCAAGCCCAGCCCACTTCACTCCTTCTTCAACCTCCAGCACAGGTTATTTGAAAAACGCGCGCCAATGTTCAGTCCCTTCTAACTCTTGATTCCTGGCTTTTTAGCAAAAACTCATAACACAAGAAATGTTCAGCATGAAGAGACGGTTCTAACCATATAAAGAACATGACCTATCTCTCCAAGATGAGGGAGAATTTCTCTCCCCCTCTTTTCTGACCTAATTTTTCTACCATTTTCAGAGCTCAAATTCTCTCTACTCAGGCAAAAGAAATGAAAAGTGAAGCTATGTACATGTTCAGGGCTATGAGTAGGACTTTGTTTCTTCACAAACTTAAGACTAAATATGCCTAATAAGAGAGATACGAATTCAAACTTTTACCTGTGCAGTTGAACTTCTATGTGGAGAATGAGAGACTTTCAGTGCAATGTAATGATTGGAAAAGCTTCCTTGAAGTCCAGAGATGCTTTTTCAATGCTCACTTTGTCTTGAAGCTTCTTGTACCAAGCTATAGAACTTCACCTGCAAGCTAAAGATGTGAAAATGGTGGAAGTGGTTAGAGCAACTACAGATCGTGCCTCAGCTTCTGGATAGCTTGCATATGTTGTAAGGAAGGTAGAGGAACAGGTTTGGACAGAAATGCTTGAAGGGATTGAGAGATTGCACTCAAACTGCAGGGGCACCCCTGTTTGTGCAGTTTGAGGATGATTCTGAGATGGAGAGGGTTTGAAAGGCAAATGGCTCGAGCAAAAGCTTCAATGTGGTCTATGGAATGTGTTTGATATCTTTTGTGTTGTGTTCCTTGACTGATATGAGAGATAGCATATGTTATGGACCTTTCTTCACACTTAAGCTACCAAAAGCAAATTGGTGTTCTAGGTCAGTATAGGACCCCCTAATGTGCTGCATCAACTCCTCTTGATCAGTGTGTTATGCCCATAATCTTGTGTTAGGCAGATCTTCTTTGTACTTGTTGGATTACAAACTTGACATAAAGCTAAACTTTTCAAAAATGGAAATTCCACTTTATCTAGTTTAGGATTAAACCATTATGCAATGTTAGAACACAAAGAACATGACCTTAACACATTGAATATGCATTAAATTATTGAGTATGGATTGGTTCAAGGACCTGTAATTAAGCATAAAGCAAACTGAATTCAAATTTGCAAATTTGTGAACATGTCTTGGTGAAGAACAAAAGTGAATTTTTGCCAACTTGTGAAATTCGAATCTCTCAAGTTATGAGGTTGTTTGATGAGTTTTTGGACATTTTGGAAAGCTTGGAATGTGTACTACAATCCATCTTTGAAATGCAATTTGAAATTCCAAGTGGAAGGGTATGAAAAGTGGCCTTGAAGTAGGGTAGAAAACCTTGTCAAAATAGGTCAAATTTCACTAAGTTAAAAGATGGTTTAGTGCCCTTATTCAAAAAATCATAACTTGAGATACAAGCTTCAAATGAGAAAACTTTGTGAATCAAAGTTGTAGATTTTGCAACAAGCTACAACTTTCATGTTTTGACTTTTGTTTGAATCCAAATGGATCATGGTGAAAAGATGGGGCAAAGTTGGGAAAAAATTAGGGTTTTTTCATAACTTAGAAAAATTCTAAGTTATGAAAAATTCCATTTTCAAACCCTAATTTGCATTTTGTGATTTCTTGGTGAACAAGTTTCATAATTTGGCATGTTTTGATGAAAAATGAATCTTGACTCTTGATTTTGACCAAAAAGTCAAAGTTTGACTTTTCAGTATACAGTCAAAATTGATCAATTGACTGGGAAATTCAACTATCAATCTTGTGTACTTGGGATCTTTTGAGCTTGATGAGCATGTCAAGATAATTCCATGGGGTCCTTGAGTCCATAAGTGAGCTTGGTTTGCCATTGGCTAGGTCAAACAGTCAAAAATTACCTTTGTGCAGTCAAAACCCTAAAAATGACCATTTTGCCCTTTTGGTGATCTGATCAAATTTCTTATGGAATTGTGATCCAAACTTGATCAAATGGTCCATGTGAGTTCATAATGTTGATGTGGATCAAATTTCATGAGGTTTGACTGTCAATTGGCCATAGTTGACTTTTTCCCCAATACAGCTGATTTCTAGGTCAACTGTCCAATTGACTGGGAAAAACTTGGAATCAAGACTTGAAACTTGGTATGGGTAAACTTGGGAGTCCAATATGAAGCATGAAAGTCATCTTAGGCATTTTAGGTCAAAACATCTTTAGGCAAACACAAACCCTAATTTGAGTCCACAGTGCAAGGAGAAGTCTTGAGCAGAGGAAACCCTAATTGGACCTTGATCTTTAAAGGTCTTGTGATGAGAAAATGATGAGGAAATGGGAGGGCAAATTTTGGGGTGCAACAGTGATGTATATGATGCTCATGATGTCTATGATGTTATGTACAAGTATGCATATACAAGCAAAACAAACAAGTTCTTAGTTTAGGCTTGCATGGGGTTTTATAGGTAAGTACCCTCTTGAAGTTTAGTTGGCTTAAACCTGTCCTAGTAATAGTAACCGGGTTCTAAGGAGCTCAATATCACCGGATTGTTTCCTTGGTTATTGTTTCAGCTCGAGCCTCTTTAATGGCGACCGAAATATCCCAAGAAACCAACCCTCAATGAGTGTAGTATCGAGTATCTACCAACTTCGGACTGCACCAAAGCCGGTCATCTCACTACATCCTAAAGGCCAAGTTGGTTAAGTAAATGGTTCTAGAAGTTCATTAGTGCTTCATGACATCACTCAGCGGCCCCGTATTCTCTTTGATTGACTCAAAGGCTATAGTACCCACAAATTTGTCGCAATAACATAGTTATTGCTTAGACCATGTTGGTATACTCCGCGCAGTTTCCATAATGTATTGCTATTTACCTATAATGTATCCCAAATTCGGGTAGAGGATTTAAAACCCAAACAAAGAACCATAATGTAAAGCAAACAAGTCAAACAATGTAAGCAAATAAATGTGATCTAGGCCTAAGGTAACCCCACTTTTATAAATTTCCCCAACAGAGTCGCCAGTTCTGTGATACGGTGGGAGAACTGACTTGAGGGTTTTGCATTTTATCGTAAATGTTGCGGTTAGCAAGAGTCGCCACCGACTTTTCTTTTATCCAAAAGGAAAGGTGAAAAAGCACAGGAAAGACCTTTGAGATTGTTTCTTGAGTTCGGGGGGTAGATTATGAAAAGGGAATGTATTAGCACCCTTTTCATCCATGGTTTTCCATGGGCTCTTAGTTACTTGCTAGATCACTTGCTTTTTATTTTGAAATTGTGTTTGGTGTGGTTTTGAAAGTATTTTGTAAAAGAGGCCATTTGTTTAGGAAATCTTTATAATGATTCTCGTTCGTAAGAATGTATACAAAGATGTTTGTCTTTTTGAAAATGTTTTCAATGTTTGTAAAATGTTTAGGAATGTGTGTGTTTGTTTTGAAAATAGAAAGGATAGTTGTTTGGAAATAGAGCAAGTAACTAGAAGTAATCTACCTACTCAAATGTCTTTCTTGTTCATTTTCTATTCCTTTGACATTGTTGTCTTACCATTGATTTGGTAAGCAACCCTATCTTTGGATGTAAGCGGGACGGGCGTGGGTCATCGTATAACCATGATTAGCAATGTTGTAAAGCATCTTAGCATTTTTTGAGGGACTAAGATCATTTTGTAAGGCAACTTAAAATAGCGTCATCGATGGACTATGATATTATATTTGTTTGTTTTGCCAAGATACTTCGCATGCGTAATATGGCCATTTTTGTATAAGGCAACCAAGTGGAGAAACCCTAAGGGTGCTTGTGTGCAAGTGTGTTATGTTCATGCTTGATTTTGTCTTGGATTTAGGGTTTTTTATTTGATTTGTTTATATCTTGCCATACAAACCCTAATTACTAGCATGGTATATAAAAGCGGTAAATTGTGTAATTTAAAGATTACTACGCTATTACAACATTTTTATGGGAGGGGGAATACAAATTGTGAATGGGGATTTGCAATAATGTAAATCTAATTAAGCTATTACAACCAAATTGAATTTGTACAAATATTTGAATAAACAATATACAATATAATTTAAATATGCAATGTGTGTATATGCAAGAAAAAAAATATTTTTGTCTTGTTTTTATGTGAAAAGGAGTTTTAACCTAATCCTAAAAATATTTAAAAAGGAAGTTATTTCTTGAGAAAAATGGTTAACCCTAATTTCTAATTAAAGGGAAAATAAAGTTCTTTAAGTATTATTTTTGTGTATTTTTTTGTATTGAAAATGATAAATAATATTTTATAAAAAAATGTTTAGTCTTTTTACATATCAAAAATAAATACTTACAAGTATGAATAAAAAAGGAATAGAATAGTTAACCTAATTCTATTATATTTACAAGTTTATTTAAGAAAGAAATAATTAATATATAGTTTAATAAAAATGTTTTTTCATGTGAAAATAAAATAAAATAAACAAAATGCAAAATCTATCATGTTTATATTTTTTATGATTTTTAAGTGTTAGAGAAAATATTTTAATAAAACAAATATGAAAATAAAATAAATAATAAAAAGATTGGGCCAAGGGTGCTGCAAGCAAACAGGGAGTTGTGTGTTAGAAAAAAAAAGCCCAAGAACCAAGCCCATACTGCCAAAAATGTCAAAAACTGAAGCTGAAAAAATGAAAAAAATGTAAAAGGTAGCGCCAAGGTTCGAACCCATGACCTGGGCATTGCCAGCGCGTTACCTTGCCACTGGGGTGGCTGTACATCTGTTAGTTCAAATGAAACAAGAAAAACATAACACAAACAGCTTCCTTTGCCATGTACTTCGTCTTCTTCCTCAAGCTGGCCAGAACTCATGTATCTTTCTCATTTCTCCATGAAAATGAAAACTTCCAACATGGAAATGATAATACTCATTCCCACGATCTCAACCATGTAATTTATGGAAACTAACAATCAAAGATTAAAACGAATTTTAAAAGCCCTAATTTTAAACCTAATTTTTACAGAAATTTGAACTTCAAAATTCTCTACACATAATGAACAGAAATGGAATCTATGCACATGGTTGGCTTCAGCACTATAATATCTACATTTTTCTTTCACAAATCGTGGCCAATGGATGCCTGTATGAAGAGATAAAAGTTGGAATTCTTACCTCTTTCAGCTGAGATCGTGAATGGAGTTTGAGTGAGATTTTGGATGGCCTGAAGGTTCCTTTAGCTTGCTTGAACCTCCCTGAGTGTGTTCCAATCCTTACCTTGCTTTGAAAGTGTCTGAAACTCTCTATCCAAGTCAACCTGCAAGCTTGGAAAACAAAAATGGCAGATGAAGAAGGAGGAGTTACAGTGCAGGGATGATGGTCTGGATCACTTAGATATGAGGTAGGTAAAGTATTTGAATAATTAAAACTTGAAACGCACGAGCCAATTTGTGGATTGCTATGCTTATGCTCAAACTTCAAGTTTTTGACAGGTTTTTGGTGATAGGGAGTTTCAGGGTGTTTTTGGCCTTTAGAAATCGTGTTCTAATTTGTAATGGGTTTGTGTATTAGTATAGAAAAAGTTTCAAGTCAACTCTTCAACAGATTTTTGAGTTGTAGGCTTTTTGCACACTTTCTTGCTTTTGAAGCAAAGTGAAGGGACAAGTCTCTACATGCTTGTACTGGCCTGCTTGGAGTTGGTACAAGCCCTATAAAAATTTATTTAGGTTTGTAGGACTTGTGTGTGCAGAGAAGACAGGTCCAATGCTCAAGAATTGAAAAGTTGTAAAAGTTAAGCTTTTTCAAAATGGCAATGGCAACTTTGTGCCATTTATGGAATTAAAGCTTGGACAAAGACCTTTGGGCTTGGATTAAGGCTTTGTCAACTGAGTAAGCATTAAATTATGAAGTGAGAAACAAGTTTGATACCTGTAAAGCAAGAATTAGGCAGCATAGGTTCAAATTTGAATTTTGTTCTTCATGAAATGGCTTGAATTCAAAGTGAGAAATTATCAATTTCATCTCTTCGATTCTCCCTACTCAAAAATGATCTCAAGGAGTTATTGGACATTTTAGAAATCTTGCAATGTGATATATAACTCATATTTGAAATGAATTTAAAGATTCCTCTTAGAACTAGGTGAAAAATTGCCATGAAGTTGGGTCAAAAACCTGCCTAAATTAGGGCAAAATTTCACTAAGTTATTTTAGTTCATGGGCATGTATTCAAAAAATTATATCTTGAAATCCAAGCATCTTTAAGGAAAATGTGTGAAGAAAAGTTGTAGATTTCATGGAGATATACACCTTTCATGTTGGGAATTTCCTTTGCATCATCTTGTATCATGGTGAAAAAATGGCTTAAAGTTGAGAAAAAAATAAGAAATTTTCTATACTTAGAAAAATTTCTAAGTTAAGAAAATTTCAAATTTTAAAACCAAATCCTCAATCTTTGATTCCTTGATAAACAAGTTTCACATTTTGACATGTTTTGATGAATTATGATCCTTGGCACTTGGTTTTGACCAAAAAGTCAAAGTTTGACTTTTCAGTATACAGTTGACTTTTGATCAGTTGACTGCAAATTTCATTTGTCTATCCAATGGATTTAAAATGTTTTGCACCATGTAATTAGGTCAAGATGATGCAATTGAACCCTTGAAACCATGCTTCAAATCAATTGGTCATTTTCTAGGTCAAAAATCAGAAATTGCCCTTTCCCAGTCAAAACCCTAATTTTGACCATTTTGCCCTTTTGATGATTTGATCAAATTTCTTAAGGGATTATGGTCCAAACTTGATCAAATGATACATATGAGTCTAAAATGTTGATGTAGATAAAAAATTATGAAGTTTGACTGTAAATTGGCCATGGTTGACTTTTTCCCCAATACAACTGATTTTTAGGTCAACTGTCAAATTGACTGATCAAAAATGTGGTTAAAAGCTTGAAACTTGTCATGAGTAATCTTAGGGATCCATAATGATGTTTGAAAATCATATGAAGCATTGATTGTCCAAAAATCCTTGTGCAAACTCAAACCCTAATTTTGGATCAACAGTGTAAGATGAGATGTCTTGAGCTGACCAAACCCTAATCCAGTCTTGAGTCAAAGAGATCTTGTGAGAAAAGTCTTGATAAATGAAAGGGAAAATTTTGGGGTACAACAGTGTGTTTCCATCAGAAATTGTGTGCTTCCATCTTTGTTTTATTGCTTGTGTGCAATGTGTGTGTTTTTAATTATTTTTTTACATTTACTTTATTTTTGTCAATTTTTGGCTAAAAAGGGGGAGTAAAGTGTTAGAGTATTTTTGTTTGTCCTGACATTATGTCACATGTCTTGACAATGATGATTAACATTGTGATATGACTATCTACTGCTAAAGGGAGAGTAGTTATTGTGGTTGCTTATCATATGCAACTATTTAGAGGGAGCATGATAGTCTTTCATGCTTATTTGTGTTTCTGTTGCTGCTACTGTTGATGGTTGTTTGTGTGCATGATGTCATACTTGATATTCTGACATTTTGCCTAAAATGTTTTGTGGATAACCCTAGTTACTCTAGTTTCTCTATTTTCTTTGTGAGGCTTATTTTTAATCTTCTGTTACATGTGCCTCTGATGTGTGAACTTGGATAGTTCATGTTGGTTTAGAGACTTAAATTTTATGGTGATTTGGATTTTTTTTCTTAAAGGGGAGTATTGGATATGTTTGACAGGGAGAGTAATGGACCTGTCTGAAGTTGCTCAGTACAATGCTTGGATACTGAGCTCTTGTGTTGTGTTGAAGTCTCTTGTGTTGTATTGGAGTTGTGTTATGTGATATCAGATCACATGTCTTGACATATGACTTTTGGAGTTTGAAGAAGAGTGTGTGTTAGGTTGGGTTTCTCTATATATGCAATGTATCTCTGATATATTTTTATGCTTGTAGTTTGTACAGAGTTTACATATTTTTCATGTAGCTTGTGTTTTGTGTTTGTGGATTTATTTCTCTTCTCCATATTAATTGTGTAAAGGTTGTTTTAGCCAAAATTTACCAAAGGGGGAGATTGTTAGGTCTGTGATTTTATGATTGATAATAATTTTGGTACAAACATGTTTCATATGGGAAAAATTGTATCACTGAGAGAAGTTGAGAAAGATGTCATACATCTTGATCAATTGGTACAACAGAGTCTGCTGTTACTATTTTTGACAGATGTTCTGAATGATGTTGTGACATGCTATACCAGAACATCAGAACAATATAGTTGCTTAAATCCTTGAAGATTTGATTGTATATATATTACCTTACAATCTATTATATTGTAAGAGGTATTTCATACCAACAAATTTCAAAGGAAAATCAGAAAAATTAAGTGCAGACCAAGCTTTCGATAAATTGTTTCACTTAATTTTATCAATTGCACACTAAGTGTTCTATAAGTTGTTTCACTTAGTTTTATCTATTGTTTCATTGGATATTGGTTGGCCTTGTAAATATATAAAAAGTTACTTGAGAATTTATTGTATTAAGATCTTATTATCATCATTTAATTGAGTTTAATATTTTACGTATATCCGAGCCTCCAATAACCAGTTTGGTTTGGACGACTTGTGATCTAGGTAGGATACGACTTTCGCTTGCCATAGTTTTTGCTTAATTTTTAAAACAAGTTTTGAAGTGAAAATTTTATTAAGGAAACTATTTACCCCTCCTTTAGATAAGTCATCGTCTTCTAACACTTGTTCTTCTCATTGAACCGAGCTTGCAAAGTGATCTCCAACTTTGCTGGTAATTATTTCTCTCTTTCATCCTTTGCTCATGGGCCTTAAAAAATATGTGAAGCTCCTCTTTTTTAATCGTTGCAATATACTTCCATTTCTCAATCGCCACTACCATGTTATCAAATCTTGTCATCAAAGAATGCAAGACTTTCAATATAACAGTTTGCTTAGTAACAGTTTCTCCACATGCCTTTATTTGGTTCACCAATCGAGTAAATCTTATCACGTGATTGTTAATTGTCTCCTTTTCCTCCATTTGAATTAATTCAAGTTGACGTTTCTGAGTTTGTAACTTCACCACCTTCGCCTTGTCAGCCCCTACATATGCATTTTCCAAGATTTCTCACGCTTGCTTTCACTACTACATAAAAGCCACTTCACAACAGTTGGAAAAGAGATACTATCACGTCTGACCAACCTTTGTGATATAAGGGGTGGTTGTATGTATGATGCTTTCCACCACGGTCGTGTGATCGTGATTATAAGTCGAGTAGCACACTACCTATCACAACGGTTACTTTAAATAACCGGTATGATATTCTTTAGTGTATAACATTTGACAACGATTGTTCTAAACAATTGTTGACATATATACACTGAGTTTATTATAAATTATGCGCAATTCTTATTTAGTCAATGCTCACTAAATATATAACCTTTCAATTTGATCTAGAATATTATAGTATAAATAATTAAGTTATATTAGAAGAACAATTTACACGTTCAATGCTAATTAAACAAGAATTCTTCAGCTCTTTATCCGTATTTTGCTCTTTAATTGTTAGAACTTTGTTTAAAGCTCCTAGTTCTTCAACCCCCTTCCTTCACCTCTAGTCCATTTTGCAACATATTATTTACTTTATAAACAAAATTAGAGGTGGAGGAAGGGGAGGTTGAAGAACTAGAAGCATTAAATCAAGTTCTAACGATTAAAAAGATAAATGCAGATA
This sequence comes from Vicia faba, assembly GCA_948472305.1. Taxonomy (NCBI): domain Eukaryota; kingdom Viridiplantae; phylum Streptophyta; class Magnoliopsida; order Fabales; family Fabaceae; genus Vicia; species Vicia faba. Next base: position 21,213,626 of record OX451739.1, on the reverse strand, counting down.
ATGGGCTGGAGAATTCTTGTCTAGAATTGAACGTGCAACTTGTTTTCTAATATAACTTTATCTATCATATTATAATTTTTAATGCAATCTGAAATATTATTTATTCAGTAAGTTGTTGTAAAAACACTCAAACTACATAAGATATAATAAACTCGTCTTTTAAACAAACATTAACAACAACATTCATCAACAACAAACCTTAAACAACATACAACTATTATTAATAACAACAACAACATATCAACTCATAAAATGTTTCAGAAACGTACTTGTTCCATAATGGCTCCAAAATAAAAGGAGGATAAAGCTGAAGTGAGAGTTGCATACTTATGTTAATTTTGAATGGATGTCATTCTAGGTCTTTTACATAAGTTTACATCGCCCACTTTAGCTTCATCCTCGTTAATTTTTTCCATTCACTTATCCCTACCTATAAGTCAAAAGATGCAGAAAGTTCAAACATTATGAAACAAGCTATTGAAACATAAACAATAATACATAAAAAGATTTTGAAACATAAACTATTGTGAAGACTAACCTGTAAGGTAGTCATTTCCTAAGATTTGAAGAAGACGAGTTCGTTGCATGATTTTGGAATTCCCATATGAGTGATATGAGTGATAGAGATGTTAGGGTTTTGTTTGAGAGAGGCGAGTTAAATAAATATTAGGGTTTTCTTTTGAGAGAGAGAGAGAGAGAGAGACGGTTGTTATGTACTGAATCAAGAGATAAATTTTCTAATATATAAATATGTAACACCTTTCACCATAGTTGATAATATGAATCGTGATGAAATGATTGCACTTTACACCACAGTTGATTAAAAGAACTCTGGTGATATACAAGGCCAGACTCATTTAGTCACGATAAATGGAAAATTGTTGGTGTTGGGATTCAAACCCTTTCACTCTCGTACATTTCACTATGGTTGTTAACTATGACCGTAGTGAAGTGTCTTTTAGTAAATACACAAAAAAATGTCCAAAAATGAGTTAATACCACAATTAACAGGAATGTTGTTGTAATATTGTGTTAGAAAAAGTTTATTTTGTAGTAGTGTTTGACGACTCACAATCACAAACTTTCTCAAAATTGACACCATCCACACATTGACGGATCAAAAACAGCGCTTTGTAATCTTTTTTTCTTCTTTTCCTTATATGGTGCTTGTTGTGCATCCGTTGCACTTTGATAAGAGGACTCACACCGTTCTTGACCACTTCAAGAACATCTCGGTAGTCAAACAACATCTTTATTTATTTGTACCATTTGTCGTAATTCTTCGCATCAAGGATTAGTAGGTTTATTGAAATTCTTTCATTTGATACAAAATTCATGTTGCACACTAGGTGTTTGGTGGACCGGGCCAGACTCTTGATGTCAAATGTTAGAACTTGGAATCACTTGGTTGGTGAAAACCGAGGGTTTGAATGTGGAGAGAGAGAGAGAGAGAGAGAGAGAGAGAGAGAGAGAGAGAGAGAGAGAGAGAGAGAGAGAGAGAGTTAAGGGTGAGAATGTATATTTTTATTAACATAGATGAGGTGTATATTTTTATTAACATAGATGAGGATACATTTAAGATACTTATACATCAATTACAAGTAGATTGAGACAGAAATTACATAAGTCAAATAACAGAAAAACATGATTCTCTGACCTATAACTAATTACAGTTGTTACAAAATTAAAATCGATACAGTAATAATCAACTACATTCATGATAAAACTTTCTATTTTTCAATTTAAAAATAAATTTTGTTAAGTTGTAATTGATACACTCCATAAATATCAATTACAAAAATCAAATTTTCACTTAACAACCTTATCATTCAAATATCTATAAGAATATATTTAAAAGACAAAAAAGATCAACATAATAAATAGGTTGACATTTAAGATCATGCTCAATTGTGAAAATTAACTCCTAATCCACCCATAAATATCTACCAATAATGTCATGGTCTCTCTACTCCACACAATAAATAGAAGAAAATTGAGATGGAAACATTATCAAGACCAATCTCTAGATAAAAAAGTCAACTACTAGTATTCACTAAAGTCACGTGGCATGGCACGTGGGTTACATTAATAACTCTTTTTTATATGAAACATTAACAACTCTCTTTAAACTATGCATGCAGTGTTCACATTCTCCCATGTTGATCATAAATGGGTCAAAACCGAAGTTCCTCCATTTGCTACTTTGATTTCAGAGCTGTTTTGACTATGCTGTCATTGGAAAACGTAACAAGTACTAGTACGTAACAAAACAAGTGACTATTTAAACTACTCCCTCCCTCTCATAATCTCATAACCGGTTTCTATATGATATTTTTATATTTTTTAAAGATAATAATTAATTATGTTAATTTCAATGATAAAATGAATTTTATTTATTAAATTAATTTTATTTATTTTATTTTATTTTATAATAAATATTTTATTTGTATTTTTTTCTATATTTTAAAATAAATGTCTTTTTTAAAATATCAATATAGTATTTATTATTTTTTAGTATTCATATTTATTAGCTTTTACGTTTTTTAACTATTTTACTAACTATAATAAATAAGAGTGTTTTAATAAATAATATTAATTTGATCATTAAAATTAAAATATCTAATTATTTTTTTAAGAATCGAGTCATACTTAAATGTGACACTTATTATGAAACAGAAAGAGTAATAGGTAGTTGAATAGTTATGTGAATTAAAATACAATAAATAAGGGGAAATTAATAGAAAGAAATACTCTCTTTGTTCATTTTTATTTGTCACTTTTTTATTTTTTACACATACCAATAAAATTAATAATTATTGTTATTTTTAAGCAATAATTTTTCTTTTACTTATAATATCCTTAATTTTTTATTAATTATTTTAACTTATTTTTTCTCTCTCTATAATAAATAATTAGGTGTAATTTTGACAAAACTATCACTAACACTATTTTAAAATTTGAAAATAATAATGAATTTTTTTTAAAGAATTTTCACAAAAATAACAATTAAAAAGGAATTAAGAAAATAATAAATATAACATTAATATTTTAAAGGAATAAATAATTTGAAACAAATAAAAATATAAAAGATAATTCTTAGTGTGAAAGAGAGAAAGTACTAATTTTTTCATTATCCAGTAGTACATGACATAAAATATAATTGATATTTTGTCTTAACATTAAATGATTTTGAAAATGAGACACCTAACATAAAATAGAGTTATTTAATGGGTAATACATAGTAATGCTTTTTTTAATTGTGTATTGCATTTATTAAAGATTAATAATTAACTTTTCTTTTTTAAATATAAACTTTCTATTTCTAAATTTATTAACAAGGTAGTACATGTTAATATTATTCTTTTTTAATTGAAGTAGTTGAATTAAGTTGTAGAATATTTATTAGTCTCATAAGTGTTTTATTCGAATTATGCTTGGTTTTTTAGCTGAGTCGATTAGAAATATAATTTATATTATTTATTATAATATTTTTTTAATTATACTAAGTAGAGTAATTGAATAAATTGAAAACTAACAATAATAAAAATAATAATAAATGTTATATTAATATTATAAAGAGATGTTTATTTTGAGATGAGAAAAAACGGTAAATGAGACAATTTTTATGAGATGAATGGAGTAATAAAATAGTTAGTTATTCTACTTGATAATGTGTCTATTATTGAAGGAAAAACTATACAATATACTCCGTTTTTACGTTAAAATTTATTTGAACTATAAGTGAAAAAAACATGTGTTTGGTTTGATTAGGTGGGTTTTAAAAATAAAACTCAGTCAAACTAATAGGATTTTTTACATAATTTATATTGAGACTTACATATGTATATATAGAACAACATAATTTTGTGTTTAATTATTCACACATTATCATAAAATAAATTTATTATTTAAATAAATTTATAACTTGATTCAAAAATATAAATTGCATTTTACAAATTTATCTTATATTTAATAGACAATATACATGAAATTACATTCTTAAATAAATTTAAATTACTATTATATTTAATATATAAAGAGATGCAAAAGTAAAATACATTAACTGTTTTTTAATTCTATCTTTATTAATGTTAATAAATTAAAAATGAAAACAAAAATAATATATAATAATTTCAATTCAAATGAATTAATAGTATTTATAAATAGATAATATTTTATTTTTTATTGATATGTAAATTAAAATAAAATATACATATATGATATAGTATTAGTTGATTTCTCTATATAATTAAAACATATATAATAATTTGTAAGATTATGTAACATAACGAGAATCGACTTGTAAAATATAAACTACAAACTAAATTAAATCATATAATTTTATTAAAAAATATCTAAATATATCTAAAATAAATGTAATTTTTGTGGTTTTTATTTAATTTGATTCAATTAACAATTTTCTATTGAACTAGTTTGACAATGAACACCAAGAGTTAGCCAGTGGCAGAGCATGCAACCTAGTTTAATATACATGTGCACTCTTGCATGTGATGTGTGTAACAAACAAGGCTCCTTCACTAGCACTTTCTAATTCTAGGCTCCTTCACTCAAAATTTAAACTCCATACTTTCCAGATCTCAGATCCACTTTTTGCAAAACTTCATTCCCCCCTCCACTTCCTACCTACCTACTCAAACACCACTTTCATATTCTTTATACTAATCATTTTTCACCAAAACAAAAACCTTTTTGCTTCAATCATTGTATCATCTACTTTTCATAAGTAATTATCTCACACACTTTACAACTTCAAAAAGAAAACACAATAAAAAAAATACTCATCATAATTATTGATCAAACATTCTGTTTCATAAAACCACTCATTAAAACTATTTCATTTCTTAGCAACTTCAAATTTTCCAATTTTTAGCCTCAGAATATGAATTTACTTTCTGCGATTATTCTTGTGCTGCTTATTCCATCTTCACTTGCACAATTATCACAAACTGAAACCAGAACTCTTTTCCAACTTCAGAAGCTTCTAGAATTTCCACAAGTTCTTCAAGGATGGAACAACTGGACAAACTTCTGCTTCCTCCCTCCTTCACCATCACTCAAAATAGTCTGCTCCAACGGCCGCGTAACCGAATTAACCGTCATCGGAAACCGAACTTCTCCATCTTCACACAGCTCTGAACCTTTTCAAGCACTTTCAGGAACTTTCTCAACCGATTCATTTTTCACTGTTTTAACAAAACTTTCAAATTTGAAGATTCTGTCATTAGTTTCATTAGGTTTATGGGGTCCAATACCAGAAAAAATCAACAGGTTTTCATCTCTTGAAATTCTCAACATTAGTTCGAATTTCATTTCCGGTGAAATTCCTGATTCAATCTCTTCCATGAAAAAATTGAAAAGTGTTGTTTTAGCTGATAACCTTTTGAATGGAAATGTTCCAGATCTCACAAGTTTATCTTCTCTTGAAGAAGTTAATCTTGATGGAAATAAATTCGGTCCGGAATTTCCTTCAATCGGAAACAATATTGTGAAAATCATCTTGAGAAAAAACTTCATAACATCTCAAACTCCTCCTTATCTTTCAAATTTAGAGAAACTTCAAATTTTGGATCTTTCTTCGAATAATTTGATTGGAAGAATTCCCATTTCTATATTCTCTCTACCTTCCCTTCATTACCTGAATTTATCTTCAAACAAGTTTAGCGGAAACCTCTCCACGAATTCACTTTGTACTTCATCTTCGTCGTTGGATTATGTTGATATTTCTCATAATTTTCTAGTAGGAAAATTACCGTCATGCATGGTGAAATCGAAGGCGAAAGTGTTGTATTCGTGGAATTGTTTGTCGAAAAAAAGTTTGAATGATGAACAACATTCATTATCTTATTGTAAAAAAGATGCGGCTTTGGCTGTTAGGCCTCCTGAGAGAAAGGTGGAGAAGGGATCAAGTATGAACTTACGTCTTGTGCTTGTTATTGTTGGAGGTGTTGTTGGGGTTGCTTGTGTTTTAGCTTTGATCATTGTTTTTGTCTTGTGGAAGTCCAAACCAGAAAGATTGAATCAGAATGTGGATAGATCTGTTGCTCTTAAGTTTTCAGAAAAATCAATAATGAATGCAAGTAAGTTTAGCATCATTATGTTCTTCTTTTATTTACTATTTTTGTAAAGTAATTTATGTTTTGAAAAGTCATATACATCATAAATATGGTCGGATAATATGTTTATCAGTGGGACAGTTCTCACCTTACAAACCGATTTTATAAGATTGAGTTAGGTCCAATAATACTTTTTAGAATGATATCAAACTATTGGGTCATCTTCTATCATTCAACAAAACAAGTTAATTCATTTAAGACTTGCATTAACTTGATCTGACCTATAAAAACAGGACATGTTCCTCAAACAATGAGGCTAGGCACACATGGACAACCACCATACAATATTTTCACAGAAGAAGAAATTGAAGATGCAACAAACAACTTTGGCGAATCAAATCTAATAGGAGAAGGATCACAAGGACAGGTAAAAGAGCTTTTAATAACTTTTAAGATTTCATAACCTTCAAAGTTTTAATGATATCAATTATTTACACAGATATATAAAGGTTGGTTGAGAAATGGATCAGTGGTCCTGATTAATTGTATAAAGATAAAGCAGAAGGGTTTACCACATAGCATTATGCAGCAATTAGATGTATTGCAAAATTTGAGGCATAGACATATGGTGAGTGTTCTAGGACATTGTATCATTACTCATCAGGACCCTCCTCAAGTAACAAGCACTGTCTTCATTGTACTTGAATATATCTCAAATGTGTCTTTGAGAGATCAACTTACAGGTACACAATCACATAATTAAATTCATATATATTCATAGCCGTCTTATGTTTCCTAAGGTTTGGATAGATTAGCCACATTGTCAAAACAAATAGGACTGTGACAATATTCTATGACTTATATTTTATTGGGGGAGTTATTAGGAGCATTGATATATAGTATATTGAATGTGTGGATTCTCTCACTTATATATACACTTAAGTCTCCACATTTCTATCTAATGTCGAACTATTTTTCCACTTACTCACACTTGCTATATTATTCCAACACATTTAACCATTACAAATTTTAGACTCATGTGCAATAACCCGTCTTGCACGCCCTCAAATATGTGATATTGTTAATCATAGTTATCAGATTGCAGAAAATGTATACTTGATTGTGATTTGTTGGCTATGTAACTTTTTTTTATGCAACGGTGTATCAAAAGTAGAATATAATTTATTCATAAAAATCAATGAATTGAATGTCAAAAAAACTAATGTGACATTAAATATTTAATAGATGGAAAAAAGAAGGATATGCTGAAATGGCCACAAAGAATGGCAATAAGCATAGGAGTTGCAAGAGGAGTTCAGTTCTTACATACAGGTGTTGCTCCTGGAGTATTTGGCAACAATTTAAAGATTGAGAATATTTTGTTGGATGATAGTCTCAATGCAAAAGTCAGTGGATACAGAATTCCATTGCCATCCAAGGTTAGGACAGAATACAATTTGACTAGCACCACCGACACATCTGAACAATAGCGTGTCTGATGTCGGGTTTGGATTTTCTAACTTTCAATTTCTTAACTTTCTCTAACTTTCTCTTTATCTCTCTCATAATTTATTTTCTCTTACATCTTTATCCCTCCAAATAAACACTATTTTCTCCTTTGTCATATTCAATTTTTGCTTAAAGTTACTCTACATTTCCCATCAAAAAAAGTAGAGGATCTTTACCCGTCTAGTGTCAATGTCAGACACCGACACATGTGATAGCATTTAATTTATTATTTTTTAAAATTGTTACTGGTGCTGATGTGTCATTATAAATGTCGTGTCTTGTGTCCGTGTCGGTACTTCATAGACCATACACGATTTGATCATTCTCTAAGTAATATTTGCTTGATTTCATCTAAATTTCTAACAAGCAACATATATCTTGATCAATTTTCAGAGCACAGTTAATGAACAAAGTGATGCAGAAAAAGAAGATATTTATCAGCTAGGTGTTATTCTACTTGAAGTCATTACTGGTAGACAAATTGCATCCTCTAGTGAAGTAGAGCAGCTCAAGGATGAGGTATCCTTAACTACTTTAGTTCTTACTCATATTTTTAATAAAATCGTTAGAGCCGTAGACTAGGTTGACTAAAGTTGAAGTGTGAGAAATCACATAAGAATCATATTTTGTCATGTTTTAACCGTGACAAATATTTTAAAAGATCCTTTCTAGCTACAATTTAAACGTATCAAATTTTAGGTCATGTGCAGTAGTCCGGCTTGCACGCTCTCAAAGACGGCGGCCCTAGACCTAAATCTTACATAAGTAAATGTTTTCTTATTTTGAATTATGTTTTTATCATGTTCAGCTTGAAAGAAGTTCATCAGAACCACCATCATCAATACTAAGAAGTACAATTGATCCTTCACTGAGGGGGAGTTATGCCTATGAATCAATGAATACTGCAGTTCAGATTACCATCAATTGTCTCTCTAAGGTTTCTAGTAAGCGTCCTTCAATAGAGGATGTTCTATGGAATTTACAGTATTCAATGCAAGTTCAAGAGTCATGGACTAGCAGTGGGAATCTCAGCACAAAATTTTAAAACTCTTTGTCAATAAAAATGTATGTTTGCTTGTGTTTCATATGTTCATTGATCATAATGAATAAAATGGTAATGTAAATATGAAATTTCATTAAATGTCCTGCATTTTTCTTATTTGTTTTTAATAAATTATTATTATTATCGGAGTTTCTTTCAAATTTGTATTTAGGTTCATGTCCCTATTAATTTCCATGATTTCAGTATGAATAATATATTTCACTGTGAATAATATTATACTATGACTAATCTTTTTATATATAGTATTTTAATTATAAGTCCCTTGTAATAATATAATAAAAAACCGACAGTTAAAAGTGTGAATACAAATTATTTAAAAATAGTAAAAATAACAGCAATAAAATAAATTATTTACAAGAATCTTTCTCATTGGTGAGTGAATATCTATAATTTTTTAATTTGAAAATAACTCTTTTAAAGTGATTATTATTAGACCTTTTAGTTAAAAGATATGCAAGATTTGCATTAGAAAAAAATATATGAAGTGCAAATAAAATTAATATTTAATTTTTCTTTGAAGAAATATCTAAAAACTTTAAATATTTAGTTCTATCATGGTGCACTTGATTATAGACTATGCTAATAGAAGATATATTATCACAATAAAGTCTAATTGATTTTTCTAAGATCATTTTCAAACATAATAGTTTGCAATATCTCTTGTGACTTCCCTGAAATCTACTTCAACATTAGATCTAGATACCACAGTTTGTGTGTTTACTCTTATAAGTTACAAAATTCCTACACAAAAAAGTGCAATAGCTTTTAGTTGATCCCCAATCCACAATTAATCATGCATAGTCAATCTCAGTATATGTTTCAAGACCCAAACTTTCATTGTTTAACATAATTCATCTATATGGGATGTTGGTGTAAGGTGGTGAAATTGAGGAAGAAGAGAGAAAAAGAATAAATGCTATAAAGCTGTCACAAATGATTGAAGAGAATTGATTATTTTAAATGTAAACCTAGTACACATATTTATACACAAAAGTAGTAAAGATAAGGATGCCACATAGGGCCTAAAGAGAATATCCAACAAATGACAAATACTAAATTACCCTCTAATACCATCCCATAATTTAGTAACTATCAGAAGTTAACAACACCAATTTCATCTCTCAAGCAAAGAAATTGGTCTGTTTTTATCGCCTTCGTCAGAACATCTGTCAACTGCTTCTGAGTGCTACAGTGCAGAACTTCTAACACTCCTTTCTGCACTTGACTTCTCAGAAAATGATACTTCGTCTCAATATGCTTGCTTCTTCCATGTAGCACAGGATTCTTGGCAAGATTGATTGCAGACTTGTTATCAATCAACAACTTCATAGATTTCTCTATTTCAATCTTCAAATCCTCCAGAAGATTCAGAAGTCAAACAGCTTGACATGCAGCTACAGCACCTGCAATGTATTCGGCTTCACATGTTGGCAAAGCCACAACAGGCTGTTTCTTGGAACTCCAAGAAATTGGACCTCCCAGAAACTTGAACAAGTACCCAGAAGTACTTCTTCTGTCAACTCTATCTCCACACCAATCAGAATCAGAATAACTCAGAAGTTCTAATTCGGTCTTTCTTCCAGGCGGAAACAACACTCCATATTTCAGAGTTCCTTTTACATACCTCAGAATCCTGACAGCAGCTTGGTAATGAGACCACTTTGATTTGCTCATGTATCTGCTAACCATTCCAACTGCATAGCAAATATCAGGTCTAGTATTACAAAAATAACTCAGAGAACCAACCATTTGTTTAAAGGTTGTAGCATCCACATCCTCTCCATCAGAATCAGAGTCCAACTTCTGATTCGTATCAGCATGTGTGATAGCAACCTTGCAATTTTCTAGCTCAAATCTCTTCAGAAGTTCAAGTTCATACTTCAGCTGATGCAGAATGATACCCTTCTTTGAGTACAGAATCTCCATTCCTAGAAAATATACCATATTTCCCATATCTGTCATCTCAAATTCATTCATCAGAACTTCTTTGAACTTGACTATATCTTATGGACAACTTCCTGTTAGCAATATGTCATCAACATATAGACACACCAGAATCATATTGCTACCAGAATTCTGCACATACACGCCATACTTCATCTCACATTTCTGAAACTTCTGCCTCTTGAAAAACGAATCAATTTTCAGATTTCAAGCTCTAGGCACTTGTTTCAGTCTATACAAGGCTTTATGTAATTTGTATACCATCCCTTCCTGATTCTTTTTAACAAATCCCGGAGGTTGCGACACATATACCTCTTCTTGTAACGGACCATTCAGAAACGCAAACTTCACATCCAGATGTATCAAAGGCCAATTTCTGTTTGCAGCTAAAGCAATCACCAGTTTGATTATTTCGTGTCTAGCTACAGGCGCAAACACCTCAAAGTAATCTAGTCCAGGTTTCTGAAGAAAACCTCTAGTCACTAGACTCGCTTTGTGTTTTCCAATTGATCCATCTGGCTTAAGCTTCACCTTGAAAACCCACCTGACGTTGATGTCTTTCTTCTTTTCTGGAAGCTTCGTCAGCTTCCACGTTCTGTTTCTTTCAATAGCCTCAAGTTCTTCCTTCATGGCATTCAACCATACTTTCTTCTTGAGAGCTTCTTCAATACCCACTGGTTCAGAATCTACTAACATGGCATACTGAACGATTTCTTCTTCAGAATCTACTTCAGTATCATGCAACATGCTAAAATCTGCAAACCTACTTGGTACTCGTCTGATTCTCTGTGGCCTCTGAACTTGTTCTGAAGCTTCTCCAGAACTCGGAACAATGCTAGCTTCTGGACTTTGTCCAGAACTACTTCCTTCAGAATTACTACCTTCAGAGTTGCTTTTGGAAACTTGTCCTCCAGACCCTATGTTTTTAGATTTTTCCCTTCCAGAAATATAATCACCACCAGATTCTGGATCATCATCAGAATATGGATCAGAATTAGATCCACTATCAGAATCTCCTTGAGATTCTGACTCATCTTCAGAGTCTTCATCTTCTGAATCTGACTCGTCTTCAGAACTTTCTTAAGAATCTTAAGAAACTAACTTTGGTGTTGGCGCTACACCAGAATCTGATTGAAGCTTGTTCCAATCCCATGTTTCTGACTCTTTCACAACGACGTCTCTGCTGATTTCAACTTTGTTGGTTTCTGGATAATAAAGCTTATAGGCACCTGAACTGTGGTACCCCACCAGTAACATTACTTTGCTTCTATCATCCAGTTTTCGTCTTCTAGCCTCTGGAACGTGTTTGTAGCATACAGAACCAAACACCTTTAGATGGCTAACACTTTGCTTGTCTCCAGTCCATTTTTCTAAAGGAACAATTTCCTTCAACTTCTTTGTTGGACACCTATGCAGAACATATGCTGACGTGGCAACAACTTCTCCCTATAACATGTGAGGTAGCTTCTTCTCTTTCAGCATACTTCTGGTCATATCAAGCAAAGTTTTGTTTCTTCTTTCAGCAATACCGTTGTGCTGAGGAGTATATGGAGCAGTAACCTCATGTTCTATTCCATTCTCCTCACAGAACTTCTGGAACTCTGTAGAGTTATACTCGCCTCCACCATCTGTTCTTAGAATCTTCAGCTTCAGACCACTCTGCTTCTCATCCTTCACCTTGAACTTCTGGAACTCAGTAAACAATTCATGCTTGAACTTGATGAGTGTTACCCATGTCATTCTTGTGAACTCATCCACAAAAGACACAAAATATTTGTTTCCTCCAAGTGAAGATATTGGAAATGGTCCACACACATCAGAATGTACTACTCCCAAAGCATGCTTTGCTCTGGGGGGGCACTTCTGATGCAAATGGCAATCTGGGTTGCTTGCCTTTCATACATATCTCACATGACTTTTGAGGCTTCACAATCTTCTAAATTCCATGTACGAGCTTCTTAGAACTTAGATGCCCTAAGCTTCTATAGTTCAAGTGCCCCAACCTCTTGTGCCACGGCTTACTGTCACCTTCAGCGCCTTCTGCACTAAGACACTCTGCTTCATTTGTTTCTACATTCACCTTGAATGTTATGTTGCTTCCCTGCTCAGACTTCATAATTAGCTTATGATTAGAATCATACAACGTCAAGAGGTTGTCCTTCATAACCACTGAGAAACCTTTCTCAATGAGCTGACCCACACTCATCAGATTGATTTTAATTCCAGGAACATACCAAACATCTTTGGTCAGAATGTTTTTTTTCATTCTTCACTCTGACTCTAACATTTCCCATACCTTCTGCATTAATATATTTATCATCAGCACATCTGATCTTTGTTCTCCTTCTAGAGTCAAAGTCTATCATCCATTGTTTGTTCCCAGTTAAATGGTTTGAACAGCCAGTGTCCATATACCACCAATCTTCTGAACAATTTCCATCAGAATCAGAAGCCATCAGTAGCACAGGTTCATCATCGGAATCTCCTCTGGCTATATTTTCTTCTTCTGATTTCCTTCCTCTGTTTCTACAATCTCTGGAAAAATGGCCAAACTGTTTACAACAGTAACATTGAACCTTCTTCTTGTCATACCTTTCCTTTCCCTTCTGATATTTCTTTTCATCAAAAGTTGAGGTTTCTGACTTCTGGAATTTATCACCACGTCTATTCTGCTTCTGGTCCTTCTTGACAAAAGAAGCCTTCAGAGCTTGCTCCACTTCCCTCTCAGAAGTTCTTTCAGTAAGACGCAACTCCCGCGCTTCTAGACTGCTTTGCAACTCTTCTATTCTCATGGTTTCTAGATTTTTAGAATGTTCAATAGAAACAACAATGTAATCAAACTGAGGAGTAAGTGACCTCAGAATCATTTATATGATTACCTGTTCAGAAAGTGTTTCTCCACAAGCTTTCATCTCATTAGTGATCAGAGTCATTCTGAAGATGTACTCTGAAACTTTCTCAATGTTCTTCATGTTGAGATTCTCATATTGCTTTCGCAGGGACTGAAGCTTTACCTTCTTTATTGACGCGTCACCACCATGACATCTGGCCAATATATCCCATGCCTCCTTCGACGTTGCCGAATAAGCAATCTTCTCAAACACATTTTCATCCACACACTGATGGATATAGAACAGAGCTTTCTGATCCCTCTTCCTCGTGGCTCTTTCTACAGATTTTTGTTCTTCAGTAGCATCTGCTGCAACTGGAATATAACCTTCAGTAGCAAGATCCAGAACATCCTGAGTACCAAACAGCACACGCATTTGTATCTTCCATCTGTTCCAGCTTTTGCCATCAAAAACTGGAAGTTTAGTGTTCAAACTACTGCCTCCACTCATCTTAAACCTTGCACAAAAAACTCAGATCTCAGATTCTCACTCAGTGTTTCCCAAACCCACAGAATCAGTGTGATTCTGTTTCAGATTTTTGTTCAAGATTCAACAGAAATCAGGAACCAAAAATCAAACACACAACTCACTATCACTCGTGTTTCCCAGAATTTCAGAATAAACCAAGAGCTCTAGATACTAACTTATTGGTGCAAGGTGATGAAATTGAGGAAGAAGAGAGAAAAAGAATAAATGCTATAAAGCTGTCACAAATGATTGAAGAGAATTGATTGTTTTAAATGTAAACCTAGTACACCTATTTATACACAAAAGTAGTAAAGATAAGGATGCCACATAGGGCCTAAAGAGAATATCCAACAAATGGCAAATACTAAATTACCCTCTAATATGGGATTCCTTTCAAATAATTCATAAATCAAAGTGGGAATTATATATGAATCTTTTTTTATTGGTATGTGAATATGTTGACTAACCTTTGATAAATCAAAGAGAGTATCCGAGTATCTTTTGGGATAATTAGGATTGATGGTAGTGCTTACTTCCTCCCTTTATGAAAGATATCATACAGTTTTTAGAAATAGTTATAAGGCTTCCTTGCTCATTACCTTTCATTCTTTTAACATCTGCATTCTTTTCAACATATCATCATGCGTCAAACAATGAAGGAAGATATTTCAAATATCTGGATGGATCCTAAAATTTCATAAATCACTTATATTTTTGCTCGCTTAGGTAACCTTGATATGGGTTTCCTTAAAATGGGCCCCTCGTCTAACTAGGGTGTATTAATCCCAGTCAAAGACAAAAAAAAGATATGCATCGAATATGGTAGGTGTGTCATCTCTTTTTACGAGTGTGCATTTTCGATTTTGGGTCTCTAGTTAACTTTCAATGATTTCAAACATAGGGTTCTTAACCAACTGATTATTTCTCCTTCACAATTTAATCCTTTGAGTTGGGATTTCATCAAGGTTTTCCAATATTGGTTTGAGTTCCAAGGGGGGAATCTATCTTTTTCACTCTTCTTTCACCCTTTCAAGGTTCGCAGTAGTACATCGGGTCATGCACATGATCAGGGTTTGATTGCAGTGTTGCAGGTTACCCGTTACTTCGGAGTGTATTCGAATGGCGTGAAACATTTCAAATATTGATTTTTTTGTTACTCTTCTCAATAAAGAGTCTCATGCAAAGATTTGTGTTATATAGACTAAACCTAAATACTGTTGTATGAATATATTTCATAAGTTCTTGAGCCAATGCCGTTTTTTAATGGGGAACAAGTTAAATGACTATAAGGAGGATGATATGTCCCAGGAGGAGTTTTACCTGAAGAACAAGTTAATCACTTTCTTCAAAGAGTTGAGTTACGTAGGAGGCGTCATTATGTGAGATGAATCCTCTAGGAAACGTTTGAAGTGGTTCATTGAAACTTTTCTATTGATTGATGATAACACTGAGGAGTAGATGGAGTTCATTTTTGGTAAGCTCCAAGTATTTCTATCTTTCTCTGCTCGTCATCTTTGTTTACAGTATTTTTTGACAATTTTCCAGTTGCCACATGTAGACTCAATGAAGTATGAGAAAGTAATCCACCAAATGAAGAGGGGAGGTCGAGTTATCCCGACAATGGTCGTTCCTTCAAGTGTTCCAACACTCTCCATCGTCTGTGTTTCGACTAGAGTGACAAAGAAATTAACCATGTCTTCCCTGTTGGGTTAACCATAGCCTCAGCGAGGAAGCGTCCCATTTCCTAACCCAAAAGTTAAAATTCTTGCAGATACTCGAAGGGTGTCGAGCACTGAGGGAACTTTACCCTCGAATTTAGGTATTTCAAATCCTGTCATCTTGGCCCGGTCGGAACCTCGTACTCAAAGGGAGAACCAAGCATCCATTTAGGAGGATGATAGCTCTTATCTTGCCAGTCTAATTGACGATGCTCTCTATAACACCCCCAAATTTAATTAGTTAAATTAATTGAATTATTTATGTTTTTATTTAATTAACTAGTATGAGCTATGTTTTTATTTAAATATATTATAAGCTCTATGTGTATGTGGTATATGGTGAGATGTGATGAGAGTATTGGTGAGTTGGTAGAATAATTAGAAATAATTAGATTTAATAGTTAATATTAATTAATAAAATAAATAAGAATATGGTGGAAATGGTAAGATGGGGGTTTAAATGAGATAAAGGGAAAATAAGGGGAATTGGAGTATGAGGAGAATAGTTGAGGGAGAAAATTATAATTATTAGAGAATTGGAATAAGTAGGTTAATCTAGTTATTTAATGTCAGTGTTAACCTAGAGCAATCAGTACGTGAAATTAAAATTTTAGAGAAAACAGGCTAGAGGCTATGGCTTGAAGAGAGAAGAACACAAACCACCAATCTTAATCAAGTTCAGAATTTGCTGCTAGGAATCTGAGGTAAGGGGGAAGTGCTTCTATATTGGTGTTTTGCATGAAATGGTAGAAGAGAGATCCTGACTCTCTTTAGAATTATGTTATAGTTTATGATTTTGTTTTGAATTGTTGTGGGTATATGACAATCTGAATTTCTGAGCATGATTACTGTTACAATTTGATTTTATGACTGATTTTTGTGTAGATTATATGGTATAAAATTATGTTCATGTCTGTTTGGAATTTCCTTCATTGTTGTGTTTTGAAAGCTTGAACATGATTATGCATTTTTTGCAAATTAATGAATTAAAACGTGAAATTAGTGTTATATCGGGGAGATATTAGTGGGAAATCATGTTATATATATTTTTTGATCGAATTGGGGTGGTTGGATGTCAAATTAGAGCTCTCCTTGAACTCAGAATGCAGAAAACACATTTTCTACAAGTTTTAACTGCATGACGGGCGTCTTGGGGATGACGACCAGGGTGTCACACGTTTGAAGCAGCTGACAGGTGTCAGTGTTATGGCGGGGAGACCATCATGGTCTCCAGGCTTGAATTTCCAAGTCGGTCATCATGGGAATGAATGGTTGGAATTTTTGGGTGGATGATTGGCGTCACCCTGGTGACGAGAAGCCCGTCATGTTGTTAGAAGGGGCGTAGTTTACCTAATTTGTGTAGTTGAGTTCGTGGTTCGGATTTTTTATGTTGTTTTATAGTTTAGACAATATTAGGCTACTGTTTGGTTGGGTTTGGTATTGTTAATTAATTATTATGAGATTAATCAATCATGGTGAATTATCATTGTTAAATAGTAATTGATTTACTCAAATGTTATCTAAATAGTGTAGAAATTATATGGAATGCATATGATATTCTGTAGTGAATATTACTAAGTGTTGTATGTGCATAGTTATACGTTGATTTAGTTATGTATTGTTGTTGTTGTGAATGTTGGATAGTAGTTCAGAAGGGGGAATTATTATTGTGTTGTCAGTGCATGTTGTTTACAATTATAAGGGGGCCTTAAACATTGTTATTGTTATTGCAATGATTTGTATGACATGAATCATTATGTCGTGTCATTGAAAGAGGTGTGCTCGCTAGTTCAAAAGGGGGGACTAGTGGCTTGTCCCAGGCTCAAAAAGAGAGCTTGGAGCTTAACAGGGCGGCTCATAGGTTCAGATGGAGTGACCTGGTTCCTGAGAGAACCAAATATTGAGCTGGTACCACATGCATAGGGTCATATTGGATCATAAGTCACATTGTATATGTGTATATATTATGGTGGAATGGGTGTGAGATTGTGTTGATGTTGGTTGTGTATTGAATGTATGGTGTGTTGTGTGTTATCTACCCTTGCATTCTTTACACCAGTTCATATCGAATTTTATTTCTCACATTTTTGCTTAATGTTGTCCCTTATGGACATCTTGAACACTACTACAAATAATAAATTTCATGACAAAGCTTTCACCTCAGCCAGAAAAAAAAAACTGAGGTATTATGCCAAGGCGCGCCAAGTTTTATTTTTTTATAAAAATAAAAACAACATATTTCCTTGGTTTTTAATAAAACCGAGGGGAAAAATAAATCAGGACACACTTTGAATCTTAGCTATTGCAGTTTTTGTTTATAAGTGAAAACTAAATGATCTATCCCTTTGGTTTCCTTAATAATCGAGGGATAAAATAATAAGATTTTACTATAAAAGCACTCGTTAAATAGATATTACTCTAATCCTAACTTATATGTTTCCGCCCCAAACTAGTACGCATCATTCTTTGGGGTGGATTGCAATGTAGAAAAATATTTAATATTCTTCTATCCTTGAACTAAACATTTTTCGGCACTTGTAATCTATCTCACATAATGGTGTTGATGTTGTATTTTTATAATAACTCTGTTAAAAATGTTGAAAAAATTTCCTATGATAGATTGCAAGTGTAGAAAATCATTCTTGCTTCCAGGTTAAACAAATAAGATTGTTCAACCTTTAAAAAGATATATGCAACATAATTTGGAATTGCAGCAATGATGATGAATCTGGATTTTTTTGATATTATGTGTAAATAATATAATGTTTAAAATAAATAAATAAATATTATTCACCTTTGTTTTCTTTTAAAACCAAGGGGCTTACTAATTTTATTTTATTTTTTTATTTAAAATAGAAAATATGTATTCCCTCGGTTTTGTTTTAAAAACTGAGGGAATATGTTACATAACTACAACAATGAATCTCTATCCTACATTCTTAAAGGAACAATGCTCAAGATATTACCAAGACATCAGTCCCCAAAAAAATCTCCACATTCACCATTATATATCTTTTTTATTAAAGCATTTTCCTTGACTACATATTCTGAAGATAATGAAATTTTGGAACTTGAAAAAGCTTAGAAAAGTTCTCAATGGTAGATTGCAACTGCAAAAAAATAACATTTCCAAACTTGATAACTCCTAACTTGGAGCAAATAGATATTTAAAAGTTGATTGTATGCAATCTATAGAACTTTAAAATAATGAGCACAAAATGTATCCAACATAAATGGATTAGATCGAAGATGTGTTATTCTCTAAGAACATCAGCTACTATGATAACACTGCATTTGTTGCAATAATGTAATTTAATATTTTGTGTAAACAATGTATTATTAAAAAAATGTATACACCTTTTATCTCGGTTTTGTCAGAAATTGGGGGTATAATTTTGGCGTGATAATTGAGGATATTGATCACCTTCCTTAAACAATTACGTTTCGTCTATTTTATGAGTATCAATGCTCAAGACACTTCCATTAGCGATCTGCGTGAAACCTAACAGACATTCATTATAAAAGCATTTGAAATATCAATAATTGTTAATGAAACATATAACCTGAAAACTTTGAAGCCTAAAAAACTTGGTAAAGTTCTCTATGATGGATTGCAAGAGCAGAAAATAAATTGGGTTTAAGGTTTGTGTTCTTCAATAATCATTTTTTACGGTGTTCTTCAATAATCATATATCCATTCATTTAACTAATCAGTTTCTTGTTTTACATCAAAAACAAATAAATGTGAAAGGGATATAGAATATATTGCACCAGACATTTTCTCTTGCCCGATATTTCAATGAAACAATGATCCAACATCTGATCTTCACTAATAGTGATGACGATGAATCAGATTCAAAATTTTGTATATATATATATATATATTTATAGGAATATTTTGTGTAAGAATGTAATATTATGGATAAACAATTAATTTATTAATATTTTATAGTATGTAACGAGTTTAAAAAAATATTAATCTTACCCCTCATTGTTATTAATAAACCGAGAGGTTTGATGCGCTAGTTTTGAAAATATTAAAAGTGCAGTGGATGGGGTTTGAACCCATGTGCATAAGTATTTTCTCCTTGGTGTTTTAAAAACTGAGGTATAAAGGTTATACTTTTCATGACGCCCTTCGTTACCTCACTTCTTTAGCCGAGGTTAAATTCATTTCACGTCCAAGGTGAAATGTGTATTTTGTAGTAATGGTAGATAATCTGGAGTAGATTTGTTGTTGTGTGTGAAAGGTGGCTTGTTGGAAATATTCTTTATTTATTGTTATCGTTTATCGCACTTTAGTGATTTTAGTGCTCTGATCTTGTAACATCGGGAACGGGGCGTTTTTGCTATATTTTTAAGTCAAAGTTAAATTATGTTGTTTAAAGTTTAATACTTTATTTTCGAAGTTTAAATTGAAGTTGTGATAGTATGATTTTCTGCAGCATGTTGCTAAATGTTTTGAAAAGTTTTTGGATGGTTGTCGTGATGACACCTTAAATTGTCGACTAAATATTTTTAAATAAAGTTTTGGATTTTTAGGGTGTTACACTCTTGAGGAGGAATTATAAGCTCTAGCGTACAATACTCGACGAGCCTCTATCATCCTTGCCACTGGTGGATAGACTCTGTAAGAAAAGACAAATGTTGCAGGGCAGTGTCTATGATCTGACGCTTCAACGTAACATGTACTTGCATGAGATAAAATGGCTTTCTACTTATCTTACCGAGATATGTGCCTCTTTTAGTGATTTATAATTCTATGGCTCCTTAGTTGATCAAGTAAAGTTCTGGTGCATGAAGTACTGAATCAGGATTAAGCTTTGGCTTCACCTCAAGTTTCATTATCTGCTACAAAAGCATCTATTTCAACAACCCGGGGAGATCTCGAGAATTTTCTCCATGAAAACATCTCTTTGGCTCACGAGTTAGATAAAGCGACCGGCATTGACCTTGCATTTATCTCCAGTTATTTTAATAATGCTTTATTACAAGTGGAATATTTATATCCTTCTTTGTGCATTTCGAGAGAGCAAGTCATCCCAGATTAGATAGTTGAAGATGGGAAAATTGTTTTGCTTGGAGATTAACCATGCTCTTCTCTTCTTTTTTTTTGGGCGTTCCTGCTTGATATGTAAAGTGTATATATAAGTGTGAAATTTTTCATGAAATAAAATTTATATATGAATTTGATATTTGGATATTGTTGTTATCTAGTTAAGGTGTGCATATTAGATCTCGAGTACATTTCTTTGGGTCGTAGCTTTTACTTTATGAGGTATTAGCTTCAAAATTTATTGGATGTCTCTGTGGTCGTTCCCAGTCAAGGTTCGGTACCCCTTCCCTCCCCCGGGGTGAAGACCTAGTTCGAGGTTGACGTATGGTGTATCCACCGCAACCTCTAGAGTGGCTAGCTACAAAGAGGGAGGCAGACTGATTTTGTCATTTCGTGGTTTTATCATTTTGTGTTTTTGCCACTTTCTTTGTGTGTTGGCTTTGGTTTTGATTTTTTTAGTCATACATTTACGACATCGGTGATAGAACCCCTAAATCTTTATGGTGGGGCTGTGATTTCCTCATTCATACCCTATACTCATTGTTATCTTGCACAATCATAAAGGAAAGAGATATTTTAGTAGAACATTCTTATTTCTTTGATAAAAATGGTCATAACACATTACGACGAAATAATCATGTTTCATAGAAAACTATTTAAATAACTAGGTGGGCTTGCCACCACTTATTTTCCCCCAGGGAACTCTTGTCGCCTTTAGTTTGTTCAGATCAGTCACTTTTACATGTGTGGCTAAGATGACCTTCCTTACCTATTAGGGGAAAATATTCATATCTAATAATTGACTTGTCAAGGAGGTTACATTGATCTCCATGGCTTTTCACTCCCTCTTATTTCTGTTCTTATTGCAAGCCTTTGAAGATTATTTTTTCTCAAGAAAGATTAGTGTTTACTGTGACTGATTCATCATGGATGTTATGAAATTTAACTTGAGGTAAATCGGGATGCCATTGCATCTAAGTTTTTAATGAAGGGTCTGTCGAGGATACATTTGCAGACGCTTTTGAAAGGGACCAATAGAATCTGAGGGTCAATTTCTCTAACATATCTCCATTCCCCCACGACAACCATCAACTTGATGTACCCCTAGGGCGTGTCGTCGTGGCATTGAAAGCTTGTAGATGGTATCCCACATGGGGCCACAACTTTTCTTTCTTCAGACCTTTCTTCTTAAAAAATTTTGATTACATCACGTCACAAGACTTTCCACTGTCAATCAGTATTCGAGAAACATCAAAATGGTCAATCATGATTGTTATGACCAACAGAACTATTTCATTTAAGATTCCCTGGACCTTTTTACTATCTCGCAAATGGAGCATTGACCTTTATGGGCTCTTTTTTGACGTACCTCCACCTTTCTTACTAATGGATATTAGTTCCACAATTTTTTTCAATCGCCCCATTGAATGGGGAATTTTCTCGTGGGGCGTCTTACATGATAAATGTAATGTGTTGGCACTTCCCTTTATGCACTTTCTCTTATTCATTGCTTGTTTTCTTACCCTTAGTCACGACATCAACTGTTTTAACCGAAGACTGCTAATTAATCATAGAATCATCCTAGTCCCTCTTGACATCTTTAGTGTAACTGGATAGACGACCTCTTTTATTTAGCCCCTTGTTTATGTCCTTCAGTTAGATGCAGTCGTTGGTGTTGTGGGTCGTGACTTTTATGAAAAAGGAAGTACTTTAACTTATTAGTCCGAGATAATTCCTTAACTAGAAATGGATTATTTATACATGCTTTTTTGAACTCTATGTTGGCACATTCTTTCTAAGAGGTGTTATGGAAAGTGTATTTGTTAAATCGGCCATAGGGCCCATGTTCACCTTCTTCTTTCTGTCGTTTGAATTCCTTTACTGATGATCGACTAGAACCTATGTATGTCATTTAGATTTCCCTCATAATCCTAACACTTTAAGAGTCTAATCACACATAAAAATAGCAAAGACAGAAGTTGTATATGTAAGCATAAGAATAATCATAAGAAGACATAAAGAAATAATAAAAATAGTAAAACTTTTAATTATGAGAAGCAGAATTACATAGAGAAGTCTTGATGTTCACAATCATAAACATACAATAGTAAAAAAAATATATATGTGTGTTTTTAATCCTATGAAAACTTTCTTATTTATATTACAACAACATACCTCATTTATCCTCCAATAATAGCTAATAAATAGATTTAATACATAATAAGACATGGAAATTGAGAGTTTCGTAAGAAACAAAAAATAAATAAAACAGACAAAATTGAACAAAACGATAAGTCTGGGAGGCTACGATCGTAATGGTCATTACGAGCAGGTCGTAGCCAAAAACTTGAGTCTGGGTTTATTACAGTTGTAATGACCATTACCGTCGGACCGTGATTTTACTAGTTAGCAATTTTTTGATTTCTACTTAATTCTTCCTTAGTTGTTCAGGAACATTAGCACATCTTAGTTGTTCAGGAACATTAGCACATCTTTCGTGATTAGTCTCAATCACTTAAATATAAGCCTTGAATCATCATTCTTCTCTATATTTTTTAAATAAAACAAGTGGAAATAGTGAATTTAATGACATAATTAAGCAATAAAAAATGAAAAAAAGTAGACTTATCATACACCTAAATATTATATGAGTTTATTAGAGGATGACACGTTATAGAACGAGGAAAATACCTCTATAAAATTTTTGGAGACGATGACGATAAAAGATAAAAATATTTATAGACACGTTGAAGAAGTTATAACTACCTCACTCCAATATTTTAGTGAAAACCATTTTCTTTAATATCATTGCACGTGTTTGGTTTTAAATGTTTGTTTTTTTCTCAGTAATTCTTTTTTGTTGGGGATATTTTAACACGTGAACACTTATAATACCTTTATTTGTACATAAATAAGTACAAGTCTGATTAAAGTAGTCCTTAACATCATCATACTTAAACCAAACGAATTTTTTAACCATAAAGAAGAATTGGGAAAACACAATACTAACGTTTTTCCCCAAGTATCTCAAATACAATCATCAATAAAGATTTCAAATCAATGTGCATCAGATATATTATATGTAGCCCACGCATTTGTATGAACAAGTAACAAAAAAAAGGTATTTATTTTATTATTGACTAAAAAGGTACACATTTCTGTTTATCAAACTCACACAGCTCACAATACAACTCACAACGGAGGCTCTCAACATATAATATGTGGCTCTATGTGTTTAATAATTACTCCCTCCATTCCAATATGAGTGTCATTTTAACAAATAAAAATTGTTTTAAAATGAATGTCATTCTCACTTTTTAATATAGAAATTATTATTATTTTTTCAATTATGTCATTTAACGATTATACTTGACACTACTTCCAACATATTTATAAGGTTAATTTAGTAAAAATATAATATTTTATGACGATATTATTACATTCCTTAATCTATGTGCAAAAATCTTAAACGACACTTATTTTAAAACGGATGAGTATAATTAATTTTGATAATGACAAAAGAGTCAAAATAAAATATCATAAACAAATCAAAAAGCAAGACGATGATTGCCTCAAAAGAATATAAAACTAAAAAACATATCAAGAAACGGTATCATCAACTAAAAGTTCGTCTTGTGATCATGTGTTATGCTCTCTCTTTTTTCTCTTAAAGATCAGAGTTGAAATATCAAGTGTATTGCTCTCAAAGTATTAAGGTCATACATACACACTAAAATTTACTTTTCAAACTTTACCTATTTTTAAAACATTCTAAAATCATTTTGAATTGGACTAAAATGTTTTAAACCGAAGCATAATTGATTATGAAATTTCTATAATTAGTTAGTATATAGTAAAATTCAATCTATAATCAACTATGACACTTATATAATTGATTATGAGACAAATTCACTGACAATCAATTAAGAAGACCTAAGTAATCAATTATACTTTTGCTCCGTCAAATTTTTCCTAATTTGCAAGTTCATAATCAATTATGACCGCGACATAATTGATTACGAAGTGAATTCAAGCCTTCCAAAAAAAAATTGAATAGATAATTTACTAAAAAAAATATGTCTTGCATTCATAGGAAACACACAAGAGTTCTTAATATTACCTTCTTCTTTACCCTGTCCTTTCTTCAAATTCTTATATACTTTTTCCTTCCTTCAAATTTTTATATATATACTTGAAATATAACTTTAGTGGTTAAAGAGTAAGTTGTGTGTAGCCACTATTATCATATTCTAATCTATAATTTTAAAATAAGAGAAGATTGTTCTCTTAAACTCTAATAGTCCCTCTGATCCTTTTTATAAGAGACATTTCGCTTTTCTAGATTCATTCAATAATTAATGTAGCTACCCTATATTACAGACCAGATACATTAATCATTTAATAAATCTAAAAAAGTAAAGTGTCTCTTATAAAAGGGACCGAAGTGAGTAAGTTATAAAACTCGATGATACTGAAAATCTAAAAATGTAATCCTTGAGAACTAAAGTAAGCCTCATAATTTTAGGTCAAACCAGTGTTGAAATTCTGGCAGCAGATACTCAATGTCACAGTGAATGTTATGACACCGTATCTGACTTTCTATAAGACAGTAAATAAAAGAAACAGTAAAGAACACAGTCAATTGTTTACCCAGTTCAGTGTGAAACAACACCTACTCTGGGGGCTACCAAGCCAGGGAGGAAATCCACTATAAGAGATATTAATTCAGGAATAAACCAACCAATTTATCTCCTTCACTTAAGACCTACCCAATGCAACTTCAATCTAAGTTCAACTTAAACCTGAGTTCCTACTCACTCCCCCTCAATCACAGCAGTGATACTAAACAATTGACTAATGAATTAATGAAGACACTCTTCAGAACATACACTTAATTATGCTTCAAAGCTTTCAATCAAGTAACACAACCACTCGTGCTTCAAAGCTTTGAGTGATACATAAACCTAACTTGACCTTGCTTCAAAGCTTTAGTCAAGTGACACAAAACACTCTTGCTTTAAAGCTTTGAGTGATACACAACCCTTACAATCAAAACCTACTCCAAGTCACTTATCACAATGATACTTGCTTGGATTACAGCAGTTAAAACTATACAGCCCCTAATTGATCTTCTGTCAAAGAGTTAAATTCCAATCAGCTTTCCTGTTGAATATATATGCAGTTGTTTCTTCAGTTAGGGCTTCCACGAAAAGCTAGGGTTAATTAGGGTTAACCTCAAGACTTGGTCACAAGACTTTATCAACCAGATTAGGGTTGAGCTAGGTTAACCTAAAGTCCACGTGAGATTCTGTTCTGGAAAGTATGAACCAAATTCCTGAAAAATCTCAGAATTAACCAAACTGCATAACTGTTAGATCAGTACAGGATGTCTTAACATTTGTTATGACAACATAAATCCTGTTTACTGATTTTGGTAGAAAGTAATAAATGTGATCATTGCAAAATGCTCAGATACACACTCATAAATACCAGCTATTGTATGCCATTCTTTTTCTGCATAAAGTACCTAATAACCCAGAATGTTATGACATTAGTCATGACATTCACACACCTGGTTTTACCAAAAATACATGCCAATAACTAAACACTTACAAACTCCCCCTTTGGCAAATTTTTGGCTAAAACCCCTAAGCAATCAGAGAATAGAGAGCAGCAGAATGAATATGTCTGCAGAAAAAAATAATGTCTACCAAGTAATTAACACAAAATATCTCCCCCTCTTTAGCCACAAATAGGCCAAAGATACATGTAATTATATGTTATACAGTCATCCAAAATAAGTAATAAAAACAACAACAAAAATTGAAAACACTTGCAGCAACAGGTACCAACATCAAGCTTGACAACTCCACCAAACTTCAGGCACTGTCATCTTCAGAGGAGGCACTTTCTTCAGCATTGAGCTGATCTTCAGCAGCATCCTCTTCCCTTCTTTGTCCTTCAGTCTCCTCCTGTTCTAATCTAGCAATTAGGTTCTCAAGAGTCCTTTTCCTTGTCTCCAGCTCTTTGCAGGTTTCCTTCAGCACAGCTATAACATCAGATGTCTTGGACTGAGTTTTTACAGTTGATGTCTCAGCTGATGTCATGACAATATCAGGAACATGAGATCCCTGGAATAGCTTATAGTGCAACCCAAGAGCAGGGGCTCTTTTGCATACAGTATCTCTTTCCACTAGAATGCCAGGATACTGAGCAAGGACAATACCACATAGGAGGGAGGGAAAGGCAATAGGGCCTTTAACAGCATAACTTCCAGCATGTTTTAAAGTTTGATCAAAGATATACCTGCCATAGTCAAATTCAGTCCTGGTTCCAACAGCATAAATGAATCTTCACAATCCTGTGGAGATGGTTGATTTATGGTTGGTAGGAACCCAGTTGGTTGCACCAATCTTGTGCAGGATGGCAAATTTCATGCTTAGCTTGCTAGCATTCAGCTTGCCTTTTAAGGGCCAGCACTTGACTTGTCTTGCAGTGATGGTTTGGCAAACTTCATTGTCAGTAACCTCTAGTTCAGGGCAAGTCTCATCTGGTCTTCCAAGGAATTTGTTAATTTCAGAGGGAGAGAAATTAACCTTTCTTCCTCTCACATAGACACATTTAAAGTCAGCTGACCTTCCATCAGCACATTCATCAGACAAATTCACTATGAATTCCTTGACAAGATTTTCATAGCATTTGGTAAACTTTACCATAGTATTCATTAGTCCAGCAGCTTTGATTAGGTCCATGATCTCCTTACAATCCATGGCACCATTGTTCAGTTCTCTTTCCAAGGCTATTCTTTTCAAGCAAACATACTTCCATCTGTTGGCATTTTCAGGGTGGTGAAATGAAATGTTGTCAGTGGGGACTTCAGGAACTTTAGCCATTTTGCTGGAAGGGAGTTTCCTTCTGAGAGGAATGTCTTCAACATCAATTTCAAATTCTGATTCCTCATCAGAATCAGAAGGTTCAGGCTCTTTCCTTTTCTTTGCTATTGGTTGTCTCACAGGCTTTGAGAGACTCCCAGCATGTACTCGGGTTTTCACCTTCCCTTTGGACAGTCCAGTCTTCACAGTTTCTACACCAGTCTTGCCTTCAGACCTGGTTTTCTTGTGAGCAACATCAGCAGTCTTCTCTTTGGTCAGACATTTTGCAGTATCCTGCTTGCCTTTTCTGTTCATCATTCTCCTAGCTATGCTAAGGTTGATATTTGCAATTAGGTCATTGTCTGAGTAGTCTTCATCCACATCAATAACGGGGGGTTCAACCTCCTTCTCTGAAGGGTTCTAGAGATCATCAAGATTATCAGATGATTTCTGAATGTTGTCATTTGGTGTCTCAACATTCTCAGAGACATCTGGATTTATGTCAACATTTGGACTTGTTGATTCTTGATTTAAAGGAACAGAAATGTCGGGCACAGAGTGGTTCTCACTCAGAATTCTTGTAACAAGCCTGGCTATTGCTTGATGAACATAAGTTGAGCCTTCCCTATTTAGAACAGAAGATGAAGGTTGAGAGGGATTACCGGATGAAGTAGCTTGAGACCTTACTGCATGCCTTGTTCTCAGCTTTTTAACCTTAGAGGGGTTAGTTGCCATTACTCTAAGAGGAGTAATCTCCAGGACTTCAGAATCCATGCATGATGTGATTTCCCTAGAATCTCGATCAGAGGAAGCAGATGAAACAATCGTCTTGGATGAGGATGATGTTTGAGACATTTTGATAGTCTTAGAAAACCAGTAGCAACGAGAGAGAAATCTTTGATTGAGAGAATGGGATTTGTTGCAGAACCGAGAGAGGAAGGAGGTAAATGAGTGTCTATTCAACTTCTTAATAATTTTGAAAGAAATGGGAAAACATATGATTAACCCAATCAAAATAGACTTAACAAACAAAACTCCTTCAACCCTTGTTTTAAGCAAAATTAATTGCTACAATTCCTCATGTTGGAAAATTCCCAACTTGCCCCTCAAATTTTCAAATTGATTTGCATCAAGTGCCTTGGTAAAAATGTCAGCCAGCTGTAGCTCAGTGGCAACATGTTCCAGTTTAATCATCTTCTCCTCTACAAGGTCTCTGATAAAGTGATGTCTAATGTCAATATGCTTGGTCCTGCTATGCTGAATAGGATTCTTGGAAATGTTGATTGCACTCAGATTGTCACAGTACAATGTCATAACATCTTGTGTGACATTATACTCAGTAAGCATCTGTTTCATCCAGATCATTTGAGAACAGCTACTACCAGCTGCAATGTATTCAGCTTCAGCAGTAGATAGAGACACACAGTTCTATTTCTTGCTGAACCAGGAGACCAGATTGTTTCCTAAGAAGAAACATCCTCCAGAGGTGCTTTTTCTATCATCAGCACTTCCAGCCCAATCAGCATCACAGTAACCAGTCAAGGTTGGTTCACAACCATGAGAGTATAGCAAGCCATAGTTGTAAGTTCCACTTACATACTTCAAGATTCTCTTCACTTGGTTGATATGACTGACTTTGGGATCAGCTTGGTATCTTGCATAAACTCCAACTGCAAAAGCAATGTCAGGTCTGCTGGCTGTTAAGTACAGCAGACTTCCTATCATGCTTCTGTATAGGCTTTGGTCCATCTTAACCCCACTTGAATCTTTGGATAGCTTTAAATGAGTAGGAGCAGGAGTCCTTTTGTGACTTGCGTTCTCCATACCAAACTTCTTGACAATGTTCTTTGCATACTTGCTTTGAGATAGAAACATTGAGTCTTCCATCTGTGAGACTTGCAGTCCAAGAAAGTAGGTCAATTCTCCCATGAGGCTCATTTCGAATTCAGCCTGCATTTGGTCAGCAAAATGTTTAACCATTCTATCTGACATTCCCCCAAACACTATGTCATCAACATATATTTGAGCTACCATTAATTTTCATCCTTCATTTTTGACAAAGAGGGTTTTATCCAAGCCTCCTTTTCTGTATCCTTTGTCTGAGAGAAATTTTGTTAACCTGTCATACCATGCTCTAGGAGCTTGTTTCAGGCCATATAAAGCTTTCCTCAATTTGTAGACATGATCAGGGTGGTTTGGATCCACAAAACCTTTAGGTTGTTCCACATAAACTTCCTCATTTAAGTACCCATTTAGGAAGGCACTTTTTACATCCATTTGAAATAACTTGAACTTCAGGAGACAAGCAATTCCCAATAGGAGTCTGATAGATTCCATTCTGGCTACAGGGGCAAAGGTCTCATCAAAATCAACCCCTTCAACTTGAGTGTATCCTTGGGCAACAAGTCTTGCCTTATTCCTGGTGACAACTCCTTCAGCATCTGATTTGTTCTTGTATATCCATTTTGTGCCAATGATGTTTGTTCCCTCTGGTCTAGGAACTAACTCCCAAACTTCATGTTGCTTAAATTGGTTCAATTCATCTTGCATTGCACCAATCCAGTATTCATCAGTTAAAGCCTCCTTAACATTTCTTGGTTCAATTTTAGACACAAAGCAAGAGTTTGCGATGATTTCTCTAGATCTTGTAATGACTCCACTGTTAGGATCTCCTATGATGAGTTCTTTAGGATGATCTTTCTGAATTCTAATGGAAGGGATTTTGCTAGCTTCCTTGGATTCAGAGTCTGCTGCAGTAGTGTTAGATAGGTCATTCTGTTGAGTTGGAGTCTCAAAGAATGTCTCAACATTACAAGGGACATTTGTTTCCTCATGATAATCATCAACTATGACATTTATAGATTTCATTATGACTTTGGTCATAGAATTGAATACCCTATAAGCTTTGCTGTTGGTGGAGTATCCTAGAAATATTCCTTCATCACTTTTAGGGTCCAGCTTTCTCCTTTGTTCACGATCTGCCAGAATATAGCATTTGCTACCAAATATATGGAAGTACTTCACAGTTGGCTTTCTACCTTTCCAGAGTTCATAAATGGTGGATGAGGTTCCCTTTCTCAAAGTGACTCTGTTATGGACATAACAGGCTGTATTCATAGCTTCAGCCCAAAAATGAATAGGAAGTCTTTTGGCATGTATCATTGCTCTGGCAGATTCCTGTATGGTTCTATTTTTCCTTTCTACAACTCCATTTTGTTGAGGAGTTATAGGAGAAGAGAATTCATGACTAGTTCCTTCTGAGGAACAGAACTCATTAAACTTACTGTTTTCAAATTCCTTGCCATGATCACTTCTGATTCTGACAATACACCCTTCTTTTTCTCTTTGAATTCTTTTGCACAGTTCTTTAAAAACTTCAAATACATCAGATTTTTCCCTAATGAAGTTAATCCAGGTGAAACTGGAAAAATCATCCACAACAACATAGGCATATCTTTTTCCACCAAGACTTTCCACCTGCATTGGTCCCATCAGATCCATATGTAGAAGTTCTAGAACCTTAGAGGTGGTCAGATGTATTGACTTTGGATGTGACATCCTAGTCTGCTTACCAACCCGACATTCACCACAAACTCTTCCTTCATCAATTTGCAGTCTTGGAATCCCTCTGACTGCCTCCATGGATATAATCCTTTTCATTCCTCTTAGATGAAGATGGCCAAGTTTTTGGTGCCACTGTTTCACCTCTTTTTCTTCTTTGGCAATAGAACACACAGTGGAGTAATTAGTGTTCTCAGGCTCCCACAAGTAACAGTTGTCTTTAGATCTGACTCCTTTCATTATAACTTCTTGTTTCTCATTAGTTACAAGACATTCAGATTTTGAGAAGTTGACCTTGAATCCTAGATCGCATAATTGACTGATACTAATGAGATTAGCAGTCAGGCCTTTTACCAATAATACTTCATTTAGATTTGGAACTCCAGGGCAGTCCAAGTTACCAACTCCTTTGATTTCTCCTCTAGCACCATCTCTGAAGGTCACAAAACTAGTGGTGTGAGGTTTAACATTATTGAGAAGGTTCTTGATTCCAATCATGTGCTTAGAACACCCACTGTCAAAGTACCAGTCTTCCTTTGCAGAGACTCTAAGAGAAGTGTGGGCTATCAGGGCAGTAGCCTTTTTCTTCCACTGTGGAGTATGTGGTACCTTGTTAGACTTAGGTTTGACACCTGGGTTCTGATTAGGGTATCCATACAATCTGAAGCAGAATGGCTTTATGTGACCAAACCTCCCACAATGATGACATCTCCATCTTTGGTACTTTTTCTTTATATTTCTCTGTTCTCGACGTTGAGTGCTATGTTGTGACATCTGCTTTGACATTTGTTTATCAGGCCTGATCTTCTTGTCTGCACCAGATTTCTTTGCTGCCACAAATCCTAGACCAGACTTGTTTCCCACATTTTGTCCAACCTGAAGGATTTCTTCCAATTTGTCAGTTCCATTTGTCAGCATCTTGACAGATTTGGTCATCTGGTTCAGTTTTGAGTTCAGCATTTGAACTTCCCCTTCTAGATGACTTATAGTTTCAATGTCTGCCCTTTTCTCAGCCTCCAACTTTATTATGAGTTTTGTTTGTCTCTCATTTTGCTGACAGACTTCAGCACTTCTGATACATAATTTCTTGTAGGTATCAGCCAGTTCTTCAAATGTCACTTCCTCATCACTAGTGTCACTTTCAGAGGTACAAACACCAGTTAGAGAAGTAACTAGTTTGGCAGATTCTTCTTCAGAATTGCTTTCTGAATCACAGTCAGACCAGGTAACAGACATTCCTTTCTTTTGTTTCTTAAGAAAGGTAGGACATTCAGCTCGAATGTGCCCATATCCTTCACATCCATGGCATTGAATTCCTCTGCTTTGATTTCCCTTCTCTTCAGACTTTGGTCTTCTGCTGGAGTCATAAGATCTGTTAATGTCAGAAGGAATGTTCTTAACATTTGACCTTGACTTTGGATCCATTCTCTTGATGAGTTTGTTGAATTGTCTTCCAAGCATGGCTATAGCTTCTGAAATATTTTCTTTTTCATCCTCCTTATTTTCATCTTCAGTGTTGGATATAAGTGTTATGCTCTTGTTTTTCTTGTCAATATTGTCACTGATCCCCATCTCAAAAGTCTGAAGGGACCCAATGAGTTCATCCACCTTCAACTTGCTGATATCCTGGGCTTCCTCTATAGCAGTTACCTTCATTGCAAATCTTTTAGGAAAGGATCTGAGAATCTTTCTCACCAGTTTTTCTTCTGACATCTTTTCTCCCAATGCTCCTGAGGTGTTGGCAATCTCCAAGATGTTCATGTGAAACTCATGAATGGTTTCATCTTCCATCATCCTTAGGTTCTCAAATTTGGTTGTCAGCATCTGAAGCCTTGACATTTTTACTTTGGATGTGCCCTCATGGGTAGTTTTGAGAGTGTCCCAAACTTCCTTGGCCAATTCACATTGATGTACAAGTCTGAATATGTTTCTATCAATTCCATTGAACAAGGCATTTAATGCTTTGGAATTACCCAGGGCTAGCTCATCTTCTTCTTTGCTCCATTCTTCCTCAGGTTTCAGACTGATTATCCCATCTTTCTCAATTATGGTGGGATGGTTCCATCCTTTGTCAGCAGCTCTCCAAGCCTTTTTGTCCAGTGATTTTAAGAAGGCAATCATACGAGGTTTCCAGTAGTCATAATTTGATCCATCCAGAATGGGTGGTCTGTTTCCAAAAACTCCTTCTTTGTCCATAGCGCCAGAAAGTGATATCCCTAGATCTCACCCAGTAAGACAGGCAGGGTGCCTGCTCTGATGCCAATTGAAATTCTGGCAGCAGATACTCAATGTCACAGTGAATGTTATGACACCGTATCTGACTTTCTATAAGACAGTAAATAAAAGAAACAGTAAAGAACACAGTCAATTGTTTACCCAGTTCAGTGTGAAACAACACCTACTCTAGGGGCTACCAAGCCAGGGAGGAAATCCACTATAAGAGATATTAATTCAGGAATAAACCAACCAGTTTATCTCCTTCACTTAAGACCTACCCAATGCAACTTCAATCTAAGTTCAACTTAAACCTGAGTTCCTACTCACTCCCCCTCAATCACAGCAGTGATACTAAACAATTTACTAATGAATTAATGAAGACACTCTTCAGAACATACACTTGATTATGCTTCTAAGCTTTCAATCAAGTAACACAACCACTTGTGCTTCAAAGCTTTGAGTGATACATAAACCTAACTTGACCTTGCTTCAAAGCTTTAGTCAAGTGACACAAAACACTCTTGCTTTAAAGCTTTGAGTGATACACAACCCTTAAAATCAAAACCTACTCCAAGTCACTTATCACAATGATACTTACTTGGATTACAGCAGTTAAAACTATACAACCCCTAATTGATCTTCTGTCAAAGAGTTAAATTCCAATCAGCTTTCCTGTTGAATATATATGCAGCTGTTTCTTCAGTTAGGGCTTCCACGAAAAGCTAGGGTTAATTAGGGTTAACCCCAAGACTTGGTCACAAGACTTTATCAACCAGATTAGGGTTGAGCTAGGTTAACCTAAAGTCCACGTGAGATTCTGTTCTGGAAAGTATGAACCAAATTCCTGAAAAATCTCAGAATTAACCAAACTGCATAACTGTTAGATCAGTACAGGATGTCTTAACATTTGTTATGACAACATAAATCCTGTTTACTGATTTTGGTAGAAAGTAATAAATGTGATCATTGCAAAATGCTCAGATACACACTCATAAATACCATCTACTGTATGCCATTCTTTTTCTGCATAAAGTACCTAATAACCCAGAATGTTATGACATTAGTCATGACATTCACACACCTGGTTTTACCAAAAATACATGCCAATAACTAAACACTTACAAGTGTGTTTCTTCTTTTTATATATCTTCTATTTTACTACTACCTATGGTCCTATATATAAGATAAAAATTACTTTTTAGGTTCATTGAATAATTAATGTATCTAGACTCTATAATAAACTAAATACATAGTTTATTGAATGAATCTAAAAATTTAAACTTATCTTATAAATAGGAACAGAGGAAGTTAAAGTTCTGGTACATGCGACACATACAAACAAAACTGTCTTAACAGCAGATGATGTCGGGACAGATGTTATAATATTTGGTAAAAAAACAGATCAATCAAGCTGAATATGATACAGAAAATAAAATTGTGGAATGATAAATAACATAATGAATAGTTAACTCAGTTAAGTGCAACATCACCTACTCTGGGGGGCTACCTAGCCAGAAAGGAAGTTCACTATCAGCAACATTAGTTTAAAGCTAAACTACCTTATTTAGAACTTCTCGCCTAAGTTCTACTCAATGCAACTTCTACCTAGGTCCTTCCCAAATATGTGAAATCGCCATCTCACTTTCTAAATCACCTCAGTGATATATGACACTCACAGTCCCAATAAATATAACAAAAACAACTTAATTTATAAGGTCATACTTCCATTACAATAACTCAAACTCTTGCTTAAAAGCTTCGAGTGAGAATAATGAGTTGACAAACTGTCAAGTAACAATTTGTCTACCACATAGTATCATAAGACACATGGGTGGCTTACAATATGCACGAGAGACTCTCAAAACCTAAGACTTATGCTTTCCCTAATTTTACAATTGTTGAAAACTTAAAATACATTAGTTTAGGATTCCTCTATTTATACACCTCTACAGTCCATGGGCTTCGATATTGTGATCTAGAAGTTTCTTGATCCATAAGCTGAGTGATGCACGAAAACAATCTCTTTCAATCTTAGAACAAACTGATATATAGTTTCCTAATTTATCTCAAGGCCCAAATTAGTATCTTCTGTACAATTGGAGATATAATCTTGTTCCAAAACAAATCTCTTGACCTGTGAAAATATCTTATACATATCCAAAGGAAATATAACAGAAACAAATCAAATTTGTCAAGATTTTAAAATATAATTGCGCCTTGACCGCTGCACACTAGAACATGATGTCATGACATCACATTCGACATCTGGTAAGAACTATGTTTTAAGAAAAAGTTTTCAATCCAAAAACTATGGTACTAACAATCTCCTACTTTGTCAAATTTTGGCTAAAACAACCAAAGACCAAATAACATGGGAAGAGGAATAAAACCATAGAACGCCAACACAAGCTACATGCTTATCATGTAAACTTTGTACATGAGGAAGAAGATAAGTGATACTCCACCTCAAACACAATCCCAATTTTCCATCATGAACTCTCCATGCTAAAGCCTACAGGAGCAGAATTCAATTTTGGATAACTCAGAACACAGGACGCAACCATGCTCATAACTCAGAACACATGACACAACAAAAAGGAAGCACACCGACTAAAATAGACACAAAGACAGAATGGTAGAATATCCTATTAAACATCCTTATAAAACAACAGCAAGAACATACTTAAGACTCACGTGATGGATTGTCATGTTCCCCTAAAGTGTTGCATACACAACAAGTAATAACTCTTTGACCTAACCTAGACTCTATAACATTTTTCTCCCCCTTTTTAGCCAAAAACTGACAAAAAAACTGACACAAAGAGAATCAAAATCGGCAAGAATTGATTCAAGACACAAAGGAAACTGACTCTATAAAGTGATGCAGAACAAGAAGCCTCAAGCTGACTTAAGGGGAAAAAAACTCCCCCAAGCAAGATTGACTCAAAAGTACAAACAAATCCAAAGAAACAAAGAGTATGTCTCAGTTTCTTCCCCAAAGAAAATAACCCAAGGAAACTAAGAGTAAGTCTAAGTTTTCAAACAAATAACAAAACAAAATCAAAAAGACTCTTAAAAATAAAACAAACTAAAAAATGACCCAAAAACAAAACAGACTCAAATATGTACACACTAGACAGCAGGTGTCAGTTATCCAATTCTCCCTCCCGAGTTAATAAAATTAATCTAGTCTTCATCAGCATCTGAATTTGAATCAGGTAGATGAAACTGATTCTTCTTCAAGGATTTCATCTTTGTCGAAGATAATTTCCCTACCAGGGAGGCTGCAACTGATGTTACAACATTTGTTGTAATGTTGAACACAACCTTCTTAGGATCACTACCCTTATCCTTGTTGGATTCCAGCAAATGAACCTTCTTGACACTAGTATCTTTGGAAGATTTACTCATGTTGAAACATAGTATATGAGAAACGTGAGGAAGTAAAGCACATAAATACAAGGTGAGTTACTTTGATTGTAACAAAAACCTTGCTTGTAACGATAAATCAGTCAATGGAAGTGTTATTGTAATGAGATAAA
This sequence comes from Vicia faba, assembly GCA_948472305.1. NCBI lineage: Eukaryota > Viridiplantae > Streptophyta > Magnoliopsida > Fabales > Fabaceae > Vicia > Vicia faba. Next base: position 21,176,711 of record OX451739.1, on the reverse strand, counting down.
ATAATCATTAGAAATAGTGTACCACTCAATGAGAGAGAGAGAGAGACACGCCTTTGTTCAAACTTTGCTCTCTTCAAAACTTTGACTGTTGAAAATGTTACAACATTTGAAATGACATTCTTCATGCCATTAAATATGCTTCTTCTAAGACTGCACAAAACACAAGAAAGAACATAGTTGGAAACCCTGATCACACAGTTACTACCGAAAATTCTCTAGCAGTGCAATTCCAAAAATACCCCTTGTATACTCAAAATGACTTGCACCTCAAGTTGTGATAAAATCCTTCTCAAAGCACCTTAGCTAGACCAAGCAGGGGAGTGCCAATATAATGTAGCAAGATATCTGACATAATGATGACATATCCAATGACTTTGTTCTGCAAGCAGAATAAAATCCTTGTCCCTTAGTTACAGTAGAATGTTACACTACAATGTCATGACCTCCAGTTAGACATTGTACTCTCTTAGTGACCAACCCAATACATAAAACATCATCCTTCACCAATGTAACTAATCTTTAAGACATACTATGACTCAATTAATTCTAATCTCAGAGATCAGAATATCCTCCAATGATACAATCTTCTTCAGACTTGGCCAAGTTTTTACTCCACAAAACTCCCTTATTATATATTTCATCTCTGAAACAACTAATGACCATAGACTAAAATAACCTCCAAATAATGAGCCCCCTTTTTAAACAACTTGTTTTCTAGAGAACCTTTTCATTCAGTGCTAGCTATCCTTTTTTAAATCTTCTTCAATCTCTAGAGTATCAAAATGTTGAGATAATGTCCCAACATCTGATTGAACATCAGTTCCTTTCAATGAACACATTAGTAAATCTGGACCTGAACATATCACCAATAGTATTTTTCTCAATAGAGTAACTCAAAAATATACCTTGTTCTCATAAAAGGAGTAGATAAGACCCTTTGAAGATATCACCAACAATATAATTTCCTCTTGCAATAGAAAAAAATACACATAAGTTTTTATCCACCATGATACTCATCTTGTATTGAACAAATCAGATCCATAAAAGGTTATTTGAGCTTTTGCAATTGTCTGATATTGCACCTTATAGTGTAACATATTGACCTCTTCTTTCTTTTAACATCAACTAAGAGAATAAACAATTATGTACTTGTGAATTTCACAAATAGAAATAGTTCATAAATCCTTAGAGGGACTTCAAACATCTCATTAGAGACATAACATTCTTCCTTGGTGACATAACTGAATCAGTCATTAAGTAAGACCAATTGCCAAGAACTTAGAGAATCCATCCTGGATTCTTTAGTTATCCAATGTCCTTAAACTTCCTCTTTAGCATCATCCACAAATTAACATTTGATCAGAATGAGACTTAAACAAACCACCAGGAAAACTTTTACTGCATTTAAGTGTGTGGAACAGTTAGTGTCAAAATACCAATCATCTTAGTTGGAGACCTAACAAAGGTATGAGAGAAAAGGCAATAATCACTTTCCCTGAGTATTAACCCCTGCTTGGTTAAACAATATTGAAATTGAACTTTGATAAAATAACCAAAAACTGTTAAAATCAACTCAACGCGTAAGAGATTATTTGGTGTAAATAAATACCTTTTAGCATGAGTAAGCAGAATGCCCAACATAATGTTATGACATCCTTGACTCAGCTTGCCTTTTTTATAAAAACAACCTTTTGTCACTTTGAATTTTCTCTTTGCAAATTAACTTAGAATAAAACTTATCCTCCTTAAACTTCCAATCATCTTCCCTCTTGAAGAAACTCCTCCAACTGACCTGGATTATCCTTACAAAACTAGATCAAGACATCAAACTCTAGGATCAAATAGAGTCATTTCACCTTGAAACAACATAGATAGTGGAAACTTTTTCATTCTCTTAAGACATAAAATCATAAATAAATCACCTTCTATTTCTTCACAATCGAAAGCTCTGTTCATTCTAGATACAAATCATAGAAACAAACTTCCATCTCAATATGAGATAAATCTCCGGTTCAGAAATCTTCATAAGAAGTCCATCTTTCATTCAAACCAGATATAGAAAACTTATATAGTTGCTCTTGAGGTAAGTTGTGCATTCTGCTTTAGAAATATCCAAGATCTCCACATCCATATGAGTGCTTTGACATTGATAGATCTTTTACTCTAATTCCAACATTCTTTTTAGCATCTCAGACATGCTGAATTCAGTACAAATGTCTTTGACATTTAGTCTAGTCATCCTGTCCAATCTCCTCAACTCCTGATAGGGTCACTTTCTAAGGAACATAATAGCAAAAGAAACCTTTTATTAGAAACCCGAACCTAAGCTCCTTCAGAGTTGAAAGAAAAAATAAATTGCTCTTGTCTTTCTCCAATAGCTTGCCACTTTCGTGTCAAACCTCTAAAGTAGAGACTTGAGAAACTTCTTCTTGATCAGCCTCACATCTGAACTTTTTCTTCCAAACACACTTAGATGTGCCTTTATGAGTGGAGTTGAAAAATTCCCAAATATTGTTGGCCCCAATGAAAGTGGTGTACAGTCTGCAATAAAACACTTATCAGCTCCATGATTATGGCATTGATAAATGATATTTTCTTCTATCTTCCAATCACCGGGATTCTTCTAACCTTATAAACTTTATAGTTCTATTGTCCATTGATAACCAGAATAGTATTACTCCAGCTTTCCATAAGACTGGTACAGATGACACATCAAACAAAATTGTCTTAACAACAGATGATGTCGAGACAGATGTTACAACATCTAATAATAAATTAGATCAATCAAGCTGAATATGATAAAAAAAATAAAACTGCAGAATGATAAATAACACAAGGAGTTATTAACCCAATTCGGTGCAACATCACCTACTGTGGGGCTACCAAGCTAGGAAGAAAGTCCACTATCAACAGTATTAGTTTAAAGCTAAACTCCCTTATTTACAACTTCTCGCATAATCCATACCCAATGCAACTTCTACCTCGATCCTCCCTAAATATGAGAAATTGTCATCTCACTTCCTAAATCCCTCCAGTGATATTTAACAGTCACAATCCCAATAATTGCAACAAAAACAACCCAATTTAGAAGATCATACTTCCATTATAATAACTCAAACTCTTGCTTAAAAGCTTCGAGTGAGAATAATAACTTGACAAATTGTCAAGTAACAATTTGTCTACCACATAGTATCATTAGATACATGAGTGGCTTACAATATACACGAGAGACTCTCAAAAGCTAAGACTTATGCTTCCCCTAATTTTACAGTTGTTGAAAACTTAAAATACATTAGGTTAGGATTCCTCTATTTATACACCTCTACATTCCACAAGCTTCGATATTTTGATCCAGAAGTTTCTTGATCCATAAGTTGAATGATACACCAATTGTACAAACAATCTCCTTCAATCTTGGAACAAACTGATACATAGTTTCCTAATTTGTCTCAAGGCCTAAATCAGTATATTTTATACAGCTTGAGATATAATCTTGTTCCAAAACAAATTTCTTGTTCTGCGAAAATCTCTGATACATATTCAAAGGAAATATAACATAAACAAATCAAATTTGTCAAGATTTAAAAATACAACAGCACATTGACTACTGCACACCAGAATACAATGTCATGACATCCTGTTCGACATCTTATCAAAATCATATTTTAGACAAAAGTTACCGATTCCAAAATTATGATATTAACAGAAATAATATTTATCTTTTCTACCATAATTCTTCTATTTCATTCCTAAAATCTATCTTAAAAAAGCTTTTAGTTGTTTTCTTCTTCTACTTCGTTGTTAAAATCAATATAAAAAACTTGTATTTGTTAGTGTTCAAAGTCTAAAGCAACCACTTTTGAAATGAAAACAATTTGAAGATTCTGAACACAGTGCCATTGTTTGGGCTTCCGTGGCAGTAAGCTTCTCGTGCAAAGGCTTACTCCTGAAAAGGCAGAAATACATCCCCGTGTTAATTTCATAACTTTATTGAGCTGAAATTATGTAAACTAACTGTTCTCATAAAATTTCAACCAGGAAACAAGAATTTTTAAAATCCCTACTTTTATAAGAGAGGGTATTATATGGATTGGAAACACTGCTAAATAAAATTTAGTAAATCAGAATTCGTTTAGTAGTCACCGAAATTGTAAGAATGAAGCAGTGGTCGTAACAGTGGAGAAATGGCGGCGAAGAGAGGTGAGCCAGCTGTGGTCATCGTGTGCATTGTTTGTTTTTTCAAAAAATAAAAACAGAAAACAGAAGATAACGTGGCAAATCAAGCATCTTTAAATTGATCTAATGAATAAAAGATACTGAAAGTTAGACTTTCCCGCTTGAAAGTTACACGATCAACTTCATAATTTCATAGACTCTCAGCAAAAGCGTTGTTGTACTTCCATAAATAGTTCCTTGTTTCATTTTACCCACTTTTGTTCAAGGGAAATCACATCAAATCATTTATCTGCACATATATATAGTAGAGGAATCGGTTAGTGATTCTAATCTTTTGTCTCGGGGTTCTGGTACATAAGTTTGGTAATTATTTAATCAATCGCAATTGCGGGAGATCGGACTGTAATCCGTCCTACCAAATTCAGCATCAGATACCTCTGAACCAAATTGACAACATATTATTTTATTATATCTTTGTAGGTTCCGCAACTGTTGGATTAAGTGACCGGGTGAGAGTCATCTAACTTAATAGATGCATTCCATATTTTAAATTTATTATGGCATATAGTTTTCAGAATTTTTGAGATCATTCAATTATATTCATCGACTCCCTATATAGTTTGTGTTTAAGATTGTGTTGATTGTTATATAAACTACTCGGGGTTAATTTAAAACTCAAACTTAAGGTCTTGACATAATAAGTATTCAAATTGATCTTTCATACTCAGGGGATTTAGGGTGTCAAAACGGTACCGATTTTATTGTACTTTTCCCGAGTCTTTCTAACATAGCCTAAAGTGCAAAACAACTTATATACTCTTAGAGTGTCATGTCATGCATCAAACTAAAAAAATAAAATAAAAATTGTTATGGCTCAAGAAACTGGGAGAATAAAATAAATAACGAAAACCGCGCATAAAGACTCGACAACACATGAATTTGACTCAATTAACACTAAACAAAGGAAATAAACTAAACAAAAGAAATAAACATAATAATGAAATCTACCTAGAAAACAATAAATAAAAACGATAAAGAATCTCCACACACTTAAACCGAACATTGTCCCCAATGTTTCGAAATAAGGTGAAAAAAGACGAGCAAACCTGAAAATAAGGCTAATGCACGCCTCCATTACCCCCTGACTCGTTTGATGAATATTGTCATCGACGACGACTCCTGCTGTGGTGGTGTGGTCAGAGAGCTGAAAGTGCTGAATTTGGGCGACTAGTGCGGCGTTGGAATCTTGTAGTTGGCAGAGAGGGTGTTAGCCATGTGTGCTTTATTTTCTTGTACCTGGGCGAAGGAGATTTTTGTATGAGCTTGATATATGTGCATGTAATATATCATCTCTTACTATTGCTCATACATAGCATAGAATAACCCATCACGCTCTTCCTCGCTCTCTATCTGTTCTCTCATCATATCCTCAGTAAAATAATAGCCACCAGAAGAGGTACCTGCATAGAAGTTAGAAGAACCAGGTGTAATGTGTGTATGTGTAACATTAGTATGAGAGGGAGGGGTGGGTATTCATTGGAGATCCCTTATCTTGTTTGTTGTATTCGTCATCAATGTCCCCGCCAGCAGCTACATTCTCAAGAATGTGTGCGGGGACTGGGTTAGGCATTGGGTCATCAATGTAGCAAAAGTTATTCAGATTGCGCACATTTGTGCGCTTTGGGTTTGGGAGAATGAAATTAGGGAAAGCACGATTATTAATCATTAATTCAAATTTACCGTTTGGTTATCGTTTGACTAAATTCATGCTCCTAGCCATATCAATATACATGCTACGTGACGGGAGTGGTGTTAGGATCGAAAATTTTTCTTCGAGTCCGAGGACTCGAGCTATGGAGGTTATTAATCCTCCAAAACTGATTGCTCCCTTTTCGTGGTGACTAGTGCATGCATGTGAGAGATCATGAACAGGACCGTATTAACCTTTTCAGGCACAAATGTGGCAAACAGATAGAAAAATTCTTTTTCATTCACTTTATTAGAATTTGTCCGGCCAAAAATAGTGCAAGCCAAGATTTGGTGCAAATAGCGTATGGTCGGGTTGTGAATTAACGAGGCCTTGTTGCCTTCAAAGCTATGTGTTACTGTACTCGTTATGGCCCTCCGGAATGGTTGAAAAGCCTTTTTCCATCCCTCAGTACCTAGAACCTCACATACTACTTTATTCCCGTGAGGAAATGTAGCAAATCAGCAAGGTGGTCAAAAGTAAATGCATATTCAACATTAAAAATGTGAAACTGAACGGTCCCATGAGAACAACCAATGTCGGGGTGGGGTCAAAAATCAGAGAACTAAGAAATTCAATGGTTAGTTGGACATAGACAGGATCCTTAAAAGATAAGAAATAATTTAAACTCAACATATTAAGCATAAGGTTAACACTGTTAGAAATTTCTAAAGCTGTTAAACACAGTTCATTAACATACCTTGTTGATTCTATTTCTTTGTCGCATAGAGCCCTGTAGAGTTATTTTTGCATTTCACCATGCGTGCCTTCTCTGAATATTATCTTGTACCCTTGCCTTTGTATCATTTTTTGTTATTTCTTCTTTTTGATTAGGGTAAGGTGGTGAAGAAATATAGTTTAAAGAAGAGAGACAGTGGAATGTTGAAGGTTTATGGATATTAAAATGGTATTGAAGATGGTTATAAATGGTGTTAAGTATGGATGGTGATATAAATGCAGTGCACTTATTATGGTCAAAGAAAGAATAAAGTGTGGCAGGAAGTTGAATGTGGCTGGTAAGGGAAGGAGAGAACTGGCAGTGGCCACTATGGAGAAGGGTGGCAGGCGCCACATGACTAGGTGGCGGGTTCCCCAAGGAATGGTGGCAGGCGCCACATGTTGATAATTGTTATGGGTGCAACACTTGGTGAGTAATGGTCGTGGGCGCCACACTTGGTGAGAAATAAGGCTTTGCATGTATTTTAATTGGACCACTCAAAAGGTGACGGGGACCACTTTTACATATTTTTGACCGTTTCACATGTGCATCATTGTCTCTCTTTTGTTTTTTACCATCACAGTATTGTATGTGTCAGTTACTTTTCTGCATTTGCATGTTACTTCTTTGACCATAATGCATATTAATGCTTAGCATAATATATATTAGTAGAGTATTAAAATATGAAGTAAATTAAACAATAAACAAACTCATTAAATGTGAAATAAAGTAAAACTTAGAGTTTCTACAAAAGAGAAAGTTACTGAAACGATAAAATTCTTAATCTCGAAAATAATAAAATCCTAATCTAAAAAATAGTGAAAATCCTGAAATTAGAAAACATAAATACTAAAATTAGAGTTAGTCATTCCCCACATTTAAAACAGACAGTGTCCTCACTATTATAAATGTTAGAGTTATAAACTCAGTAATACCCAAAAGTATTAGCCACTATTACTACCACCTGTAGGAGGAGCAGAAGAATAAATGTGCTGATAACTGTGATCCAATTGCTCTATCACTATGTTCATAAAGTCGTGGAAATCCATGCTCAAAATTCTTAACTCGCCTCTAAGGTTGGCAATATTTGTTTGTAAAGTAGTTATTGCAGCAGTGTGATCAATAGGTTGAGCGATAGCAGAGGCACTTGATTCAACATCAAAGAGATAGGCATCAAAATGGTCATAAATTTGGGGTGTCTCTGGAGGAGAGAGTGGTGCATCTCGTGGTTCATCTAAATCAAAGAGCCAATTGTTTCTGTCATGCACACTAGTCCTATGGTTTGGCAAAGTAAACAGGTGCACAACATGATTGTTGATAAGAAAGCCAAACTCATTCGGGCCTAAGTTTCCAATAATGCCAGTGTTAAAATAGAATTGAAGGTGCATGGGTCGGAACCCACCTAGAGGGTTAAGTCTAATAAGTGATTGTAGTAATTCAATGGTGTTGGCAATCATGGCTACTAGGCCTCCTATTAGGATTAGTCCATGGGTAGCTTGTGTAATACGAGCAAAGTTAGCGAACATAAATGTTGCGGCATTTATGGGACGGGCTTGTGAAGCACAGTACATTATGAAAAGTTCATCTTTGGACACTGATGTGGTACGGTGTTTAGCTAAGTCAATATTAAACAGGGAATTGAGCATGCAAGAAAGTAAAGTGCGGCGAAATAAACTTCAGATATAAAAGCAGGGTCGAATGTAATTCACATAGTCAGATGATATTCGTAATGCTTCGGAATAGAACTACTTATAGGGAAATATTTTCTACTAAAGAAAAGAACTAATTTAACAGGAATTGTCGCTTTCGTGTAATCAGAACCGAGTTTACTCTCTAATCAGACCTTCTCATCGTCACTTATAAAAAGGCGCGCATTGCGTTAAAGTAATAAACCTATTTTTAATAAATAAAGTACTTAACCAAGTTGAAAAGTATTTTGATCTGGAACTTCTAATAAAAAGGGGACCTAACTTTAACCCTATAAACGTGTCCAAAAATAGTTTCAAAATTGATTTCTTTGATAATAAAAATCCCTAACTAATCGGACAAAGCGCTTTCGCTTCCTTTGACCAGTTAGAACTAACCGAGTTTAACAAAGGGTTGGACGGATTTCGATCTTACCCAACAATAATAAAGTACAGAAAACTCGTATTAAAAACCAAAATAGCCCATAAGCATTTCTATTGACACGTTATTTGGAATATCGATCTAACTAGATTCCTTACATTCTAGCCCAGTAAGGTTCAGCCTGACATGGGAATGTAAACAGACATGTTAAAATAAATCATGCGAGAAAGTAAATAATTTAAAGTGCGGTGTGGGAAATAAACAAAGTAAAAGCAGTGCAAAAAATAAACAAAGTAAAAGCAGGTGCGGGAATAAACAAAGTAAAAGCAGTGCGTAAAATAGACAAAGTAAAAGCAGGTGCGGGAAATAAACAAAGTAAAAGCAGTGCGGAAAATAGACAAAGTAAAAGCAGGTGCGGAAAATAAACAAAGTAAAAGCATGTGCGGGAAATAAACAAAGTAAAAGCAGGTGTGGGAAATAAAAAAAGTAAAAGCAGGTGCAGGAAATATAAATAGAAACCTGCTCCAAACGGGGAGGTTTTAAATTTGGTACAAACTGGAAGTAAAATGCGAATGGAAATAAACAGTAGTTGAAAATAAATGTGGTAGGATAAACTTCTGCCGAAGTGATCCAAACTCGATTACAAACTCAATCTACAAACTCGATCACAGACTCAATCAACAGTGCAATAATTCCCCGATGTGAAGAATTATCGCTTTACAATGGTGAAATTATATGGCTTAAGTTCGCAACTATGGTTGGATCGAGTTTGCAACTAAGCTTGGGTGAATTGAAATGAAATCAGGAACTTCTATTTATAGAGGATGAAAAATGCAGGAAATCACAGGAATGCCCCCCAACTCCTTTTGGGGGGAAAAACACCGTCCAAAGGTGGCGCCCGCCATGGAGGTCATGGTGCCCGCCATGAGTGTAAATGAAAGGAAGTGGGGAACATGGCAGTTGAGGTCAGCAGGAGGTGGTCCACGTCATGGCCTACCCTATGGTTGGCGCCATGGTGGACGCCATGAGTGCAAATTTGACCTAAACTCCTGTTTTTCAGCCTGTTTTCCTTTTCAGGGGAGCTCTGGATAATTGAAATACCTAAAAAGGAAACAAAAGATAGGCATAATACGAGAAAAAAATAATAAAAAACCTAAATAACATGTGAAATCAGAGTCAAAAACAAGTGTAAAGTAAGTGTTATCAGACACTAAGGTGATGTTTTGTTCATTTCTGAATAAGGTGTGAGCTAGAATCTTATGAAAATAATGGAATGCAGAATTGTGGATGTTCTCAGAATGCATATCATTTGGCTCAGGATGGTTATTTTCAGAAATGCTACCCCAAAAATAGTTTAGTTCAAGGATTATGAGGAGTTCTTCTTGGGTGATGGTGAAGGCATCGGGGCCATTTGGATATCCTAGGAGTTTGGACATTTCTCTATGGTTAAAGCGGTGGTCTACAACAAACATCCTAAAGGTGATTAAACCTCTATTTAATCCTAGACCATGGTTAGGTAAATAAACAATGGAGCTCAGGAATTCAAGGGTCGGCCTACGGCAAGAACTAAATCTTCTCCTCACAGCAAAATGTTCCCAACCAATTTCGTTAAGCATAAACATAACACTCTCTCTAATACCTAGTGTAGGTGTTTAGGTATTGGCTTGCATTTTTGGTAAATCCCAAGTGTATGTGTGAATGTCATGACTGATGTCATAACATTCTAGTTTAGTTTGTACTGACTCATTAGGTACCTTTGCAGAAAAATATTGTAATTCAAGTACTGATGTTTATAAGTGTGTATCTGAGCATTTTGCAAAATGATCACATTTTTCTAAATCAGTAGACAGGTTTTCTCAGATGTCATAACAGATGTTATGACATCCTGTCCTGAACTAACAGGTTTGCAGGTTGGATAAGTCTGAGTTTTTTCAGGAAAATAACTCAGTCCTTCCTGAACAGAATCCTGCGTTTTCTGAGGGGTAACCTAGCTCAACCCTAACCTGGTTAATAAAGCCCTGTGACCTGGTCTTTAGGTCAAACGGAATTAACCCTAGGTTTTTGTGGAAACCCTAACTGAAGTTGCAGCTGCTATATATTCAACAGAGCTGCTGCTTTTCAAGCAATCCCTTTTAATTGATCAGAAGATCATTTGTAATCTGCATAGATTTGTTTATTGTACTCCAAGCAATTATCATTGTGATAAGTGCCTTGGAATAGGTTTCTAATTGTAAGGGCTGTGTAGCACTCAAAGCTTTGAAGCAAGAGTGTTTGAATGTTCCTTGACTAAAGCTGTGAAGCAGAGTCAAGTTAGTTGTGTGCATCACTCAAAGCTGTGAAGCACGAGTGATTGTGTTGCTTGATTAAACAGCTGTGAAGCTTAATCAAGTGGTTGTTTTGAAGAGTGTCTTCATCAATTTTTAAGTCAAATTGGTTTATGTATCACTGCTGTGATTGAGGGGGAGTGAGTAGGAACTCAGGTTTAAGTTGTACTTAGATTGGAATTGCATTGGGTAGGTCTTAAGTGAAGGAGATAAACTGGTTGGTTTATTCCTGAATTAACATCTCTTATAGTGGATTTCCTCCCTGGCTTGGTAGCCCCCAGAGTAGGTGTTGTTTCACACTGAACTGGGTAAACAATTGACTGTGTTCTTTACTGCTTTTGTATTTACTGTCATATAGTAAGTCAGATACGGTGTCATAACATTGAACGTGACATTGAGTATCTGCAGCCAGAATTTCAATTGGCATCAGAGCAGGCACCCTGCCTGTATTACTGGGTGAGATCTAGGGATATCACTTTCTGGCACTATGGACAAAGAAGGAGTTTTTGGAAATAGACCACCCATTCTGGATGGAACTAATTATGACTACTGGAAACCTCGTATGATTGCCTTCCTAAAATCTCTGGACAAAAAGGCTTGGAGAGCTGCTGACAAAGGATGGATTCATCCCACCATAACTGAGAAAGATGGGACAATCAGTCTGAAGCCTGAGGAAGATTGGAGTAAAGAAGAAGATGAGTTAGCTCTGGGAAACTCAAAAGCTTTAAATGCCTTCTTCAATGGAATTGATAGAAACATTTTCAGACTAGTACATCAATATGAACTGGCCAAGGAAGTTTGGGACACTCTCAAAACTACTCATGAGGGCACTTCCAAAGTAAAAATGTCAAGGCTTCAGATGTTGACCACCAAGTTTGAGAATCTAAAAATGATGGAAGATGAAACCATTCATGAGTTTCACATGAACATCTTGGAGAATTCCAACACCTCAGGAGCACTGGGAGAAAAGATGTCAGAAGAAAAACTGGTGAGGAAGATTCTCAGATCCTTGCCTAAAAGATTTGCAATGAAGGTAACTGCCATAGAGGAAGCCCAGGACATTAGCAAGTTGAAAGTGGATGAACTTATTGGGTCTCTTCAGACTTTTGAGATGGGAATCACTGATAATGGTGTCAAGAAGAACAAGAGCATAGCACTTATGTCCAACACTGATGTTGAAGAAAACATTTCAGAAGCTGTAGCCATGCTTGGAAGACAGTTCAACAAACTCATCAAAAGAATAGATCCAAAGTCAAGGTCTAATGTTCATAACATTCCCTCTAACATTGACAGTTCCAGTAGAAGACCAAGGTCAGAAGAGAAGGGAATTCAAGGCAGAGGAATTCAATGCCATGGTTGTGAAGGATATGGGCATATTCGAGCTGAATGTCCTACCTTTCTTAAGAAACAAAAAGGAATGACAGTTACTTGGTCTGACTGTGATTCAGAAAGTAATTCTGAAGAAGAGACTGCCAAACGAGTTACTGCTTTAACTGGTGTTTGTGCCTCTGAAAGTGACATCAGTGATGAAGAGGTGACTTTTGAAGAACTGGCTGATACTTACAAGGAATTGTGTATCAGAAGTACTGAAGTCTGTGTGCAGAATGAGAAACAATCAAAACTCATCATAAAGCTGGAGGCTGAAAAAAGGGCAAACCTTGAAACTATAAGTCATCTAGAAGGAGAAGTTCAATTGCTGAACTCACAACTGAATCAAATGACCAAATCTGTCAAGATGTTGACAAATGGAACAGACAAATTGGAAGAGATCCTTCAGGTTGGACAAAATGTGGGAAATAAATCTGGACTAGGATTTATGGAAGCAACGAAATCTGGTTCTGGTAAGCAAATGTCAAAACAGATGTCTCAACACAACTCTCGACATCAGGAACAGAAACATATGAGGAAAAGGTACCAAAGATGGAAATGTCATCATTGTGGGAGATATGGCCACATAAAGCCCTTCTGCTTCAGATTACATGGATACCCTAATCAGAACTCAGGTGTCAAACCTAAGTCTGAAAAGGTACCACATGCTCCTCAATGGAAGAAAAAAGCTACTGCACTGATAGCTCACACTTCCCTGAGGGTCTCTGCAAAGGAAGACTGGTACTTTGACAGTGGATGTTCCAGACACATGACTGGAATCAAGAACCTCCTTAAAAATGTTAAGCCTCACACCACCAGTTTTGTGACCTTTGGAGATGGGGCTAAAGGTGAAATCAAAGGAGTTGGTGATTTGGACTGCCCTGGAGTTCCAAGTCTGAATGAAGTACTGCTGGTGAAAGGGCTGACCGCTAATCTCATTAGTATCAGTCAACTGTGTGATCTAGGATTCAAGGTCAATTTCTCAAAATCTGAATGCCTTGTAATCAATGACAAACAAGAGACAGTAATGAAAGGAGTCAGATCCAAAGACAACTGTTACTTGTGGGAGCCTGAGAACACTAATTTCTCATCTGTGTGTTCCATTGCAAAAGAAGAAAAAGAGGTGAAACTGTGGCACCAAAAACTTGGCCATCTTCATCTAAGGGGTATGAAGAGGATTATCTCCTTGGAGGCAGTCAGAGGGATTCCAAAACTGCAAATTGATGAAGGAAGAGTTTGTGGTGAATGTCAGGTTGGTAAGCAGACTAGGATGTCACATCCAAAGTCAAGACATCTGACCACCTCTAAGGTTCTAGAACTCCTCCATATGGATCTGATGGGACCAATGCAAGTAGAGAGTCTTGGTGGTAAAAGATATGCCTATGTGGTTGTGGATGATTTTTCCAGATTCACCTGGATAAATTTCATTAGGGAAAAATCAGATGCATTTGAAGTTTTTAGAGAACTGTGCAAGAGAATTCAAAGAGAGAAGGAAGGATGTATTGTCAGAATCAGAAGTGATCATGGCAAGGAATTTGAAAACAGCAAGTTTGATGACTTCTGTTCTTCAGAAGGAATCAGTCATGAGTTTTCTTCTCCTATAACACCTCAGCAAAATGGAGTTGTGGAAAGAAAAAACAGGACCATACAAGAATCTTCCAGAGCAATGTTACATGCCAAAAGACTTCCTATGTATTTTTGGGCTGAAGCTATGAATACAGCTTGCTATGTTCATAACAGGGTCACCTTGAGAAAGGGAACCTCATCCACCATATATGAACTCTTGAAAGGAAGAAAACCAACTGTGAAGTACTTCCATGTGTTTGGCAGCAAATGCTATATTCTGTCTGATCGTGAACAAAGAAGAAAACTGGACCCCAAAAGTGGTGAAGGCATATTTCTAGGATACTCCTCAAACAGCAGAGCTTATAGAGTATTCAACTCCAGAACCAAAACCATGATGGAATCAATAAATGTTATAATTGATGACTATCATGAAGAAATAGATGTTCCTTGTACTGTTGAGACATTCTTTGAGACTTCAACCCAACAGAATGACCTACCCAACTCCACCACAACAGAATCTGAATCAAAGGAAGCTAGCAAGATCCCTTCCATCAGAATTCAGAAGGATCATCCAAAAGAGCTCATCATAGGAGATCCCAATAGTGGATTCATCACAAGATCTAGAGAAATCATCTCAAACTCTTGTTTTGTGTCCAAAATGGAACCAAGAAATGTCAAGGAAGCCTTAACTGATGAATATTGGATTGGTGCAATGCAAGATGAACTGAACCAATTCAAGCAACATGAAGTTTGGGAACTGGTTCCTAGACCTGAAGGAACTAACATTATTGGGACAAAATGGATATTCAAGAACAAGTCAGATGCTGAAGGAGTTGTCACCAGAAATAAGGCAAGACTTGTTGCTCAAGGATACACCCAGGTTGAAGGGGTTGATTTTGATGAAACCTTTGCACCTGTAGCCAGGCTGGAATCAATCAGACTCTTGTTGTCAATTGCTTGTCTTCTGAAGTTCAAGTTATTTCAGATGGATGTGAAAAGTGCCTTTCTAAATGGGTACTTAAATGAGGAAGCTTATGTGGAACAACCTAAAGGTTTTGTGGATCCAACCCACCCTGATCATGTCTACAAATTGAGAAAAGCTCTATATGGCCTGAAACAAGCTCCTAGAGCATGGTATGACAGGTTAACAAAGTTTCTCTCAGACAAAGGCTACAGAAAAGGAGGTTTGGACAAAACTCTCTTTGTCAAAACTGAAGTAGGGAAGTTGATGGTTGCCCAAATATATGTTGATGACATAGTGTTTGGAGGAATGTCAGAACATATGGTTAAACACTTTGCTGACCAGATGCAGGCTGAATTTGAAATGAGTCTCATGGGAGAACTAACTTATTTTCTTGGACTACAAGTCTCACAGATGGAGGACTCAATCTTCTTATCTCAAAGCAAGTATGCTAAGAATATTGTAAAGAAGTTTGGTATGGAGAATGCTAGTCACAAAAGGAATCCTGCTCCTACTCATCTAAAGCTTTCCAAAGATTCAAGTGGGGTTAAGGTGGATCAAAGTCTGTACAGAAGCATGATAGGAAGCTTGTTGTACTTAACTGCCAGCAGACCTGATATTGCCTTTGCAGTTGGAGTTTGTGCTAGATACCAAGCTGATCCCAAAGTCAGACATATCAATCAAGTGAAGAGAATTTTGAAGTATGTAAGTGGTACTTACAACTATGGATTGATGTATACTCATGGCTGTGAACCAGCTCTGACTGGCTACTGTGATGCTGATTGGGCTGGTAGTGCTGATGATAGAAAAAGCACCTCTGGAGGATGTTTCTTCTTGGGAAGTAATCTGGTTTCCTGGTTCAGCAAGAAACAGAATTGTGTGTCTCTTTCCACTGCTGAAGCTGAATACATTGCAGCTGGTAGTAGCTGCTCTCAAATGATATGGATGAAACAGATGCTCACTGAGTATAATGTCACACAAGATGTTATGACATTGTACTGTGACAATCTGAGTACAATCAACATATCCAAGAATTCCATTCAGCATAGCAGGACCAAACATATTGACATACGACATCACTTTATCAGAGACCTTGTAGAAGAGAAGACAATCAAATTGGAACATGTTGCCACTGAGCTACAGCTGGCTGACATTTTTACCAAGGCTCTGGATGCAAATCAATTTGAAAACTTAAGGGGTAAGCTGGGTATTTGCCAACATGAGGAATTGTAGCAATTAATTTTGCTTAAAACAAGGATCAAAGGAGTTATGTCTGTTCTGATTGGTTTAAAATTGTATTTTCTCATTTCCTACAATTCTTTTAAGAAGTTGAATAGACACTCCCTTGCTTCCTTCCCCTCTCGTCTCCTCATCAAAACCCAGTCTCTCAATCAGAAACTTCTCCTCAGTTGCTGTTGGTCCTCTAAGACTGTCAAAATGTCTCAAACACCATCATCATCCAATACGACTATTTCAACCTCTTCCTCTGATCAAGATTCTAGGACAATCTCTTCTTGTCTGGACTCTGACGTTCTGGAGATCTCTTCTCGTAGAAAAGTGGGAACTAACCCCACCAAGGTCAAAGAGTTGAGAACAAGACATGCAGGTAAGCCCCAAGCTTCTGCCTCTGGTAATCCATCTCATCCTTCTTCTTCAGTTCCCCCTGAAATTGCAAATAGGGAAGGGACAGCCTATGTTAATCAAGCAATAGCAAAAATTGTTTCAAGAATTCTGAACGAGAACCACTCAGTTCCTGGCATTTCTGTTCCTCTGAACCAAGAAAGCTCAAATGTTGAAACAAATCCAGATGTCTCTAAGAATGTTGAGACATCAAACAAAGAGAAGAATGCTGACATTGCTCACAAGAAAAGAAAGAAGCCCGAATCCTCTGGATCTGATGACAGTGCTTGAAGGTTGGTGTTTGGTGGTGTTGCTGGTTGGTGCTGATATCTGGTGGAGTTTGGAAGTGTATTCAGTTGTTTTCTGCTGCTGCTCTTGTTATTTTGTTTTGGATAACTGTATAATTTTATGAACATGTATCTTTGGCCCATTTGTGGCTAAAGAGGGGGAGAATATTTTGGTACTTACTTAATTAGTACTTGACATTCTATTTTTCTGCTGTCACTTATTTCTGCTGCTATCTATCTCTGATTGCTTAGGGTCTTTAGCCAAAAATCTGCCAAAGGGGGAGTTTGTAGGTGTTTAGGTATTGGCTTGCATTTTTGGTAAATCCCAAGTGTATGTGTGAATGTCATGACTGATGTCATAACATTCTAGTTTAGTTTGTACTGACTCATTAGGTACCTTTGCAGAAAAATATTGTAATTCAAGTACTGATGTTTATAAGTGTGTATCTGAGCATTTTGCAAAATGATCACATTTTGCTAAATCAGTAGACAGGTTTTCTCAGATGTCATAACAGATGTTATGACATCCTGTCCTGAACTAACAGGTTTGCAGGTTGGATAAGTCTGAGTTTTTTCAGGAAAATAACTCAGTCCTTCCTGAACAGAATCCTGCGTTTTCTGAGGGGTAACCTAGCTCAACCCTAACCTGGTTAATAAAGCCTTGTGACCTGGTCTTTAGGTCAAACGGAATTAACCCTAGGTTTTTGTGGAAACCCTAACTGAAGTTGCAGCTGCTATATATTCAACAGAGCTGCTGTTTTTCAAGCAATCCCTTTTAATTGATCAGAAGATCATTTGTAATCTGCATAGATTTGTTTATTGTACTCCAAGCAATTATCACTGTGATAAGTGCCTTGGAATAGGTTTCTAATTGTAAGGGTTGTGTAGCACTCAAAGCTTTGAAGCAAGAGTGTTTGAATGTTCCTTGACTAAAGCTGTGAAGCAGAGTCAAGTTAGTTGTGTGCATCACTCAAAGCTGTGAAGCACGAGTGATTGTGTTGCTTGATTAAATAGCTGTGAAGCTTAATCAAGTGGTTGTTTTGAAGAGTGTCTTCATCAATTTTTAAGTCAAATTGGTTTATGTATCACTGCTGTGATTGAGGGGGAGTGAGTAGGAACTCAGGTTTAAGTTGTACTTAGATTGGAATTGCATTGGGTAGGTCTTAAGTGAAGGAGATAAACTGGTTGGTTTATTCCTGAATTAACATCTCTTATAGTGGATTTCCTCCCTGGCTTGGTAGCCCCCAGAGTAGGTGTTGTTTCACACTGAACTGGGTAAACAATTGACTGTGTTCTTTACTGCTTTTGTATTTACTGTCATATAGTAAGTCAGATACGGTGTCATAATATTGAACGTGACATTGAGTATCTGCAGCCAGAATTTCACCTAGTTTAGTCATGGTAAGTCCACCATGATAGATAGTTAATGTCATTTCTCTCTGATCTAAAACCTCAAAACGTCTCCTTTGGGCTCTACCTCTGAAAATGATATTCATATAGTCCATTTGTTGCATCGTGAAATTTAGTAGCTAGCTAAAGTTAAGTTAGCTTGAAAGTAAGTAGACAATGATACTAAATTAGTAATGGTTCATTCTAAAGAATAATATTGCGTATAATTATAAAATAAAAAGGAAAGAAGGAAAATAAAAAATAGTTAGGAATAATAAGAGAAAATCAAAATTAAAGTTAAAATGTGTGTTGCCTCCCACCAAGCGCTTCATTTAATGTCGTAAGCTCGATAGAGTTTTTAACAAAAACTAATTTGGTGAATGAGCAGGCAGCTCTTCAAGCTTTAGACTAGTATAAAAGTCTATGTTGTCAATGTTATGATAATATTTCAAACGCTTCCCATTAGCTATAAATGGTTTAGTGGATTTATCCTTGATTTCTATCGCGCCATTTTGAAAAACTTTGGTAATTTCAAAGGGACCAGACCACCTAGAGCAATGTTTACCTGGAAAGAGTCAAAGTCGAGAGTTGAATAGAAGGAGTAAGTCCCCTTCATTAAATTCTCGCCTTAGTATGCGTTTATCATGCCACTTCTTTGTTCTTTCCTTGTAAATTTTGGCGTTCCCGTAAGCATCTAGTCGTAATTCCTCGAGTTCATGAATATCTTACACTCGTTTATCACATGTGGCTGCATAGTCCATATTGAGGGCCTTAATGGCCCAATATGCTTTATGCTCTATTTCAACCGGAAAATGGCATGACTTACCATATATTAATTTAAACGGTGTTTTTCCTATAGGACTCTTATAGGTTGTTCTATATGCCCATAAAGCATCGGTAGCTTAGATGACCAGTCTTTCCTAGATGTAGCAACCGTCTTTTCTAAAATTTGTTTAATCTCCCTATTAGAGACTTCCACTTGACCACTTGTTTGTGGGTGGTAAGGTGTTGTTATACGGTGTCTGACTCCATATTTAAGTAATAATTTTTTGAATATTTTAGAGATAAAATGAGACCCACCATCACTAATGACAAGTCTCAGTACACCAAATTTAGGGAAGATTTGATTCTCGAAAAGCTTAATTACTACTTGCGCGTCATTAGTAGGGGGAAATAGCTTCAATCCACTTTGATACGTAATCAACAGTTACAAGTATAAACTTATTTCTAAAGGACAATGGAAAGAGCCCCATAAAGTCAATACCTCACACGTCAAAAACTTCTACTTCTAGGATATTATTCAATGGCATTTCGTTTTTTTTAGAGATGTTACCAGTGCATTGATAATGGTCATAATTTATAACGGTGGTGTGTACATCCTTCTATAAGTTGGGCCAATAGAGGCTCAATTTAGGATTTTCGCACATGTTTTAGACGTGCTTGCATGGCCTCCATAAGGCGCGACATGGCAGTGAGTTATAATACTTTCAATCTCCTCGGGCATGCAATGACGGAAAATTCCATCAGTGCCTCTCTTAAAGAGAAGGGGTTCATCCCAATAATACTGTTTAAGGTCGTGGAAAAACTTCTTCTTTTGTTGGTAGGTTAACTCGGGTGGAAGAACATCGGCTGCTAAGTAGTTTACGTAATCAGCATACCAAGGTATAGCGGAATGAGCCACTGTGGCTTCAACTAATTCATCAGTTTCAAAATCTTGGTTTTCTAATTCTGAAGGATAATCATTTTGAATTTCGTTAGTTTCTAACTAGGCAATAAGTTTATCATATTGGAAGTCATCATTGATTAGTACTTGTTCAGATTTTATGTTTTCGAGTCTAGAGAGGTGATCTGCTACAATTTTTTCAGTTCCTTTTTTATCTGATTTCTAAATCAAATTCTTGTAATAACAAAATCCATCTCAATAGTCTAGGCTTAGCATGTTACTTAGTTAATAGGTATGTAATAGCGGCATGGTCAGTATAGATGATTATTTTAGCTTCTACTATGTAGGAAGAAAATTTGTCTAATGTGAACATTACTGCTAAAAGTTCCTTTTCGATTGTGGCATAATTCATTTGCATTCTGTCTAGAGTTCTACTCGCATAATATATGACATGAAGTTTTTTATCTTTCTGCTGTCATAGGACAGCACCTACAGTGTAATCGCTTGTGTCACACATTATTTCAAACGGTTCACTTTAATCTAGAGGTTGCATAACAGGAGATGAGATTAATTCTTTTTTAAGTGTTTGAAATGCTTCTAAACATTTCTCATCAAAGATGAATTCAGCGTCTTTCATCAATAGCTCAGTTAGTTGTTTAGTTATTTTAGAGAATTCAGCGTCTTTCTATGACTTCAATTTTTTCTTTATCAACTTCAATCCCCTTGTCGGACACTATGTGTCCAAGTAGAATTCCTTGTCGGACCATGAAATGGCATTTTTTTCCAGTTTAGCACTAGATTAACACTTATGCATCTTTCAAGTACCATTTCGAGGTTCGATAGGCATCCTTCAAATCTCTTCCCACGGACAGAGAAATCATCCATAAAAACTTCCATTATATCGTCTAGAAGATCAGCGAAGATTGACATCATGCATCTCTGAAATGTGGCAGGAGCGCTACACAACCCGAACAGCATTCTCCGATAGGCAAATGTACCATAAGTACATGTGAAGGTAGTCTTTTCTTGGTCGTCGGGATGAATAGAGATTTGGTAAAATCCTGAATATCAGTCTAAATAGCAGAAATGGGAGTGTTTAGCCAGACATTCAAGCATTTGATCAATGAAGGGTAAACGGAAATGATCCTTGTGAGTGGATTTGTTTAGCTTTCTATAATTGATGCACATTCTCCATCCCGTTTGAGTATGTTTTGCTACAGATTCACCTTTTGCATTACTAACAACTGTAACACCTCCTTTCTTTGGTACAACATATACTGGGCTAACCCATTTACTGTCGAATATCGGATATATGATTTCGGCTTCTAATAACTTTTATACTTCTTTCTTGACTATATCACTTAGAATGGGATTTATTCTTCTCTGATGTTCTCTAGATGTCTTATTGTCTTCCTCAAGCATAATGTGATGCATGCAGATAGAGGGACTTATTCCTTTTAGATCTGAGATGTTATAGCCTAAAGCAGTTGGGTATTTTCTTAGGACATGTAATGATTTTTCAGTTTCTATTTGTCCTAAATTTATGTTGACTATAACGGGTCATTCAAGTTTTGTGGCTAGAAATACATAACTTAGATCTTTGGGTAGTGTATTAAGTTTTACAATTGGTTTCTTTGGGCAAGGCATAGGGTTAGGAGTTAGTGCGAGACATTCACTTATATTTTCATCCTGGTATTCATCACACAAATTATCATCTTTAAAAGTAGGCGGTATTGGAATTTTCAATACTTCTGAATAGTTTGTTGTTTCTCCATTTCTTTAACGCATTCGTCAATGACACCTAAGAAACAACATGAATCATCTATAGCAAGTGCCTTGAAGAATTGTGAGAGAATAAATTCGACATTTTCTTCACCAACCTCAAAATTTAGTTTTCCCCTTTTTACATCTATAATGGCTCCGATGGTGGCTAGGAATGGTCTTCCTAATATAATACGGATGTTAGAATCCTCCTTAGTGACCATAATTATGAAATCAGTAGGAACATAGAATTGTCCTATACGTACTGGATCATTTTCTAGCATACCTAAAGGAAATTTCACTGAATGATCAGCTAGTTGCACTGACATTCTTGTTGGTCTCAATTCTCCCATGTTGAGTCTTTTGAAAATTCATAAGGGCATTAGGCTAATACTGGCTCCTAAGTCGCATAGAGCTTTATCTATGACAAAATTCCCGATTACACAAGGTATGGAAAAACTACCTGGGTCTTTTAGCTTAGGAGGCATGTTGTTTTGGATTTTAGCGTTACACTCTTCAGTAAGCATAACGGTTTCGTTGTCCTTAATATTTTTCTTATTGGACAATATTTCTTTAAGGAACTTAGCATAAGAGGGCATTTGTGTGATAGCTTTTGTGAAAGGTATAGTGATATTCAATTATTTTAGAAGTTCAACGAGTTTCTTAAATTACCCTACACTTTTAGACTTATCTAACCGTTGAGGATACGCTATAGGTGGTTTGTATGGCGGAGGAGGCACATAAGGTTTTTCTTTCTCTTTGGCCTCTTCGCTTTTATCTTCCTTCTCATCTTCTTTTGGTTTGTCTTCCTTTTCAGTTTCTTTACCAGGATTATGGTATATGGCTGGATTTCTGATTCTTGGATCAGTTGGTCCATCTAATTTCATCCCACTCTGAAATATTATAGCATCAGCATGACCTTTTGGATTTGGTTGTGGTTGTCAAGGAAAAGTGCCAACTAGAGCAGCGGTAGCTGCTTGCTGTTGAGCCACTTGAGAGATTTATGTTTTTAGCATTTTGTTATGAGTGGCTAGGGCATCAACCTTGTTTGATAGTTGCTTGAGTTGTTCGCTAGTGTGTATGTTCTAATTTAGAAAATCCTTGTTTTGTTGAGCTTGAGTGGCTACGAAATTTTCTATCATGATTTCTAGGTTGTTCCTAGGAATATTTAGAACAATTGGGGCAGCTTTCTGATATCCTGGCGATGTAGCAGGAGCTTGTCCAGGTGCATATAATGCATTCTTGTTTTTGTACGAATAGTTTGGATGGTTCTTCCAGGAAGGGTTATAGGTATTTCCGTAAGGGTTCCCTTTAGCATAATTTACTATATCAACTAGTACTCCTGTCAAAAGTGGACCTCTGGGGGCAGCATATCCATGAAGTCTGCGTGAATCGCAGGTTTGCGCTACTGCAGCCATGATGGCTACGGGAGTTGTGGTCAAGCTTTCTTTCTTTTGGATAAGAGCTTCTATCTTGGCGTTAACTTGGTCTAAGCTACTAACTTCATACACACCACCTTTCGTTTGAGGTTTCTCCATAACGGTTCTATCGCTTCCACGCTGGTAATGATTTTGAGCCATACTTTTGATAAGTTGATAAACGTCTTGGTAAGGTTTATCCATCAGTGTGCCGCCAACTGCAGTGTTTATTGTCAATCTTGTGTTATACAAGAGACCGTTGTAAAAGATGTGGATAATCAGCCATTCTTCTAGACTGTGATGTGGACAAATTCACAACATGTATTTGTATCTTTCTCGTGCTTCAAAAAGATATTCTCTTTCCTTTTGTTTAAAACCATTGATATTGGCTCTTAGCATTGTCGTCTTACTTGGCAGAAAATATCGCGCTAAGAAAACTTTCTTCAACTCGTCCCATGTGGTAACAGAGTTGGATGGAAGAGACTGGAGCCAAGCTCTAGCTCTATCTCTTAATGAGAAAGGGAAAAGACATAGTCTTATTGTTTTGGGGCTGACACCATTTGCTTTCAGTGTATCTGTGTACTATACAAACACTGATAAATGTAAGTTTGGGTCCTCTGTATGACTTCCTGAAAACTGATTATGTTGGACAATTTATAGCAACGAAGGTTTCAACTCGAAATTTTTTCGGTTGATAGTGGGGGAAGCAATGTTGTTGTGAGGTTCTTCTTGTGATGGGACAGCATAGTCCTTGAGAAGACGATTTTGGGGTCCTTCAGCCATTATTTATATGGTATTCTTGTATTTGGCGTCTTATACTAACAAAACGCCCGATCTCTTCAGTTGGTTGCTCTAATTCCTCACCTTGGGAGCGAGTGCTTGGCATACAATCAACAGATTAAAAAGAAATAAAATATTGTTGCCTTAGTCTATACTGTGTAATAGTGGAATCATAATATTGACTAAATCAGTCTCCGACAACAGTGTTAAAAACTTGATCGCGACTTTAATAGTCTAGCAGATTTACTGACTGCAAGTGTACAGTCTAATCGTGTAGTTTTAAAAAGATATTGAACTCACAGTGACTGATAATCAAACTAATGTTAGCTAATGTTACTATGTAAATCTAAGACTAATGATTAATCTTGGGGTTTGAGAAAAACGGGAAATAAATTCAAATTTAATATAAATATTCAATGATAGGACACCGGTATGTAGTTCATCATACTTTGGGGATTCGATAAAATATTGGCGTGTCAAAATACTTTTCTGTGAAAAATATTAATTTAAAATACTATCTCACAATGTCGAACTTTTGACGCTGACTATACTCTTAAGCCAAAATGCTTTGATGTCGCTCACTCATTTAAATTAAAAGTAATTTTTGAAAATCAATATGTTCTAATTAATCCTAAAGTGTTGTGGTTGTGTTTAAGATTAATGCCTAATTTCCACTATCTGGTTAAAATCTTAAATTGTCACTCTATTGATCCTAACATTTACTGGCTTTTTACTATCGTAGAAAAATTGTTTTATTTTTAAATTGCAAACTAAAACCAGAAAAACAACTTATAAGAAATAACGCCAATATTTTTTGAATTTCGTCCGGACGACTGGTGTTACATACTGGCATCTTATTATTTAGTCGGGTATGGTTTTAAAGACTAACATGCTAGTATGATTATTAAACAATAAAGAGAACATTATTTTAGAAAATAAATCAATACTGAGATAAGACTAAAACGGGAATCAAAACTAAAACTAAAAATGCAATAAACATAGAACCAGAAATAAAATAAAATTTGGTTAAATTCTGGAAAATATCGCGTACAATAACTCGAAATCAATTGAAAATATGTCGGCACGCTTGAAGAATCCAGATTGAAAATAATAATAAATTCCTAAGACTAGAGTCGTGATAGTCCCCAAATATGGAAGAGTTATCACTTGTGCGAGTAATTTAACTGACTAAAAAAATCTAAGAACAAAGCTCTGGCTGGTAAAAATGATGAGCCCTCCACTGTAAGTGTCAGTCCCAATTTATAGTCCCACTTCTTCCTTGAAAATCTGACGAATAACGTAAATTTAGGAGCAGTTGGGTTGAACGAGAAAAAACTCGATGCGGATAGAATCCTGAAGAATGGAGAAAATACAGACGTGAATATTGAACGATTGGCTTCGTGGCAAGGGCCACGTACGAAAGTGTTAGTTGCCACTTGCTTGCAAATTTAGACGTGACAGACACCGCGCTTAGTGGTGGTGGGCGCCACTCCCTCCATGTGTGGAAGGCGCCACATGTTAAGGTGGTGGACGCCACATCTTTGTAATTTAAGTCTTATTTTGTGGGTTTTCTTCTTTTTGCTAAGACTTCACCCCCTTCTTTGCTCTTTTACCACTTTACTTGAATTTAATTATTTATTTTCTTCTTTTCACTCAAATCTCCAACTTTGTTTGAGATACTTGAAATAGGATAATAATACTGACATAACAAGACATAGATAAAGAGAAAAAAAATAAATTAAAATTCATACGAGTCAAATCAAATATGCGATGTATTTTCGCATTATCACTATACATTATCTAACTATCATGTCAATCCAATAGAAATATTTAATATGTTATATGTCAACCTGTTCTGGACTGGGCCCGACAGGCCCAAAAGCGTTGCAAAGGCCCAGTCCAAATGGACTTACAAGGGCTACGCCGACCAAAGAGTACGACCGTGCCCGACACATAGTCGCTGGCTCGATAGTACACCTCCAGCTCGACATGCTGTGGTCCAGCACCACATTCTGAAGCCCAGCTCGACGTTACCTCGAGCACCCCAGCTAGGGCAGACTCAGTCCACTGTTCCCCCAACGATACTCCGAAAAGACCGCGTCTCTGTCCGCCCGCACTTCACGCAGAACATCCAGGAAGGGGACCACGTGCGGGTCCCCACTACGCACGTAGAACCTGGCAGTTCCTCCATTGGGCCAAACCTGCCCGGCCCAATGAAGGAACCTTGGCCCAGCGCTGGGGGCTATAAATACCCTCTGCTTCCAGAGGGTCAGGTATTCATCATTCTAACCTCACACTTGCTATTATCTGCTCGTACTCCTACTTACTTCAGCATCGGAGTGCCTTGCAGGTACCCCCCCCCCCCACCTCGTTCAAAAAGCTTTCTGCTCGGAGCCAGCCGTGACGGTCCATTTCTGATCAGGTCAGATCAGTGGCGCCGTCTGTGGGAAGCTAGCTTCCCCGTCTAACGAACAACTCTAAAGACCAAAGCTCAATTCAACTACCTGTCATGGCTGATCCAGCTCGCGACGAGCAGCACGTCCGTGTGCCGACACTAATAACGGCACCGCGGACAAGAATGGACACCTCGACAACCCCGGTGATCCCGGTCACAGTACCATTCCTGTGACAACCGCCCCTGGAACTTCCTCCTACAGGGA
This sequence comes from Vicia faba, assembly GCA_948472305.1. Classification (NCBI taxonomy): domain Eukaryota; kingdom Viridiplantae; phylum Streptophyta; class Magnoliopsida; order Fabales; family Fabaceae; genus Vicia; species Vicia faba. The sequence continues at coordinate 21,150,206 of OX451739.1, read as the reverse complement.
CGGGGCTACTGCATCATCCTCCTCGACCCCTCCAGCACTCGAAGACGACCCGGTAGCTCTCCCTCATTACAGAGCTGCCCGGTTCCATGAAGTCTCAGTTCCCGCCGGGGCAGATGCCACGACTCAGGCACTGTTCGCGGCCATTAATCAGACAAACTATCTCATCTTCGCCCAAGGAGAAAGATTAAGGGCACTTGAAGATGATCGACGACCCCCGAGGAGGCATCGGAGGCCACATTCTCCACCTCCTCGGGTCACAGAAGTTCGACACCCTTCTCCCCCGCAGAGACACTACAGGGAGAACTCCAGGAGCCCCTCTCCCCGGCCAAAGCAGAGGCGGCCCTACTATGAGAGACAGCCCGCCATCCCTGCCGGAGAACCCAGTCGCGACCCATCAAGGCACGACAAGAGGCACGCCGGGGACGGGCGTGTGACCTTTAACCACCGAGCATCACGCTCGAGGGAAACACAGCACGATCATCGTGCCAGACATAACTACAGGACCCCTTCTCCTTCTCCGGAGAGGAGCGACGAGGACGACCCCCGCGGTCCCCTGTCGCAAGCCATCATGGATGCACCCATCCCCCCGGGCATGGAGAAGCCCCCGCATCTGAAGGAGTATGACGGAGTAGCGGACCCTGTCGACCACATTGACGGGTTCGAAGCCATGTTCCACTACCATAATGTCGGGGGGCCCATCAAGTGCCGTCTTTTCCCCACGACTCTCAGGAAGGCGGCCATGGACTGGTATAAAGGACTCGCCCCGGGCTCAATCACGTCGTGGCGGAACCTGAAGAACCAGTTCATCAGTTCCTTCACAGCTTCTCGGCGCCATCCGAAGACCGAGGCGGCCCTCGAGGCCATCATCCAAAGACAGGATGAAACCTTGAGGGAGTTCATCAACCGCTTCAACCGAGAAGCAATACAGGTCCCCTGCGCGGACCATATGAAAAGATACTTGCTGGAGAGGGGTCTCCTCCCCGACACAGAATTCAGAAAGGCTGTGGGTATTGAGCCACCTCCAAATTTTGATGCCCTCCTCGACAAGGCCCGAGCATACATGGACTACGAGGAGAGGGAAGCTGCCAACAGGGCCCGAGACTCCAGGGCTCGAGGTCCCAACAACAGCAGTAGCTCACGACAAGAGGCTCCTCCCCGACGTACCGGGGAGAAAAGGAAAGAAGATCGACCCCGGGAAGCCCGGGAACAAAGGGGCCCCTCGGGCCGTTTCACCGAGTACACTCTGCTCACAGCCTCCCGCGAGCGTATTTTGGCAGAGTGTGCCAGTACGGATTTCAGAGACGGTGGCGTCAAACGTCCCCGACCTACTCCCGCCAAGCCAGGGGCGGATAAAAATAAATACTGTCAATACCATAGGAGTCATGGTCATTTGACAGAGGACTGCGTCCACCTCAAGGACGCCATTGAAACCCTCATCAAGGGAGGGAGGCTCGCACAGTACAGGCGAAACGACGCTCCCCGTCGTGACGCCCATGAAACCAAGGAGCCCGAGGAAGACGCCCGACCATCAGACGAGTCGGTGCCTATCCAGACCGCCTTCTCGGTAACCAGGCCCGAGGATTTTGACATTCCCGAGCTCCTGCAGGAGCCCCTGACAACACACAGCAGGTGGGAATACTTTCCCTCCGCCATGGTCATCAACGGGGGCGGGTTCAACGACCTCACCATCAATTCAGCTAAGAGGAAGTTGGACGAGCTGGTCGACATAGCTCCTCCACAAACTGTAACGTTCGAAAGGGTGAAGGGCATGTCAGAGCCCATCACCTTCTACCTGGAAGAACTCCCCGGCGGAGCCCCGAACGCGGTCATCCCCTTACTGATAAGGGCAAAAATGGCCAATTTTGACGTGCATCGCATCCTGGTCGACGAAGGGAGTTCCGTCGACGTGATGTACAGCCAGCTGTTCCGGACCTTACAACTGGACGACTCACATTTCTCTCCGTATGTGGGTTCGGATCTACAAGGCTTCAACGGCTCGACTTCCAAACCTTGGGGTTATGTCGAGCTCCTAGTTACGTTCGGCGAAGGAACGGCTACGAGACAGGTTAAGGTTCGCTTCCTCGTCATTGACTGCCCGTCTCTATACAATTGCATCTTGGGGAGACCGACTCTGGCGGAGCTGACGGCGGTGCCCTCGACCGTCCATCTGAAGATGAAGTTCTACACCAAAAGGGCACGGGTAGCCACCATCCAAGGAGACCTAGCCGCTGCCCGTAGGTGCCTCAATGCTGCTTCTAAGGGACGAGATACCGTCGACGTAGGGACCAGACCCGCCAAAAGGACAAAACAGGAGCCCGACAGGAAAGCATCCCCCGAGGAAGAAGTCCAGAAGGCCCCACCAAAGGTCGACTCCATAGTCCTGGACGCTCGCTTCGATCAGGACGAGCCATCCAGCAGCGAGCAAATCCCACTCCGACCTATTCCGGACGGGGATTTTGAACTCGTTCCCCTCGGCACAGACCCGACCAAGGGAGTGAAGATTGGTAAAGACCTCCCCGACTTGGCCAGGAAGCAAATCAAGGCATGTCTGCGCGAGAATGCTGATCTCTTCGCCTGGAGCGCTGCGGAGATGCCCGGACTCGACCCTGAGGTCGCCTATCACCACCTCGCCATTGATCCAGCCGCCAAGGCCGTAGTACAACGTAGGCGTAGGCAGTCTCCAGAAAAAACGGAGGCTGCCGAAAAAGCTGTAAAAGACCTCCTAGAGGCAAATTTTATTTCTGAAGCCCGGTATTCCACCTGGCTGTCAAATGTTGTACTTGTGAAAAAGAATAATGGAAAATGGAGAATGTGTGTTGACTATACCGATCTCAACCGGGCTTGCCCGAATGATGCTTTTCCTTTACCTAACATAGACATGCTGGTCGACAACTCGGCCGGCTACAAAACTTTGTCGTTCATTGACGCCTACTCGGGATATAACCAAATCCCAATGGCTCTGGGCGACAAACACTGCACGGCATTCATGACCAGCTCGGGCAACTATTACTACAACGTAATGCCCTTCGGACTAAAAAACGCCGGAGCAACTTACCAACGTATGATGAACAGAGTTTTCAACAAACAGATTGGCGACATGCTCGAGGTATATATGGATGACATGATCGTCAAATCCCGAGCAGACACCGATCACGCAGCTCATCTCAAGACAGTCTTCGCCCAAGCAAGACAGTGCAAAATGAGGTTCAACCCCGAGAAGTGCACGTTCGGGGTTAAGGCAGGAAAATTCCTTGGGTTCTATCTAACAGAACGAGGGATTGAAGCCAACCCCGACAAATGTCGGGCATTCACCGACCTCCCAACACCGACGTCGAAGAAGTCGATACAAATCATGAACGGCATGCTCACGTCACTATCCCGTTTCGTCGCGAAGTCCGCTCAGCACGCCCTCCCCTTCTTCAAACTCCTTCGAAAGGAAGCAGCCTTCGAATGGAACGAGGAATGCGAGCACGCACTTCGCCATCTGAAGTAGAGCCTGTCTCAGCCGCCCGTGTTGTCTCGACCAGACGACGGGGAACCGCTGTACTTATACTTGGCCGTTTCGAACGAAGCCATCAGCGAGCCCTTGTCCGCGAGACCCCCGACGGGCAGAAACCTGTCTACTTCACGAGCAAAGCCTTACAAGGGCCCGAAAGCAGATATCAGCAGATAGAAAAGGTTGCTCTGGCCCTCGTCAACGCTGCGAGGAGGCTCAGACACTACTTTCTGGCCCACACCGTCATCGTGCGAACCGACCAACCGGTGAGGCAACTCTTGGGTCGGCCAGATATGGCGGGCAGAATGCTGAAGTGGTCCTTGGAACTCTCCGAATTCGACATTCAGTACGAAAGCAGGAAAGCTCTGAAAGCACAGTCCTTGGCCGACTTTGTCGCGGAAATGACCACTCACGACCTCCCTCCGGGGAAGGAACGCAAGTGGACCATCTTCGTCGACGGAGCATCCAGCTCGTCCGGTAGCGGCGCAGGAATCCTCCTGGAAAACGAAGAAGGCGTAGTAATCGAGCATTCCTTAGTCCTCTCCTTCCCGACGTCAAACAACCAGGCAGAATACGAAGCCCTGCTCGCAGGACTGAGACTAGCCGAGGACCTGGGAGCTCGCGAAGTACAGATTTACACGGACTCCCAGCTCGTCGCCTCCCAAGTACAGGGGAGCTACCAGGCCAAAAACGACAACCTCATCGAATATTTGAACTTAGTCAAAAAACACATGACAAAGTTCGTACGAGCAGAAATTTCTCATGTTCCCCGCGAGCAAAACACGAGGGCGGACATATTGTCCAAACTCGCGAGCACACGAAAGAAGGGCGGGAATAAATCTGTCATCCAGGAATCTCTGGCACGTCCAAGTATCGAACCACCCTCGACTACGGTCGAGATCCATGCCATCGGGGATGCCACGTCCTGGATGACCCCGATTTATAATTTCCTGACAAAAGGAGAACTCCCGTCGAACCAGGCCGAAGCTGCCATAATCAAGCGACGAGCATGTTCCTACGTGGTCCTCGAGCAGAAACTATATCGAAGAGGATTCTCCATTCCCCTCCTGAAATGCATCGACGAGTCCACCATCCCCGACGTACTACAGGAGATACACGAAGGGATCAACGCCCAGCACATGGGCGGTAAATCCTTGGCACGGAAAGCCCTTCGAGCGGGATACTACTGGCCGACAATGCAACAGGACGCCAAGGAACACGTGAAAAAATGTGACAAGTGCCAGAAGCACGGGGATATGCACCTCGCCCCTCCGCACGAGCTGAGCACATTGTCGTCCCCATGGCCGTTCGCCTGGTGGGGCATGGACATCCTCGGGCCCTTCGTGCAAGGAACCTACCAGAACAAATTTCTCATCGTCGTCGTGGATTACTTCACAAAGTGGATCGAGGCCGAGGCACTCGCAAAAATCACCTCGCACAATATCCTCCGTTTCTACAAAAGAAACGTCCTCGCCAGGTTCGGAATTCCGCAGGCCCTGGTGACCGACAACGGTACCCAGTTCACGGACCACGGGTTCCGGGACTTCGTCGCCAAACTAGGGACAAAACAACATTTCACATCAGTCGAGCACCCTCAGACCAACGGGCAAGCCGAAGCCGCGAACAGAGTCATCCTCCGAGGGCTAAAACGCCGGCTCGGCGAAGCCAAAAGAGGATGGGTCGAGGAGCTCCACAGCGTCTTGTGGGCGTACCGCACCACACCCCACTCAACGACGGGTGAGACACCATTTCGACTGACATATGGCACCGAGGCTGTCATCCCGGTCGAAATCATGGAACCATCCCGAAGAACGGAGGAACCCCTCGACGAAGAAATGAACGACGAAGCACTAAGGGATGAACTCGACCTAGTCGAGGAAATCCGATCGGGTGCAGCCCTGCGCGAAGCCACCCTAAAACAACGAGTGGCTCTACGCCACAACGACAAGGTCATCAGGCGCGAGTTCAAAATCGGCAGTCTGGTATTACGCAGGAACCAGAAAGATTCCCGCGAAGGGAAGTTGGCCGCGAACTGGGAAGGACCTTACCGCGTCCACAACACCACGGGTATCGGGGCGTACTACCTCGAGCAATTAGACGGAGAGCCATTACCGCGACCCTGGAACGCTGCTAAGCTAAAGCAGTACTACAGTTAGAAACTACCAACACCTGGGACCCTCGACCAACGGCGCCCGCGCTCGGTCAACGAGGAAAAAACGTCCGACTTCCTATAAAGGCTAAGGTACAAGCCCGACATACGGCCAAATCGCACAGCATCGCGCGACAAACGATGACGATCGATACTGCCCGACGTGGACAGCTACACCGAGCCCCACCGTCGTTGTACCCATGAGGCAGAACACCCAGCTCGCGATGGGCAGTTCACGCCAAGGGCGAATAGTCCCGACCGGGCTTCGCGCCCGACTGAGCAACCTCGCTCCAAATGCCCGACAAATCGTCAAGAATGACGGGCCATCTAAAAGGGTCAAAGGGAAGTCTCTCCCCTCGAGCACAACACTTAGGTGACTCTGGCCAGCGAAAGAAGGCCGGGCACATACACAAACGGAAGGCGGGCAGACTCGCTCGCCAAATCACAGCCGCTTACGGGCACGCCTCGGGCCCATGGCTTAGGCTAAAAACTCATGCAAACATATAAGGTTTCAAGCAAGGGCAAAACATCCAAAATGTAAAACAGCATTCAGATAAAAATGCCCGAAGGCGACAAAACAATTATAAACCGACCAAGGCCGGCGATGTTCATAACGTACAACAAATGGGCACGCAGGCCCAAAGAATACAAATGTCAAAGGCACGCAGGCCCGCTATCCTAGTCAGGTTTCCCCAGAACCATCATTGTCGACGCTTGGAGAGTCGGGCGGAGGAACGATCACGCCATCCACGATCTGATGTGTGTGGCCGATACCCTCAGTGACCAGACCAGGGTTTAGCAAGGAGAGCTGACCGACTGCGGAGTTGAACCCGTCCTCCAGGGCACCGACGCAATCTGCCTCGAGGAGCCGGATATGGGCGACCAGCTCCAACCGACTCTTCAAAGCCGTTATGTCCTCCGGCTCGTCCTCGGCAGGTTGCATGGCAGCGTTCATTCCCTCGATCTGCTGGGCCAAGCGTCCGACTTCGGCCCCCAGACGATCCCTGTCTGCCCGGAGAAGCTCCCCCTCCTCGGCCAACTTCCCTGACTTTTCCTTCTCCAAGGTCAACATCTCTCTCTCAGCATCCAACATCGCCGTCTGCTCGCGAAACATCCCCTCGGAGCGTTCCAGAGCGGTCTTCAACTTCCGCGAGCTCGAGGTAAGGGCCGCCTTCTCCTGCTCGAGTTCGTTGATACGGGCAGGATCCCCTCCTTCCTCGGATAGCACCAAGGCCATCTCGGCCATTTTCACCAGCCCGTCCATGCTGGCGGCCAGATACATCTTCCGATCCTCTTTGCTCATCCTTTTGATAGCTTCAGCCTCGTCGGCGATCACTGTCAGAGGGAATATCTCGAAGAAGCCCTCCTCTTTGAAGCAAGGGGGGAACGCGAAAGACCTAACGGCACTGGCGTCCTCACCAACAGTCAGACCACTTTCCACACGGGTCCTCTTCCTCTGCATCAGAACGGCACTAGGGTCGACCTCTTCAACTTCTGGGGTCCCGTCCGACGCGGCCCCCGAGCTTGGCGGCGAGTCCACCCTCACCGACTGAGGAGCACTTGGACTGTGTGGCGGACCCATCCTCGTCGCCTGTGGGGCCTTCACGACCCTCCTGCCTCGCTTCTGGTCGCAAGACAATTTCAAAAGCCTTTCATGTCGACCGGCCATCGAACCTGCACAAAATAAGAAATGGGTCAGTATCGAGCAAGCTCATAAATAAATGACGAGCAAAGAAATTCAAGCAATAAACGACCTAGCAGACGGGCAGCCTGCCTGTACGTCTGGCACTCCACGAGCGCCTTGGTATCAATCGGCCGGGACTCAAACGTTGGGTAACCCTCTGCGTCCAGGATATCGTCCCCTTCCCTCGTAGCCCACCGAGCAGGGTGGAAGCTATCGACAAACCGGCAAAGTGTGGCATACGCCTCCTCGTCTTCCGAGCACATGTCCCTGGCAGCAGTGTGGTAGTAACCGGTCCCATACTCGTAGTGCCTGAATATCCAATGCACAGGGAACTTAGCCATACGTGCCATCACAGGACTCCCATCGTCGCCCAAAACCGCCTCCCTGTCATCATCGCTTAGGGGCTCCTCCTCCTCGTACATGGATCCTAAAGCCGAGGTGGTAACTGGCCGCACAACGTACCACTTATCTTTGAAACCCCTTACGGAGTCCATATACATTTTGAAGAGTCTCCTCGACTGCTTTAAGGAGACCCAGCTATGTTTCCCGCCTCGAGACTGGCGCTGCAGATGAAAAATCCGGAAGAAGAGCGGTATGGTCGCCCCGATCCTCAGATAGCGACACGTCAGCTCAAACGCCCGGATGAAGGCGAGTGAGTTTGGATGTAGCTGGGACGGGGCCAACTCCAGGTGAGTGAAGACCCCGACCTGGAAATCCGTGAAGGGCAGCAGCAGCCCTAGATCTTTGAACGCGATCTCGTACATCGCGAAGCTATATTCTGGATAAACCGAGCAGATCCTTGAACGGGAGGACGGGCGCATGACTACGAAGTTCTTTTGGAAGTCGGGCTCGCCCTGGCCCGCTTCGATGACAGCATATGGATTTCGGTCGCCCCGGCTGTAGATCGACGCGATCCCTCGGGGCTCGACGCCCACCCAATCCAGCAAAGGGTCGGTCACAGTATCAATCAGGTTAACCGACTCATCGACGCTTTGTTCTTCACGATCGTGGCGCCCGGAGGAGCTCGGCTCGTCCGCCATGGTTACCTGCAGAGCACGGGAAACCAGTCAATTGGGTACGAAGCCATATGCTCGACAAATCACGTCGTCCCATGCACGACCACATAGTCCGTTTCCACGAATGGTTGCCTCCCCGACATCCTGAAACTCGATGTGTTCCTCCTCAAACCAACTACACGGTCACCCTCCAACATGTCGACGCAAGGTATGAACATGGCGAGCCACACCATGAGGCCCACAGCCAAGACCATGAACATACCGGGCGCGATCATGAATCAGGCGCCCTGGATCATGAAGACCCCGGGCAGCGCTGTAGTTTATCACCTAAAACTATGAATACGCCGACCACAAACATGCGTTTGCCGGTCCTAGGCATGAATATGTCGGGCTAAGTATGAGTTTATCGGACTAATCCCACGCGCACAGTCCCTAAAACATCTACAAACGCCAAAAATCATGCATTTTAACAGGAAAATGAAGAAGATAGACCACTTACTTGAATCAAAAGTAGGATTGGGCTACGGAGTAGAAGAATCTGTGACAGAAGATCGCGACTGGAAAAAATCTGGAAGAGCAACAGCAGAGAGAGCACAGAGAATAGAAACGTGTTATGGGGCCCAAGGTTCCTATTTATAGTGATGACGTGGAATACCAAACGTCACCTCGGGCAACCACGGAGTCTCTCTCCTCGACGCGCTGCTCCCAACGCAATGATGACCCTATCCCCATAAGGTGGCGGCACAGTTCCCGAAAGATACCTCGTATGCTCGACAGACGCGCCCGGTGAGGATCCTCCAGGCATCCACCGCGAAAGATGTCTCCGAGCACGGCACGAGGAGGCCCTCGAGGGCCTACACCTCTGTCCCGAGCACGAGACCTCGATGAGGAAACGACCTGAGTTCAAGCCATGGCTCCTCACAAAGGAACCACGACTTGGGGGGCTCCTGTTCTGGACTGGGCCCGACAGGCCCAAAAGCGTTGCAAAGGCCCAGTCCAAATGGACTTACAAGGGCTACGCCGACCAAAGAGTACGACCGTGCCCGACGCGTAGTCGCTGGCTCGACAGTACACCTCCAGCTCGACATGCTGTGGTCCAGCACCACATTCTGAAGCCCAGCTCGACGTTACCTCGAGCACCCCAGCTAGGGCAGACTCAGTCCACTGTTCCCCCAACGATACTCCGAAAAGACCGCGTCTCTGTCCGCCCGCACTTCACGCAGAACATCCAGGAAGGGGACCACGTGCGGGTCCCCACTACGCACGTAGAACCTGACAGTTCCTCCATTGGGCCAAACCTGCCAAAATGTACAATTAACTGAGTTTAGGATTGAAGAACATCATGAAGAACGGGTGGGTACAAATATACTTTGAGCCTTTATACTTTGTTTCTTAAACAGTGAATCAAACCATGTTACAACCCTTCAAAAGTCTTAATTGACCCTCTGCTTCCAGAGGGTCAGGTATTCATCATTCTAACCTCACACTTGCTATTATCTGCTCGTACTCCTACTTACTTCAGCATCGGAGTGCCTTGCAGGTACCCCCCACCTCGTTCAAAAAGCTTTCTGCTCGGAGCCAGCCGTGACGGTCTATTTCTGATCAGGTCAGATCACAACCCATGTGACATCTTAGCCAACCAGTTATCTAACTATTAGTTAAGCTAAAATATGGTAATAACTATCGCTAAAGAGAATATGGAAAATATAAATTTAATACTTAGGAAATTCATTTTATCTTACAAAAGAAAAATAAATATCTAAGAAATGCAATATGTAGTGATTCTTCATTATGGCATAACTAACACTATCGATTGTATATTATGCAGTTCTAAATGTTGATTTTGTCTTTTCCAAAACCCGAAATTTTTGATACATTTCTCATACTTTATCGCTCACAACTTAAGCACCAACCCTTATTTTCTCACTCAGCCCAAGCTTTTGGTCAAAAGATACAGCTGTTGCCCAGCCCGTCGATGATAACTGGAGCTTCTCATCAAAAGTCTTTGTTTAGTTTACAACGTTTTCCCCTGTGATTTGTAAACAAATGAGTTGCTGATAAAAAAAGTAGATTTTTTAACCCAAAAACGCATTTAGTAGAAGATATACTTCTGCCTTGTGAATACTGGAACGGGTTGTTTCTACTAATCGTATGTGTTCACCATTTCCAAAACTTTTGGCATGCCAACATACCACACAAACCTGTGAGCATCATTAACACCAAATCAGTCAGAAAGTAAATCAAAAGGCTTTAAGAAGGCCCCAATATGAGGAGTATGAATCGGTCAGAAATGAAGAAACGGTTGTCGGAGACGAGGTTGTTTGAAACTACACGAAAAACTCAACCAACCAAAATCATTACTCAATCCATATAAATTATACAGAAAACTCAGTCAACCAAAAAAAAGATTATGTATGATTTATATAGTAGATAAAAAACAAAAAGCAGATTAAAACATTAAAACAAAACAGAAGAAAAAGAACCTTGAAATATATGTGCTTCAGATTTAATGTATGTGCTTCAGGATCCAAGTTTGGATCCACATCAAAATCATATCTAGACACACCCTTAGCTGCAGCTAAACCAGTTCCTCCTTCCCCATGGCCAGTTAAAATTGGTGTACTGTCACAACATAACATCACATGAGTATTAAGATGGTAAGAAGAAACACGATATATGAAAGAAAATACAAACAAAATTGAACTCACAAACCTTATAAGTACAGCAGAAAGAGCATTTGGACCAGTTGGAACAATACACATGTAAATAGAAGATTCATGGTAACAGAAAATCTTTAGGGAGACGAAAAAAGATACCAGGTTGAGAGAATGAGAGTGAACCGTGAATCTTCAATCCTTCAGTTGAGAGGAAGCGATTTATGTGATTCTTGACTTCAGGTTCTTCTTCAGCTTGAGGAGAGAGACACTGATAAAAGAAGGAATCAAACTTGTAACAGATTTTTCTAAACCTAAATTAGAAACTATGGTTCTTCTTCAGCTTCGAGTTTTCGCATACCGCTTTAGCTAATGCTTCGACAACGATTGAAGCTGATTCGGAGTCTGATCCCGCCTACCGCTTTAGCTAAGAACATGAACATGAACATATTTGCTTTGATGAGAAAAAAAATTGCATAACAGAAATAAAAATATGAACATGAACATGAACTGGAATCTGATTTTCATAAATGTGAAACATTTTAAAACATAAATGTGATGTAGCTTTAAGTGAAATCACATATATGGTTGATTAAAACAGAAAAACAAAATCGAAAGGAGAAGTTAGAAAACACTTACTACTCTGAAAGAGAGCATGACGAAAACATGTTTTCTTTTCCATTTCAGAGTTGTGGCGGTCCGAGAATGAGAAGCGGTGGTCGACGGCAAGGTTGAAACAAAAATCTATTTGGTTTATTAGAAAGGTTGTGAAATGTGAAGAACCAATATGTTGATTTTTTTCAAATTGGAGGTAGTGATTCTCATATATAAGGTGGAGATAGGGGCTGCGGCGGGCTAAGATTTGGGAGAAGGGAAAGAGAGACAACAAGAGAGAACGCAGAGAGAGAGAGAGAATGTAAGTGAAGGGCAAGTGAAAAGTTGAGATCTTGAGAGTAGTATGGAAGTTGAAAAGGGTTTGATATGGAGGGTATAAATTTGCTTTGATTATGAAGAGACAAAAGTAAACTTTTTGCTTTGGAATTTTTTTAAAAGGGAAGGGCAATTTCGAAAGTGTGCTGGCCTTTTACTTTATGGCTAGATAGTAGAGTAGATAAATAGAAGGACAAAATATAAGAGATAAAAATGAACTTGTGATACTTAATTTAAAAGAGATTTTTCTTTTATTTAAAAACATGAGGCTGAAAATTGTATCACATTGAATAGCAAGATAAATAAATAAAATAAGGCAATAAAGTTGTAATCATTGTTCACTTTACTTGCCTATCAACCAAACTTCACATTATCAGTGTCTCTTCCCTTCAAAATCATAGGGCTAAGACTAGGAAAAAACTGTCTATTAACAAAAACTGTCCGTTAACTATGCTGTTTTTAATAGAAATAACAGGCTTAAATCAACACTGTCTGATGTTAATCAGATGCCTAACTGCATGATTGCGGGTTTTTCCAACTGCAGCAAATCTTTATCCTTAAAGGCTAACAAAAACCATCTGTTAACTATGCTATCTTAATATCCTTAGAGGCTAACAAAAACCATCTGTTAACTATGCTATCTTAATCCTTAGAGGCTAACAAAAACCATCTGTTAATTAGGATGAAAACAAAGAATGAAGTTGTCAACAAAAGCAAGAATGTGCACAACAAAGGGAAGAATGCTTAATTGATATGAAGTTTGAGCAAACACATAATAGTCCAGCAAGGGCAAGTAAAATAAAACATAGTTGTTTATAGAAGTTGGTAGTTATTCAATCATATCCATTTTTATCACAGCCATTGTCTAGTCAATGCCAAATATGATATGGTTAATCAGCAGTCCAACTCTGCTCGACAATCTCACGTATTCTACGGTTGTATTCACGCTTGTTTTCGCTGAACATTCTAGCAGCTTCAGAATTTGCTGGAGAGTTTGGGTTTGGATCACACAACAATGACTACAAAAATAATATAAAATAGTCAGTTAACTTCCATATAAAACAACAAGAAAAAAGGATTGGGAGCATGAATATATGAAACAACCAATTGAAACTATGCAAATTGATGGGCAGTGTAGAATAAATCATTTACAGCAATTGTTGTTTAGAAATAACTCTGAAATATTAAGTGAATCACAATTACCTGAATTGAGGTAAGTATAGCAGCCACGTCATAAATTGGACTCCACTGATTTTGTAAAATATCCAAGCATATACTTCCATCTGCATAAACTAAAATTTCCAACCAACAGGGTCTTAGACTACATTTAATGTCATTATTGTGCTAATAAATCAAATTTTAATCAAGACAAAATTGATTTGCACTGCATTAATTTAAATTTAGATATAATACGCTATCAAAGCAAATTAAAGCACCAGGTTACTCTTTCCATTTATGCTTTTCCAATTCAAGCAAATTAAAATATTCACCACTTGATCACATTCTTGTAAGCTTGCTAATATTCACAAATTTGGTAAGATTCAAATATGTATAACTCAGCAGTCAGATTGTTTTTAAATAAGATTCTGTGTCAAGTTGTTAAATGGCCTAGTGTGCCAATTTTAACACAAGTGTCAAGATATCCTAACCCTTTGATAATTAATATTCATATTTATACAATAGCATACAAAAACTTTCAAGATTTCTACTTTAATGATATCAATCCACAAAAGGACATGGGTCATATACTGAACATTATAACTTAGAATAAAACAAACAATAATAGCCAACAAACCATACTGGACCACTCCAGACCAAACCGGAACACGTAAAGATACTATCACGACTCAAAATGGATAGAAAAATTCACAAACTTTCGGAAAATCTGATTTTAATAGAGAACAAGTTTAAAACCAATGGACAAATTGACAAATCACAAACAAGACTCGGAATTATTAACAGCTGAAGGATGGCAGGGTTAGATTCTCCTCAATAGAGTTTTGTTCCGCTTAGCAGGGCTAGGCTTCAGTTCATCAGAATTTGGTTCATTGCGATCTTGCAACGGTGGGCTCATTGGTTTCTAGTTTATGACTTCATTTATGCTGGGAGCTATGGGGTTAACAGAATACTTGCTTTGAGGATTTGTGCTGAATCAGAAGGAGATCCCTTAGTGGGCCTCAAGCAAGGTCGGCCCATCAGGGAATTTTTTATCGTAACAAAAAGGGAGAGAAATAAGAGGTGATGATATGGCCAGTTAGTTGGAATAAGCAATGTAGTTATACCAGGGGTGAATGACAAGGGTGGTATCATTATGCACACCAAAAGAGGTTGGTAAAAGAGAGAATAGGAGGAGCAATAGCTCTGGTATCCATTGTAAGGGAGCTTAGGCCTTTTACTATTTTAAAATTGCTGGACAAATTCTCAAATCACAAGGTTCACAGCTTAACACACAAAAAAGAGCATAAGTTCAAAACCAATGGACAAAATAACAAATCATGAGAATCAAAATCATTAAACACTGTAGGATGCTGAGTTCAGGTTCTCCTTGCTGGAGATAAGTTCACCTCAATATTGTAGAATCATTCTGTCATCCTCAAACTCGTGAGAGGAGTTTACACAGAAACCACTACGTAAACAAGTTAATCTGATTTTGATACTTAGAGTTGTAAACTTGCATAATTCAGAGTTAACTCAACTGTTTGACAACCACACTAAAAACTATGCATTTAAATTTCTTAAGTATTCAAAATTTTCTTTGAAACAAATATAATGAATTTAAATAGCATTCCATGATGACAAGTCCAAAATACAAACTATTCAGGGGGGAAGCAGTGTTGTGATGCTGTCAATAGTAAAATTGCAGAACGCTAAAAAATATGTGATTTGAAAAAAACATATAGTGTTGCAGGAAAATAGAGGAAGCAGCAAAGTAAATTATATAATAAAAAAAGGGGCACGCTGCATACAAATTTCAAAAGGAAACAGACTGGGAAAAGTACAAACTGTCTCCAATCTCTAGAATCAAAGTTCCAAATCTGACTTAAGAACAAATGTTTTATTTTCCCAATAACTATACTTCAAGAAAGTTTGCAACAAGAAAAAGAAGAAGAAAAACAAAGAAGTTCATCAAAAGCTGTTTCAAAAGTGACTTCTAGAAGCAAAGTTACACTTCTAGAATGAAATACTTCTCGTTTCTATTTGAACTTGTTAGTTTTAACGCAAGAATAATACTCAGGCATTCAATGCACAAATAATTGAAGTGATTTCTATTCAAACTACGGAAAGGAATTGCAAGGTAGCGTTGTACTTACTGTTTGGATGAAACATCCGAGAAACAAAGCGCACAGTAGGTGGTTTATTAGGATAATCCTCTGTGAACTGAAGCGTCAACTTGAACGTACCTGAAAGACACAAACATCCCGTATATTATAATCTAAAATTTTGAAGACTGTGTACTACTTAAAACACCATGACACGGTCAGATTTAGGTATTTATCTTTTTTTTTCCCTCATCTGCCTATAAGTTGAGAAATGACCCAAAAACTGAACATCTAAAATACATTAAATACCAACCTGCGTGTGAGACACACACCCCTACAAGTGGAACTCATGTCTTTATTAATCAAATAATAGAACAATACCAAAGTACACACTTCTATGTTCCAATAGAAGTTTCCATTGTTGCTAAATAGCAGTTATAGTGTTGTTAAATAGTATAGTAGCAGCTATAGCGGTGCTATATCTAGTGGTTTGAACAAATCAGTGTTGTTCCAGGTTGCTATTTAGTATAAAATATTGTCAAATAGCAGCTACAGGCAATACTATGGCATTATTCTGTGGCGTAATTTATGCAAATCACTATTTTCCACGATTAACAACCCTGCTACTAACAACATATGTACAACTAAATGTCATCACAATTAATTGCTGTTTGCCGAGAATCTGTTCATTCATGACATATCACTGCTGTTCATAACAACCTTTAATAACAGATATTTCCAAAAAGTTAACACATTAGAAATTCAAAAGTAATTATTGCTGCCAATGATTTTTGTATGAAAATCTGTTCATCCATAACAAAACAATAAATGATGTTTCCATGTAGTTAACAACATACTAGAAACTCGCAAATAATTCGTGATGGATGAGCGAATAGGTACATTTTGGCTTTTTATGAAAACCTGTTCATCCATAACAAATTGATAAATGACGTTTCCAAGAAGTTAACAACATACTAGAAAATCACAAATAATTCATGATGGACGAACAAATAGGTCCATCAAGGCTTTTTATGAAAATCTGTTCATGCATACCAAATCGATAAATGATATTTCCAAGAAGTTAACGATATACTAGAAAGTCACAAATAATTGTCAAAAAGTCACAAATAATTGTCAAAAATTTGTTCATACATCATGTATGACGTATCAAAGTTTGTTCTTAAAAATGCTCAATAACAAAAGCTATTTCCAAGTCATTAATTGATAAGTATCTAAGCCCTTGAGAAACCCTCCCTTAAAAGCTAGCTAACTCATACTACTCGATCTGTGAGTTTAGGAAGGCAGAGAATATAACTATACCTCCATCCCAAGGGGTGTCATCTGGCCTGAAAAAGCACAAAGAAAAACATGATTAGATTTCTATTACATAATTAATTATCCAGAAACTAAAACCACAGAATAAATGGGAACACACGCAGGGTTTTAAAAAATGTCTTAGACCGCAATCTAGGCTATGTCACAACAGTTTTTATTTTGCCAAAACCACAACACCAATCAGATTGAGGCGACATCATCGTAGTAATAAAAAATATTAGGAATTGTAAACTTTCACACACCCAAAGATCACAGCATTCCAAAGCATGATATTGTTGTCTTGGGGTGCCCCACTGATACCAGCAGGAGGATCTTGTTGCAACCTCTTAAAATCTCTCATCAGTCTCTTCCTAGCAGGAGTCGACATCTTCACCACCTATATCTCAATCAAATACAATCCAAGGAGTAGAAATCTGTCAATAACATGCCCATATATGCTTAGAAAGAAAAAAAAGTGATTGAGTGAGTGAACAAGATTGAATTAGAACAATTTGGAAACATAACAACTAAAAAAGAATAAACACATCAAAGATTCAAAGAATCCAAACAAACAAATCATATAACAAAGTATATTTTCTCGAAGCTTAACACAATCATCAAACCAGCAACAATTCATGAGCAAACTCAACATAACAACAAAAAAAACAAAGTAGGGTTAAGCTATTCATTTCGAAGTTCACAAACTAAAACAACAAAGCATGGTTAATAAGCTATTTCATATTTTCAACCTTCGCAAAAAGCTAAAATCAAAATCAAAAGATTACAATCATCAACAAAGCCTTATCACAACGACAATCACAACCTCCAATTTAAGCAAATAACCCTAGATCGAACGATTATCAACTAGTAACATAAATAACAACAAAAAATTAGGGTTTATGAAATCAAACTCCAATGAAACACATAGCATGAATCGATTTCATGAAAATCGATTAACAGAAAATGAAAATCAGATTATCAAAAAAAGTTGAGAGAAAGAGAGAGAGAGAGAGAGAGATTCTGACTTGCGAGTGGAGAAGGTTGAGAGAGACGATGAAGACTGAGAAACGAGAGAAAATTGAAGCTTAGAAAGAGAATGAATAATTGTGGGTGTGAACAAGTTATATAAGAAAGTGAATGATTGTGGAAACGCGGAATTTAACTTTTTTCTTATAAAAAAAGTGCTTCTTCCATGGCGATAAGCTCACGAGAGATAAATAAGAATGAGAGAGATTCTTTTTGCTCCAACCAATTGTTTTTTACTCATTTTTTTCAATCTCCTTTTGAGATTTTTCCCGTTAACTATTCAATTATTACTGATAATTAAGTAAAAGTTAGAACTCATTATTATTTTTATATTAAATGTTTTAAGTATTTAATTAGGTGCCTAGATTCAAGTGGTTAATAAATTTTAAATATAATTTGATTTTTTTTTAAGTATATTTGATAATTAATATATGTAGTCTATATGGATTGTATTTGGAGTTGTAGAATTGAAAACCATCTGAGAACTGGTCTAATAGAGTCGGACCATTGGATCGGTAGAAATGTTTTTTGATCTGATAATGAATAATTTGTATTTGTATCCAGCATGAAGAATCGAACCAAAATATCCCATAAGTAATCGGTAGGCATCGATATAAATTCTAAAAAATTTACATGTTCTCATTTTTTCTTTTCTCCTTTTTCAGTCACTCTCTCTCGTCTTTCACATTATGTTTTTCTCCGTTCAGCCTCTCTCTCCTAGGGCTTCATCTCCGATCAACACAACATGTTGGCTTTCATTATTTGTGTTAAGAGGCACAATGTGGATTGTTGAAGGCTTCAATTTTGTTCGTGTAATGTATCCAAACTCTATTCTCTTTTCTTTCTGTTATTATATTTTTTACTTTGTTTGCATGTTAGAGTTATCGAGTAGTTCTCTACCTGGTATCAATTTTGACCTAATGTTTTGATAAAAAATATTTGATTTTGTTGCTGAGTTTTGAACTTCATTAGGATTCGGCCTAGGGTTTTGATTTGAGGTTGTATTTTGTAAATTTTGTTGTTGAGTCCTGAGGTTGTATTTTGGCCTAATAATAAATTATTTAGCTAAGGTTGTTTGATTGATAATAAATTTTGTTCATATTTTGTATTACATTATTGTTTGATTGATATTCAGTTTTTTATGTCATATCTTATCAAGATTCTTCGTTGACTCCAATTATGGATGATCTTATTAATATAAACATGTTGCTTGATGAGGGAGAGGAGACAATGGATGGAGGAAATATAGAGATTGGTGAGATGATTTATTTGGAACTTCTAGTTTCACTTCCAACTGACAACACTACTCAAAATACTACTACTATTCAAAATACAACTACTGTTGATGGGAAAACCCCTCCAGTTGACCTATCTCAGAGTTCACAGAGCCAGATAAATGCCTTTGGTAAAGCTCATCGTCCCAAGAAATATGTTGTTCATACTAAGATGCTACTTATTGAAATGTCTGATGGTACCAAGAAATGGAAATGCAAATGGTGTGGTAAGCTTTACACTTATGATGTGAGATGGAAAAGTACTTCTAATGGTAAGAAACATTTAGAAAATTGCATTCAATGAAAGTTGAGGTTAAGAGGTAATACTGACAAAGAGGTTGCAAGTCTAGGTTAAATGTAGGTGTTGATAGTACTACTAGTTTGGCAACTTTGATATATAATCATGTTATGGTTAGAGAAGTTGCAGCTCATATGATTCTAGGTCATGAATTTTCTTTTTCTGTTATGGAAGGTGTTATCTTTAATGAGTTGGTTAAAGAAATTTATCCATGGTACAAAAAAATTACTAGACAACAGGTTAAGTTGGATTGTGAGACATTTTATGAGGCTGGGAGAGTTAAGATGAAAAAGTCTATGTCTTTGATTAACATGATCAGTCTTACAACTTATTTGTGGTGATCTGGTGAACAAAAAATTGGTTATATGATTGTGACTGATCATTTCATTGATTCAAAATGGCAGCTTCACAAAAGAGTTTTATCTTTTCAGAATGTGTCACCACCACATTCTAGTGAGGTTTTGTGTAGGAAATTGATTAAGATGATGGATGATTGGGGCATAAGGGATAAGGTGGTTTCAATTTTCATTGATAATGTTAGTGCCAATGATAATTGTATTACTAGATTGAAGAGATATTATTCTGGTAGGAGAAATCTACCATTGGATGGTAAACGTTTTCATGTGAGATCTTGTGCACACATCTTAAATGTGTTGGTGCGGGATGGACTTGATATGATTAATGTAAATGTTGATAAGATTAGGAGTGGTGTCAAGTACTTGCTGAATTCTGAAACTAGATGCAAAAAATTCAAAAAGTTTTTTGTCGAGTTGCAACTTGAAGGCAGAATACAAGTATTGGATACCAAGACAAGGTGGAACTCAACTTAGTTATGTTGTCCACTGTATATCACTACAGAGATGTTTGGCCTATATATGTCGAGGAAAATGGTGCATTTCTCAGTTTTTTGCCTGATGTAAATGATTAAGAAGATGTTTATGATATTTGCAAGTTTTTTGAGGTTTTTAATGATGTGACATCAATATTAGTGGCACATCTTACCGTATTGTTAATTTGTTTTTGGCTGAGCTTTACAGGGTGAAAGTTCTACTTGATAAACCCTCAAGCATCTCAAATAATCCTCAGCTGCAGGCGCTTGCTAATGAAATGAAGTTGAAGTATGACAAGTATTAGTCAGAGTCTAATATATTGATTTCTATTGGTGCAGTTCTTGATCCAAGGTATGCAGTTCTTGTTGTGATTTGTGAGTTATGATGAATGAATTTCCTATGATGAACTGCTTGTGAATTGCTTATCTGAGGCCACTATTGTCTAAACTGCTTGTGAGTTGATTCAATTCAATTGTTTAAATTATGTTACATGCCTTGTTGTGACTTGCGAGTTATGATAAATTTGTTGCCTATGATGAATTGCTTATCTGAGGCCACTATTGTCTGAACTACTTGTGAATTATTTGATCAATTGTTTAAATTATGTTCCCTGCCTTGTTGTGACTTGTGAGTTATGATGAATTTGTTACCTAATTTCCTATATGAGGCCACTACTGTCTGAACTGCTTGTGAATTGATTCAATTATATTACCTTGTGATGTTGTGATTTAATTGTGCCTAGGATTCAATTATGTTGTCTGCTTGTGAGTTGTGACTTAATTGTGCCTAGGATTAAACTATGTTGCCTTGTGAGTTGTGATTTAATTGTTCTTAGGATTAAATTATGTTTCCTTTAGTTGCATATGATGAAATTGAATTACGAGGCCAAATATTGGATGAAAATAAGTTATGCAAATTAAGTTGGTTGATAACTCTATTTGTTCAACTAGGTATGAAATGATCTTCATCAAATGGGATATTCCTTCTTGTATCCAGATTCTACTCAAGCCACTACCTTTGAACAAGAGTTGGCAACCAACTTAAAATCTACCTTCCAATTATATCAAGATACTTATGGAACTAATGATAAGAATGTCCATGTGTCTGAAACTCTAGAAGTAGGATCTAGTTTTGGGTTAGGAAAGAGGAGTTTTGAGATGTTTTTAGAAACTGTTGTTGGTAATACTAATTCAAAATTTGATGTTGAATTATATCTTGAGGATCCTCCCTTAAAAGTCCCCCCTAAAGCTAAGTTTGATGTTTTAACATGGTGGGTGGGGAATGAAGCCAAGTATCTTGTTCTTAGTATGTTGGCCAAGGATATTCTAATTATTCCAGTTACAATTGTTGCTTCAGAAGCAACTTTTAGTGCTTGTAAAAGGATTATTGATCCAAAACGATCTTCTATGAAAACTAAGACAGATGAAATGGTACTTTGTAGGGGTGATTGGGCGAAGGAGAAATATGGAATTAAAAAGGGTTGCACTGCTAAGTATCATTTGCTTATGACCTATTTTAGTTGAATATTTATATGGCTTAAGCTTTTCCATTTATGTTGTCTTGTTTAACTTATGTTTTTACTGATGTAGTTTGAAGAACCACAAGATGAACCTTTAGCATTTCATTTTGGTGAGGATCCTAGTGTCTCTTCTTCGACAACAATAACTTTATAATGTTATTTTGTTGTTTTTTGAAATGCCAATGATGAGATTATTTTGAGACATCATTAACAAATGTAATGTTATTTTGTTGTTTTTTGAAACATAAGTTATAAGTTTCACAACTTATGTTTGAACAAGTTTTATATTTTTGAACAAATTTTACTTTTGAAAGCATAAGTTTCATAACTTTTGTGAATGATATTTAGAATGTAATGTCAAATGCACATTTTAAATGGATTATTTAAAATGTAATTTTGCATCTGAAATTATAAATAAATAAAAAACAATTTTTTCTTTTAATTCTGGTGGACCGGGTACCCGAACCGAAAATTACTGGTCCGGTCTCGGATCCTCATGTCCAATAATCAATTTTCCAATCCAGTTTCGATTTATCCGAAAGTGTCAGTTCGGGTTCGGTATTAAAATTTAACCATCATTGTTTTGGTCCGGTTCCGGTTTACCCGATAAGGGTTTCAATCGAACTCTCGGGATCCTTTATACTCGGACGGACCGGACCGAAAACAGCCCTAGTAATCTATATGGACTATATATATTAATCGTCAAATATATAGAAAAAAATCAATTTTTTTTATAATTTGTTACGGAGGACGGAGGGAGTAGTATGAATTTGTTAAGAGAGTTTGAGTTCAAATTATATTTAAATTAATTCATAATTATATTTTACTTATCTTGCAATTGAATTTTAGAATATAAAATTCATTTTTCTCACAAAATTAGAAAAAAAATTAATTATAATTAAAATATTTGATTGTTTCATTTTTTTAAGTAGAGAAAAAAATATATATATTGATATGTAAAATATTTGTAAACTTTCAACCAGAGATACATGAATCACAATAAATTATATATTTATTTTTAAAATATTAAAATGATATGATAAATGTAAGTATTTTGATTGATTGTATGTGTGAAATTATTTTACAATGACAGTGCATTATCTTTAAATTCTATAATTGTATTGATTATATCGTAATTTATTTAATTACTTTAAAAATTATAATAATAAATACTTTATTCACTTTTAAATTTATGTAAAATTTCACATAATTAAGGATCATATGGCAGACTTATGGTCGTCGGTAAAGGGTGTGGCCATCAAGAAGGCTAGCGCGGAAGTTTTCATATTATATGCATTAGGGTGATGGTGGATGTCCGAAAACTATTAGAGTCCGTTTGAGAGTTGGTTTTTAAGGGTTTTGGAGGGAAAGGCTTTGGAGGGTTACGTATATATCTTGAAATATGTTTGATATTTTTAAAAAGTTTAAAAAACAATATAATTTTATATGCTAATGTAGTATATTTTT
This sequence comes from Vicia faba, assembly GCA_948472305.1. Lineage (NCBI taxonomy): Eukaryota > Viridiplantae > Streptophyta > Magnoliopsida > Fabales > Fabaceae > Vicia > Vicia faba. The sequence goes on along the minus strand of OX451739.1, from coordinate 21,127,289 downwards.
TTTAAAGTTTTTAAAAATATTACACGCATTTCAAAATATAGACGCAACCCTCCAAAATCTTCTCTTCCAAAACCCTTCAGAAACCAACTCGTAAACGGACCCTTAGAGAAATAAAAATGCTTCAAGAAGAAAGGAATGGAGGCTAATGAAATTAATCTCAAATATGAAACATCATGGATGTTAAGTTACTTTTCTAGTTTGCTAGGGAATTCAAAGACTCGTGTAACCAAAAAATTTCAGTCGAAGAAGACAATGGATTAAGATCACAGGGCCTAAATTATGCTTGGATGTTTGGAAAAATTATCAAAATGAAGACAATAGATGGTTGAGGGTGGAGGGACAACCATCATGAAAGACACTCGATCAGGAGAAAAGATTTGTCATTAATGATACGATGATAAGCTAGAATCACAGCGGTCAACCTCAATTATTGATTGGTGAAAATAAGAAGGTGATAAAAAGGAAAAACTTAATCATCATTAAAAAATATTATTCCTTATTAAGTCAATCAATAAGGAAAAAAAATGGTTAACAATAATATTAAAGAGGATCACATATCTTGTGAAGCAACGGGAAATAATGTCAAAAAAGAGGAAGTGTTAGTTATTGAGTCACATATAAAGAGATTAAAGAATGAATATAATAAAAATGATGTAATAATGAGTGAGACATTGAATGTAGCCATAAGCATGAAAATTAATGAGGGGGAAATGACATCAGGTGCGGCAAACCTAATAATGGACATGTAGTTGGAGAAAAAACTCATGTTTTATTGACAAGTCCTTGCAATCTTGCATTCCATGAACAATTAAATTAGCTCATGCAAAAAAAAAATTGAAAAGATTAGAGTTTAGTTGGATTTCAACACATCTTTTGTAGTTGATAAAATTGGAAAAAGTGGAGGACTTGCAATGTTTTAGTCTTGCAGAGACACCCATTAGATTTTATTTTAATAAATTATTCATCTAATTTCAATAATTTAGTAGTAAACCACCTTATTTATCTCCAACAAAGGCTCATGGGTTTTTATGGATACCCATATAATGAGAAAATATGTGACTCGTGGTATTTAATTTGTACACTCTCCTAAGATAGTTCATTATTATGGTGTCGTATTATGGGAGACTTTGATTACTTGATTTTAAATTATAATAAAATAAGTATTGTTTACCATCCACCATGGAGGATTAGAGGTTTCCTATTAACCGGTGTAAGATAGTAACTTGGTTAGTTTACCATTTATTGGGTTACTTGTTTAAATGAGTGGGAGGGTGTATAGTGGAAGATATGAAGGATGAGATATTATATAGGGAAATTGTAATAGAATGTTATTATGATACATTTTCATAATTCCAATTGCACAATGTTATAACGAATTATTGTGACCATTATCTTATTCTAGTTAAGCTTCAATAAAGGAATAAGAGAAACACCGTGATAGATTTTAAATTTGAAAATAGATGGCTATGCAAAGAAGATTTAGAGGCATAGTGAATGGAAGGTGTGAGAAGAAAAATAATGGTGATATGTTTACCGAACTCGGGAAATGCTTAGAGGAAATTAATGAATGGGTTAGGAAGCTTCCTAAATAAAATATTATATTGCCATTGAAGAGTGTCGTGAAGAGCTTAAAAATTTGAGAGGGTCCACGTCACCAATTCAATTAAATTACTACGAGGAGGTCTTAAGGAAGATGTGGGTTGTTAGCTCAAGAGTATGAGTTTTAAAGGCAAAGCAAAAATTGTATTGGATGCACAAGGGAAACACTAACTCTCACTTTTTCCATGTCATGGCAAGTAGTAGGAAAAGAGACAGCGAGTTAATAAATTTCAAAAGAATTTGGTGAGGTGGTTAAGACTCAACATGAAATTTGTAGCGTGACTAAGATGTACTTTAAAACTTTATTGTCACATAATTCAAATGGAGCACATAACATATTGATTTGCGTTTCCCCTTCTATTTAGAAATATGACAACGAGATACTCCTTGCTCTATTTCAAAGTGGTGAATTCAAGAAATCACTACATTTTCTCATTCCACAAAGCATTAGGATCGGATGGGCTACACATGGTTTTTTACATGATGTTGTAGAATCTTTGTGGAGTGGAGTTATTCAACACATGAGAGGAATGGATGGAAGGGAGCTTTCCACATCAAATCATGGATACTAACATTATTCTCATTTCAAATAAGGATAACCCGTAGCCAATGTGGGGTTTCCTTCCTATATCCATTTGTAATGTCATCTATAAAATCATATCAAATATACTTGTTGATCTCCATAAACCTCTACTTCATAAGTGTATTTCTCAACAAAAAAATGCTTTTGTATAAAAAAAAATATAAAGGTAACTTTTAAAAACATTCATCGCATGAAGTGTAAAACAAAATAAAAAGTAGAGGAAGTTTCCTTAAAGATTGTTATTAGTAAAGCATATGATAGAGTGGATTGGAACTATGTTAGAGTATTATGAAGAAGATGGACCTTCAAGGACGAGTATTTGTATGAAGAATGTTCATTATTAAGTGTTGTTAAATGGGGAGAGAGTTTGGGACTAATAAATCCCATTATCACCTTACATTTTTATGATGTGTTCTTAATGGATCTTTGCCTTATTGAAAAGTGTTTAGACAAAAGGAGAAATTTGTTGTATTAAGGTGTGTCAGGGAGCCTCTCTCTTCACACATGTTTTATTTACTAAAAATTATATTTTATTTGATAGGAAAGATAGACGTGGAAGCACAAAATTGAAGGAGTTTTGTAATCTATAAGAGGAGGTCTCTGGCATCAACTCACAAAAATTAGAGATATTTTTCAACAATAATACTCAATAAAATGAGAAAGAGGCATTCAAATGGATTGTTATGTTATAATACTAGCTTATTTTAATATCATTTGTTATGGAACATCTATGATTCATTTCGTAAAAATAAAGTCACCAGTTTGTCATGTTTACTTTGAGCTACTCACGTCATTCGGCCTAATTAGAAATGACTCACCAAACACGTTTCAAATTCTCTGATTAGTTAAATTTGTTGAGCAAGTAACTTCAAATATAAGAGAGAGTGAATTGTATTATTTGAAATTTGAAAATAATTTATAAAAACTTTAATCTTTAAAGTAATTATATTATATTATATTAGATAAACAAATAGAGATAAGGAAACAAAAGGATAGAAAGAAGATGGAAAAGAGACATATGCAACGTAAATAAAATAAACAATGGAAAATAAAAGGAGAGGTATAAAGAGAGTTTACTAGAAATACATATAGGTCCGGTCTAACCATTTAGCCTACTCCTATCTTCAAGAATTTTCTCTTGAGAGTTACACTAAAAATAGACTCGAGCATTTTACAGAATCAACCCACAATCCTTCAACAATAAACACATAGAGCTTTTACACTAACTTAACTAAAGAACCAACATTGTTTTTACACATGCTGAACTCAAAAATCAACAAATAGAGTTTTTACAAGGTTTAGCTTGAAACCTTCAAATCATTTACAAAATATATTACACAAGAGAATCACACTCTTAAATAAAACAACTTAAGCACAACAACAGTTACAACACGACAATCACAAAGGTTTTTCATTCTTTCAATACTATGATAATTTTAGTGAAAAAATAATTTCACAAACAAAGAGAGTGGAATATTAATAGAGAGGTTTCTATTCAGAAATATGGTATAAAAATAAATAAGGAGAAATCTTCTTTATATAGAACAAATTTTGCTTAAAAAAATGATCCATGGGACAAATTAAATGATGTAATCGATTAACACATATTTTAATTGATTAAAACACATTAAAAGGCACATCCCTAATTCAGAAAAGGAACCCCTAAAAAGACTATATGAATAAACCAATTAATAGTTTTTCTAGTCGATTAATAGATCTTTCTCCTTATTTTAATCGATTGGACCAAGTCCTTAATCAAATAGACAACGAGTTAAATTTCTTAATTGATTAGAAACACTTATTAATAAACTACATACTTGTCTTGATAGGTTTTAAGAAGTTTAATGAAAATATAAGAGGTTTGAAAATAGTTGTGTGTGTGTGAGAGAGAGTCTTAAAACTTCAAGACTTACTCTTAACCTTTTTGTAAGTTAAAATGATCACTTTAAGACAATAAGCGCATGACCAAATAAGCTTTTACGCTATCCCACTTTCAAGTATATAACCCTTTTAAGAATCTATACCACTTTTTCTCATTATTATCATTTCCATTTTCTCAACCAAATACTGACCTCACTCTATGATTCGTAATATTTTAGAGTTGTTTGACAAGATTCAGAACTAGTGAGGACAAGATTAGCATCAAAAAGTCAACTTTCAAAAAAATTATATTCAAGGCATCAACTACAAGATTAAATATTATGGGTTCATAAAAATCTCTAAGTTAAACCCTTATAATTTGGAAGTCAATTTCTCTTGTTCTAGTGTTTAGGTTTTTTGTAGAAACAAGTTTCTCAAACCATTTTGATATGTGTAGATATTGTTAGACGATAGACTATGATCTATAAGGAGGGGTTGAATATATGGTAAATAAAATTTTCAATTAAAATTTTGTTTTAAAAATGTTTTAACTATGGCGTACGGAAACAAACCCGAACAGTCGTATATCCAAACCGTTATCGAAAAGATCGTATATGCGTTAAACCGATAGAATGAGTTTATGTATGATAAGAAAAAGACTAATATATTTCCAGAAAACCAACTTTGAATTAACCATACTATATAAATCAATTTTCAATGAAATAATAGACAAAATAATCAACTAAGGAAAATTGGCGAACACTTGGAGTGCAATCAATACAAACTATTTTTTTTTTTAATGTTAGAAACCAATTACAATCACAAAGATTGTAATCAAATCAACAAAACAGTCTATGGTATTAACCTAAAAGATTATCTCAATGTATCGATCGTACAATTAAAGTTTTCACAATTTGCAATAAAATGTAAAGTAGAGAGTAAGAGAGAACGGGAGCGACACAAGGATTTATTTAGGCAGTTCCCCAATCGTCCTCCCTATGGGTATGTCTGCCCCCCAATTTCATTCAGAATTGAGATAATAAAAATTAACCTTTGTAAAATGTTGATACAAGAGAACACGTAGCAATCCAACAAGCAAAACCCTAAGTATGTTGTTGATCATATCTTCTTCTATCCCCCTTGATCTTGAGTTAGATCAAGTGAACCTGATACATATAATTTTATCCTTCGTCTCACGCTACCCCTTTGCAAGAACCCCCACTCTTCAAAGACTTCACTTGGCTTAACCTAAATTGCAAATATATTGTAACCCAAGATTTACCAATTTGATCTTCCGTGTCATGCTACTCCTTCAACCGAACTCACCGTTCTTTGAAGCTTTCACTAGGTTGAATCTAAATTATGTAATCTTGTCCAAAACCTTCAAATCACCAATTGATCTTGAAGGAAAACCCCACCTTGGTTTTCTTATTTGAAACCCCCAAAAAATTCTCAACCCAATCGATTACAATGAACCCTAATTGAACACTATCAAGCTATCTCTAGATGGAACCTAAACAAAGAATGATTACGTGTAATTTGGTTATGTGTATGCATAGAGAGGGGATGAAGATGATGAGCAATTGCTTTATATATTTGTGGTTTAATATTTGAGAAATGACGCATGAATAACTGATCGTACCTGATCAGAGTTGGACCGTCACAGCTGGCTTCGGGCTGGATTTGAAGGAGATGGGGGGATGGGGGTACCTGTAAGACACTCCGATGGAAAAGTGAGAGACAGAATGAGCAAGCAAGTATGTATGTAGGTGTGAATGAATGAATACATGAGCCTCTCGAAATATAGGGTATTTATAGCCCCTAACACTGGGCCAAGGTCTCTTTATTGGGATGATCAAACAGGCCCAACAAAGAGACTGCCAGGTTTTACATGAGTAGTAGGGACCTGCACGTGGCCCCCTACTTGGATGATGCCCTCCGTAAGACAGGGAGGATGAATACGCGATCTTTTTGGGACCATGAGGACTCCGTGAAATCCGTAGAGGTTGAAAGTCAGCCCTACGAGGAGGGTGTTTAGGTGAAGCGTGCGCTCGTCGGGGACGTTCCTCACGGGCACCGGCGGGAAGCAATCGTAGCCGACCAGATACTCATGATCGGGGTGTGCTCGAAGGATATACTTCTCAGCATGATATGTTAACAAGCTTGGATTGGGTCTCACTGGTGATTGGGCCACGGGCAGGCTCAGTCTAGAACAGGCGCCCCATAAGTCGTTGCTCCTGATACAGGAGTTATGACTTGATTCAAGTTCTCCCCTTCGCGAGACTCGCTTGCATGACACATGGGTTTTTAATCGGGGATGTGAGACATCGCCTGGTTCGTGATTTTCCCCGTGCAGCGACCGAGAAGTGTTTGAGGAGCACTCGCGGGGAGGTGGTGATGCACCAGTTAGACACGTGGCGCGGATCTTGGAAACCACAATGCCGCCCTAGGGAGTGGGGTCATAATTGTCTATGCGAGTAGGAGTCGAGGATGGAGGCATTTTGTGGTTCCCCGACGCGACATTTCATATTCCACGTCATCTCTATAAATAGGGCTTCAGGACCCATAGTTTTTTTTCACATCTTCACGTTCTCATACTTTCTATGCTTTCAATCACCGTGCGTTTTCCTAGCGTCATTGAGACCTCCGTGCCGTTTGCCGTGTGTTCATCTCCACCACCATCGCTCCTCACTCTTCTCTCAAGTAAGTGTTTTTTCCCTCTGATATCTCATGTTGTAGATAGATTTTGATGGTGTTTAGTGGTATAATTTCATGTCTGGGGATTGTGCCTGAGAAATTTAAGCACCCTAGGCGTTTGATTCATGATTACGCCCGTGACATTCATAGGTTTAGGCATACGATTTACGATCGTGCCCGTGATACTCATGCGTTTGGCTAGTAGATTTATGAACTTGGTCGAGAGATTCATCCTTTTGTTAGTATGTAGGCTAGTTTTCTTCGTAGTATTCTTGTATCTGGCTAGCAAAATTATGAACTTGGTCGCGAGATTCATCCTTTGCTCGCGATATTCATGCTATGCTCGTGACATTCATGATTGATATACATATGCCGCTAAGGTCGGTGTTTGGTCGAGGTCTACGTGTTCTCTGTTTTTCGTACGAATGGTCATTGACTCGGTCTGAGTGTTGCTTACTTCTCCCCGTCTTTATGGCAGAAAAGCAGATTTGCTGTTGAATTCACTAGTTTCCTGTTGTGATACGGTGGGAGAGAACTGACTGTTTTTAGGAATGCTGGTTCGCGTTTTGCGTTTGTTTTTGCAAAATGTCGCGGTAAGCAAGAATCGCCACCGACTTTTATTTTATCCAACAAGGAAAGGAAAAAAGCACAGAAAAATTCCTTTTTCGAGATATTTCTCGGGTCCGGGGGGTAGATTATAGAAAGGGAAGGTGTTAGCACTCTTTCTATCTGTGGTTATCCACAGGCTCTTAGGTACTTGCTCAAAGTGTTTTTCAAAATTTGCTTTTCTTTGTGTTTGTGGGTTTGAAAGAAGTTTTTGTTTGAAAGGTGTAAGTGCGAAAAGTTTTGTTTTGTTTTGGAAAGAGCAAGTACTTAAGAACCATCTACCTACTCGAAAAAAGGAATCAATATGTGCTAATGTCCTTTAGACAATGTTATCCCACTATTGATGAGTAGGTAGCATCGTCGTTGGAGTTTTAAGGGTCAATTCGATTAAGGGACGTGTGGTCACTAAAGCAATGTTAGGATGCCTTAGCGGTAACCCTAATGTCTTAGATCATTTTTCTGAGGGTCCCGTTTCGAGGCAACTATGATCTTTGGACAAGAGGGCGACCTCTAAAACTTCTTATACTCAATGACCACGTTCGAACGCAACCAAGTGAGGTGTACCCTAAGAGTGCGCATGTGCGAGTGTGTTATTTTCAGTTAATTTGTCTTTGCACATGTCATGGGTTATCTACGTTGATTTTAAGTTTAAACATTTGATCTTGTCATGCATTCCCTATTATCAAACATCTAACAGTTTATAAGTTGCGGAAATTAAATCTAACTATTACAAGGCGTCGGGTATTTACATCGCCAAAAGCAACCCTTGAATTTAAAATGCGGAAAATAAATAAAGTGATAAATAAATTAAATAGTCCTAATTAAAGCTATTACATTCCGGGAAACAATTACATCAATATGGTAAAATGGACCGCGTGCGGAAAATTAAATCGAATGCGAATTTTTTAGGGTTTTGACCCTTTTTTTTTATTAAAGAAAAGATTTTTTGTTATTTTTTTGAATTAAAAGGAAATAAACTTAGTTAATTAAATAAATTAATTAATTAATTAGAAAAAAGATATTTTTGGATTTTTGAGTATTTAAAGAAATAAAAATGAATTTGATCAAAGTTAGTAAAAACTAATTATCTACATTAATTTTAATTATTGCAAAAATATTAAAAATTATACCTAATTAAAACTAAATTAATTAAATTAATGTTTATTTACAAAAATAAAGTGCTGAATTTAATTTTAATAAATAAAATATATTTTTTGGTTTTTGATTTTATGAGGAAAAAGTTTAATTGGTTAGTTATTAAAAACAATAAAACAAATAACAATAAATAAAAATAAGAAAATAATGAAATAGAAAACAAAACTCAGGGGGTTCTGGGCCCAAATTGGAGGTGAGATTAACAGTTTTGTGGCCCATTAACGTTGGCCTGTATTGACCTTCTGGAATTCCATGCACACGCATTGACTTTGGCTTATGGTAGGCATTCAGTCTGGGCCACCAGATCTGGCCTGGGGCTATCTGGAAAGTGATTAGATGAGAGACCATGGTGTACTGCAATGCATGAGACGCGCTAGAATACCTGAAAGAAAATAATAACAAGGAATATCGGGACCTGGGATTCGAACCCAGGTCCTATGAGTCACTAAACAACGCGCTTACCACTACACCACTGCTTTTCAATCGTTAGTATATTAGATATCAATTATTATATGGGAAACAAGTCAATATGCCAGAAAATATAAAAATAAAGCACGAATTTTGAATGCGTGAATTGGAAAGGGCCACGTCTTCTTCTTCTCCGTTTGACCCTGGTTATTTACCTGCGGATTTATATCCGCAGCTAAATCTATAGGTCCATCCTAAAACGAGTTCTAGGCCATAGAAATTGATTCTAAAACCATGGTTCGATTCGTATGGGCATCCTGAGTATGTCTATGTCCCTTTTGGATCTTGATTTCACCTGTACAAAAAATGCCCAAAAACAAACTACCAAAACCCTAGGTTCGGTTACAGGGTTGTGGCTCATAAAAACGCAATCAAATAATACAGAATGCCTCTAATTTGAACGATAAGCATGAACATGTAAAGATTTTGCCAAAAAAATGCAAGAATAAGAGGATACGATTCAAACTGAAAAGTGATTTTCATAGAAACTTACAGCGCTTTAGAACGTGTATGGGGAGTGGTTTTGAGTTGGCTTCGCTTTAGTGGAGATCCAGCAATTGATTCACGTTGAGCTTTGGTTCTGAATTGGCCTCAAAGAGTGATTTCAGTTTCAAGTTTTTTTCCCAATTTTCTCAAGTTTGGTTTTGGTGATTCTGCAGCTTCCAACCTCTAAAACTCGTGCCTCTAGCTTGTATATGTATGCAGCATTGGATTAGGTCAACAATTTGGACTTGAATCTTTGTAAATCAATGCTTGGAGATATGATCTGATTCACCGTTGATAAATTTCTTATTTTTTCCAAAAAAACAATCTCTTTGCACATGGAATGGCTGATTCAAATTTGATCCCATTGATGATGATTATTAGGTCCTGAAATAGCCAAAAAGAGATCAAATAATTAATACTTGGATTTTATTTGATTTAAATTGATTAAAAATGAAATAATTCATTAAAAAATCAATTTAAATAATAAAATTGACAAAAGGTCACAAGGCTGAAGCTAGGAAACGTGTGGAGTGTGACAAGATCAAATCAAGTGGAAAATAATGGGCCCATTTGACAAAATTTGAAGTTTTGGGGATAGTTGACTTTTGGCAATTTTGCAAAATGCCCAACTTCAACAATGCATAACTTCTTCAATTTTGAACTTTTGGAAGTGTTCTTGGACTTTTTAGAAAGCTTGAGATGTCCTCTAACCAACCCTTTTGGTATCATCTCATTTTGATACTCCATACTAAAGTTATAAGCTTTGGAAAAAAATGTGTTTTTGTTGACTTTCAAAAATGACCTATAATGTCCAAATTTGTAACTTCTTGTGAGTGCATTTTTTGATCTTTGGGTATGAAGATGGATTGTAGGAAATTGCATCCTATTCAAAATGAGCTTTGGATGGGTCATTTCTCATAAAGTATGAGAAAGTTAGGCTTGGTCAAAGTTGAATTGACTTTTCCTACAAAACCCTAATTTAGCAACTTTTGAATCTTGATGAATTTTGAGCAATCCTTGATGAATCATGGTCAAACCTTGATAAAATCATGAAATAACCTTCAAAATGAGAATGTTGGAAAAAAATCTTGAGGTTTGACTGTATTTGGGTCACATTTGACTTTTGCCCTAGCACGATCGATTTTGGACCTCTTGAGCAATTGACTGACCAAACTTCTTCTACAAGGCTTGGAATTTGTCATGGATGAACTTGAGAATATATTAGGACATTGGGTAGAACTTGAGGTCATTTGGATGTAAGGACCTTGATGCAACACAAAACCCTAATTTGAGGTTGACTGCCTTATGAGATGATTTGATTGTCCAACTCTTGAGCAATCTTAAGCCATTTGAAGATTATTATTGCAATGTCTTGAGAGATATGAGAGGGAAAATTTTGGGGTACAATAGCTGCCCCTGTTCAATTTTCTTAAACCTGAGGGTATAGATTGTCTTTCGGGCCTTTCGTGATCCAAAGGTGGAAGATGATTGAACACTAGAGTGCCCAGAAATTTGCATTCGCATGAATTGGTATCAACCGGGTGATGTCGGGAGTGGGCTTACAGATGCCATTTGGAGACTGCTGATAGGTGGTCTGAACTTCGGCTGGAATAGGAATCAGGGAGATCTTATCGGTGATCTGACTGAACCAGAGGAGATCTTGGATTAACTTTGACTGGATCGGCATCAGAAAAATCTTTAGGAATCGATTTAACTGGACCAGACAAGGTCTTGGAATAACTTCAACTGGATCGGCATCAGGAAAATATTTAGGAATCAATTTAACTGGACCAGAGAAGGTCTTGGATTAACTTCAACTGGATCGGCATCAGAAAAATCTTTAGGAATCAATTTAACTGGACCAGAGAAGGTCTTGGATTAACTTTGACTGGATTGGCATCAGAAAAATCTTTAGGAATCGATTTAATTGGACCAGACAAGGTCTTGGAATAACTTCAACTGGATCGACATTAGAAAAATCTTTAGGAACCGATTTAACTGGACCAAAGAAGGTCTTGGAATAACTTTGACTGGATCGGCATCAGAAAAATCTTTAGGAATCGATTTAACTGGACCAGACAAGGTCTTGGAATAACTTTGACTGGATCGGCATCCGAAAAATCTTTAGAAATTGATTTAACTGGACCGGACAAGGTCTTGGAATAACTTCAACTGGATCGGCATCAGAAAAATCTTTAGGAATCGATTTAACTGGACCAGACAAGGTCTTGGAATAACTTCAACTGGATCGGCATCAGAAAAAATCTTTAGGAATCGATTTAACTGGACCAGAGAAGGTCTTGGAATAACTTTGACTGGATCGGCATCAGAAAAATCTTTAGGAATCGATTTAACTGGACCAGACAAGGTATTGGATTAACTTTGACTGGATCGACATCAGAAAAATCTTTAGGAATCGATTTAACTGGACCTGGCAAGGTCTTGGAATAACTTCAACTGGATCGGCATCAGAAAAATCTTTAGGAATCGATTTAACTGGACCAGAGAAGGTCTTTGATTAACTTTGACTGGATTGGCATCAGAAAAATCTTTAGGAACCGATTTAACTGGACCAGACAAGGTCTTGGAATAACTTTAACTGGATCGGCATCAGAAAAATCTTTAGGAATCGATTTAACTGGACCAGAGAAGGTCTTAGGTTAACTTTGACTGGATCGACATCAGAAAAATCTTTAGGAATCGATTTAACTGGACCAGACAAGGTCTTCCACATGGTTGAGAATTTAACTGCATCTTTCCTGAAAGGCAAAGGTCAGTCATATGCAATGCATGATATGGATCAAGCAATAATGTTCTCAACATAAATGAGATTGTGTTGTATGATGCGTATATGCATGTATCATGATGTATGGAAATGTAATGTTTTAGCTGGGGAAAATAAATCCCAGATAGCTGCTGGATGACAGAGTTGAATTCTTCGTTTCTGTTGGGGATGATGAATGAAGGTAATAAACCTGCAGGAGAAGATAACTTTGTTGGGGAATAAACTGATGAGGAGATTACTCTGTGGGGAAGAGATGCTCTGCTGAGGATTCCATTGATAAGCTCCGCTGGGGATGGATTACCGTTGCTGGTGATACTGAATCTGTTGAGGATTGAATTCCTGCTTGTGAAAGGAAAGAACTTCAATGGGGGATGATATTTCAGTTGTGACTTGCTAGGGATAACCCTGTTAGACTTTTGTGGGGATAATCCCCTGAATTCTGCTGGGAATGATCCTTTGAACTTGGCTGGGGAGATTTATTTTCGTACTCCGCTGGGGATAAACTTCCAGAGTCTTACTGGGGATGATGATTCAACTCTGCTGGGGAAGCTTTTTCAGACCGTGCTGGGGAAATATTGACTCCACCGGGGGTATCTTGTATTCTACCGGGGAATATTCTTATACTCTGCTAGGGAATATTAAGACTGTCGGGGATATCAAGCCTTTTCAGTGCTGATGGTAGATAAACTCTGCTTGGGGAGAGTATTGCTGATTTACTCATAGTTGCAAGTATCAGCTGGGAAAGCTACCATTACTGCCTTACTCTGCGGTGAGTGAAGGTATCTTAGCCATATTCTTCAGCTGAATCTACCTTTATACCTGGTGGACAGAATAACTGTACAACTTGGACAATTCTTATTGCCCCTGTTTCTGATATTACCAGTAATTCATCTTTTGTTTCGCATGTAAATATTTATGATCAGCAATTAATGTCAAATGCATATATCAAAAATGAACATTGGACGTTCTTTGCAAAACAAAACAGGTAAAGGAAAAACAGTTTGAAATTTGTCTAAAAATGAATTTGTATTGATTTTGAAGTTTGGCCTGTAAATAGGTGTTTTTGTACAAGAGGTTAACGTCCTAGTAAGAAAACACCGCCGAATAATATAATTTACACAATTTGTGAAAAACTAAACAAAACAGCTATGTGAATGATCCCACTGGGTTCCAACTCTGCTATTGCCTTTATCTCCTCGAGCATCTCATCACTTTGCTATTGGTTGAAGATGAATCAGATTGATTAGTGCCATCTGAGCTTAATAGTTGATACCGAAGTCTAGATGCAAGGTGATCCAATAAGACATAGTGTTACGCTTTAATCCCTAACTTTTGCCTGGACCGCCCTTTCGGATTTTCAGTCCACCGGGATACCCTTTTTTGCCCAAGCCGCCTTTCCAGGTTTTCGACTTTCCGGGTGTACAGATTTTTTCATTTTCATCCCTTATTTTTGCCCGAACCCTTTTGGTTCGCCGGGAAGCCCTTATTTTTGCCTAGGCCAGTCAACCTAGCGGGTCTTTGATTATGCGTAGTATCTTTTCACTATGTCTGCATTGACGGGGTGAGGAAGGTTGTCACCATCCATGGTGGTTAGAATCATAGCTCCTCCTGAGAAAATGTTCTTAACCACAAATGGCCCTTCGTAAGTAGGGGTCCATTTGCCCATGGGATCACCTTGAGGTAGAATAATGCGCTTGATTACCAGATCCCCGACTTGATACTCTTGTCGTCTGACTTTCTTGTTAAATGCCTTGATCATCTGTTTTTGATACATCTGACCATGACAGATAGTAGTAAGTCTCTTTTTGTCGATTAGGTTTAGCTGATCAAGCCGGGTCTGAATCCAGTCATCTTCACTCAAACCTGCATCCTTCATGACCCAAAGAGAGGATATCTAAACTTCAATGGGC